>CM064561.1:15283074-15728978 GCA_032716605.1 Paralithodes platypus
CCTACATGATGATGAACATGAATACACCTTAATTTAATACACCCATGCCCTGTCCCTAGGTTGAGCCAATGTCAACCAGTTCAGACAGGCATAAATCTATGTATGTTCTTCCATCCGAGAAGTAATATGTTAACCCCTGTCTTGCCAGACTAAGTTTCTGAAGACCAACCGCCCCCATAAATCTATGTATGTTCTTCCATCCGAGAAGTAATATGTTAACCACCTAAAATACATTGTCTTGCCAGACTAAGTTCTGAAGACCAACCGCCCCCATAAATCTATGTATGTTCTTCCATCCGAGAAGTAATATGTAAACCCCCATGTCATAATTGATAAGGAACTATGATACCCACGGGTACACCATTGTATATATAACCATTATTCCTGTAAGACCTAGACAGAGATAATAACTGAAGATGTTAGCCACCATGCAGTAACTCTAATTCTTACCCCAACCAGAGATTGTATAGGTAACCCTTTTTTTACCATTGTCTCGACACATATCTACCACGAAACAATAACTAAGTACCCCTACGAACTGCCGCTTTCTTTGGTCTATATTTCATAGAAAACGCAGTTCCCAGGGACAACTAGATCAGCAAGAAATCGTGTCAAATAATAGTGTTCATAACCCCTCGTATTGACGAGTAATAATACAACATGTTTTTCTCTACTTTTATCCACAGTCAAGCACACACCTACAGTTAACCTCCTCTTCCCCCACAGCCCCACAGTCCACATGATTCTATCCTTTCCAGACTCATATACCACCCCATATTGCTCATCCCCCGGTAGCGTTTGGCTAACATACCTTCCCTGTCATTAACCCCCAGGCTACGATACCAACTGTAGTCTAATGCCACTCCTACGCCCAGCGACCTTAGGGTCAAACTTCCACGTAGCCCTCCTTAACCCTCTCCCTCTCGTTAACCCCCCACGCTCCTCCACTCCCTCGTAACCTAGCCTCTCCACCACCCCCTGAATATCCTTAACTCTTCCGTTACTAACATTCTCAAACCTTTCGGATATACTCCTATCCAGCCTACCTTCCCCCAGTAGGAAGGAACACCATTAGAACTTTACTAACCCTTTGCAGCTATGCCTTCACAACACAACCCTGTACCAATGATCGTCAGTTGCGAGGCTAGCCCTGCCAGTGACTAACTTTGCCATACTTCCAGATAATGTGGCAGAGTTAGCATTCCAGTCTCCCCCACATTAAAAACCATGCAATTAACCCTTCATTCAATGAAGCAGTAGTTGCCCACAAACTCAACGACACAATGCAGAGGCTTTTACTAAAAACTAAAACCCATACCCACACACCCCACCACAATTGCATATATGTCGGAGAGGTTAACAACCCAACCAATTAAACCAGCTGGTCAAGGCACCTTCGGTTTAGTATTACGAACACCCACATCTGTCTCATAAACAGAGGGTTTATTACAAACACTTGTAATATGGCAAGCCCCCAGCCACAGCCGCCCGGACGACCATCACAGAGAGAGGACGCGCACCTCCCCTTTTCACCCACCGAGGAGGGAGACCCCACCCCCTGCGGAAGTATACCTGACCCATGTTTTGACTTCCGGGTCATTGCCAGGTAGCACAGGAATTCTTCCTACAATGAAACTAACCATGTATGACTAACACCTTTACTAACCTCTATTAACCCACAATACCATTAACCTTTCTTGCATACTCTGATAACCAAATTGACACCTCAGCTATACCATAGAATGAAGATTGAACAATCTAAGAGAGACGCTCCTATCACAGCTGTCCCAATCCTCCTCGCAAAGTAGATCCAGTCTCTCTCCCCTAAATACTTCCAGTATAGCCAAAATAGTACCTCTTACTAAGGCTCAGTTATATTCCATTATGAAGGCTCCATATAGCCATGTGCCACAACAGTAATCACCACCTTACCTAGTTCCCGTATCAATTGAGAGCTCAAATAAGTCCATCAAAACTCGAGATCCCTATGGCCTACAGGGTCCAAAACCGAGCCTATAAACCAAGCTCCAACCCCCAGTAAAATCAGTTGAAAGATAGACACCAACCAGGGTTGGTCACCAGAATTGACCTCGAGCTCTATCATTGTTGATTGCTGAGAATTGAGTTCCAGAGCCGGCAGACTCCGTGGCAGATCTAGATAGAAGGACCTGTCCATGTACTTGAGAACTTCCTACATATGGACCACCTGGACGGCCGCGGAACCAGTCGTTAGCCCCCAACATCACGGACGCAAGATAACCAGGACCAGACCAATCAAATACTACCCAAGATTCACTCTATTAGTGCTACACTGTTACAGTACTATTTAGAGACTCACTTATTAATATTTCTACGAAGTGGCTATATCTTTGCCCCAGTATAATTCATATATAACCATTCCATTAGGAAGTGCTAAGCGTATCAGTGTTATTAATTAACAGGCGATATTAACTCTCGTAATTACCCATATATCCAGATATTATTACCTAGAAGTGAAACCCTAGTGATATCTAATGTTCGCCCACTGATTTTCGTTCTATGTGTTTCTGCCATAAGAATATAACACTTAGATCAGTACCCCCTGAGGTTACTAGAATTCCCGTGCTCTAAAATACGCGTGTCTAATCTAGTCTGTGAACTACTACTTGTGCACCAGAGCTACCAGTAATAAATCTAACAGTGAATTTGAATCTATAAGTAACATTGATGGTCTCCAGTATAATAACTTGTGAATAAAGCCAGTGATCAGAAGATTAATACCTGAACGTTGGAAGTGGGAGACTAGGCTCCATCCAGATCCACTTATGCTAGTGTTGTTCAATTCTATCATTTGTCTTGTACGAGTATTCAGAAGTGTGCAAATCAATAAACGTGATCGTGTGTCTTGTTACCGTGTTTCTTTTGTGTTCTCTATTCCTCATACCTTGTTTTGTGCATGCAGCCTTCTATACCCAGTCAGTTAGAACTCACATTACCCAAGTTAATCCTGTAGAAAAGCAGGGCATAACATTGGCGGCAGCGGTGGTTCTTGATTCGGATAAAAGGTTGCATTACATTGCAAGTTTGGAACAGTAGAAGCATGGGAACATCGCAAAAATGGCAGCTCGCTATTACACTCACACACATTCCCAAGTATGATGTAAACCCATATGATAACGCCACTTACTTAGACATAGTAAAGCCAGTGTTAGATGTGGCACTTCAAAATGACCGCGACAAAATCGCCGTTGCATTATTGCACATTATGCAGTTGGGAAAAGCCGTTTCCCAAATTGTTGAACAGGTAACGCCAAAGCTTACCTGGAACCAGTTTCGAATCCTCGTGATCCGGACCTTAGGGTCACTTTTGGGTTCCCTCGTCGCCCCCAAAATAATAAAAGTCGACGAGATCAAGTATGAAGGGGATATCAATGTGACCCTCATACAACTCTACAGATACGTGAGGACCACGTATAGCTCTGAAGATGACGAGCAACAAAATGAACTCTTATTCACCGCATTGTTAGACATCCTCCCACCCCACATCACCGCCCATCTCGACCCGTACGGCTCATTCGAAGAACACATGCTCTCCATCAGAAAAAAATGCCCACTCAGCCCCAATCCAAGAAAGTAAATGTATTCCTCCACTGAACACTATCATCAATAAGTCCCTCCATCCCCCTAAAGAAAACTCCGTGCACCCCTTCCAAAATGACTCCCGGTGAAAGTCCAACCCCAGTGCACTCTTCCTTGCCTCTATCCTCTCTGACCATCCCTAAATTGTCCCCTGCCGAGCCATCCACCAACGATAATCTTCCATCAATTGTGTTACCCCATCCTTTTTCTATGCCTGCCAACAAACCACAGCACGCAGAAATAGTCACCCCCACCGTAACCAATTCTCTTTCAATGTCACCCCTAAAAAATGCTGGTCAGAAAATGAGCCCCCCCCCCTCCACTCTCTCACATGCCCCTGTCACCCAAGACCAACCTTCACCCCCGTCAATCCCTCAACAACCTGTCACGCCTCTCACTTCCTCATATTCATCACCTGTCCCCCCCTCAAAACTGTCAACTTCACGCCCCCCACCATCATCTCCCCACATGCCCAACCTTGGTGAACCCCTTCAAACACCCGCATCAACCAAGAATGCTACAGCTCCGCCTACCTCCTATTCCGCCCCTCCCTTGTCACCCTCTCCAACATTACCCGAACCGCTCTTGAATCCACCTCCAGTAACACCCCCGCTCACCAACCTACCTCTGCCCCATAATCCAGCACCAGAACCAAAATCTCCATCAATGTCTCCTTCATCCATCCTACCAAATTCCATTGTTGTCCGAAACAAATCTCTTCCGCAACAATCTCTCCAAACTGACCTACTCACCCCCACCCCACAATTTACCTGTCAATCACCCAGACCCCCATCTGTCCAGGATCAATCCTCCCATGTTTCCAGGACAGACTCTTATGTATGTACAAACCATTCTACCAAATATTTATGTACCCATGTTTCCAGGGAAAATGCCAACCTATGTACCCAACAATGTTTTCTCCATGCCCCCAGAAATGCTCAGCTATTCCCCCACCAACAAAATTTCCCTTGTGACAGTTTTCCGTCAGTAGCTCCCTTGCTCCCCCCCCCCCCCCCCCCCCACAATTCACACCCCTAAAAAACTTCAAAACCCCACACTTGACTCATCCCCTCATGACAGACAAACCCACCAATCCCATATAACCTCTAAACAAACCGTCACTGCCACTGACAAAACTCCCCAAATTCGTACTTTTAACAACCACAAATCAGTACCTCAGTCCTCCCCCAATAACCCATGTTCTATGCCTAACTCTTCCCCCACCAATCCTCCCCAGTCCCACCAACAAATTCCGTTTCCTAAATCACTCACACCTCACCACTCTGATCCTCCCACACGCGCCGTTAATCCCCCCCTCACGCGTGACCCCCACCAAAGTGATTTCCCCTCATGCGTACCGAACACCTGCTCACCAGTCGGTCCCCCACCATCATTAGCCCAGCTAAACACTCAACCTCCACCAATTCCCACCCTGCCAGCCTAACCTCTCACGACCACATTCAGAACGAAAAATCACCCCCGTATATAACCCCTACCTCCTCTTCCCCCCTTATCTTCCCCCGCTCTTCACCGTTACCCCATCCGCCCCAAATTCCACCCCCAAAGATCCCGCTCGACAAAATACCACGCCCATCAAAATCCAACCACAAAACTTTTTCCACCTTGGCTATCCCCCAAAATACTACCCTCTCTCTCACCCCAAACAACATAAATCAACTTCTCAACCTCAACCACTCCTCGAAATCCCATCCACATCTCTTCCGAAAATATAATCAGTCCAAATTCAACCCCTCTCAAACCACAACCCTGCCTGCCCAGACCACCCCCAACATCTCCCTATCAAATCCCCACACTCCAAACCTCCAAACCACCCGATCATCGTAAACTCTCAACCTCCAGCCTTACTCACCCTTCCCCCAACCCCACTCACGACCACAACTCTCTACACAATTCAACTCCTCTCCAGCACCAACCTCTTCCGCAACAACAACCCCGACTCGACCTGCCCGTTTGACCTTTAAACCCCCCCCTATCATTACCCCCAACCGCAACCATTTAAACCTCCCTCCAAAACTGGCCCCGGGCCAGCTCTCACCCAGACCCACATTCCTAACGGCAGACCTAACGGTATATCCACCCCTCCCTTCCAAAGTGAAAGCGAACCCCCAAGGTCAAAGCCACAACCACCACCACCACCCCTACCAATAAACCAGACCTTCACCAAGAATAACGGCGACCCTAAATACCCCCCCCCCCCCCTTGATGATGAGGAGGATGTTATTGTACTGGATTTTCCATGGGATTTTGTTTTGTATTGTTCTCAATTCCTAGGCGATTGGGCATGATTCTATAAATTTACATGTTTTCCATACACTGTATATATTATATTTGTTGTCCTTAGTCATACTACCTTTCTTGTTAACCTACACTTTTCTGACTATCTTTTAAATTTGTTTTATACATTGTTAAACACTTTAGCTCTTCTTAATTTTCCTGTGTTCTTAATTATCTGTTCTTTCGTCAAGTTCTTTTATCATCTTTTCTCTCATTTTCCAACATCTATGTATTTTCTTCCCTCGTTCCCTTCTTTCTTGAATAGTAACTCCCCTATTAGTTTTCAGTTTCTTAGAGATATGGCCTGAGTAATCTTGTTATTTTTTTCCTAATTTCATTATATTATTCACATTCCAGGATAAAATGTTTTAAGTTTTTGTCTCTCTTTTCTGAACAGTCTGTTGCTAGTCGGGATGACAGTAATCTTCGTCCTCAGCGACAGGCTGCCATTTCCCTCCAACCTAACCCCCTCACCGACCTGACCTGACCCCCCTAAACAAACCTACGTACTCCAACCTTGAGGTACGAGGTCGTACCTAATATAAAGGCGACGGAAGTAAAATACCACAGGAACGAAAAACCTGAGAGCGAAACCTCCAACCCTAACGAGCCACAGGAACGAAAATCCTGAGAGCGAAACTCCCATCGCCAACGAGATTCCAGGCCCCTTTTCTATTCCCGATTTGGTCTCTCTCTCCCTCTCAATTCATTCCACATATTATACGTCTCTCAATCACAGTCTTCTAATATACAAACCACAATACTTTACTCACTGATATTCTTGATGTACCACCTAAGTGTGTATTTAATTAGGTAACCACCATACAGGCTATAATACTTTCATTGTGTAGGTTCAAGGCGATCTAAGACACCTTAGCTTCCATTTCACACCAAATCAGATCGTGATTACGTCAGCCCTGTATTTAGTTATATAACAATCAGAGTCCCCCCCAATTCAAGCAATTCTGTCTCTAACCTCCCGTTGTTTTATCCACTAACTATAGATTCCCAACCTTTAACCACGACTCTATACACCCGATAACCCTATGCCAGTTATTGTATTGATTTAGGCCTGTTAATTCGGATAAACTCACTATGACCAATCTGCAGACGATTATCAGGAGAGATGCAGGAAAGCAACCTCGTATCTCTCTCTCCATAACGAGTATAGATATATGTACCCCGTGCTCAGTCCCCCCCCCCCCCCCTTGCCTTGTTCTTCTAGTAACTAAGTGTATATATAATATTAACCGGAGATGCCACCAGTATTGATACGACATAGCGGCACTATCCTTGTGTCGTATTGTGCCACGTGCATACCAACCAAGTTTCATCATCTTATTAGGATGACGGCTATAATGTCATCATTCATGCATGTATTCAATCCTTAAGTTAATTATCTTTATCCGCCATTGTGTTCATCTCTTCCATTTACTTTTCCACAATTGTTATACGTCTTCCAATCACCTCCTTCGTATCCACAATCCACACTACTCTTATTTTGCTTCGTGACCCTATGCTCAGTGGTACCCTGTTTTGGGTCACCCTGTCCGCTTATCCTTCACGCCCCGCTGCACACACCACCCTACCTCTTCGATCGTAGGGAAATGCCACCCCTATGTCCAGCGCATTAAGGGTCACTATCCTAGGTCACGAGCGGCGCGGCGCCTAGCCTCAAACCACCCCCTTTACAATTCACAACCCTCCCCCACCTCGCGTATCCACGACCCCTCGTGTCCTACACCTCTTACCCGCCAGACTCTACCTACATGATGAACATGAATACACCTTAATTTAATACACCCATGCCCTGTCCCTAGGTTGAGCCAATGCCAACCAGTTCAGACAGGCATAAATCTATGTATGTTCTTCCATCCGAGAAGTAATATGTTAACCCCTGTCTTGCCAGACTAAGTTTCTGAAGACCAACCGCCCCCATAAATCTATGTATGTTCTTCCATCCGAGAAGTAATATGTTAATACCTTGTCTTGCCAGACTAAGTTTCTGAAGACCAACCGCCCCCATAAATCTATGTATGTTCTTCCATCCGAGAAGTAATATGTTAACCACCTAAAAATACCTTGTCTTGCCAGGACTAAGTTCTGAAGACCAACCGCCCCCATAAATCTATGTATGTTCTTCCATCCGAGAAGTAATATGTTAACCCCCATGTCATAATTGATAAGGAACTATGATACCCACGGGTACACCATTGTATATATAACCATTATTCCTGTAAGACCTAGACAGAGATAATAACTGAAGATGTTAGCCACCATGCAGTAACTCTAATTCTTACCCCAACCAGAGATTGTATAGATAACCCTTTTTTACCATTGTCTCGACACATATCTACCACGAAACAATAACTAAGTACCCCTACGAACTGCCGCTTTCTTTGGTCTATATTTCATAGAAAACGCAGTTCCCAGGGACAACTAGATCAGCAAGAAATCGTGTCAAATAATAGTGTCCATAACCCCTCGTATTGACGAGTAATAATACACCATGTTTTTCTCTACTTTTATCCACAGTCAAGCACACACCTACAGTTAACCTCCTCTTCCCCCACAGCCCCACAGTCCACATGATTCTATCCTTTCCAGACTCATATACCACCCAATATTGCTCATCCCCCGGTAGCGTTTGGCTAACATACCTTCCCTGTCATTAACCCCCAGGCTACGATACCAACTGTAGTCTAAATGCCACCCCTACGCCCAGCGACCTTAGGGTCAAACTTCCACGTAGCCCTCCTTAACCCTCTCCCTCTCGTTAACTCCCCACGCTCCTCCACTCCCTCCTAACCTAGCCTCTCCACCACACCCCCTGAATATCCTTAACTTTTCCGTTACTAACATTCTCAAACCTTTCGTATATATACTCCTATCCAGCCTACCTTCCCCCAGTAGGAAGGAACACCATTAGAACTTTACTAACCCTTTGCATGCCATCTATTCCCTCACAACCCATTCACAACCCTGTACCAAATGATCGTCAGTGCGAGGCTAGCCGCCTCACCAGTGACTAACTTCTATTGCCATACTTCCAGATAAATGTGGCAGAGTTAGCAACCCAGTCTCCCCCACATCCAACAAACCATGCAATTAACAACCCAACCAATTAAACCAGCTGGTCAAGGCACCTTCGGTTTTAGTATTACGAACACCCACATCTGTCTCATAAACAGAGGGTTATTACAAACACTTGTAATATGGCAAGCCCCCAGCCACAGCCGCCCGGACGACCATCACAGAGAGAGGACGCGCACCTCCCCCTTTTCACCCACCCGAGGAGGGAGACCCCCACCCCTGCGGAGGTATACCTGACCCCTGTTATGACTTCCGGGTCATTGCCAGGTAGCACAGTAATTCTTCCTATCAATAAACTAACCATGTATGACTAACACCTTTACTAACCTCTATTAACCCACAATAACCCATTAACCTTTCTTGCATACTCTGATAACCAAATTGGCACCTCAGCTATACCATAGAATGAAGATTGAACAATCTAAGAGAGACGCTCCTATCACAGCTGTCCCAATCCTCCTCGCAAAGTAGATCCCGTCTCTCTCCCCTAAATACTTCCAGTATAGCCAAAATAGTACCTCTTACTAAGGCTGTTATATTCCATTATGAAGGCTCCATATAGCCATGTGCCACAACAGTAATCACCACCTTACCTAGTTCCCGTATCAATTGAGAGCTCAAATAAGTCCATCAAAACTCGAGATCCCTATGGCCTACAGGGTCCAAAACCGAGCCTATAAACCAAGCTCCAGCCCCCAGTAAAATCAGTTGAAAGATAGACACCAACCAGGGTTGGTCACCAGAATTGACCTCGAGCTCTATCATTGTTGATTGCTGAGAATTGAGTTCCAGAGCCGGCAGACTCCGTGGCAGATCTAGATAGAAGGACCTGTCCACGTACTTGAGAACTTCCTACATATGGACCACCTGGACGGCCGCGGAACCAGTCGTTAGCCCCCAACATCACGGACGCAAGATAACCAGGACCAGACCAATCAAATACTACCCAAGATTCACTCTATTAGTGCTACAGTGTTACAGTACTATTTAGAGACTCACTTATTAATATTTCTACGAAGTGGCTATATCTTTGCCCCAGTATAATTCATATATAACCATTCCATTAGGAAGTGCTAAGCGTATCAGTGTTTATTAATTAACAGGCGATATTAACTCTCGTAATTACCCATATATCCAGATATTATTACCTAGAAGTGAAACCCTAGTGATATCTAATGTTCGCCCACTGATTTACGTTCTATGTGTTTCTGCCATAAGAATATAACACTTAGATCAGTACCCCCTGAGGTTACTAGAATTCTCGTGCTCTAAAATACGCGTGTCTAATCTAGTCTGTGAACTACTACTTGTGCACCAGAGCTACCAGTAATAAATCTAACAGTGAATTTGAATCTATAAGTAACATTGATGGTCTCCAGTATAATAACTTGTGAATAAAGCCAGTGATCAGAAGATTAATACCTGAACGTTGGAAGTGGGAGACTAGGCTCCATCCAGATCCACTTATGCTAGTGTTGTTCAATTCTATCATTTGTCTTGTACGAGTATTCAGAAGTGTGCAAATCAATAAACGTGATCGTGTGTCTTGTTACCGTGTTTCTTTTGTGTTCTCTATTCCTCATACCTTGTTTTGTGCATGCAGCCTTCTATACCCAGTCAGTTAGAACTCACATTACCCAAGTTAATCCTGTAGAAAAGCAGGGCATAACAATTATGTTTAGTGTTATTGATGTGTTTACCCAGGACAAGAAAAGAGAACTGATATGTAGGTTGCAGGATGAAGAGGAAAAACCTGATGTCATAGCCTTACAGGAAGTAAGACCAAAAAATACTAGCATTGAAACGGAACTGGTGGAGTATAGTTTGGAGGGTTTTGAGTTGTATGAGAGGAATGCTATTAGAGCAGTGGTTAGAAGAGGACTGTTTTTTTATGAAAGAAAAGAGCTCAAGGTAAATGAGGTGGATATGAGACAGCAGTATTGTGAGTATTTGTGGTTTGAAGTAAAATGTGCAAGAGGGTCAATTCTAATTGCCTCTATATATAGAAGCCCAAATAATAGTAGGGAAGAGGATGATAACCTACTGAAAGCAATGGAGGAAATAGATAATAGAGAGAACAAATATAAGATTTTGATTGGAGGTTTCAATTTGCCAAGGATCAACTGGGCAAATTGTACTACTCCAGCGGGACAGTGTAGCCTGGAAAACAAGTTTATAGAGAAAGTGAGAGATTGTTTTTTAACGCAACATTTTACAGAGATGACAAGATATAGAGACGGGACGCAGGGGAGTGTACTTGATTTGATATTTAGCAATGAGGAGGATATAGTGGAACATGTCAATGTGGATAGCCCTATAGCTCATAGTGACCATGCCTGTATAAGTTTTAGTTGCAATATTAAAACAGAGAGGGATAATAAAAGCAATACAAAAATATATATGTATGATAGAGCAGATTATGAGCTGCTGAGACGGTGTTTGGACATTGACTGGGGGGAATACTTGAACGGTGAAGACGCTGAAGGAATGTGGAGGAATATTAGAGTCAAACTGGAGAATGCTATATCCAAATGTGTACCAGTAAGGGAATATAAGGATAAAGCAAAATTGAGGAAAAGAACGAACCCAGAATTATCAATGAAAAGAAAGCTTTGGACATTGATAAGAAGAAAGAAACGATTGTGGGAAAGACAATTTTTTTTAAAAAGAACAGGGGGTCTAGTATAGAAGTTAAAGAAGTGGATTTGGAACGCAGACAAATAAACAATAAAATAAGGTGGGAGACAAGGAGAGGGAAAGAGAGATTGCAAGAAATGTGAAGGATAATCCAAAAATATTCTGGAAGTATATTCAAGAAAAGTTAACAAGAAGAGTAGGTATCCCAGAACTGATAGGAGACTTGGATGATAGGAATAGAGCAGAAACTGATAAGGAGAAATCAGAGGTGCTGGGGAAATACTTTGGGGAGGTACTAACAGTGGAGTCGGATGATGCAGTGCCTACTATTCCCATCAAACAGGCACCAGCACTAGAACTAATAGAGTTTTCCCATGCTAGAATAAGGAGGGCTATAGAAAAAATGAACAGAAGTAAGTCCCCGGGACCGGATGGGATACATCCAAAAATCATAAAGGAAGGAGGTGAGATGTTAGTAGAGCCATTAAATTTTTTATTTGAGGTATCTTTTAATACAGGACAAATCCCGACGGACTGGAGAGAGGCGAACATAACAGCTATATTTAACCCGGCAAGTGCTGAAACACTAATAAGAGTTTTACCGCTGCGCTGCGGAACTCCTTATATAATCCAAGGCCTAAAAGAAAAACATTTAAACCAGCCCAGTATAATTTTTTTTTTTTTTATATTGCCCCTTGGCCATGCCAAATATCACTCCTCCACATCCCCTCCTTCCCCCCGCCCCCCCCCCCCTTCAATTATCACCTATTCTCTCTCTTATTCCCTTATTTCGTCGATATATTTTCGTGCTATCAATAGCGATTCATAAGCAAGCTGTGCTTGTATGTGCTACACAGCGAATGAAAAAGAGGGAACAAGACGACAGTGTCGCTCCAGACGTCGTGAGGGGTGGCAGGCTGGCCACAAACCTTCAGTTATGTAACCTTCAGTTATGTAACTCCCGATCTAATTTGCCGATTTTGACCATCCAAACGCTGTTTCCACTTGTTTTATTGTTGTAACAGGTTAATATCTTTATAATCAACGTAAAATAGGCACATATGGATAAGTATTAATTATATTTATGGTACAATGACGATTTGAGTGTGGGAAACAGTCTAAATACCTCCGCACAGGGAGGGGTGGCCACTACCCCACCTGCGCAGCGGAGAGGTTAAGAAGGGAAAGAGAAATGACCCAGGAAATTATAGACCAGTCAGTTTGACAAGTGTTGTGTGTAAACTAATGGAAACGGTAATTAGAGAAGGAATAATGGAGCATATAAAATCAAACCAACTTTTCAGTGGGAGACAGTTCGGATTCTTGCCGGGGAGGTCGACGGTACTACAGCATATTAAGGTGGTAGATGATTGGATGCAAATTCTGGAGGATGGTGATGTTATAGACGTGGTATATTGCGATTTCATGAAGGCCTTCGATAATTAAGGTCCCACATAAAAGGTTAATAGAGAAAGTTAGAAGCAGCTTTTTACTTAACATCCTAGCCATAAAATAACCCCTACACAGAGGCTGGCCACGAGGCCTAGGGCATGAAGCACGACGACTCAGCGACGCTCTTACCTCCAGGAAGAAACCAGCATCCACCTCCATCTTGACGACAGCGCGTAGGGTAAAAGACGAAGCAGAGAACTACAGAAGGCTCTCCACTAAGTGAAGCCACCCTTAAACTATAGAATCTGCTGATGATAAAAAACTCACTTAACCTACCAGAAAGGTATAGCCGAAAAGCAGTGTTCTGTAGTAAAAAAGCCTCACACAATTCTAGCTAGGCTAAAATAGAGCAATAAAAAAAAATATATAACATAATGGCAGCCTCGTTCATAGGGGAAGCGAGGGGACGCCAGCCTAAGCACCCTTAATAAACACACTCCTGGGGATCGTGCCAATCGGAACGCCCGAACCTATCTAATCTAAATCTATTCTAGAACATCTCAAATAATACAAATGAGCAAAACATTTGCTAGTAGAGACCGTAGAATGAAGAATGAAGAGAGGTCCGATCCTCCTGTCCGACGGCAACGAGCCCCAGAGTGAGAACGTGGGATGACGCTGGGCGGTTCAGCGTCTGAGGGCAAACCCACGCTATCAACATCCACACGATGGGAAGCATAGGAAATTAGTAGTTCTAATATTTTTCTTTTATTATTTTTGATTAAGTTTTTTCGTAGTGAGCTCCCGTTCATAAGGACGATCCCGTAGGTGATTATGAGTGTACGCTTATGATGTTTGGTCTCTAACACTCTGGGGCGGTTGATTTGAACAGCTGACTCTAAGGTTCAAAGAGTGCCATTACTGTATTTTTTTTGTCTATGTGAATGAGGGAGACAAAAGGCACAACTGCCTGCAGCGAGTGCCTCCCCCTGATTTCAAAGAGTGACAGGGCCGAAATCAAGGGACGTTCAAGTCATAATGCCTGGACACACAGAGTTTGAAGCAATTTAATTAAGTCATAGGAAGAGGGAAAGACTGATTCTGGGAAAGAGTTCCAGAGCTCAGCAGTTGAATAGAAGAAAGTCTGAGTATAGCGTTTCACTCTTGGGTTGGAGAGTTGCACAGAGTAGGGGTGGGATTGTGTTGCAAGGCGGGTACTACGTACCCTACGTAGAGGAGGTGGTATACACTGCGAAAGCTCCGAGGAACACTGATTATTGTAGTAGCGATAGAATAGCGAGAGAGATGCAACGTTGCGGCGAAGAGAGAGAGATTGCAGAGAGTTGGTGAGTGGACGGGAGTTAATGATACGAAAGGCTTTCCTTTCTACTTTATCTAGGAGTGCGGTGTGAGAGGATCCTCCCCACACATGTGAACAATACTCAATACAAGGACGCACTGTGCCCCTGTACAGAGCAAGAAGCTGTGCAGAGGTAAAGAACCCCTTGAGGCAGTTGAGCACACCCAGCTTCTGGGAGGCTGCTTTAGCGAGACTGGTAATATGGTCTTTCCAAGTGAGAGCAGAAGAAAAAGAGACACCGAGAACATTGAGGGAAGATGAAGGGTTGATTTTTGTATTGTTGAAGAATAAGGAATAGTCCTCTGGAGGTTCCTGATGGGTAGTAAGATAAGATGGATAAATTGAGTTTTGGAAGCATTAAATGCAACAAGGTTTTCTCTACCCCAATTGGAAATTGTAGCTAGATCAGAAGATAAGCATTTTATGGCTTCATTACGTATATCGTCAATGATGAAGGGGCCACTAATAAATAGAACTTTCCCACACGCCCCTACTACCCCGAGAGCTAAGCTCCTTGATGCAGACGCAAAAAGGGTTACTACCTGCACGACCCAGAGGAAAGTTAAGCAACACTGGGATCCCTAGGTAGAAAGGGAATTAGGGCAATTCATCCGCTAGTGAGGGACTTCCAAAAGAAGAACCAATACCTCCGGGAGTACCCTTGAGAAATAAAGTAGAGTGACCACCTCTTTTCCTCGACTTTTAACCCATTGATAGCTAAAGTGAAAAACCTTGTGTGTAGAGAAGAAAGAAGAAAGAAGACGAGCTGTTTGGATACGGCTTTACTACGAGTGTGTGAGCTCACCAAGCCCCTATAGTCAACCGGGGGGACAACTGTTCCAGTGACAATGTGCTCGCCAGACTCTCTACTATGTGCTTCTGTTCTTCCTAAAATCTTTAAGTGTTCTCTTATTCCTTAATGGTAACAATGATTTTAACAAGGGTTAACTGGGTATGCTGAGATTCATCTATCTATCTATTGCCTGATGCCGTGATCCTCGAAGGGGTGGTCATGAACGAACCGCCCCCATGCACCTCTGTCCCCAGTCAGTCGACGCCCCTCCCCCCAACCAGCACCGCCTTCGTTCATGTACTTCCTCACTCCATCCTTCCACCTCTCATTCGGTCTACCTCTCCCTCTCTGTCCCTCCACCTCGCTCTCGTACACCCTCTTAGTCATTCTCTCGCTTTCCATACGTTCCATATGGCCGAACCATCTCAAGTTGTTTCTTTTCACACTTTCCAGCACATCTACCTCCACACCACACCTCCTTCTTACTTCCTCATTAGTCTGTCTATCCCTCCATGTAACTCCGCACGCACTCCTTAAGTAATTCATTTCCACTGCTCTCACTCTTGGTCTGAGTCTCTCAACCAACGTCCATGCTTCGCTTCCATAAGTCAGTGTCGGGATTACCACACTGTCATGCAAGGACTTCTTCACTTCCATACTGACCACCCTATTTCTTGTTACTGCTTTTAGCGTTCCTACAACCTCTTCCCCTGTTGTACCCTCTCCTGCACTTCTTCATCCATAGTCCCATCTTTACTCAACTCACTGCCCAGATACTTAAAAGAGTTGACAATCTCCATAGCCTGACCGTTCAGCTTCACCTCACACTCTGTGACTTCACCCCTTTCGAAGACCATAACCTTGCTCTTCCCCGCATTTACCTTCAAATTCCGTTTTTCGCATACTGTTCCAAACTCATTTACCAGACCCTGCAACTCCCATTCATTATCACTCATCAGAACTGTATCATCCGCAAACAGCAGTATAGGTAGCTTCCACTCAATTCCCTCCCTTTTCAGCGATACACCTACATCCACTGCTCTTGATAGTATTTCTTTCATGACTCCATCCATATATACAGTAAACAACCACGGGGACATCATACACCCCTGTTTCAAACCAACATTCAGGTCAAAGAACTCGCTCTGCTCACTCTCCACACGTACTGCCGCCTTTGCACCCCCATACATGCTCTTCACTGCTTTCAGCAACTTGCCCTCTACTCCGTACTGAGTACTGAGTACTGAGTACTGAGTACTAAGTACTTTTCACAAACCTTCTCTATCCACTCTGTCATAGGCCTTCTCCAAGTCCATAAAGGCAACATAATTAACGTAAATATCGAAGTCTGTCCATTCTTCCCTTTTATTCTTTATTCATTGCTCTGATAAGGGAGACCAAATACACATCTATCGTGGGATTAATATAATTATATATACTTCTCGAATACAGTCTCCTGTATTCTTCATGGGAAAAATACATATGTTCATCCGGGAATAAAAACAGCACACTTACACGTCAATTTCCGTGAATACTTACTCAGACCTAGTTCATATGCTAATTCATCATCTGGGTACATGAATATTAGATAAGTTTATTCACAGTGTATTTCTCAATCAGTCGTTTATTTATGACTACTATTAATAATAATAATAATAATAATAATAATTCTTTATTCCAGACACATAAGATAGATACAGTATAAATACAGTACGACCTAATGGTCCATATCACATACACTTCTCGTCAGAGCACAGATAATAATTATACACAAAGATATATTAATAAAGACACAATAAAATAAAAAATACAGTAGGCCTATTTACAGAATAGAGCACATATCACATTTTGTCACAATATAACACAGATAGGCTAACTAAGGCTATTGCTCAATGTTGGTTAACACCTATTGCACAGATCATTGCTCATAGTTCAATTAGACCTATATATTACATTACAGTACATACTATGTGTGCAGCAGCTTCTGCCAGTGAGATATAATACGGGATTCATAGATATGATCACTAGACCAAAGAGCTACAATCAGCGTGTTACTGGAGGATTGCAGTCGCTGCGAAAAGCTGTACACCAGTCTCCTGATGACAGCCCGACAGCACTGCACATCCAACAGTGTGCACACCATACTAGTGCTTTCATATTTAGAGAGACCAATGAACATCTTGAGTATATTATGATAGGATGTACACAGACCATTTATGGTGGCTCTCTTATACTTCCACCACAAATGGGCCGTGTACATAGAGGAACAATATGTCCGGAACAAAGTGACTTTAGTTTCCCAATTACACATGTGGAATTTTCTCAAGATGGTGTTACCACGTAAATATAGCTGTCTGCGCTGACGGCCGATATCTGCATCATCTGAGCAATCGTTTGAGATAATGTGTCCCAGGTATTTTATTTTGTTTACTTCTTGAATAATTTGATTATTGAGTGAGAAATTTGGCAGTTTACTTTTATACAGTAATTTTGATCTAAATATAAGAACAGCACTTTTCAGTGGGTTGAATTTAACACAATGTTTACTACCAAAAGATTCACATATATCAAGAAGTTTGCTCAGACCCGCAGAAGACGGTGCAATAATGACCAGATCATCAGCATACATGAGATGGTTGATGATTTTATTCCCACCATAACATCCAATCTGCTCTTTATTCAATTTATCACTTAATTCATCCATATATACATTGAATAAGTAAGGTGAGAGAATACTACCCTGTCTCACTCCATTGGTTACTGTAAAGGAATCCGAAATAATGTTACCCCATCTTACATTAAATGTTTGATTGGCGTACCAGTACTTCAAGATTCTCAGTATATAGGATGGCACTCCCCTTGTTGCTAATTTATCAAACAGGATATTGTGGCAGACTCTGTCAAATGCCTTACTAGCATCAAGAAAGCATGCAAAAATAGAGCTGTTCATTTTGATGTACCCATCCACTAGCTCCTTCAGAGTGTAGATGCACTGGTCCGTACCATGATTCTTTTTAAAACCAAATTGATTACTATTAGTTGAGATATACACTGAGATTCTGTCTAAAATGATTAACTCTAGTATCTTACTTACAATACTGGCAAGGGCAATAGGTCTATAGTTGTCTTTTGATGTAATTTTGCCAGCCTTGTCTTTAATTACTGGTATCAAGGTAACGGACATCATAGATTCTGGTAGGAAACCATGGATTAGAAAGCTGGTAAAGCAACTGCTGAGTTTCTCCAAGAGGAGAGTGGAGGAGTACTTCAAATGTTCAGCATATATACCATCAAAACCACAGGATTTGTTAGCATCTAGCCTACTTATTGCAGCCTTGATTTTTTCACTTGTAACTTTAATTGTGTCATATTTTTCTTCTTTGTTACACTCTGTTGTAGCAGCAATGGTATTTCCTTGGTGCCCAACAGAGTTAAACAAAGTTTGGTAATGTGTTTTCCAAAGATTGGCTATGTTATTAGTACCAGAGATCCCATCTACACTAACGGGTAGAGGTGTGCAGCTATTATGCATTTTTTTAATATCCTTCCAGAAGGCCAATGTGTCTTTGCTAGCAAAGTTTTTGGCCAATGCTTCTCTTCTTAATACATTTTCATTGTTTTTTATATATCTGATTGCATACTTGCATCTAGCCTTTAGTCTGGTGAACATGTCAAAAATGGGTCCCTGTCTCGGTTTGTTATGATCCAGCCATACACTACGAGCATCTCGGGATGCCTGGTATAGTTCTGAAACATGGTCATTCCACCCAGGTTTGTTAAAAGAGTAATTTTTGTTATGCTTGTGAAATACTATGTCACTAGCCTTAGTAAGACAAGATATAATATTATTGTACAGCTTGCTGACTTCTTCTCGATGACTAGCATTAACACAATTGGGGTCTTCACAGGTAATGGCATCCTCACTGCCAGGATCAAGCTCAGAAAGGAGAGTGTGTGTTAAAGTGCAAAATTGCTCACACTCCTCCTCGTCAAGCCCGCCCCATGGCAGTTTTGGATTTACACTATTGTTTGACTGGGTTAATTCTGGCGCTCTTTCCAAACTAGCTGTTAAGGTCAATGGGATATGATCTTCATCTGTATATGTATACTGAATTTCCATATTTGTTATCATATCATGGAAATCAGCACTAGCTACGGTATGATCTAGCCAAGACGTTGAGCCCCATGCTGCACTGACACATGTGTAACTACTATGAGGGAGCATGAGCTGAGAAGAGATAATTAGATCATGCTCACCACAGAAGTTAGTCATATGACTAGCAAACAGAGAGTTACTCATGTCCTTCAGATTAGCATTCCAGTCCCCTATTACAGAGTAGCAGGTGGTATTTAGTTCTTGTAAAAGAGCACTTAGCTCTCCAAGGCATTCCAGGTATTGTTCTTCATTTTCATTACATTGGTAGGGCAAGTACACACTAAGAATAACTACTTTCCGTTGGATATCTTCTATTTCTATACCTGTACACCATGGTAAATTTGTTACAAGTGGTTTAACCCGGCTGTCTAAAGAGTCCCTCCACAAAATAGCTACTCCTCCCGGTGGGTGACCTGCTACTAGACCATCCATAGCATCGGTTGTCGAGACCCCAAACCCATGAAAATTATCACAGATAGTACTGAGGTTACCCAAATCCTGTTTAAAATACCAAGTCTCCTGCAGGCACACAATATCACTGGTATTAAATACGTCTACTACATCAGGGCGTAGGAGAAGCCCTCTGTTGGTTTTAGGGAGCCCCCTACAGTTATAAGTAGCAATACGCAAATTGTTGGGAGATGAAGTAGACTTTATATCCATGATTAAGAGTTGTTGGGAGGGTGGGTTACCGTAGTTATAGAGTCCTCATTTGTTGATACCGGTACCTGTGCCCTACGTTCTCTCCACCAGTACACCGATGCTTCCTCTGGCCAAAGTTCTTCATCCATAAACACCTCGGGATTTGGACACTCGCAGTTTATTCTGAATGAAATATATGTGTGCCTATCAGACCAGGGAATAATTGGTTCAACATCCATACTAAGACTGAGTTTATTGGAGAGATATTCTTTCAAGTCGGATGCCGACACTCCTGGCTTAAAACCTGTCGCGAATACTTTGGCTATGCGTGATCTTTTCACTTTTTTAACTGTACTTATCCCCGTACTTTTATTTTTACCCTTAATCCCCTGATGCATAAAGTTCCTAGGTTGAATTTGCACAGCCATAGAATTCCTAACATTGTTTGTGGTACCAGTACCGGTACCTCCATTCAGCCTCTGTTCCCCCTCAGGTATGTGATGAGTTTTACCTTTGGTGGAATGTACCCTAAACCATTGTCCTTGAACAGTACCCTCCCCCTTATCACCTGAGGGTGGAGGCGTTGTGATCCTGTCGATAGGGGTTGTCGTCGAGCTCCTTCCCGTCGCAAGTGCTGTAGTGATGCCTTGCGCGTTGCCTGTACTTACAGCTACATTATAGGTCCCAGGTGTTGCTATACTCATTATAGCGGGTGTACCGCTTCCGACGCTCCTCACTGCAGGGTAGACTTCATTAATTTCCTCAGTGGCAGAAGTTACGTTGATGTTAGGCCTACCTCGGGTTGTCTCGTTGGTTCTACTCGTTATGGCTGTGGCTTCCTGTGTGATGGAGGAGGCGCCACTGGCACCTGGTGTGGAGCAGCTGGTGGTGGCATCAGTAATTTCCCCTGTGGCAAAGGTTTCAACGGAGTTAGGCCTCCCTCGGGTTGTCTCGTCGGAGTCGTCGCCGTCGGTTCTGATCGTTGTGTCGTGGACAGTTGTGGATGTGGCCGTGGTCTCCTGTGTAGTGGAGGGGGCGCTATCTGATGTAGTGCGGCTGGTAGTGGACACTGCAGGTGTGGTATTTATAGGCTCTGGATTAGTGTCATTTACAGATGCAGTAGGCCTAGGCCTATTTGAGGGAAAGCCACCTGAAGATATTAAATTTCCTTGGGATTGGCTGTAGTCCTCAATCACTAGCACTCTACTACTCAGATCACCAGTTGCACTCAATAAGTCCTTCATACAGTCATTTTGGGCTGAGGAACACTTTCTCAGATTAGAAACTTCTGACTGAGTTTTCTTGATCTCACTAAGGAGCACAGTAACGTCAACATGATCAAATTGGATGGGTGGGAGTTTACCAAGGTTATGGGCAACAAATGTGGGTATATTATTACCTTTTTCCAGAATCAGCTTAATTATGTCTTTAATATTCTCACTATTTTTGTTGGGACCCTGTCTTTTCCTGTTCCGGTCACTATTGTCGTCAGCACACAGTTCAAACAGTGTTAATTATCACGCTATTTGAATTACCATTCATTTGTGTATTATCCGAGTTGTCTTAGCTCTCTGTTTATACAAGTTGCATTAACTTATTGTTCGTTTCGAATCTCAGTCACGCATACATGACTATTATCAAAATCTAACCTATTCATGAATTTATATTCATAATTATTACTGTTTGAGTTATTTGAGTTTAATCTCCTATTCAAATTATTATAACTTATTATTCGTTTAGAAGTCAAGTAGTGTTTTATTTTACATACCTTCAGTACCGCGTGTATGCTAGACACAGTAACTATTATTTACTTTGAGTGAAGCCATATTTAGAGCTTTTCATTATTTTCCTCAGGACACTATAGGCTACTTATTGTGATTGAGACTTAACATCTCTGTGAATTATTATTTGTATATTGTCACAGAGTTCTAAATGTATTGTACGTGAAGTGGCACAAGTAAATAGCAACACATAAACCTTGTCCAGTTCCCTAGTTCTCAGTGCGCCGGTATAATCTAGTCCTGTAACTCTGAAGGGTTCTAGATGATTAACGCGACACTCTGGCAAGGGTGGAGCAGGTCCAGTCATAAATGGTCTTCCTTTTAGTCTACGGCATACCACACACCTTTTGACTACTCGTCGAACTACCTGCCGAACTCTGGGTATCCACCAGTTGAGACGCAATTTAGAAATAACGTGGTGGACCCCGTAGTGCATTACTTCCTCGTGTGTGCGTTGTACCAGTAGATCGGTGACATGGTGTGTTGCAGGCATCAGGATAGGATTGTTGGCACAGTCGTATACACCTGACCACTTTAGATGTCCCTCACATCTAATAATGTCATTCTTCAGGTGTAGCCTTAGTTGATGCACAATGTTAGGCATTTTAATCTTACCAGAACTTCTTATGGATTCTAATTCCTGACTGAAGGCTTCCCTTTGAACCCATCTAATTAGTGTTACCTCAGCTGCTTTTATTTCTACTGCATTTAAGCTTTGACCCAGATTGCAGAGTCGTCCTTGTAGCCTGGCCTTTATGTTGGTGATATAACGCAACACCCAAGCTACGACCCTGACTAATTTATTGTACCCACTCTATACATAGGACTCGGTGTTGATGTCGGTTGAATGACAGCTGTCACCGTTTCTAAAGGCAAAGCTAACTCAACCTCGGCATTCCATACAGCCCAATCCCCTTCGTGGAGCAGCCATTTTGGGCCTTGCCACCACAGGTCGGACTTAATCAATTTGGACGCCGTTACTCCCCTACTTATTAGGTCACTGGGGTTGTCTTTGGTTGGTACATAATGATAGAAGGCGTTTGGTAGTAGGGATCGTATTTCATCCACCCTATTGCGCACATAGATGGGCAATGTACTTTGACTATGCACCCAGCTTAGTTCAATTTGGCTATCGCACCATACGTGTACCGCCCTTAGTTGCAGTTCCTTATCGTATGAAATGCGTACATGATCAACCAAACGTCCCAATAGCAGCATGGCATTTAGTTCCAATTTGGGAATCGTGACCCCCTTTACCGGTGCAACCTTAGCCCGGGCGGAGAGTAAATTAATCCCAAACGAGGTAACACAATAAATAGCTACTCCATACGCTGTGGCACTCGCATCACAGAATGCATGTAAAGACATGGGTCCAAATGTGGCCACTTTGCGCGGTAACTCTAATGTACATAGGGTGTTATAATCTTCTAGTAAGGACCTACCCTGTTCAATAAGATCATCGGTTAAATTTTCGTCCCACCCTACGTTGCGTCTCCATATTTCTTGTATTAGAATCCTAGCTCTGATGGTAACAGGTAATGCTAAACCTAAAGGATAAAAAAATTGCGCGACTTTACTCAACAGACTACGTTTTGTGTGCGTCCCTGCCTGTTCAGTATAATCTTTGTTCCGGTACATCAGTTTGTCTTTCCCTGGTTGCCATATCATCCCCAAGATTCTGGCATAATCTTGGTTATCAGAAGCTACCCCATCTATTATGAGACCATCCCGAAGCAACACATAATTTGAAACTCACTCGCGGAGAAATAGATGAGCCTCAGTGAACAACCTACTAGCCTGCCTATAGCTTGCGACTAGTTCTTTTTCACTATCACTAGACCCCTGTAAATTGTCTCTATATAATCTGCGAGCGAGTTCAGTTGTGTCTTCTTCAGAATCCTCAAGGTGTTTTTTAATGGTCGCGTTTAATAGAAATTGTGAACATGTTGCGCCAAACAAGACTACCTTAAACCGATAGGTTAGTATGGGACTCTCGGGGTCGTCGATGTTTTCGAACCAGAGGAACCGGGTGACGTCTCTATCCCCCTTCTGCAGTTTCACCATCAAGAAGGCCTTTTCAATATCGCTGGTGAATGCGTATCGTCCCAGTCTAAATCGAAGTAATTGCTGAGATAGATCCGACACCATTGAAGGGCCGGTCAACAGACAGTCATTTAGACTGGGACTATGGCCTAGGTGGGCTGAGCAGTCATATACCATACGGATGGGAGTGGTAACACTATCCTTCTTTACCCCATGATGTGCGAGGTAATGGACCTTCCCGGTACTCCCTGGTTGATCCACATCGACGGCCTCGATAAACCCTCGGTCGAGATAATTTTTAAAAACCTCGTCATAAGCCTTGTAGGTGCTAGGTTCTTGGGTTAGTTTCCACTGCAAGGCGCGTAACCTACCCAACGCTAAACCATAATTAGTGGGTAAACTGATATTATCATGTTTCCAGGGTAGACAAACTTCGTATTGCTTTTCCGTGGTCAAGTAACGCACAGATTCCGAGAACTTCTCGATCGCGAATTTTGATTCCTGGTCATTCTCCACAGGTTTAATTCCTATGTGGTCTAGTTTCCACAGTCTTTCTAGATTGAACTCGGCAGCTAACTTTGGGTCCTCAATGTGAGTATCATCTTCGGTGAACTCTTCTGCCGCGGTCGTACTCATCCTCAACACGGATACTGTGTCAACCAGAACATTTGACTGGGTAGTTTGGACTGTACCGCTCATGCAGTAGCCAAACTTAGTGGGGATCAAGATCACTCCACTCTCTCTTTTAAAACCCAGGTGTACTACATCATAATAATAATCGGCTCCTAACAGTATGTGCACCTCCTTCAAGTCCTGGTGAGTTATCTGCTCAACAGGTGGCGTTGTGTGTGTGTAAGTGTGAGAGTCCGAGTGTAGGGGGTGAGACAGTGAAGCACGGGAACGAGGTTGCTTCAGAGATGGGGTCGTTTCGGGCCATGAGTGAGCACCGTGCCTCATGTGAAGGCAAGATGGCAGGTGCTCGTTGTACTCTACGTGCTTCACATGTCTCACTCCCTGAACAAGACCTCACGGGCTTCACTGTTCATTGTAAAGCGGTGAATGTTAAGGCTCTCAGCCTATGCCCGAGAGGAAGTAAGTTGGAATATAAAAAAAAAAAAAAAAAAAAAAAAAAAAAATCACCTACGGGGTCAGACAGGTAAATATCTTTCCTACGAAGTGCATGCTCTACTTTGTTAATTCCTACAGATTGATAGTCTGGGAGTTCATCTACCACTACACACTGTAAGAAGTGTTTCTTCTTACGGTAGATGTAAGCAACTTCAACAACTTCGTAGTCTTTACTGTCGGTCACTCCTGTAAAACCTTGCAATCTAAGGGTCTCACTACCTACTACACAGTGTTTTAGACCGTCCAGCACCGATCTCTTTATAAAGGATCGTTGTGAGCCCTGGTCCAGGAGTAGCCGACAGACTTGTGTCCTGCCATAACCCTCTATGGGTATCTTGATTGTGGGTAAAATGGTGGTGTCCTTCCTACTGCCTAGCATTAGTGTTGCAGTACCCCCTACTTTTTCCTCCTTGACTGGACTACCTGTGGGGCATAACTTGTCAAAGTGATGACCCTCACAGTTGCGGCAGGGCCTCAAATAGGAAGCAGTACATTACCCTGCATACCATGGTCCTTACTCAGACAACCCTTGCATAATTTTAGCTTCCTTGCTTGAGCTAATTTTGCTTCATTGGTTTGATATTTGGTACAGCTTAGCCATTTATGCTTGGGATTGTTGCATAGCCTACATGACATTTGTGGTTTCTTTCGTGATTCTTCAACCTTCCCTTTAAAACCTACCATCATATTAATTGAACCCCTTGCTGTTGTCCCTTCTGACCCACCCACTGTCCTATCATTGTTGCTATCATTGTATGTTGCTAATCTCCTTGCTAAATGCCTCTTTGAACTCCTCCAAGTTAAAGGTACGAACCTTATCTAGAATAGCTAGAGGTAATTTCTGTCTTAAAATTATGACCAACATTTCTTGTGAGGTTACCCCCAACGCATCTAATGATCTTGTATGACACTCCATATCTGCCCTGAACTTTGTCAGTTCATCGACCCTGTACCTAGGCTGTGCTAGGTTCAACAGGGCGTTCACGTGGGCTATCTTGAGCTGGTCAGTGTCTCCATACGTTGCCTGTAATAACCTCACAACACTATCATAATTTTCACCTACGATGGAAAAACCTTCTACCAAAATTGTAAAGCTTCATCCTCGAGTTGGCCTTTCAGATAGTGGAACTTTCGTACATCGTCAAGTTTTGAATCATGCACTGTGGATTTAAAGACGTCCCAAAATGCTAACCACTCGGTCAAGTTTCCCCTGTACTTCGGTAAATTTAATTTGGGCAAGTTGACTTCACGACGGGGATCTGTCTGCTTGGCAGCGCTGCTAGTCGAGGTTATCTCTATTTTCTTCACCGCCCTTTGCAGTAAATATATAGCCTCTAAATTGGCGATATCATGGACAGCGCGCTGCTCGTACTCCGCCTGAATATCTGACTCTTCCTCTAACCCTGATACTATACTTTCATTCAGGGTAACTATACGATCATACGATCATAGGTAGTTTGTAGGTATTCTAACCTAGCCTCTAGCTGTTCAGGAGTTGCACTAGCTACAAAGTCTTCCAAATCGGACGTTAGCCTAGTGATGAGACCCCTCAAACCCCCTCTCTGGTTCTTCAAGACTGTGATAGACATAATTATGTTTTTTTTATCTTCTGGTTTACTAGCCATTAAATTATTCATACGAATTAGCCTAACCCTTCGTCGGCCAATACGGACCTCTATAATAAATCTCGACCGTAAAATATAGGCCTACCCCTTTGTTAATTGTCATATGAAATTACATTTTAGTCCTCATACGCAATATTGTTTCACATTAGCCTACCTTTCATAGATTAATGTAATTGAAGTAAAGAGGTAGAAATGACTATATAAACCGCTTACCTTACACAATACAGTACCACTAGAGATTGGGATATGAGTAAACAATGAAGGAAATATGAGATGGTAGGTCAGTCATGAGTCAATGAAAATAGTAAATAATAATGAAATTAGGGAAACAAATGCAGGGTTAACAAAAAAGAAAGAAAACAAAAAAGAAAAGAAAGAAGGATAATTTACTGGGGGAAGGTGATGGGCGGGATGCAGAACTTAGGGAGTCGCAAGCTTATCACTCCGGCATCACGCTCTAGCCATCGTTTAGTCATGACTGTGATCTTGTCATGCAGGATCTTGTTAGTGTCGAGGTCTAGATGGACACCGTCGATGTCAAGATCCTGCGGTTTAGACGAAACCGACAAAAAGCGATGGCGCGTTACGTCTAACCTAGAGCGCAATTCCTGATTTTATTATACTGCTCTGCTGGCATTCCCCTTACTCTAGAGCGGTATTCTAGGGAAATCAGGATGCATTTCTCTCCCGTGTCCCTCTCGATAGCCAGAGCCAGGTCCCCTAATGCCGCAGCCAGACCACGGGGTTCGGTGTCGGGGGTTATGTCGTTGCCCCCGATGAGTAAATAGGTGTAGAGGGGCTGGTATAATACCAGCTTACCCCACTCATCGGAGGACTTAAGACTTGAGATATTAGCCCCCGGCACCCCAAAGTAGCGGAATTGAAATTTCTGATCCCCGGTCGCTCCCCTGTAGTCAACAGGGCCCTGGTCTGCTGCCCTCAGTCGGGTTGCGTATGAGTGGCCAAAGATCGGTATGCGATCTACCTCGGCCACTACTTGCACTGGTTTATACCCCAGACCTACACCTCCCGGATCCTTTGATCTACAACCTCCCTTAACATTACCCTTGCTCATGCCTATATAATTTAATTGTGGGTCAAAGTCCCGAGGTCTGGGTACCAATATGGCGGATTTAAGGAAGATAAGTTTACTCTAGGCTACCTAAGACTGAAAAGGTCCGCTCATTTAATATATAAATTAATAATAATGCCGGGAGTGTAACTCACTATTAAAATCACCATAGAATATTGCAGTTAGGCAAGGTGGAAATGATGATGGAGGTGCTGATGGATGGTAGGCAAATGGCTAATATTCGAACACCATTGGATGTTTATACCTTAAGGTGACCACGAGGATGCACCTGAACTAATAGTGAATAAATAAGTAAGGTTGAAGAAAGTTAAATCATGAGAATAAGGCTTAGCTGTCAGTCGGTCTGTCTGTAGGATGAAGTTGAGTTTAAGTTAATGATGAGAGCTAGATGAAACCGGAACCAGGATCGCGGCGAACTAAAGAGTGGAGTTGTTGCTTGGACGAAGTATAAAAGTTCTCTGACGCGGTGCGCCACAATCCAAGACGTCATCGTCTTACGCTACGAATGTAGCGGCTACTGCTAAGTTATAAGTCAACCTCAACTGAAATGAGTTCCAAGGAGGTCAAGGTCACCCTGTGCGGTGTTGCCACATTTCTACCAAAACAAACCTTTTAGAAAACGGGAAACCAAGCAACGTTCTCTTATAATCACATTTAGAAGGGAACTTGAAATAAATGTACAAGACGTTTTTATGTCTGGAAGGGTTATTGGTATTTTTGTATAAAAGTTACAGAAACGAAATAATAGGTAGGTTATATTTGTATATAATTACATGAATAGACTTTTTATATAATTACATGAATAGACTTTCCATTAACCCCTTCTTTACCGGCAATGTCTATATAGTTTTATGGTAGCTACTGTTAGACAATTTTATCTCAGTCTTTAATGTTTCAACTTTTTTTCCACACCACCATTGAGGTAAAAGTCTGGGCGCGTTTTTTTTATAGAGGTGTCCCCTGGAAGCCTATTCTTCTCTCTGATTATGATGATTACTCCAGTAATTCTTCATCAGAACTATCGTCTGCAATGTTGATGACGAACGAATCCACTAGAGTGACTAGATGATCAACTGCAACATCCAGCTTTGCATCACTTTCCTGAAGCTGTTCAGCATGCTTCACTGCCTACTCCCAGTTGTACGGCGTAACTTGATCCAATGCTTCCTTGACGAGCAGTTTGACGTCGGCCATTTTAAATGTATTTTTCTTGGCTACGTATGTTTTGACTTGAGCCCAAATGAGTTCAATAGGGTTGTATTGACAGTGGTATGGCGGTAGCCGTACAACCCTATGTCCTGCTTGTTGAGCCAGAGTATCAATGACATACTTTTTGCCTGTGACATATTTTTTAGCCAGCTCAAGTAACTGAGCTTTCAATAGCTCGTCACTGGGCTGAGCTCCTTTTTTTAGTAGCCAGTCCTTGACTTCTGCTTTTCTCCAGGATGAGGTGGGCTGTTTTTCAGCTTGGGCTGAATGGTAGGAAGCATTATCCATCACGATGACCGAGTTGGATGCAATGTTTGGAAGTAACTGGTCCTTAAACCAGTTTTCAAACACTGTCGAGTTCATCTGGTTATGGTAATCTCCATCATTCTTTGCTTGGAAAACCATATCAGCAGCATTGATGAAGCCATACTTGGTCCCTGCATGCAGAATAATTAAGCGGCTTCCTTTACCAGTGGGTGCCTTAATCCCTGTAGGTTTGGGGGATGCAGAGTCAATCCAACACTTAGGGACAGTGTAATTTTGGTTTACCCAGGTTTCATCTAGGTAAACAAAATTATGGCACGATTTTCGTAGGCGTTGCATCTCTTGTAAAAATGTTGAACGGGCCGCAAGCACGTCGCTTCTTTCCATGAGAAATTTGCGCCCATTAACCTTGGCAAATTTGAAGCCAATTTTCAACACAACTCTGCGAAGAGACTCAGGGCTACCAGTGTAGTTGATCTTTTCTCTGATCTCTTCCATGATTTTGTATATTGTAGGGATTTCATTCCTCTCGTAGAATTCCAAGATTGTTCTCCTTAACACACATATATCTAAATCATCAAAATTTGTTACTGTTTGAGGACGATTTTTTGTTGGTGAGGAGAATATGGGCTTCTCAGGTTCCTTCTCAGTATCACCAATTTTGTTTAATTTGGAGCAAATTCGCTTCACTGTTGATTCACTCACGTTGGTAGCTTGGGCTGTACGAACAATAGCTTTTGAGGGATCTACCATAGGTCCTGTTTCCCTTCTCTCGTTGAAAATACCTATTTACATTGTACAGCATCTCCCTTGCCTGGCTATGAAGATGAGAGTAACTTTTGCGAGTTTTTCCTTCCATGGTGGTCGCGCTATGAATGAGGGTTAGTGACCGTCTGACCTGGGTGATGTTGTTGTCGTTGTTTGAAGCCCTTTAAAGCGTTGCCATTACTTGTATCCAGCTCTCTCTCTCTCTTTTGATGGGATTACATTGTGCTATATTGCATTTTGGAGATTGTGTATGTATGTGTGTTTGTGTGTGTATCTGTAGGGGTGTGTGTGAGTGCGTGCATAGCCAACAGAACCGCATTGACATTACTTGGCAACGTCGCATATCCTACCACTCCTTAAATCTATTTATAGCTGTCCCCAGAAAAATGGCAGCATGTTCTAAATAGCGTGCCATATGTTGTATAAATTCCTTCTATATATCCTTAAAATGATATGTTTCTTAACACCACATAACCTTTAAAAATTGTAATATAATATATATAGTCATAAAAGCTAAAAATAATTTGTTAATAGCCTGAAAACTAACATTTGTTGTTAAAGTTTTGAATATTTGACAACACCGCACAGGGTGAGGGAAACCACCTTGTAGCTCATTTCATAGGAGGATGACTATAGTAGCGGATGTCTAGCGGTAAATATCGCACCGCTTTCATAATATTACGGCATGGTTTATATGATAAATCATATATGCATTCCTAAAGACACTTAAATCCTATTGAGATGCGGTCTCAGGATGATAAGACCGCATCTCTAGCTGCCACTAAACCTGCAGCCAACCCTACTCCTGCACATGCCATTTCTCATCCACTTCCTCTCCCACCAGGAAGTGATCACCCCCATCTTATAACAGAATCTGCCCGGGGGGCATCTAGCTACAAGGTACAGCCAGAGTCCAGGCGTGCCACCCCCAGAGCTACAAGGACATAACCACCACGCGCCAACACCACCCCAGCGCCTTTGATCCTCTCAAGCCGGGCGCCTTAAGTAGGGGCAAGAAGATTGCCTTATACTCACCCAGCCTGGACTAACTAAGCTTGCCATTTGGTATTATTTAGTTCAGGGTAAGAACAGCCAGAGATAGCTGGTGTTCAACTTGTCAGTTGTGTGCTGTGATCGAAGTCTACCAGGTCGGGTTCCCCCCATCAGGAAGAGGATTAGCTTGGGCAACCCACTTTGGGCTCCCCCTTTCTGGCCTTCGATGCGGTGCACAAACCAAGTACCAAAGGATTCCTACCTTGTTTGGTTCAAGGGATTATGAGGATAGTGTAGTAACTTGAGATCTACCAGATCGGGTTCCCCCCATCAGGAAGAGGACTAATTTTGGGCAACCCACTTTGGGCTCCCCTTTCTGGATTCTCTTTTTGCTACATGGTTCTGATAGTTCCACGAACTAGCAAGGAAGGAAAACACTTACCTTGACCCCCCTTAGACAACCTATAATGTCACTATCTAGACTGCTTGCCACTCTAGGTAGATCATTATGCTAGTCACCCTAACCCCCCAAACCTTGTAGCAGAACTCCAGCATATCCTTTAGGGATCACTGCACTGTGGGAGTGCAAGAGGAACCCTGTTGTCCCGTGGTAGGCGCCAAGGTCTAAGGAATCATCTTGTGACTCACCCTGGACCAGTAGCTGGAGTCATCACGCCCAGCCGCCCCCCCCCCCCCCCCCCCCCCATGACCAACTTCCGGAGTCATCACGCCCAGCCACCCTCCGGACTACTGGATCCTCCCTCGATCTACGGGCCCTCCTCTTCACTACAGCTCTCCTTTAAGTGCTTTTGTAGCGTTTATGGGTATAGAGTTGACTCAGGGTTGTGGTAGAAGTTATCTTCAGGGGTTCTCATTAACATTACGTCTTGCGAGAGGTCTTTCTTCTCCCTACTTAAATTGACGTTAATTAGCCCACTTGCCGGGACCCATTATACATACCTATCAGGGGATCCTTATATATGCACCTTCCCGGGTTATTGGTCTCCCATAGCCCGACAGAGGGGGCGTGCCTATATAAGACCCATATTATCAAACACAAACACATATTTACACATAATCTAGTCCCTTTGTATATCTTCTAGCCTAATTCATTTAACATTCTGTCATAACTCGAATAGATTTCACTCTATCTCAGCTCCCGACGATTGTTGCCTCAGCCTTCAGCACCTTGCTAGTACACAATTAGAGTTAAGGATTAATCTTTGCCAGGTGAGATCTAGCACACTTATAGTATTAATATCATTTGTGAGCCTTTCCGAGCCCACTTCATTGTTGATGACCACTTGGCCATTATTGCTTTAGTCAGTTAACATCACTATATGCCGGGGACATGATTGCATGATCCAGACGGCATTTGCCATTACTGCACTCTTGTCTTTTGTTGAGATCCTCTCTGAGATCTATTTGGGTAGGAGGTGTACCTCCACCATTTTGGATACCTTATAATTGTATCCTAGGAGTATTATTATTACCTTGAGTCCGGACCCATTGTCCGACTCCTATTGCTTACTTGATAACCTTATTATTGTATGTCTTAATTATTCTTATTGTTGTTGATGATCTCCAGGTTACAGGTATAAAATATATGTCTTGCTCCTCCATGAACCAGGTGTTAAACTGAATAAAACCCATGTTAACTTGTTACCTGTGTGCTTATTATCCTGCCGTGTTGTCTCTTTATTTAAAGTTTAAGGTATACCTATCCAGTTAGAGAGCTGCTCATTGTACAAAGAATATCTCGCGTTCCAATTTGGACCGGGCATAACACTGGTGGCAGCGGTGTCTCTTTCTCGAAGGTAGCCTTTCAGGTTTTTCCTGCTTTAAATATTTTGAGAGTATCACGACAGGGATAAGTAGTCAGGATGGCAGGGAAAGCACTGGATATTATTCCTTTCAGACCAGAGGAAACTGACATTGCCACCTATTTAGAGGTTGTCAAGCCAGTGCTTGACATCATATTTAAAGATGAAGTTGCCCCTAAAATACATACTGTAGTCATGAAGCTAGGGCGGTCTATGGCCCTAGTTTCCAGTTATGTAAAAGAGAACCCCGGAATGACCTGGGAACAGTTTGAAACATACACTAAAACTGCCATTAACCCCGTCTTAGGTACTGTAATAGCCGACCAGCAATTTCACGCCATCACCTACGACGGGGACCTCGACGCCACCATCAGCAAGCTTACCAGGCTGGCTTCCACCGCATTCACAACGGCTACAGCTGCAGAGAGGAAGGAGAACGTCCGCCGGACCCTGATGAGGATCCTTCCGCGTGCAGTCCGGGACCACTTTGCCATCACAGAACCGGCCGGATATGATAAAGACCTCCCTATCATACGCCGTATTCTGGCCCTGCAAAAATCCCAGGAGCAAGGAAAGATCGCGGGTATCCAACGAGCTCCCACTAAGCCACAAGGAGCTCATTCCGGACCAACCTACCACCCTAGCCGCAACCAGGACAAGCCGGAAGAATGGGCCAGAGTCAAGCCTGGAGACTGGAAGCCCTGCGGGTCCCAGTGCCCTATTAATGGGTTGAAGAGGTCTTTTGCCGAGTTGCTGGCCAAACGCTCGAGGGTTCCACTGTTCTGGGGACAGATTCCCTGGCTGAAGCCCTCCAGAAGAGTTGCCACCATCCTAGAAGACGGCACCGCAGGAGCTGAGGACTACGACGAGGTTGGTGACCCGGACGACCACAGTACAGTCGAGCCGGAAGTCATCAAACCGGGTTTTTTAGACCGCCCCCGCCCACCAACTTGCAAACTGGCGGGGCCTCGAGATAGGGGCAGCTATGATATGATAAAGCCTCCCATTTACACCCACCTGACCATCCAGGGTTGTGGTAGGATTTAGGGCGGAGAATACTCAAAAAGGGGACTTTAGGCAAGTTGCTAGAACGAAATGGCTTAATTCCTATATAACCTATGCTTTACGTAACACAGTTTTGCGTAACACGGTGTCATGGCAGGACAAATTACCAGTGTTACCCGAGGGCCAACTGTAGCCTATATATGTATATAGATATATAGGCCCTATATATATATATATATATATATATATATATATAGATATATAGATAGATAGATATATAGGCCCTATATATATATATATATATATATATATATATAGATATATAGGCCCTATATATATATATATATATATATATATATATATATATATATATATATATATATATATATATATATATGGTATAATAATAATAATAATAATAATAATTCTTTATTCCAGACACATAAGATAGATACAGTATAAATACAGTACGACCTAATGGTCCATATCACATACACTTCTCGTCAGAGCACAGATAATAATTATACACAAAGATATATTAATAAAGACACAATAAAATAAAAAAATACAGTAGGCCTATTTACAGAATAGAGCACATATCACATTTTGTCACAATATAACACAGATAGGCTAACTAAGGCTATTGCTCAATGTTGGTTAACACCTATTGCACAGATAATTGCTCATAGTTCAATTAGACCTATATATTACATTACATACTATGTGTGCAGCAGCTTCTGCCAGTGAGATATAATACGGGATTCATAGATATGATCACTAGACCAAAGAGCTACAATCAGCGTGTTACTGGAGGATTGCAGTCGCTGCGAAAAGCTGTACACCAGTCTCCTGATGACAGCCCGACAGCACTGCACATCCAACAGTGTGCACACCATACTAGTACTTTCATATTTAGAGAGACCAATGAACATCTTGAGCATATTATGATAGGATGTACACAGACCATTTATGGTGGCTCTCTTATACTTCCACCACAAATGGGCCGTGTACATAGAGGAACAATATGTCCGGATCAAAGTTACTTTAGTTTCCCAATTACACATGTGGAATTTTCTCAAGATGGTGTTACCACGTAAATATAGCTGTCTGCGCTGACGGCCGATATCTGCATCATCTGAGCAATCGTATATACTGTATATATATACTGACCGAGGACAACCCTCTGCAGGTCCCCCACACTACTGATACTGATACTGATGAGTGTGCGCTGTTGCCTTTTGTAACGGCAGCCCTAGTCGGGTTTTTCACATTTCTCTCTGGTCTGGTCTGATCTTTCCTCGTCTCGTACGCCAAAGTTCTTCACTGAACTCAATAATTATCCAATCAAAATTCGCGGCTGCTCGACCTCATCAAGTTCTTAACCAATCAGAGATCAGTGTAGCGCGTTGCTCTACGTCCAATCCCGTAATTGGCTGCCGTAGATATGGTCCATATTCTACAGTGTTCGGTTAGTTTTGTATCCGGTATATATTTTAATTATAAATGTTGCAGTTGAAGTATCTTTAATTAAATGTATTTATTCATTACATGATACCATATAACTAAGCTATGAAAATGAAAACAACTATTTTCTTGGCAACCCAAAATACTGTTATAGCGATCTCCGAATAAGATACTAACCGAATAGACAATATCCTTCGAAAACAGAGTTTGTGCCGTGTCGCCGAGGTTGACAGCTGCTGCAATGACTGACACAGTTGTAAGTATATATTTATCGTATTTACTATATTAGATTATCCCAAATTACACCTACAAATGGACCGTTAATATATTATCAAATGTATGATATCATTAAAGACGTCTTCCGCCGCACTCATTGGTGGGATTAGCCTATTGAAAATAAAAAGTAGGCTATAGCCTAACCTCGGCCTAGCCTAGGCTACATAGCCTAGGCTACATAGCCTACCTGCATGCTGAAATGTTCCTCCTGCTGTACAAATCCTTGATTAGGCCTCGACTTGAACATTGTATATAAGCCTGGGGTAATTATAGGGAATAGCCTAGGCTCGCACCCTTATTTGTCATGTTTTCCCCCACAGATTTTGAGAAATTAGCGTTTTCATGGTCTTAGCCCATTAGGTTAATATACAGGAGACGCAACAATATAGGTAGCACATTTCTAATGGTAGTTTTGGGTTCCTATCATCATATGCTTCATTTATATATACTGTAGCCTACTTTTTATCCCCGGGAAAAAAAAAAAAATCTTGGGATTTTTCATTTTTTTTCTTGGGATTTTTTGTTTTGGTCATTAGGCTAACCGGTAAAATTCTAGTTTCACGTACACAGCGACAAAAGGGAGGCGCCGTTGTAAAGGCATAGCTTCCCGACCAACTATGAAGATCAAGGAAATTGCTGGGTAAAAGACGTAATATAATGATAATAAACTACATTAACGACATTAGCCTAACCTAACAACCTTACCTAACCTAACCTAGTATTATGTAATAGCTATGGTGCCGCATATGGGGAGATTTTTTTTTTTTTTTTACAGTAGGTATAATTCCTTATAATGCATTTCCACCGCTTTGGACATACATAGAAATTAAGTATGGTATATGACAACTCTAAAGTAGCCATAGAAATTTATGAGTATGCTGTGAAAGCGAAACTAGAATTAAACCGGCTAACCTAACCTAACCTAACAGCCCCCAAATACATTTAGGTTAGGTTAGGTTTTTTGGTTAGGTTAATACAAAAAAAAAAAAAAAAATCCAAGAAAAAAAATAAAAAACCAAAGATTTGTTTTTTTTCCCGGGGATTAAAAGTATATAGAAATGAAGCATATGATGATAGGAACCCAAAACTAACATTAAAAATTTGCTACCTAGGCCTAGCCTATATTGTTGCGTCTCCTGTATATTGACCCCCTATTATAATTCCGGTAGCATTCAGCATACAGCAGGACTCTTCGTCTTCCCTCTGACCAGGTATAGGCTATCCTAGTGTTTACTAGCCTATACCCCTTTGAAAGGACGGTCAAATTGTCAATAGGCCTATACAGGAGACGCAACAATATAGGCCCTAGGCCTAGGTAGCAAATTTCTGGGATGGATGTAGTTACCGGGTGTACCACTACCGACATACAACATCTATAAATACTTATAATAAAATAAATAGGCTAGGCTACTTATAAATCTATAATACTAGGTTAGGTTAGGTTGTTTGGTTAGGGTAATGTATTTGATAATATTCAAGGACATTAGTGCGACGTTATGAGAAACAATTTGGTCAATATTTACGAGTCACACCACAGCTGGAATCTCATTTCTAATGGTAGTTTTGGGTTCATATCATTCTAGGCCTATGTTTCATTGCTATATACTTTTTATCCACCGGAAAATATTATTTTTCTTGTTTTTTTATTTAGGCCTAGGCTAGCCTATTTTTTTTTTTTTTTTTTTTTTTTTTAGCATCAACCTAACCTAACCTAAATGTATTTGGGGGCTATTAGGTTAGGTTAGGTTAGGTTAATGCTAAAAAAAAACAAAAAAACAAGATTTTGTTTTTTTCTTCTGGTGGATAAAAAGTATAGGCCTATAGCAATGAATCATAGAATGATAGGAACCCAAAACTACCGTTAACAATGAGATCCCAGCTGTGGTGTGACTCGTAAATATTGACCAACAATTTATTAGGGAAAATAGGCACCAATAGATTCGCCATATTTTTCTCCATATAGTCCGCATGGAGGATTTTCGTTATCAACAAATTGAAAAATACCCACTTCACAGAAAAATACACCAAAAATCTAAGTCAAAGCGGGGGTGTGGGGGCGGCAGCCCCCACCTATAATACTAGGATAGGTTAGGTAAGGTTGTTAGGTTAGGCTAATGTCCTTTCAAAGGGGTATAGGCTAGTAAACACTAGGATAGCCTATAGAAGGTAAGAAGAGGTAAGAAGAAGAAGAAGAGTTCTGCAGTAGTCTCCTTGAATGCTACCATGTATTTTTGGTAAGAGTTACCGACCAACCAGTGACGGGCCCCATCGATGATTATTAGTGTGTTATCACTTTCATGAACGATACTTTGTTGGTGTATATGTACTTAGGCCTACCGTCGCAAATTCGCTATAAGTGAAATACGAGAAACTGTAAAAAATACCTCCCTGTCGATGGTGGCGCAATAGTACACAATATGGCCTTCGTTCGGGAGCTCTTACCCTCAGTCTTTCAGTCGAACGTCACTACACCTAGCGGTCTTTTTAGGAATCATGAACCATAGCATGAACCAATCACAGCCTTCCATCAAATTATCAACCAATTACATAGTCTTTCAGTCGTCACGCCCCTCGCCGGGCGGGCTCAGTTTGAAGATGGAACCCTAACCCTAACATGGAGGTCGTCACGGTCGTGGTGGTATGTGCTACGAGTTTTTCAGGTAATTTGTTGTACTTTGGTATTTTTATTTACCGGATCAGTCTGAAGATGGTTTTTTCTTTGATATACCGCTACAGTGTTGTTTAATACCAAGGACTGTCGCATTTTACTATTTTCCCATTAGCCTATCCATCAATCTTAAGACACGGCCCCCGATAGCACTGGGGAGGGCTATGAAGATCAGGGAAATTGCGGGGTAAAAGCCGTAAATAAAGGGGTAATATTGGAAGAACTCTGAAAATACAATATTGAAAAGTAACTATCTATCTCTATCTATTGCCTGACGCCGTGATCCCCGAAGGGGATGAAAAGTAACAAAACCTGAAAATAGAAAAACCCGAGCCAAGTTTTGACCAAACTTGACTTGGGTTTTTCAATTTTTCAGAGTCCAAAATCACAGTAACCTCATTTCGAAAGTTGGCTTGTTTTTTTTTGGCAAAAGTTGGCTCGGATTTAAGGGATTTAGCGGGGGTGTGGGGCGGCAGCCCCCACCCATAATACTAGGTTAGGCTAAGCTAATGTTAACCCCATAATACTAGGTTAGGTTAGGTTATTTGGTTAGGTTAATGACAAAACTTGGCTCGGATTTCATGGATTTAGCGGAGGTGTGGGGGCGGCAGCCGGAGCCCCCACCCATTATACTAGGTTAGGTTAGGCTAATATTAACCACATTCTTACTGGCTTTATCCACGTTGAAAAACAAAAAAAACCCGAGCCAACTTCGAAATGAGGTTACTGTGATTTTGGACTTTGAAAAATTGAAAAACCCGAGCCAAGTTTGGTCAAAACTTGGCTCGGGTTTTTCCATTTTCAGGTTTTGTTACTTTTCAATATTGTATTTTCAGAGTTCTTCCAATATTACCCCTTTATTTACGGCTTTTACCCCGCAATTTCCCTGATCTTCATAGCCCTCCCCACTATCGGGGGCCGTGTTTTAAGATTGATGGATAATGGGAAAATAGTAAAATGCGACTTGGTAGGCTATTAAACAACACTGTGTATCAAAAAAAACAACAAAAAACAACAAAAAATAACCTGAAAAACTCGTCACTGGTTGGTGATAAACATTTACCGTATTTTTGTATCCAAAGGCAGTCAAAATAGGCAGGAACATGATGGTGAGGCCAGGTGAGCGTCCGCGTAGTGTAAAGAAGACGGGCGGTACACCCGGTAACTACATTCTTGCCAAATTTCTAATGGTAGTTTTGGGTTCCTATCATCATATGCTTCATTTCTATATACTTTTTATCCCCGGGAAAAAATAAAAAAATCTTGGGATTTTTCATTTTTTTTTCTTGGATTTTTTTTTTGGGTCATTAACCTAACCAAAAAACCTAACCTAACCTAATAGCCCCCAAATACATTTGGTAAATTTCTATAATTGCACCTATACGAGCTAAAAAATATATTATTGTATTTAACAGGAAGGTACGATGAGGTAAGTGATGTGGTATAGGTGGCAATATGCGGAAATGGATTATAAGGGCATTCCGCCCCCTCTGACAAAAGTCTATCAATCTAGTGTGACACGGATTTTACATTGTTTCAGAGAGACATTAACCTAACCTAATAACCTTACCTAACCTAACCTAGTATTATGGGAGGGGGCTGCCGCCCCCACACCCCCGCTGGTTGGGTAAAATAGTAGAAATCCAGTTGGGGTGGAGTGAGTAACCGTAGATTTTCGTAAGGGGGTCAGAGGGGGCGGAATGCCCTTATAATCCATTTCCGCATATTGCCACCTATACCACATCACTTACCTCATCATACCTTCCTGTTAAATACAATAATAATTTGTTTATCTCGTATAGGTGCAATTATAGACCTATACCATACATTTAGGTCAGGTTAGGTTAGGCTTTTTGGTTAGGTTAATGAAAACAAAAAAATCACAAGATTTTTTTTTTTTTTTTCCGGGGATAAAAAGTAGGCCTATAGAAATGAAGCATATGATGATAGGAACCCAAAACTACCATTAGCAATTTGCTACCTATATTGTTGTGTCTCCTGTATATTAACCGAAAGGACATTAGCCTGACCTAACAACCTTACCTAACCTATCCTACCACCACACCCCATCCTAATCCATTCCAACCCCCATCTCCTGCTCCCCAATCCCCACCCCCACCTCACCCATCCCAACCTCCAGCCCCTCCCTCACCCCCACCCCCACCCCCCCCCCCACCCCATCCTCGTGCAGCAGCACCCAACATACATCGTGCACATAACATTAACATTCTCCAATTGAACATAGATGGCATTAACACAAAGAAACATGAACTCTCACACTTCATCAAACAACACAACATACACATTGCCATCTTACAAGAAACAAAACTCTGCACATCACAAAAAACACCCACATTTCATAATTTCACCACCATCAGACAAGACCGGGCTGTCGGCGGGGGCGGTGGACTCATCACCCTGGTACACAATGAAATATCATACATAGTAACCAGTGTACAAACCAAATCCCTCCTCCCCCCAAATGATAACACAACAGAAATACAATCAATTAAAATACGCACTGGCAACAAATCCAACATAACCATCATAAACACATACATCCCTCCCAAAACATCCCCTACAGTACCAAATGAATACAGACCACACTTACAACACATCACAAACACCCCACACATCATCCTGGGTGGTGACTTCAACGCCAAGACGTCGGCCTGGTTTGTCGACAACCCCGACACAGATAGAGGGCTGGTACTACAAAACCAAACAGATAACCTCATCATCCTTAACGACATCCATCAACATACCCATATTCCTCACCAAGCCCTCTATAACCCATCATCTCCAGACATCACCTTTTGCTCCCCAGAACTCGCCCCCACAACATCCTGGAGGGTGGTCAGAACCTTAGGCTCTGACCACCTCCCGATCATTATCACCACCAAAACCAGACTCACCCCAGCTAGCCACAAACACACATACACCAATTATAAAAGAGCTAACTGGGAAGCATTTACAAATGAGACAGAACAACACTTCACAACTCTAAACAGTACACCCATCACTAACATCAACAATGCTGTACACATACTCAATAAAACTATCCAAAACGCTGACAAGAAACACATTCCAGGAGGTAACAGAAAAAGACACAACCCCAACTTCACACCAGAAATTCAAAACCTCATCAGACAACGCGACACACTGAAACACTCCCCAGCACCCCACACACAAGACATCACACAACAAATTCAAGCACTCAACACCCAAACTAACAACAAAATACAAGAACAACAAAAACTAAATTGGAATAACTTCCTACAAACACTTGATCACAAAACAAACCCCAAAAAACTCTACAAAACACTAAACAGCATCACACTTTCCAACAGCAACACAACACAATCACATGCTGCAATCACAACAACAGACTCTAGTCCTTCATGTAAACAACAAGCAAACACTCTCATCAATCACTTCTCACATGTCAGCCACCTAAAACCTCACAAAGACGACCGACGTGTCATCCGGCGTAAGAGACAATTCCCCACAGACCCTGACTATACACCCTTCACCAATCACCAGACAAAGCATATCATCAACAATCTCAAGCACTCACCCGCCTGTGGCCTAGACAACATAAGCAACATACACCTCAGACACCTGGGACCACAAGGCATACAAACACTCACTAACATATCAAACTACAGCTATTCACACAACACAATACCAGACATTTGGAAGCATGGTATCATCATCACATTCCCCAAACCCAACAAAGACCCCACGCTACCCTCCTCGCACCGCCCCATCACACTCCTTTGCTCCCCCTCCAAAGTCATGGAACGCCTAGTATTACAACTAATTACACACCCGACCTACCCCTAGCTCCAACACAACATGGCTTTAGGCCACTGCACTCCACAAACACTCTTCTCACAGACCTTACACAAAGAGCTTTTGACGGCATCAACTCAGCTAGACCACCACACAGATCACTATTAGCCACACTCGACATTAGTAAAGCCTTCGATGCCATCCCCCGCCACAACCTAACAAACAAAATCTACAACACAAACCTGCACAACAACACAAAAAGGTGGCTGGCCAACTTCCTAGCAGGCAGATGTGCACATGTATCTTTTGCCGGTCAGTCATCTAAAATCAGAAACTTTCCAAACGGAGTCCCACAGGGATCCGTCCTATCGCCCGCACTCTTCAATCTGTACATGCACGATATAACTATACCCAATACTCCCCAAATAAACTTAGCCTCCTATGCAGATGACATAACACTCACATGCACACACCATGACCCAAGAAGAGCAACAGATCTCCTTCAACCCTATCTCAACACACTACATGGCTGGTGCACTACAAACAGACTGAATCTAGCCCCAGCCAAATCCACCGCAACCCTGCTCACAAGCTGGACAGGTGAACACGAATACATCCCTCAACTCACCATAAACAACACACCCCTAACACATACACACACACCCAAAATCCTAGGAGTAACATATGATACTCATATGACATTCAAACAGCACACCACAAACATTAAAAAGAAACTGACACCCAGACTTAATGCCCTCAGGTCACTTGCTCACACAAAATTTGGACACAACAAAGAAACTACCACCACAGTATATAAACAATACATAAGATCAGTAATGGAATACGCAAGCCCAGCCTGGGCTTCTAACCTAGCTGAAACACATCATAAGACCTTACAGACTATTCAATCAAAGCCCTGAAGATCATTACAGGCTGCACAGCTACTGCACCCACAGATCATCTACATCAAGAAACCAAAATCCTCAAAGTCAAAGACCATCTGGACATGAGAGGCACTCAATTCCTGGCAGCAGCCTCCACGAACCAAGACCACCCACTAAACTACATGGCAACACACCCACAGACACCAAGAAATATCAAAACAACACCCAGCACACGGTATCACACACAGCTATTGTCCTCTCTCCCTCCCTGCCCACCCCGAACCAACTTCCAGAAGCACATCCATACTCATCTCTCTCGCCAATCCATCCACTCACTCACAGACAACACGCAGCTGCATGCACGACCTCCCGAAATCCATCCTTCCGAATCCTCCCTCCCTCGCGAGGACAGAGTCCACCTGGCCAGGCTGAGATGCGGACACCATCCAGCTCTCCTGAGCTATCAGAAGAGACTGGATGACTCCGTTGTCGACGCCTGCCCGGGATGTAACACAGCACCCCATACCATTAAACACATCATAGAAGACTGCATTTCACACAACCACTTACGCCAACAACACAACCTACACTCAATGAGAGCTCTGTGGGAAAGCCCGATCGTGGCCATGGCCTTCCTCAGGGACTCGGGGCTGTTCGGCCAGGCAGCTTAGGGAACAACAACAACAACCTATCCTAGTATTATGGGTGGGGGCTGCCGCCCCCACACCCCCGCTATTTGACATCTTTGACAGATTTTTGGTGTATTTTTCTGTGAAATCGGGTTTTTTCAAGTGTCGATAACGAAATTCCTCCATGCGGACTATAATGAGAAAAATATGTGCGAGTCTATTGGTCCCTATTTTCCCTAATAAATTGTTTCTAATAAGGCGGATGTAGTGTCCTTGAAGATTATCAGGTAAGATCCTATGTAGCGGTAGTCACCGTATTTTGTTTGCCCATTAACTAAGGATCCTTATTTATATCCTCATATCTCTTAGATTTAGTAGCAGTCTCTACGTTTCCAACGTAGGGCTTATGATCTCAGCCGCTACCACAGCGGGCCGATTTATCGGTACTCACACGAAGTAACCAAATAATCTCTAGAGTTGCACCTCAATTCACTACTAGGCACGTTGTACACACTCCGAGACGACTAGGAAAGAAGAGAAAGAATTGTTATAGTTACCCATTTAATCTAGCTGCTCTCCTCTGAGCCATGCTCCATGTTCTATGAGCCTGCGCCAGGACCTGCCAAAGTATCAGTCACTTCGCGCCCACCGTCGATGTCACACGCCTTTTTTGTCTGTGCTTCGCGAGTGCCTGCTTTGCATCCCCTTCGCTTCAACTATTAGTGAGTGTGAGCCTTTTCAGGCTGTTGAGGTTTTAGAAGGATGTTCAGTGATGTAGGCAGCACTTTATACGGATTTATGGTGTGTTTACTGGGCGTGACGTGTTTATTTATTTGTTTTCTTCGAGGGTGTTTGGTCCGCGACGCCGCGTAGCGGTCGTTGTGTGTCGATTCTACCCTCGCTTTTGGGTTCATGTTCACTTTAACTACCCTTAACGTACCTTGGGTGGGGGGGGGGGGGGGGGGGGGGGGGGGGTGTGCTTCCCGCGGGATGCATTGTGTTTCTTTCCCTTTGTGACTTTTTGTTTTATTGTATTTTCATATGACGACTTGAGCATGAGGTTTCTCTGGTTTCTGCTTTTGTGTGAGCATAGGCCACACAGCCTTTATTCTCTCACAAACATGCTGCTTTGGTCTCAACTGACCTATAGCCCTTCTGACTTGTTTATTAAACTTGTCCATAGTTGGTGGTCTTGTATTTTGTTTGCATGGTTCACGCTTTTGTCGGTTCCTTTTCGTTTCCCCGGGCCTACTTGACTCGTGGATACGTGGTTCTGGTGAAAATGTCGGTCAAACCCTAGGCTATCCTCCTTTTATTTTATTAATTTAACGTAATTGTGGGGCTTCTCGGACAGTGTTTAGCTTTGTTACTAGGTTTTTTCACTTAGGGATTGATGCTGCCCTAGTGTTTTCTCTTTTATGTGAATTGTGTAACTAGGCTAGGCCTGTGTTTTTTAACTTGAGCTGACCGCCGTCGGATTGGGCCACATAGTCATGTCCTTCTGTTTTCCTCTTGTCTCTACTGACTTGCTGGTTGGTCTTCTACGCTCTTGTTCAAATTCTCATTATAATTGAGTGTTTAAGCTAATCGGTTTTTGCCTTGAGCTGCCCGCCGTTGGAATGATCCACACAGGTCCTTTCCTTCTGCCTTCCTTTTGTCTCAACTGACTGGGAAGTCTCGGTCTCGTAGCTCTCGGTTAAATCCTCGTTTTTCTTACATTACATGTTTCTGTTCTTCCCCTGCCTGTGGTTACTTGATCGCTAAAAAGGGGGGGGGGGGTCTGGAAACTGTACGCGATAGGGGCCCCGCTCACAGGGAGGATATGCTTGGACAAGTTGACTCGATTTTCGTGTTTACTCACGTTTTTTCGCCACACAGGCAAGGGTCTTCTGGTGTCCTCAGCTCCTTCATCTTTTTAAATCCGCCCTACAAGCGCCTTTATCTTTTTGATGTGTCCTGTGCCTTGTCAAGGCCTAGGCCACATAGCTTTTCACTTGACTTGGTTTATGCGCCCTGTTCTGCCCCCCTATGCATGTACCTGGACAGGGCTTTTTGGACAACGGCTGATTGGCTATTTTCCTCTCCCTTCTGTCCTGTTCCTTGTGTCCTTCTGTACCTGGTTCCCGCCCTACAGGCGGCCTCCTTGTATACTGGGTGGACCCAAAGACCACCTGAAAAGTCCTAGGACTCGACCCAAAGTGGCGATGTCCTGTGTGTTTTGGATTCCCTCCCCGCCCCTATTTAAACTTATAGGGTACTGTTGGGTTGCTCACACTTGACCTTTTCCTTCCAGCTGGTGCCCGCTCTACTGCCGGCTGTCCCTACGCCGCCGCCACTTTGCCGCCTCCTCCCTCCGCTCTCACAGAGGGTTCTCAGGTATTTCGAAGGGTACCAATTTCCCCAAACTTTTGGTTTGGACCTGTTCCCAGGGTTGGGCCTCGCTAAGGGGCTTGTCCCAGCCCTGGTGTTGAGGGTCTCCGGTGTGGGTGATTTTAATTGACTTTCCTGTTATACTTGCTACATAGCTTCTTACTGGATATTGTCTTACTGAGTCTTACATGCTGGATTGGCTCGACTGCCTCATATTGCCTGTCTCACCTCTACTGGTGGGTAATGCTTCCCCATTTTTCAGTGCTGTGATGCCGGCTCCTCCCTGCTCTCGGCCGACGTGTCAGCAGATGGCCTTGCGGGATCATCGGGAATGCTGCCTCCACACGGCCTTCTACGGGAAGGATGTTTACGATCCCCGCCGATGTGGGGTGTGTCTCTCCGCTCTTCAACTACTGGAGACTCTCCCTACGTCGGCGGAAGGACAACGGGCCAGGACGTCTCTACGCCGGTCTTGGGACGTCATCTCCCGTCACGTCCAAAGGGTCCTGCACAGGGCTCCTTCATTCCGTGAGGATGAATTCCGGGTGTTGTTGGGGATCCCACCTACCTCCGATGCTGCACGGCGTTCCCGCTCCCCTACTGTTCGTCACTCTCGCTCTCCTCATCCGACTCGGGGCTCCCCTCCCGGGAGTTCGGGTCCGGCGGGCGGGAGGTCGCCTCCCAGGGAGCGGGCCCCCAGGCGTCATGAACATCGAGTGCCTCCCTCCGACCTATCAATGACTTCTGGGGCTTCTGGCAAGAGGAAACGTCGCCGATCTCCATCTCCTGCTGATCGACCCTGTCTTGCTTCTCCTCACCTCAGGATGAGCCCCCCTCCTTCGCAGGGTTCCACGGTCTTCAGGGCCAAACGCCGTCCTGCCCCGCCTGCCGAGGAGGTCGTTCTCCATCCTGCACCATCTTCAGCCACTGGTGGGGTGGAGTTCGAGCCTCTGCCTGCCTCCCAGCCTGTGAGGGGTCCCGGCCTCTTCCCTATGGCGGGCCCGGCTGTGGTGGTCCCGGCGGCGATGCCCTCCCCGCCTCCTCCTCAACCTCGAGGTTCTGATGCCTCGATCCCTTGTGGCCAGCCGTCTCCTCCTCGTCTCCCTGACCATTTAGACGATGTTCTTGAGATGAAGGTTGCGGATTTTGATAGGCTGGAGGACGAGGATGTGGGGGTCGACTCGTCTTTTGGACGGTGCACCTGATTCGGGCCGGGAGGACCCCGACGTGGAGGCACAGTCCTCCCCACCGTCCCCTGAGTTCTCCCCGCTCACGGACCATGGGGCCCGTGGGCCCAGTGAGGCTGGTTCCCTGTCTCCTCTACAGACGTCCTTCCCTCCTGCTGCGGAGACGGAGTTACGGGCGGAGTTGGCGTCTCTTCGTCTTGAGATGGCCTCCAATAAGGCAGACATCCTCTCCTCTGTCACGGCGGCCATGGAGGCAGTGGTCTCCCGGTTGGGTGCTACAAACCCGGTGCCTCTGCAGCCTCCGCTTGTGGCTCCTCTCCCACCTGTTGCCGACCACATCCCATCTCGGCCTGCTCTCCCGGTCGTGGTACCGTGACATCATCTGCTTCATCACCTGCACCTCCGACACCGCCTACAACTCCTCTCTGGCCCGTTGTTATCCCGGACCAGGGTTTGGGGTTGTTCTCTCACCCCCTCTCCGTGCCGCCTCTCTCCAAGTTTAAGATCCCCAAAGTCAAGATGCCATCCCTGTATGGGGATTCTGGTGCTTGGAGAGTTGTGATCGCCTCCAACCCTGAGGGAGCGGGCTGTGCCGGAGGGCTGCTATCCAGGTGAATGAGAAAACCATCTTCCGGGCCATTACTCCACAGGGTCTGGTCCCTGAGGTCGATGTAAGGGTGTACCCTAACCGGCAGGACATGCAGTTATTTTCGTATCGTCCATCTGTACTGCCTTACACTGCCACAAAGCCCTGGGCTGACTACTCCCGCCAAGACCTGTCTGCGGATGTCCACTCCCTCTCTGCCATCTCAGGGACGCCGTACCTCAGGAATGTGCGAGATCGGGACGGGGTCCTGATGCTAGAACTACCGCACGTCTGTCCGGGTCCCTGGGGTGAGTGGGTCCGTGAAGCGGTGGAGTTTGGTCAGTCCATGGCTGAAACCTTGCCGGCCATCCCTTCCATGGAATCATCTTTTCTGTCGGGCATGCTCCTTACCTCATCGGGCTTCCCTCTGCCTGTGTGGGAGTGGCTCAATGCTCCCAAACTGTCGGTGGGCCCCCTTCCGTGTTCCTTTTGCACGGCACCAGAGAAGGCACCACTGGACCGGGACTTTAAGTTCCGTCAGCGAGCGGCACGCCAACTTTCAACTCTTCTTGCTCAGTTGGAACTGGCGCGGGTTCACCTCCGCCTTATTGAGTCGCTGGAATCGGCTGATCATCGCCAAGGTTTTGAGCATGTCCGACGGATCGCCCTGCAGCTTGCCCTCAACCCTGTTCAGGACATCCGCCACTCCCTCCATGAAGCCACTCGTTGCCGTCAACAACTTCGGGTGGCTTTCTGTAAGAAGGCCCCTGCCGACGTCCGCAACCGCCTCCTACTTACTGACCTTCTGACCCTGGGTCTGTTCCCTGAGGAGGCTTGGCAAGGGGCTTTCTTACTGGCGCAGAGTGACGCCTACTATGCGCAACGGAAGGTGGTGGCGAAGCCCACTTCATCCTCCTCCACCCGCGGACGCGGGGGCAGGTCTGTCACCGGCAGAGGGCGCCAGGCTAGAGGTGTGGCCAGGGGACTGGCTCCCAGGGGGCGTGGTGTACCCGCCTTCCGTGGCCGTCGGTCCCCGGATCGCCGTCCCCGTCAAGAGGGGATGCGGCGCTGACAGGCGCAGGGCCCCAGTTCCTCTGCTGCCAGACACAGCCTGGAGGGGGATAGGCCGGAGCGCAAGGCCCGTCCATCGTTTCGGCGAGGCGGGGGGACGTCGGGGGGAGGACGTGGTGGCTCATCCAACTACGATAAGTCCAAGAGGGGCTCCGCGCCAAAAAACGCGTAGTTCCTCCTGGCCAGTCCCCTCTTCCCTCGCCCGACCATCTCGTCGAAGCGGTGATGGGCCTGACACAAGGCGCCCGCACCGGCTTCTTCCGCCCCCACTACCGGCAATGGCCCCGCCGGTCGTGGGCGCGTCGGGTGGTCAAGAAGGGTCTGACTTGGAGGTGGAGGTCCAGGCCTCCCCGACAGCGACCAGTGTCTCAGGAAGTGGCCCAAGTGATCATGTCCATGCACGAGGACGGCGTTATCAAGGAAATATCTTCTACACAAAAGGTATTTCTTTCTCGTGTGTTTCTGGTCCCAAAGAAGGACTGCGCTGCTATGAGGCCGGTGGTAGATCTCTCAGTCTTCAACTCTCACATTGTGAACACCCGTTTCCGCATGCTCACCATCAACCAGGTACGCCTGGCACTCAAGCCCTTGTCTTGGGTGGTCACCCTGGATCTGAAGGATGCTTATTGGCATGTGCCAATGGCTCCTCGGTTCCAGGGCTGCCTAGCACTGCAGTCGGATCAACGGGTGTTCCACTTCACCAGACTACCATTCGGCCTCAATATAGCACCGCGGGTCTTCACCAAACTGGTAAAGCAGGCTCTGACCCCCTTGCTCTTACAAGGGATTCAGATCCTGTTTTACCTGGACGATTGGCTCATCTCCGCAGACTCTCTCACACACTGTGTACAAGACACGCTCACTGTAGTCAGACATATCACAAACCTGGGGTTCAAACTAAACATTCCCACGTCCTGCCTCTCACCGTCACGAGAAGTGACGTGGGTGGGCTTGCACTGGGATCTCCAAAGCGCCACCGTTTCCCAGAGTCGAGTGAATGCGGCGAAACTTCGAAGGAAGCTCTTTGTCGTGTTGCACTCGATCTCGATAACACGAAAAATCTGGGACTCCATACTAGGGTCTTGGAATTGGGCGTCTCTGACCGTGCCCTTGGGCCGGCTCCGACTAAAACGCCTCATTCAGCTGGGCAACAGGCACTTCCCTATCTCGCCCCCTTACCGTTTGTGGACGGTACCGCGCTCAATGCATCTGAGACTGACACACTGGGTCGCTCGGGGCACGCTCTCTGCGGCTGTGCCCTGGACTGCTCCTCCGCCGACCATCTGGGTAGACACAGATGCGTCGAGCGAGGTGGGGTGGGGCTATCAAGCAGACATGGGACATCAAAACCACGGCAGGTGGTCGGGGCTCTCACACTTCCACATCAATACCCTAGAACTGTTGGTACCGTTGTTCTTCCTGCGGGATCACGGACTGGCCCTCACGAGCAAGTCGGTGGCCTTCAGGATGGACAACATGTCCGCGGTTCATTGTATCCAAAAGCAGGGCTCCTCCAGGTCTGTTGTGCTCCAAGACCTGGCGGAGAAATTGTTTTACCTGGCCGATCATTACAGCATCACCCTGCATGCGACTTACCTGCCCGGGACGGCCAATCTTTGGGCGGATGCTTTGTCTAGAGGACAGAGCACCAAGGTAGAATGGTCATTAAGACAAAGCGTTTTCGACGACCTCGCAGCCTCCTGGAGCCATCCGCAGGTGGACTTGTTCGCCTCCTCAGGGACGAACAAGCTGCCGGACTACCTCACCCGCTGGACTTGTACTCAGGCGGGGGGGCCGGATGCCTTCAGCGAGGACTGGAGCAGGTGGCAGTCGATTTACGCTTTTCCACCGCCCGACGCACTGCTTATGTGCAAAGTCCTACACAGGCTGAGAGAGTACCGTGGCAAGGTTTGGTTAATGGCGCCCCTCTGGCCGGCCCAAGCCTGGTACGCTCAGCTGAAGCGATGGTGCCCGAGTCCCGTTCCCCTGTCTGTCTCAGACTTCCACTTGGGACAGATTGGAGACCTAGGGACCTCGTTGGCATTCGCATCGTGGATGTTTGTGAGGCAGGGTGGTTGCCGAAATATGGACGTTGCTTGACTGATATGCTTAATCAGCACTGGACTAAGGCTACTTGGAAGACTTACGAGTCTCATTGGACTACTTTCACTAAATGGATCAATGATACCGAACAAACAGTTCCGTCGGTTGCGTTAGTCTTCCATTACCTTAATCACTTGTTTGCGACACGCCCATACATGTACAACACCGTTAGGAACCACCTGTCCGCTATTAGGGAGCCTTTTGAGACCTTGACGGGGCTGGTGCTCCCTCACAAGAAGCTGTCTTTTTTCATGAAAGCCTGCTTTAGGCTCCGACCGCCCCCGCGCCAGGTACCGCCTCAATGGTCTCTGGCGAAGGCTCTAAGGCTCCTTACCTCACCCATCTACACCACTAACCCAACACCTGTTGTTGTTGTTCCCCAAGCTGCCTGGCCGAACAGCCCCAAGGCCCCGAGCAAGGCCAAGGCCAACACCTGTTCATCTGCTTGATAAAACATTGTTTCTTTTAGCGTTGGCTACAGGAGAGAGGGTCTCGGAGTTGGCTGCCATGTCGAGGGCCCCGAATTGCATGAGTTTTTCGCCTTCCTTGGGGTCAGTCACTTTGGCCCCTTCCGTTCATTTTGTGGCCAAGAATGAATGTGAGGCGCACGTTTTTAAGCCGTTTACTGTACCGGCTTTAAAATGTGGGAGCACGCATCATCCGCTATGCCCGGTAAGAGCCTTGCATACGTATGTGCGTGCCGCTGTGCCAACGTCGGGGACGGCGCTCTGGTTGGCCCCTAAGACAGGGACACGGTTAGGCAAACGTGCTGTAGGACTTCATTTACGCTGTGTCATTACAGCTAGTAATCCCCTTACGAAGGGCTCCGCTCATGATGTCCGCTCTTATGCAGCGACTGTGAGGTTTTTAAACAATTCTTCACTTTCGGACATAGCCGACACGAGGTTATGGTCCTCCCACAGCACTTTTGTCTCATCGTACCTGTCCATGTCCACTGCCAGGCCAGGTGTGCCTTGTGTTGCGTTAGGCCAATGTGTCACGTAATTCATCTCCATCCTGTGTCTCTTCTCATCCCATACTGTATTTTCTTCCTTTCCCTACACTGGGGGGGGGGGGGGGGTCATTTTGTATGCTTGTACAATGCCTTTCTCTCTTTCATTTTACATGTATGTCATCCCTGTTTAGTATTAAGGATATTTCTCTTACTTCTTTACATATAGACTCTACTGTCTAGGGGTTACTTGTTTGGTATGTCTATGCCTCATACCCGGTTTTTGTAATTAAAGAGTGTCCTTGGAGATCATCCACCTACTGTGCCTTGCCTTCAGATTCTTGTCTTCATGTACAATTGCCTTCATTCTTCCCAGATTGGTGTGCCATTCTCAGGTCGACATGACCTATTCCTTACCCTGCTGCGGCACTTTTCAGACTAGACTGATACTTGTAACATGTACTTCCTTAATATGCACCGTACTGTTACGCTCTTTTTCTAATAAACTTATTTGTTTATTTGTGTCTTTTCTTGGTCCTCTGCTTGTGCTACGGCTTGGGGTTTAAGGTTTATTGGATGTCCGCCTCCAATTTGGGATTCAAGCCCTACGTTGGAAACGTAGAGACTGCTACTAAATTGGGAGGTTTGACGACCTCCCTTATAACCAAATAAGGAAAACCTCTTATTTAGTAGCAGTCTCGGAGTATCGAGCGACAGAGTATCCCGCCCTCATGCTGATCCCCTGCCCATCCAATCTAAACTGATTACTTGATACCTCGATACTTTGGCAGGTCCTGGCGCAGGCTCATAGAACATGGAGCATGGCTCAGAGGAGAGCAGCTAGATTAAAAGGGTAACTATAACAATTCCTTCTCTCCTTCGCTTTCTCTTCTTTCCTAGTCGTCTCGGAGTGTGTACAACGTGCCTAGTAGTGAATTGAGGTGCAACTCTTAAGAGATTATTTGGTTACTTCGCGTGAGTACCGATAAATCGGCCCGCTGTGGTAGCGGCTGAGATCATAAGCCCTACGTTGGATACTCCGAGACTGCTACCAAATAAGAGGTTTTCCTTATTTGGTTATAAGGGAGGTCGTCAAACCTCCCATTATTTTCTTCACTTACCTCAACAATACTAAACCCCGATAGCTGGGGAGGGTATGAAATATATCAGGGAAAGAGAGGGGTTGAAACACGGCGATTAACTAGAATATAGCCATCTTGATTAACCAAGCCAAGACGTTGTGTATCCTTGCTTGTGATTGGTTGTTGATTATCGTGACGTCATCAGCCAAGGCGGGCCTCAGCGAAGACGTCATTCCAGCCCTCGGCCAACATGTCGTCATTACACCCGCTTATTTTTACACCCGCTTATTTTTACACCCGCTTATTTTTACACCCGCTTAATCTTACACCCGGTTTATTTAACATCAGCGGTGTATATGTTTCACACAACGTGTATTATAATGTCATTAGTGCACTGTGTAATTTGCGTCTTTATATTCAAACCGTTTCTATTTATCAATACTAAATAGTATCCCCCACCCCTGTATTTGCCTCGTGAACGGTAAGGTTAATCTGTGAGAGCGGTATCGTCCCAAGATGAAGTGATATATTGGTAATTATAGGGAATAGGCTCGCACCCTTCTTTTTTATGTTTTTTTCCTCCAGATTTTGAGAAATGAGTGTAGGCCCTATTCATGGTCTTAGTTATAATGCCAATGTTGGATACACGATGGGTTGAGGGGGGGCTTTGCCCCCCCTCACCCCCCCCCCATGAATTATTGAAATCGTCATCTATGTTGCCAGCAGGGGGTAAATATTGATTATACTGCATAAAGAAGGCGTTTGTAAACAGTGACTATGTCCGAAAGAGCTCTGAGATTTATTAGAATGGGCGTATTTTCGATCAATATTAAGGAGACGGACCACAGCTATTTTCAATTATTGTATTTATGGATTTGTTATTTATATGATTTATAAGGTTTCTATATTACAATATGTTCATGCAAATTAGGGAAAATATCCAGGAACCTGGCCAACTGTTATTTCGTGAGGTGTTTTTTTGGGTTTTAGCTAGTTTTCATCATTATACAGTGGTTATCATTAATTAGAATCTCCGGAAAAAGAGTTGTCCCCATTATCCAACAATCTTAAGATACGGCCCCCAATAGTGGGGAGGGCTATGAAGTACAGGGAAATTGAGGGGTAAAAGACGAAAATAAGGGGTAATATTAGCGTAACCTAACAACCTTACCTAACCTAACCTAGTATATTAGGTGGGGGCTGCCACCCCCACACCCCCGCTGGTTTGGTATTTAATTCATAAAAGATTGACGGTCGCCAAAAGAGGTACAGTAATTATAAGAGTGAGAGAACTCTATTTCTTATTGCTAATCTGCCAACCTCTGCGTCATTTGAGTCTGAAGGGGTTAAGTGGGCTAAGAGTTAATGAACATGGCTAAATTGCAGATAATGTTTCAACATCACTTTTTCTTTGATATAATTCAGGGCCTCTGCACCTACTGTATATGGGTTATTATTGACGAGGTAAGTGAAGGAAATAAGTCTGTATTAAGAATATAGGCCTACATTAAAGATTCCGGAAAAAACTTTGTCCCCATTATCCAACAATTTTAAGATACGGCCCCCGATAGTGGGGAGGGCTATGAAGTACAGGGAAATTGAGGGGTAAAAGACGAAAATAAGGGGTAATATTAGCGTAGCGTAACCTAACAACCTTACCTAACCTAACCTAGTATATTAGGTGGGGGCTGCCGCCCCCACACCCCCGCTGGTTTGGTATTTAATTCATAAAACATTGACGGTCGCCAAAAGAGGTAATTATAAGAGTGAGAGAACTCTATTTCTTATTGCTAATCTGCCAACCTCTGCGTCATATGAGGCTGAAGGGGTTAAGTGGGCTAAGAGTTAATCAACATGGCTAAATTGCAGATAATGTTTCAACATCACTTTTTCTTTGATATAATTCAGGGCCTCTGCACCTATATGGGTTATTATTGACGAGGTAAGTGAAGGAAATAAGTCGGTATTGAGGATATACATAACATTTTAAGACTGAGTGTTCCACACATAAGTGCAGTTTCAGTCTCTTGTCCTAATGGCGGCGTTCCAGGCAACCCTGTTAAGGGCTGCTTCACTTGTCAAGTTCTTGGATTTGAGATCGGCGCGTATAGTCCGATCCCAGGTCTTCCTCGGTCCACCCCTTGGTGCAGCTCCCTCCACAATCACAGACCTGCATTTTGTCACCCAATTTTGTTCATCCATTCTCTCCACATGTCCATACCATCCCAGTCTACTTGTACGCATCACCTCGCTAATACTCTTTATACCTAAACGTCTCCTCAGCTCAACATTTGTTATTCTATCCTGTAGCCTGGCCCCACACATCCATCTCACCATTCTCATCTCATTACGCTCCATTCTGTTGACATCCTCTACTTTAACGGCCCATGTTTCTGAGGCATACGTCATTGCACTTCTAACACATGAGGCATACACCTTTCCCTTCAGGGGGAGAGGCATTCTTTTCATGGTCAGGATTGGCATCAATTCTCTGAACTTCCCCCAGCCACACCTAATTCTAGCAACAGTGGCAGCCTCGGCCCCACCACCGGCAGAGATGGTATCTCCTAGGTAACAAAACTTGTTCACCAGCTCCAAAGACTCATTTCCAAAATTCACAGCCACAGGATCATCACTTAACACAAGCTCGCCTTTGCACACTACGCACTCAAATTTCTCTATTTCTGACTTATCCTTCGGCAGGGGCCCCTTTATTCTACTACAGCGCTTACTCCCATGGTGTACCCAACATCGACAGATGCTACATTGAATTGAGTTAACGCCCACTCCCTTTCCACACACTGCACATGGGTATGCACCGCTCTTTTCCACATTGCCTCGTCTCAAACTACAATGCATAACCTTGGTTTTGTTAATATTGACTCTTAAACCCTTGCTCGCCATGCCCTCTCTCCACTTTCTAATATCCATTAAAGATTCCGTGGTAAACGTAGCCTAGGCTTGGACCCAAATAACGACGGTATAAAACCCTTACCCTTAGTGTACTGGACAATAATGGTCTGCAGCCAAATTAACACAATGCCGCTGGAAGCTCCGTTGGTAATCCCGTTAAATAGAAGATGTTGTATGTGTTTTCATAAAGCAAAAACACTTCACTATTCATTGAACAACAGTTCCACCATTTCAAATATGGCCGACTGGCCCGAATCCGGGAGATTATAAACACCAAGGATAATAGATGAATCAATGTGACGTCGTAGAGGGATTGAGAAACAAAAGAGGCTCATTATATGGGCTGACGTGTATTTCTACACCCGTTAAAATGTCGCGAGAATTTGTGACGTCACCGTCTAGACAGTGACGTACTCCCACAACAACCGTTCATATGCCATCATCGCTCGTGACGTCACACCCAGTTTATTGACCAATAGAATATCAGTATACAACTCGACTCACCTCCACTCATCGTCCACCAGCTGAGCTGGGAAATTGTAAGTGAGTCCACAGATGCCCTCTAATTATTCATTTACCAAGTATATTTTCCATTTATACTATACTACGAAGCAACATACAATTTTGTAGGTTCAAAAAACTGAAAAATGCACATGGGAGCCGGTTGAAACTGGGTCTGTTGAATGTTCGTTCCTTGCGTAACAAAATGGATCATATTTGCGAGATCTTGGATGAACGTAACCTTGATGTATTATGTCTCACTGAGACCTGGTTGTTCGAGTCAGATCTGAATATTATCCAGGCGGCATTGCCTAAAACCCATTCCATAATAAATGTTCCTAGGCCTAGGGGAGATCATCCGGGTGGTGGAGTGGCAGTTGTCTACTCCACATCTCTGGTGAATATCTTGCAAATAAGCCATAACCCAGCCCCTCTTTATTATGAACTGTTGGAAGTGGAAATAAAACTCCATCAACAAATTCTAAGAATGGCAGTTGTCTATAGGCCTGGACATCGTGGCACAGATAGGGGTTTTATGGAAGAGTTTGGGCAGTTTCTCGAGGAATTTTCTGCTAAAACCGGAAGACTTTTGATATGTGGAGATTTTAATTACTGGGTTGACAGCCCTCATCTGAAGCCATTCTCTCCTGAGTTCCTTGAGTTGACTGATCAGAACAATTTTGTAAACCATGTGTCCCACCCAACTCATATCTTAGGACACACCCTTGACTTGGTTTTCTCTCCTGTGGGTTGTGGTGGTGTTCTGGATGTTGATGTTGAGAATGCTGACCCTAATACCTCTGATCATGCTTTGATTACTTTCAGCTTTGATTTCCCTAAGCCACTCACACATGAAAAAGTAATCAGATTTAGAAATTATAAAAATGCAGACCTAAATTTGGCTAGCAGTGAAGTAAAACAGTACTTGGGAAGTATTGATACTTCCAACCTTACTTCAGATGAGCTGGTGGAGGTACATGGAAATGCACTTAAATTAGTGTTCGATCATCACTGTCCAGAAGTAGAGAAGAAAATCATAGTACGAGATGATTCGCCCTGGTATAGCACTCGAGTTAAATTTCTTAGAAGAGCGCGTAGAAGAGCTGAACGTGAATGGCGGAAAAATAAAACAGACTCTACATGGTTGCAATATCTGTCAGCCAGAAGAGCTGTGGTCCACAAAATCAAAGATGAAAAGAAAGTGTATTATCAGGGAAAAGTTGACTCGTGTGGTAACGACCAGAGGAGGTTGGCTTCAATTGTAAACAGTTTACTTGGAAAAACAAGAGTCAGCTTAAGACCTTCTGTACCTGATGCCGAGTTGGCTGCCAACTTTGTGGCATTTTTTGCTGGCAAGATAACTCGCATAAGACAGGAACTGGATGATGCTTCTGTTGGTGAAGAACTTTCAGTTGTACTCCAACCCCGACACATTCCTAATAATGTCCTCTCATCCTTTCACTCAGTAGAGGTGGACATGATCTCGTCCTACATAAGTAACCTCAATAAAACATTTTGCCCGTTGGATCCCATAAATGTTTCCAAGCTACCAAGAGTCTATGATCACACTGTTGAGTTTATTTCCAAAATAATTAATAAGTGCTTCTCTGAAGGTAGCTTCCCACATTCTGAAAAGCATGCACTACTCCGACCTACTCTAAAGAAACCTGGACTTGATGTTGAGAACATGTTGAACTATCGTCCTGTCTCCAACCTGTCCTTCATATCAAAGATATTAGAGCGTGCAATACTTGACCAATTACAACCACTACTTCAGCAGAATGAAACTATCCCAATTTTTCAGTCTGCTTACCGACAGCATCATTCAACTGAAACAGCATTGATTAGAGTACATAATGATCTGGTTGAGAACATTTGCAATGGTGTGGCCTCACTATTGGTCTTGCTTGATCTCTCTGCGGCTTTTGACACAGTGGATCACGAGTTGTTATTGAGTGATCTTTATGATTGTGGTGTGCGTGACTCCGCTCTCTTGCTTCTTGGGTCGTACTTGTCAGGTAGATCCCAGAGTGTGATGGTAAATCAAGTGGTCTCGGACTCGACACCCCTGCACTATGTGGTGTTCCGCAGGGATCAGTTTTAGGTCCTATCCTATTTATAATTTATATTAGCAGTTTGTCTCTTCTGCTTTGTGCACATAATGTCACCTTTCACTTTTATGCAGATGACACCCAGATTTATGTGAGAATCACAAATATAGTTGATATACGGAGTAAGATGGAATTGTTGATGTCTGATATCAGGAAGTGGATGAGAGCGAGAAAACTTAAACTAAATGATGGTAAAACTGATATTCTCATCATCCGAGGAAATAGAAGAGCTGATGATATAGTAGGTGCCCTCTCCATCAATGTGGGTGGATCTCAGCTGCGACCGGCCAACTCTGTTCGAAATCTGGGTGTATATGTGAACTCCCGATTAGATTTCAAAGAGCATGTAAACCAGATAGTTAAAAGTTGTTACTTGCACATCAGAAATCTCTATTTGGTGAAGCCGTTTATAACCAGACGTTGCCTCCTGACGTTGGTTCACTCATTGGTCTTCTCTCGTGTTGATTATTGCAATGCCCTGTTGGTGGGTCTTCCAAATTATATTTTGAAGAAAGTTCAGTCTGTTCTTAACAGGGCCGCAAGACTAATTTTTGGTGTTCCACCTAGAACTCCTACTACATCTCTTCACATAGAACTGCACTGGCTGCCAGTAAGAGCAAGAATAGAATTTAAGTTGTGTTTGGTGACTTTTAAGGTTCTCAAATTTGGTGAGCCTAGGTACCTTGCGGAGCTGCTCAGGCGCCCACCGGCACACCATGGTGTAGTTGTGCGTCATGACAATGACCCTTTTCGTCTTGATGAACCAAGGGCTTTCCAGCAGTCTTCTTTCTTTGAGAGGTCATTCTCCTACATGGCTCCGAGGTTGTATAACAGGTTACCGCTGTCCATGAGACAACTGAGTTCTGTTGAATGCTTCAAGAGACAACTTAAGACTTTTCTCTTTGAGAGAAGCTATGATCTTGAGAGAGGTGTCATGACAGATGGCTATAGAGTTTAGGCTATTTTGCCACTGCTAGTGATTGTTAAATGTGTGTTGTATATAAGCCTTCTTTTGATGCATTGATTTTTGTTCTTTTTTCTTTCTCTTTTCGAGCGCTAGTGAATTCTTCGGAAAAATTGGCGCTTATGAGAAATAAGTAACATGCTTATTATTATTATTATTATTACAAGCAACAAATATGCTATAACACTGCCCAGTTCTTGAGATATAATGCATACCGTTATGCAGGAATATACCGATTATCATCATTCCAATGTGGGATACACGATGGGATGATGAAGGGGGGGCTGTTGGATAATGGGTAAATACTCATTTCAGCTCTTCTTCAGCATATGAGAACACTGTATCTGAAAGAAAAATGAAAAAAAACAAAAATAGTTGCTGAAATCACTGTCGGTCCAAAAAAGTAACCTTTACCAAAGGATGTAGAGTCCGAGCGGCGAGCGTACGGTCATGTTTACATAGGCTAGGTCGATCGCCGCGTTTAAGTTTACGTCTATTTTGACGGCGATTTTTCTGGTTATTTGCCCTCTGCTGGCAATACAGTAGATCCCCGCCCTTTCGGACTAATTGAGGGAGACCCCTGAAAGGGCCGAGTCCTAACTTCACACTTCAGCCATTCGGACTTGTCCGAATGCCTGAAATAATGTCCAAAGTTTATAAGTCCGAAACTCGGCTCTTCGGTCCGAATGCGATTTAATTTTTCTCAGCCTTTCAGACAAATCCGAAAGGCTGAACCATGAGTCTGAAGTTAATTGTAGTTCGAAAAGGACGGAGGTATTTTCTTAGCCTTGCAGACAAATCCGAAAGGCTGAACCATGAGTCCGAATTGAAATGCCAGTCCGAAAGTCTGGGAATTCCGAAAGATTGAAGTCCGAAAGGGCGGGGGTTTACTGTATAGGTGAACCCCTCAACATATTATTGTATGCAACCCCAGTCAAAATAGACGGGACCATGATTGCAAGCGTCCGCTGCCGTCATGTTTACCGTTTGCGTCTAGTAATTTGACGGCGATGTTTTCGGTTATTTGCCCCCTGCTAGCAATATATATGATGATGACAATATGTCATGGGATGATGGGAGGGTGAGGGGGGGGGGGGGGGCAAAGCCCCCCTTTCAACATATTATTGTATCCAACGGCAGTCAAAATAGACGAGAACATGACCGCAAACGGCCGCCGCCGCTCCGCGTAGTGTAAACAAGGCGGTACGCCCGAACTCTACATTCTTGCCTGGAATAGTCTCACAGAAGAAATCGTCATGAGCCAGTGTTAACGCATTTAAAAATAGAGGTCAATATTTAGCACGCGCGACAATATACATTAGGTAAAAAATTAAGGAATGAGTTGTGTTACCGGGCGTACATCGTGTAAACACGCAAGTTGATGTCAAACAGCGTGGGTGTGGGGGCGGCAGTGGGGCCCCCCACCCATAATACTTTGATAGGTTAGGTTAGGTTGTTAGGTTAGGCTAATGTCCTTTCAAAGGGGTAGGCTATAGTAAACACTAGGATATACCCGGTCAGAGGTAGGTGATATGCCCGATAACACAACTCTTGCCAAAGTTAATCTCAATGGCAGGTGATTAAACAATTTTTTTTTCTTACAGTTTCTTACAGTAGATCCTCTGGAAAAAGGCAAACTATGCCTGTGTATCCAGCTCAGTACCAGTACTTGCACTGCTGCGGTCGTTCACGGTGTTGGCGGCGGCGGTAGCAGACGCAACATTTTTACTATTCTGTATTTTTGTTTTATAATCAAACTTTCAAATCTTGTCTTCCCCATGCTTTATCAAGATTACTTTCAAACTCCCTTATTGATTCGGAATCGACTACATACTGGGGCAGTGCGTTCCACTCATTTATCACTCTATCACAAAATGAGTTAAATTTTCAAGATATTCATATAAGTGTCAGCTTCAGGAAACTATCATACAATATATTCCATAGGTATTTACGCTTCAATGGACGCTCTCTGTTCTCGCCACCATTTGTATTTTTTTTAGTTACAGTGGGAGACCTCTTTCCCGTGTCTCTCAGTCAACAATGAGACATCTGGTGACGAATTCAATGCCCCCTAGTGTGTACTTGTAAAAAAGTTAATATTTAACTCCTGTTATCGACAGCCAAAGCTGAAGATTGCGGCTTAAATACCGTAGACTTCATCGACTTTTCCTTTCGGCACCCGTCAATCTTTTATTATTTTTAGTACCCAATCAGCAGAGGTGTGGGGGCGGCAGCCCCCACTTATAATACTAGGATAGGTTAGGTTAGGCTAATATTACCCCTTATTTTCGTCTTTTACCCCGCAATTTCCCTGATCTTCATAGCCCTTCCACTATCGGGCTGTGTGTCTTAAGATTGATAAATAATGGGTAAATGTTAAGATAATATTCAAGGACACTACATCGGTGATATTAGAAACAATTTAGGTATAATCCTGTGTAGCGGGCAACCGTGTACTGTATATACAGCGTGTTTCCGAACTTTACCGACAAACTTTGTGGGTTAATTGATGGGGAGATCCGAAATATAAATGCCTAAGTAAAAATAATAACGTAAACGTATTATAAGAGAGGTACAAGACCTGCTAGCAGAAAATGCTGACAACACTGGTGTAAAATGATAAACAGAGGCTTTACCGTACTGGTTGTGACGAAGGCAACGCCGTAGCCAAGTGTCCGAACGGTTAACAAAACAGTACAGTATCTCAATCACGGGATTCGATCAGATCCGTAGGCTTCGAATTATTGAACCCGAGGCTGTGGGACAACTCCTAGCTCAATACCCAAACGAACCATCGGAACATGGATAGGCCCTACGTATTCCATAATTTCAGTACTGTATTAGTAACACTAAATCCTACGTTTTTTATGGATTATCGCTGGTGCATGAATCATACCAAAACAATGCAGAACTCAAGGTACAGACAGATACAGATTGACATAGTCAGGTCCGCTCGTAAGAGAAGCTTTAAAACCTTCCCTCGATTACCCGAGAAAGGACAGGGATGTGGGGGGGAGGTGAGGGTGGGGTAGGGGGAGATTTGACGTGTTCGATCGTTCGGCCACAGGCTGTGGCTGTGTAGGCTATTCTGTTCACGTAAATAGGGCGTTGCCTTTATCACAGCCAGTAATGTCTCTGTTTAGCATTTCATACTAGCGAGTTTAGCATAGGATAAGCACAAAAGTGCTAAGCTCCATTGGACAAATGTTTTCCGTTTCATATGTCTTCCATAACATTATTCATGCCAAGTATGATTTGTACTTTGCATTGACAGTTATTAACGACATCATATTCTTGTTTCAAGTTATGTAAACTCGTTGTTAGCAGTTTCTGCTAGCAGGTCCTGTACCTCTTATAATGCATTAACGTTATATTTTTAATTAGGCATGTATACTTAGATTCTGTTCATCTATTAACCCACAAAGCTTCGGTAAAGTTCAGAAACACGCTGTATATCTCAATAATTTGGTAATGTACCAATATATTTTTACATTTTACATTCATAAATAGTCCACTAATATACTAGATTAGGTTAGGTTAGGTTAGGTTTTGGTTAGGTTAAGTAGGCATCTGAAAAACAGTTACCCGCTACACAGGATCTTACCACAATTTATCAGGGAAAATAGGGACCAATAGACTCGCCATATATTTCTCATTATAGTCCGTATGGATTAATTTCATTACCGACAACTTAAACAGCCGGATTTCACCGTAAAATAACACCGAAATTAATCAAAGGCCGATTATAAGCAAAGCATTCCCAAGCATTGCGCACAATAAAAACTGTCTGCTTCTCCTACTTGTGGTTATTTAGATACGGTGCGCGATTCACCCAATAAATGGCGCGAGTGTGACTCGGCCGCCATAGTCGTTACTTACCAAAACAAAGAACCGGCAACCTGTTTTTGCCCCCTTACAGATCAATATATATGAGGATGACAATAAGGCAAAGGGGGGGGGGGGGTTCAACCCATCATGTATCCATTTTACTCAACACATTCTCTCTACTACTGTAAAAGCACAATTCACCCAATAAATGGGGCCATTTGATGCCATATCTTCAAATTGATAAATAATGGGTAAGCTAATGCAAATCCTCCACTCAAACCATGAAAAACAACTGTAGAACACTATATTCATTGACAAAAAATAAGGCATGGTAAATTAGGCCGATGTAGTCTTGTTGAATGCTACCAATGTTAAATTCCCATTCAACCTCATAATTTGAATAAACTAAAACACCAGAAGCAAAATATAAAATATAAAAAAAAATACCTGAAAAACACGTTGTCGTTAATCCTACATGATTAGCCTACCAAAATAGATATGACCGGTATGAGACTGTTAGACAGAGAAGAGGCACCTTTTATGAACAAAAATAGATATGACCGGTATGAGACTGTTAGACAGAGAAGAGGCACCATTTATGAGCAAAAATAGATATGACCGGTATGAGACTGTTAGACAGAGAAGAGGCACCATTTATGAGCAAAAATAGATATGACCGGTATGAGACTGTTAGACAGAGAAGAGGCACCATTTATGAGCAAAAATAGATATGACCGGTATGAGACTGTTAAACAGAGAAGAGGCACCATTTATGAGCAAAAATAGATATGACCGGTATGAGACTGTTAGACAGAGAAGAGGCACCATTTATGAGCAATTGTATAGGGTTAGTTGGTGCACTTGCACTGGAGGAAACTTTGTTACTCAATTTGGTTTCATGCAAACTCTTTCTATTTTAAGAAATTAACACATAATTGTGTTGGTGCTCTTGCACTGGAGGAAACTTTGTTGCTCCATTTGGTTTCATGCAAACTCTTTCTATTTTAAGAAATTAACATATAATTGTGTTGGTGCTCTTGCACTGTAGGAATCTGAAGCACTTCATAATATTCATATACTTTATTTACTCGAAACCATTTAGTACTCGGAGACCCGGAGAGAACGGAGGGACACAGGAGCCCCGCCGACTCCGGGACTCGAAGCGTGCAAATTGTATAGGTTTAGTTGGTGCTCTTGCACTTGGTCATGCAAACTCTTAGGAATCATTGGTATCGAAGCACTTCATAACATATTACTCATATAGGAAGAGAACAATTGGTCTCTCATGTAAAATTCAGTAGAGGGAAGCCGAGCTAGCTAGGCCTATTGGCCGCCCTCGTGGACACTTGCCCGAGATGGCGAACAAAGCATGTCCTTATAAATAAGTACTGGTACAAGAATGGGACATATAAGGGAATCAATAAGTCTAGCTAAGAACCTATCAGCTCGAAGTAATGCTAGAAGCATGCAAACTATAAAGTGAAGCGACTTATAAAAGTGAAGCGACTTTGAAAATTTAATACTAGTAGAATTTCAGGAAATAATGTAGGCTACTTCACGACAAAGAAAACTTGAATTAATAATATCCTTAGAGTTCAACGTGTAGCCTGAGGGCACACGAATAAGATGAATAATAGCCTACGATAAGTAAATAATTAAATGCAAGCATTGTATAGGATATAGCCTATTATAGCAATACAGTAATCACTTCCTACGACGAACAACAAATATTAAGAATGGCGAAGCGGTATCCATATACTTTCGGTGTGGACAGGCGTGGACGGTGGCCCTCTGAAACATACAGGGCGATTACTCAATTCATGTTTGGACCTAACTCAAATAATATATAACAAGGACTCACTAGGAGTGAGAAAGCCAGGCAAACGCTGAGACGCCCAGAGCAAGGGGGCACACGTCCGACTCGTCTGGATCACAACCGTAAAGAGGCAGATAAACACGCTAGAAAATCTGGCATCACGTGCAAGGGAAGCATGACGACAGCACAGCTGGAGGGCTGAGGCACCGGGAGGTTTGAAATGATAGATTCTTCTTTAAAATTTTATTTCTAGTGGTATTCATTTTCAATGACGAGCCCTTGGTAAGATTTAATGGGTATTAACCAAGGATTGTTTTTATGCTATATACGCAACGGTTGTGATAAGAACTCCGGGGAATCCCGAACGGGTCCCGGAATCTCAGCCTATATATAGTATAAGCTCTTCGTCATTGACGAAGGAACCAATACTAAATAAAGGCATTGTAAATTAGGCCGATGTAGTCTTGTTGAATGCTACCAATGTTAAATTCCCATTCAACCTCATAATTTGAATAAACTAAACCACCAGAAGCAAAATATAAAATATACAAAAAAATACCTGAAAAACACGTTGTCGTTAATCCTACATAATTAGCCTACCAAAATAGATATGACCGGTATGAGACTGTTAGACAGAGAAGAGGCACCTTTTATGAACAAAAATAGATATGACCGGTATGAGACTGTTAGACAGAGAAGAGGCACCATTTATGAGCAAAAATAGATATGACCGGTATGAGACTGTTAGACAGAGAAGAGGCACCATTTATGAGCAAAAATAGATATGACCGGTATGAGACTGTTAGACAGAGAAGAGGCACCATTTATGAGCAAAAATAGATATGACCGGTATGAGACTGTTAGACAGAGAAGAGGCACCATTTATGAGCAAAAATAGATATGACCGGTATGAGACTGTTAGACAGAGAAGAAGCACCTTTTATGAGCACTGACTCCCATGCCTCTTTAACTATCACTAGGCAAATAATTTAGCCTATTAGGGAAAATAGGGACCAATAGACTCGCCATATTTTTCTCATTACAGTATAGTCCGCATGGAAGAATTTCGGGTAGCATTCAAGACAGCTAGAGCAGCCTTATTTACCAAGTTTTCTTTATACTGTATTTTTCTCAAGGAATAGCCTATGGTGTTTTATTGTTGTTTTTGATGGTTTGAGTGGAGGATTTGCATTAACTTACCCATTATTCATTAATCTGAAGATACGGTGTCAAATGGTGCCATTTATTTGTTGAATCACTCTTTTACAGTAGGTAAGGGAAATTGTGGAGTAAATTGGATACAGGATGGGTTGAGGGGGGTGCTGCCCCCCTCACCCCCCTTGACTTATTGTCATCCTCAATATGTTGATCTGTAAGGGGGCAAAAACAGGTTGCCGATACAACCGTACAATTGTTTTGGTGAGTAACGCTCGAGCCATTTATTGGGTGAATCGCGCCTGCCGCATCGTTCAAAACAAGAAGGAGAAGGTCAAGTCGACGGAATGCTTTGTTTACATTCGGGACTTTGATTATTTTTGGTGTTATATTTCGGTGAAATTTTTTTTTTTTTCAAGTTGTCGATAACGAAATTCCTCCATGCAGACTGTAATGAGAACAAGAGACTGAAACTGAATGTATGTGTGGAGCTCTCAGTCTTAAAATGTTATGTATGTATAGTATGTAATAAGAAAAATATGGCGAGTCTAGTGGTCCCTACCGTATTGTCCCTAATAAATTGTTTCTTAATCCCTACACCACGGAAGGGCTCTTGAACGCCCATAAAAAAGCATATAACAGGTACCCGGAAGGGCTCTTGAACGCCCAGTGGTTGAAAGCCTGTGAGCTTCGTGTGCGAGGCGTCGGTCCGACGCATGTAAACAACAGCCGGCTGGACCGACGCCCCGCATCTCCGGCCACAAGAAGGAGAGCGTCGCTTGTTCGTGTGTGCCTGTATGTTGTTGTTAAGTATCGAAAAGTAGTGTAAAGTGGCTGTTTTTGCCATAAAGTTATCTCCAATGAAATCATCATCACAACTCAACCAGTTGACTTAGAGAGCTCTACTTAATGCCATTCTACAGGTAAATAACACAGCTACGCTTGGGGATGCGCGGGAATGCGGGAAGCAGTAAGAATAACAAATATACGGTAGCCTAGCCTAGACGTTTTTCGGCCAAAACACCCGGGTTTCGGGGAATATTTATGTAATGCGTTGCCGGGGCTGGAGGGTTAAAGTGCGGCGCAAGATGTGGATATTCTGCAGAACAACAATTCCTCAACTTTCTCTTCATAATTGCTGAGGGGCACAGGGCCCTGGGTGGGACTTTGGTTTCCCGGGCGTTTCCGCACCCTACTCAGCTCCCCGCCATGGAGTGGCTTCGGTCACCCAGGCTTTATTGTGGTAGGCAGGAAGAGTTCTGTGGGGGCGTTCGGTTATGGCCTTGGCCTTGCTCGGGGCCTTGAGGCTGTTCTGCCAGGCAGCCTGGGGAACAACAACAACAACTCCTCGATTACAGGATTCCTGTCTTATGGAATGATTTTGTTTCGCTCTTACCTTACTCAGGGGATCTTACTAATGCGTGAATAAGTGCTACTGTACAGTACTTTTCTTATTTTGTCAATTTGATTTTCACTCCCATATAAATAATTTTAAGGTTATTTTTGTACAGCCAATTCAGGACACTTTGTTTACATTCTAGCCTCCTTGGAGGCTCCTCCCCGATGTTCAGTAGCCAATCAGAGTGGAGCTTCACCTACAAGATGTCCGTACATTTTTATTGGTTATCGGCAGCCAACACTGAAGATTGCGGAGTAAACACCGTAGACTTCATCGACTTTTCTTTCGGTGCCCGTCAATCTTTTATTGTTTTAATACCCAACCAGCGGGGGCGGCAGCCCCCACCCATAATACTAGGATAGGTTAGGTTAGGCTAATGTCTTTTCAAAGTTGAATAAATCGAGTAAACCCTGCATTCCCAAACTCTCCCCTAGATGGTTGGGATATCGGAATTACCATTAACCCTCCAGCCCCGGCTACGCATTACATAAATATTCCCCGAAATCCGGGGGTTTTGGCCGAAATACGTCTACGCCTAGGCTACCGTATCTTTGTTATTCTTACTGCTTCCGCATTCCCGCGCATCCCCAAGCGTAGATGTGTTTCGTACCTGTAGCATGGCGTTAAGTAGAGCTCTCTAAGTCAACTGGTTCAGTTGTGATGATGATTTCATTGGAGATAACTTTATGGCAAAAACAGCCACTTTACACTACTTTTCGATACTTAACAATAACATACAGGCACACACGAACAAGCGACGCACTCCTTCTTGTGGCCGGAGATGCGGGGCGTCGGTCCAGCCGGCTGTTGTTTACATGCGTCGGACGTACGCCTCGCACACCAAGCTTACAGGCTTTAAGCTCATGGGTGTTTAAGAGACCTTCCGGGTAGCTCGGGTGTGTTTTTTATGGGTGTTTAAGAGCCCTTCCGGGTCTGAAGGGTTAACAATGCAAATGCTAATACAGTATAAAGTGTTTTTTGCACTTTCTAGCAATAAAATACACACGGAGTCGTGTAGTGTGTTGAGGTACGGTCGGAGGAGTTGTGCTGCTATGTTCGCGTCTTGATGTGTACATGTGATTGTTATGTCGTCTGTGTATATATGGGGTGCGTGGGGTATGGGTAGGTCGTGCATGTGTAGGTTGACGGGTGTTGGTGACAAGACGGATCCCTGAGGGACTCCGTTTGGGAAATTTCTGATGTTCGATGACTGGCCATCAAATCTTACATGAGCTCATCTGCCTGCTAGATAGTTGGCCAGTCATCTTTTTGTGTTATTGTGCATGTTTGTGTTGAAAATTTTGTTTGTAAGGTTGTGGCGGGGAATGGCATCAAAAGCTTTACTAATGTCAATTGTAACGAGAAGTGTTCTGTGTGCTGGCCTAGCTGAACTGATGCCATCAAAAACTTTTTATGTGAAGTCTGTAAGAAGGGTGTTTTTGGAGTGTAGTGGTCTAAAGCCATGTTGTGATGTAGCTAGGGGAATGTGAGGTGTGGTTAGTGTAATACGAGGCATTCGGTAACTTTTGAGGGGATGCAAAGGAGAGTGACGGGGCAGTGTGATGAGGGTAGCGCGAGGTTTTTGTTTGGTTTGGGGATTGTGATGATGGCATCATACTTCCAGATGTTGGGTATTATGTTGTGTGAATAGCTGTAATGTAGTTGTTGTTGTTGTTGTTGTTGTTCCCCAAGCTGCCTGGCCGAACAGCCCCAAGGCCCCGAGTAAGGCCAAGGCCATAAACGAGCGCCCCCACAGAACCCTCCCTGCCGACCACAATAAAGCCTGGGTGACCGAAGCCACTCCAAGGCGGGGAGCTGAGAGGGTGCGTAAACGCCCGGGAAACCAAAGCCCCACCCAGGGCCCTGTGCCCCTCAGCAATTATGAAGAGAAAGTTGAGGGGCAAAGGAATAATGTGACGCTTTAGCTTCCAATCTTGGTAGATTGGGAGGTCAATCCACGGAAGAGACGCCATCACATGAGATCTAGAAAATATATAAGTAAAAGGAACAGTCAGAGTAAGCTATGGGTATGGCAGAGATTTTACATGTTGGCGAATGCCTTTTGGGCCCAGGTTTCTTAGGTATCGTTAAACCGGGTCGCATCGGACATTTTTTTTATTTTATTTTTTAAATTTCTCCTGACTGTAAACACATTATAGAGATTTAACTAGGTCAAGTGATGTGTGGTGATAGTGCGCCGTAATCCAGGAAGCCTCCTAAAATTATCCCCCATAATAAGAGAGCTATCCTAATCCTAAATGATGTCCGAAGTCTTCTTGAAAAGTGGATAACTTCGGACATACAGTGATTTCTTATGGAAAATGATTGCCAAGAAAGCTGGGATAACTTCGGACAAACGGAGGAGAACTTCGGACTTACGTTCGTGGCTTTATTTCATTAATTTTTCGGCTCCTACTGTTTTATATGAATATTTTATTATTGCTGCTTATTCCTGTCCGATGTGTTAGTGGAAAATGCACAGTCAATAGTTTTAGGCCTGTATAATCAGTATAGGAGGGGGTTATATACAATGTTTAACAGATATTCTTTTTGGATCTGTTCTTGTTAGGCATTGAACTCACTCTTAGAAAATATTGAGCAGGGAAAAATAACCAATGCTGTCAAATCAATAACTCGAAAATGAACTAGGCCTAGTGAAAATATATAGGTACTGTATGTATACTCTGAATGAGAGGTGGAAGGATGGAGTGAGGAAGTACATGAACGAAGGCGGTGCTGGTTGGGGGGAGGGGCGTCGACTGACTGGGGACAGAGGTGCATGGTGGCGGTTCGTTCGTGGCCACCCCTTCGGGGATCACGGCGTCAAGCAATAGATAGATGTATACCCTATCTCTGCATATACATTTTTATGAATTTGAGCATTTTTATAGGTACATAACGTACCGTATGTGTTGGTGTTTCTTTTGGCAAATAAAAACATTTTTGGACAAGATATATGCCTCTCCTAATTTATATATATTATATATCCAGAATTATCCTAAATTCATAAATCGGTTAGCATATTATCATATTTTATGGGTTTTTGGACTCAGAGAATGATTATTTGATCTTTAACCACCATTTTAATGATGGACAAGTATTATGAATTATTTTCATAGGGCAAATAGTAACAAACTATTGTTTTGTTCCATGTCCGAAGCTAACATTTTTGTTTTGGAAAACACAATAGGTTAAATGATAGTGTTCTAGCTAGAGCGTTATACAAGTGTAACAAATTTCCTTTGGTGGATGTTGTCTCTGGTAATTTTACTACAAAATTATATCAGTCACAACATTATTCGGCAAGAATTTAGTTACCGGGTGTACCGCCCGTCTTGTTTACACTACGCGGACGCTCACCATCATGTTCCCGTCTATTTTGACTGCCTTTGGATACAAAAATACATTACCCTAACCAAACAACCTAACCTAACCTAAAGGTTAGGCTTTTTAGTTAGGTTAAGTATTTATAGATGATTTATGTTGTAGGCCTATGTCGGTAGTGGTAAACCCGGTAACTACATCCATCCCCATTATTCATACAAACAAATTTCTTCAGGGTGATAGAAGTTTGGCAGGGTAGCGAAAAATTTAAAAAATTTCGTCATATACACGTATATACTTTTTTCGTGTACATATACTGTAGGCCTACTCATGTCAGTTCCCCTTTTTATTTATTTTTTTTATTTTTTTTCTATGTGATTGAGGGAGGCAAAAGGCAGAACTGCCTATAGAGAGTGCCTCCCCCATAGTTGAAAGAGTGACGGGGCCAAAATCAAGGGACGTTCGAGCCAAAACGCCTGGACACACAGAGTTTGAAGCAATTTAAGTCATAGGAAGAGGGAAAAACTGATTTTGGGAGAGAGTTCCAGAGCTCAGCTGTTGAGTAGAAGAAAGTTTGAGAGTAATTTTTCACTCTTGGGTTGGAGAGTTCCACAGAGTAGGGGTGGGATTGAGTTGCAAGACGGGTACCGGTACCACGTGCCCTACGTAAAGGAGGTGGTATACACTGGGAAAGCTCTGAGGAACACTGATTATTATAGTAGCGATAGAATAGCGAGAGAGATGCAACATTGCGGCGGAGAGAGAGAGATTGCAGAGAGTTGGTGAGTGGACGGGGCTTTTACATGCTCTTCCTTTGCCATTTCTCTAAACGGATCCCACAAAAAAATCAATAAAAAGCGTTTCCATTACCGGGTATATAATGACAATGGCTATTTACTTATGATCGCCGATGTCTGAAGTTATGACCGCAGTCCAATGCGACCCGGTTTTACGGTATACCGGTATGTTACTTGTTTTGTCTGGGCCACAGGCGAATGAGTGTTTGAGGTTATTGATGATGTGCTTTGGGTGACTGTTAGTGAAGGGTGCATAGTCCAGGTCTAGGGAATTGTCGCTTTCGTCAGATGACTCGTCGATTTTCACGGTTTTGGTTAGGTTAATGACAAGGGATCAGGTGATAGATCTGGGATAAACTAGGTACTAGGGACAAGCACTAGCTGGTAGGTAAGGGTTGGTCTTGTATCCAATGTACTAGGGCTAGGTTATATTTGGTTGGGTTTCTTGGTTAGATTGATGATAAGGGATTAGGTGGTAGGTTGGGGATAAACTACAGTACAGTAGTTACTAGGGACAGGTACTAGCTGCCGGTAGGTAAGGGTGTCTTATATCTAATGTAGTAGGGCTATGTTAACCCTCCGCGTTCGGCATGTTTGAACCTTCTCGCGACTTCTGATCTGGTAGAAAAATGTAATTCTCGTGATTTGGGCGTGCATACAGTATAAATATGCAAAAAAAAAAAAATAATAGCCTAACCTAGATTATATATATTTATATATATATATACAGTATATCCAGAGGCAGTACTTGTTGTTATCTTGCAATGGGTGAAGACTAGAACTCTGTAGACTAAATGGTTCAGTTTTTATTGTGAAAGTAAGTAGGCCAGTTATGGCTGCCGCGAGCCTGGATTTGCGTGAATGCTTGTTTTTCGTCATTTTTGGATATACAGTTGGTCCTCCGGTAACGCGAGTTTTAGAAACACGGATTTGGTGGCACGCGGTACACCCCAAATATTCAAAATGTTACTAACGCGGTCAATACTTAGACTGGCGCGGGGTCCAGCTGGGCTCCGAACCTTTACTCCCGACTTTTGTAGCTCATATCTCTTAAAATATATGGCCTAACCAAGTTTTTATGCATACCGGAGGTAGATATGATCGTTCCCGTGCATTGGGTGAATACTAGCACACTCCACATTGTGTAGTTAATGTGTGAGGTGAGAATAATTGCCGAAACACTTATGTTATTGTTTGGCTGTCGAGTGAGTGTGTGTGTTGTCAATGTGTGGACAACATGGCTATGGTATCTCGGTCGCCGAATCTTTACTTTCGACTTTCGTAATTTACCGATGCTCATATCTCTGCAAATAAATGGCCTAACCAAGTGTTTATGCCTACCAGAGGTAGATATGATCGTTGTTGTGCGTTGGATGAAGACTAGAACACCCTACATTGTGTAGTTATTGTGTGAGGTGAGAAATAATAAGACGGCGAGTTAGGCGGGAATTCCGAAGCTACGATTTTCGTAATTTACCGATGCTCATATCTCTACAAATAAATGGCCTAACCAAGTGTTTATGCATACCAGAGGTAGATATGATCGTTGTTGTGCGTTGGGTGAAGACTAGAACACCCTACAATGTGTAGTTATTGTGTGAGGTGAGAAATATGATGGAGGGATTTCAGAGCTTCGATCGAAAAATGTCGGCTACTGCTGTGACTCTCTCTCATTAGCCTAGCTGCCTAGCCTAAACAAAATATTTATTCAGAGGTAAGAGTTGTTCTATCTATCTATCTATCTATCTCATTGCACATGTCAAATAACCTTTATAATTGATTTAATTATTATAACATAGGCTTCTATGGAGAAAAAGTGGACTTTGTGGAAATCCCCAGAACACCAAGGTACTGTACCTTTAACATGTAAACATATGGGTTCGGTAACGCGGATTTTGCTAACACGGGCGGTAACCAGAACACATTGGCCGCGTTAATGGAGGACCAACTGTACATATCTTTGCAAATAAATGGCCTAACCTCGTGGTTGTTTACTGTATATATGGATGGAGTCATGAAAGAAATACTATCAAGAGCAGTGGATGTTGGTGTATCGCTGAAAAGGGAGGGAATTGAATGGAAGCTACCTATACTGCTGTTTGCGGATGATACAGTTCTGATGAGTGATAATGAATGGGAGTTGCAGGGTCTGGTAAATGAGTTTGGAACAGTGTGCGAAAAACGGAATTTGAAGGTAAATGCGGGGAAGAGCAAGGTTATGGTCTTCGAAAAGGGTGAAGTCACAGAGTGTGAGGTGAAGCTGAACGGTCAGGCTATGGAGACCGTCAACTCTTTTAAGTATCTGGGCAGTGTGTTGAGTAAAGATGGGACTGGATGAAGAAGTGCGGGAGAGGGTACAACAGGGGAAGAGGGTTGTAGGAACGCTGAAAGCAGTAACAAGAAATAGGGTGGTCAGTATGGAAGTGAAGAAGTCCTTGCATGACAGTGTGGTAATCCCGACACTGACTTACGGAAGCGAAGCATGGACGTTGGTTGAGAGACTCAGACCAAGAGTGAGAGCAGTGGAAATGAATTACTTAAGAAGTGCGTGTGGAGTTACATGGAGGGATAGACAGACTAATGAGGAAGTAAGAAGGAGGTGTGGTGTGGAAGTAGATGTGCTGGAAAGTGTGAAAAGGAACAACTTGAGATGGTTCGGCCATATGGAACGTATGGAAAGCGGAGAATGACTAAGAGGGTGTACGAGAGCGAGGTGGAGGGACAGAGAGGGAGAGGTAGACCGAATGAGAGGTGGAAGGATGGAGTGAGGAAGTATATGAACGAAGGCGGTGCTGGTTGGGGGGAGGGGCGTTGACTGACGGGACAGAGGTGCATGGGGGCGGTTCGTTCATGGCCACCCCTTCGGGGATCACGGCGTCGGGCAATAGATAGACCTAGGTTATATACATACCAAAGGCAGAACTCGTTCTTATCTTGCATTAGGTGAAGACTAGAATACTGTGTGGTGATGGGCTGGTCTATCAGAATGAGAGTTGAGCGTTCTCTGCCATACCCATAGCTTACTCTGACTGTTCCTTTTACTTATATATTTTCTAGATCTCAAGTGACGGCGTCTTTTCCGTGGATTGACCTCCCTACTGCCAACCCTGGCAGATTGGGAGCCAAAGCGTCACATTTTTCCTTTGCCCCTCAACTTTCCATTTATAATTGCTGAGGGGCACAGGGCCTTGGGTGGGGCTTTTGTTTCCCGGGCGTTTCCGCACCCTCCTCAGCTCCCCACCTTTGAGTGGCTTCGGTCACCTGGGCATTATTAGTGGTAAGCTGGGAGGGTTCTGTGGGGGTGCTCGGTTATGGCCTTGGCCTTGCTCGGGACCTTGGGGCTGCTCGGCCAGACAGCCTGAGGAACAGCAACAACAACAACAACTAGAACACTGTACAATAAGCAGTTATTGTGTAAGGTGGAAAATATTAGTGAGTGTTTTGTCATTTGACTGAGAATTCTCCGAATGCGGCGATACAGTATCGACGGCCATGGCTATGGTCTGCTTACCTTCGTTCAACAATTGATTATGGATTTTGTACTGTTATTGATTATATAGATTTGATTATTGATTACTGATTTATTTCACCATTGTAACCATTCCTCAGTCACTGTTGACTGCTTTCATGCATAGTTTGGGACTACATATATTAGCTTGAAAAAGGTTCACAAGCAAGCAAGAGTCAGCTGACTGACTGGCTATGTTTTTTGTTTTTGTTGGTTATACGGACCATCTTCTAAGATAACTAAACTTTCTCTAGTGCGGTTTTAACCGTTTTAAGCCATGAAATAATGCAATTGGTCTATGGAGGCCAGTCTGGCGTTACGGGGCGAACTCGATATGAACTCTATGGGAGTCCAATCGGGCATGGAGGGTTAGGTTAGGTTAGGTTTCTTGGTTATGTGAATCTGACATCCACATTATTCGTAGTGCCTTTTCGAAGTCTATTCTATAAAGTATAATTAGTGTGCCCAGACCTGCCGATCACCCTGGGTGAGGAGTTGCAATCATTTACTCCCTTCCGTTAACTAACATTTCTCGCTCGTATTGTGACTGTCCCATTTTCCTTTGAACTCCTGAAATATGTTAATATTCTTTCATCAGCAAACCTTTAGAGTTGCAATCGTGTATTGACCAGGCCACTGAGGTACTGACAGAGGTTTTCATGCACAAGGTTGGTCGGTTTCTTGAGGCTTTTGCTGCTAAGCCTGGAGGGTTGCTGATCTGTGTAGTGACTTCAATTACTATACTGTATTGGATTGATAACCCATCTTTGAAACCTTTCTCCTGAATTCCTTGAATTGATGCTGTAGTCTTCATTAACGGTACCATCTGCCTACATAGTTAGAGTGGAGTTAGGGTACTGTTCCTTGTCTGGTAATACACCCTTAATGACCGCACCATCTTACGTGATTAACTTAGCACTTCTAAACTAAAAGTTCATAGCAATAACAGTTTTTAATAAGGCTGTACTATAATGGGTATAGGGATATAATATGTCTATAATAATTGTATAATGCATTTTGCCCGTCTGAATTGTAAATAAACTACAGTATTATCTTTCAAATAGACAAGTACTGAAACCTCTCTTACCACTAATTCATTTTTCCAGCTGATCCACTACTTGGACTGATCTGCCTACCTAGTTAGAATACTGTTCCTTGTCTGGTAATACACCCTTAGTAACAACACCATCTTGCGTGATTGCCTTGACCCTCCTAGAGTGTTAGGATGGTAAGTCAGGCATGCTGCATTAGCCTCTGCATGACTAAGTATGAATGTTACTGTTGTTTATATATTACTTGTAGTATACAGTATGTCATTGTCTATATACCGGTACCGGTATATCTGGTTACTAGTAGACGTTTTCCTTCAATTTAAGAAGGAATTGTGGGTGTCAGAGGGTTGATTGAGGCAGTTTTTACCCCTTTTTTTGGCCACCTTCTCGGGGATCAAGGCGTGTGGCAATAGCTTTAGATTGATTTCTCAAGGGCCTTCCAAAACTGAGTAAATTCATCTAATGTTAGCCAGAATAAAACCCAGAAACCCATCCTTGTATCTTAAAAAAGGGTTATTACTAGTGCCACTATTTTTCCCCTCATAATGGTACAGTAGAAGCAACTGACTTCAGTTTTCCACACAAGACCCTTTTTAGTCCATACTGGATAGTGGATGTGACTGGTTTTGTAGCGTCTGCCGCTGCTGGTTACATCACAGGAAGAAGTACTGCACTAGAATAAAGGGACCTCTACCGAGGAAGAAGTCTGAGCTAAGGAGAAGGTTAGGTATCAAGAGTATCAGTGATGACATGCATACTTGCAGTCTTGGATGGTTTGGATATGTAGAGAGGATGAATGAACTAAGCTGGGTGAAAAGATCCAAGAACATGGAGGGAGCTGCACCAAAGGGCAGACCAAGAAAGACATGGGATGCAGACCTTGTGGTCTGTTATTAAATCAAAGAACCTGACAAGTGAGGCAGCTCTTAATAAAGTTACCTGGAACGCCGCCATTAGGACATGAGACCAGAACCGCACTTCGTGTGGAGCACTCTGTCTTTATATTTGTGTATGTATGTATAGTATGCACAGGTGAGCATGTGTTCAATGACCGGTTCGAGAGTGTTAACTTTAGCAATGAGGCACTGGAGATGGTGACAAGTTTTGCTACTTGGGAAATACCATCTCTGCCGGTGGTGAGGCTAAGCTACTTGGGAAATACCATCTCTGCCGGTGGTGAGGCTAAGGCCACCATTATCGCCAGAATATGATGCGGCTGGAGAAAGTTTTGAGAACTACTGCCACTACTTACCATGAGAAGACGCCCTATCTCCTTGAAGAGAAAGGTGTACGCTTCATGCGTTAGAATCGCAATGACATATGCTTCAGAAATGTGGCCTGTCAAAGCGGATGATATCAACAGAATGGAATGCAATGATATGAGAATGGTGAGATGGATGTGTGGAGCCATATTGCAAGATAGGATATACTGTACCATAAAGTGAAAGAGCTGAGGAAAGGGTCAGGTATCAAGAGTATCGGTGGTGGATGAACAAAATTAGGTGAAAAGATGCCAGTCCATGAACGTGGAGGGAGCTGCACTAAAGGACAGACCAAGAAAGACATGGGATCTTGAATAAAAAGAACCTGACAAGTAAGGCAGCTCTGAACAGGGCTGCTTGGAACGCCGCCATTAAGACATGAGACCAGAACCGCACTTGGTTTGAAGCACTCAGTCGTTAAAATTATGTATGTACAGTACCGGTATGTACATAAGAAATGAGATGAGGTAGTTCGGTCATATAGAGCATAGGCTATGGTGAGTGAGAGAATGACTAAAAGAGTGTATGAGAGTTATTAGGTGGAAGGGCAGAGAGGGAGAGGCAGACCCAGAATTAGATAGAGGGATGCATTAAGGGGTGATTTCCACTTAAGGGATATTTTTCTTGACCCCTTTCTGCCTCATGCTTAGCCCCATTGCTTTTGAGATTTTAAGATGTTTGCCCCATTAGTTTGGCAATTTTAAGATCTTTTGCCCCATTTGTATCAATTTTAAGATCTTTTGTGCCATTTAGGTGTCAATATTTTCCTGGTGAGCGATAGCGAGCCTGTAATTTAAGAGGAACCAACCAAATTTTTCTACCAATTTTTTTTCAACATTTATGTTGAAAGGAGGTCAAGGGGGTGTGGCCGGTTCCTCTTAAAATTACAGACTCTGCTTACGCTCGCCAGATTTTTTTTTACACCTAAATGCCACGAAAGGTCTTGATATTGACAAGGAAATGGGGCGAAAGGTATTAAAATCGCCAAATTAATTGAACGAAGGTCTTAAAATCTTAAAGCTAATGGGACTTGAGAAAAAGCGACTACCTCCCCCTTAACCCTCAGAATCCGGGAGGCCTCATAGGCAAAAAAAAAAAAAAAAAAAAAAAAAAAAAAAAAAATAGGCAGGGATCCGGGAGGCCTCACATGAGTCTCAAATGAGGCCGCTAAAATCATTGTAATTCGGCAACCACGCATTGTAGCGATGTCATCTCATTGGCATTCTACAGACAACACAAAGTTCTACAATTTGCAAAACAATTGACTGCTCTAGGTGGTCTCAATCAGTAGCTACTGAATTATGAAGTTTGCCTGTACCAAAAGGGCCCCGGACACAGCGATCGGGATCATATGAAGCCCCCCGGATTTTGTGGGTTAAATAGAATAAGGATGTTTCATTTCCTGCAAAAATGAGAATGGCAGCCACTATCCCACTAAAAAGGGTCTTGTGTGTTGTAGCCCTTAAGCCGGTATCACACAAAAGCTTTTATAGTCAACATTCAATGGGCAACATTTTTCTGGCAACATTTCTGGACTATTTTGCACTTGTATTGGAAACTAGACTAACGATAAATTAATTTAGGTAACCAAAATATTTGAAATGTTAGCCTCATAAACTGCCAGACCAGTGTTGAATATAAATGTTGAAGGAAAAAGTACTTTAGCTGCTAAAAGCTGCTAAGGAACAATGTTTGGTGAAATTGTGCACTTTGTGACTAAAGCATTATACTTAGTACTGTACACTGATACTATGACACAATGGGAACATTTTAAAAGGTGGAGGGAATCTGTATCTTCATGCTGGTGCCTGTGGCAGCCCCTTTTCAATTAATTTCCATTAGAGTTCTGAAACACTGTTTTTTGCCCCAAACTGTATACCGTGATAGAGATGTCAAACTAGTCTCAAATGACTCGCCTGGACAAGGGAAACAAATTATATTCAGACAATGTTTGGCTAATGTTGGCCGTTTGACTTGTACTGGATCCTGTAGTTTAACAAATTAGGGATAATTGGCAACAATTCTTACCGAATTGTAGCATGATGATGAACTACAAGAGACTTTACAAGTCAAACGGTCAACATTAGCCAAACATTGTCTGAACATAATTTGTTTCCCTCGTCCAGACGAGTCATTTGAGACTAGTTTGACATCTCTATCACGGTATACAGTTTGGGGCAAAAATCAGTGTTTCAGAACTCTAATGGAAATTATTTGAAAAGGGGCTGCCACAGGCACCAGCATGAAGATACAGATTCCCTCCACCTATTAATATGTTCCCATTGGGTCTTAGTATGAATGTAAAAAGTATGATACTTTAGTAAAAAAGTGTACAATTTTCTCTTTATCCGCTTAGCTACTTGTGTGATACTAGCCTTAGGAAGCAAGGTGCATGCTGTAATTGTGTCTGTTGTCCTGTAATGTCCTGTAATATTATTTGAGAATGTTACAGTTTATAATATACTGTAGATAGCCTACTATTGTTTTGTTTCTTTAAATAAGCAATTCTGCTCATGAAAATTACACGCATGATTTAAAAATTTAACCATGATGAATTTCATCAGATGAAGTGCAGTAAAAATTATAGGTTTGATCCCCGAAGGGATAAAAGGAAACCTAATACAGTATACAGTACATTACTTATAAGTGACCCCGGAATCAATGACGTACTGCCAATATCATACCGGTACAGTATTTGGCGCTTTGGCAGGCATGCCAGCCCTCTATAGGGACCCACCGTTCACCAGAGCTTATCAAATACTAAACATCATAGGTGACATGATTAATCACTTATGGGACAGCAATTGAATTGGATGCCAGTTGAAAGATAAAATATAAATAAATAAAGAATAATATTAAGCTCTGTTTTATGCTTCCCATCCCTTCCTTACACACTCACCTCATTGCCAGAATCCCTGGAATTTCTTGCCCTTATGATATCTCACGACTGGAGACACAGGGGTGAGAAGGGGCTGGAGGAGGGTAATTATGTCATTGATTCAGAGGTCACTTATAAATACCGGTACAGTATTAAGTTTTGTCTCATCCATTCAGGGCTCAAACCTATAAATTGAACAGTGACCCCCACCATTAATGACGTACTGCCGAACTCTTAAGTCTGGCGGTGAGACTTTCCTATGTCAAAATAACCCATGCAAATAAGGGAAAGAACAACAGAATTCTTGCTTAATGTACTGTATATATTCGTAATTGGTAGACAAATAAGGAACAGCAGCAGCTCATGCCCTAAGAACACACTGCAGAAAAAACTAGCTAGGCCTACTCAAAAATAATAGTAGTGCTTCACAGAAGCAATGTACTTTTTTGGTGTTCATGAGTACAGTAATATGAACTCCTGGTTAATAGTAGTGCTTCACAGAAGCAATGTACAGTACTTTTTTGGTGTTCATGAGTACAGTAATATGAACTCCTGGTTAATAGTAGTGCTTCACAGAAGCAATGTACTTTTTTGGTGTTCATGAGTACAGTAATATGAACTCCTGGTTAATAGTAGTGCTTCACAGAAGCAATGTACAGTACTTTTTTGGTGTTCATGAGTACAGTAATATGAACTCCTGGTTAATAGTAGTGCTTCACAGAAGCAATGTACTTTTTTGGTGTTCATGAGTACAGTAATATGAACTCCTGGTTCACATACAAAAATAGTTTGTATTTATAATGGTGCATAGCATCATGCTCTTACTTCTAGAATGTGTACATGACTTTTGTATGACTACTGATTAGGAACATGAAATCACAGAATATGTGTACAGAATCGACTTAAGTATTAATTATTAACCGTCTTGGTGGTGTAATGGTTAAGGTGTCAAAAATCTGTGTGTGATAACCCAGGTTCGAATCCCGGTGTATCACATATATACTTGAATTAATTTAATTGGAGGTGTTTGGTGTTGTGTTGAAATTAATAAAATATAGATTATTAAGTACAGTTGTTGTTGTTGTTGTTCCCTAAGCTGCCTGGCCGAACAGCCCCGAGTCCCTGAGAAAGGCCATGGCCACGATCGGGCTTTCCCACAGAGCTCTCATTGAGTGTAGATTGTGTTGTTGGCGTAAGTGGTTGTGTGAAATGCAGTCTTCTATGATGTGTTTAATGGTATGGGGTGCTGTGTTACATCCCGGGCAGGCGTCGACAACGGAGTCATCCAGTCTCTTCTGATAGCTCAGGAGAGCTGGATGGTGTCCGCATCTCAGCCTGGCCAGGTGGACTCTGTCCTCGCGAGGAAGGGAGGATTCGGAAGGATGGATTTCGGGAGGTCGTGCATGCAGCTGCGTGTTGTCTGTGAGTGAGTGGATGGATCGGTGAGAGATATGAGTATGGATGTGCTTCTGGAAGTTGGTTCGGGGTGGGCAGGGAGGGAGAGAGGACAATAATTGTGTGTGATACCGTGTGCTGGGTGTTGTTTTGATATTTCTTGGTGTCTGGGTGTGTTGCCATGTAGTTTAGTGGGTGGTCTTGGTTCGTGGAGGCTGCTGCCAGGAATTGAGTGCCTCTCATGTCCAGATGGTCTTTGACTTTGAGAATTTTGGTTTCTTGATGTAGGTGATCTGTGGGTGAAGTAGCTGTGCAGCCTGTAATGATCTTCAGGGCTTTGTTTTGAATAGTCTGTAAGGTCTTATGATGAGTTTCAGCTAGGTTAGAAGCCCAGGCTGGGCTTGCGTATTCCATCACTGATCTTATGCATTGTTTATATACTGTGGTGGTAGTTTCTTTGTTGTGTCCAAATTTTGTGTGAGCAAGTGACCTGAGGGCGTTAAGTCTGGGTGTCAGTTTCTTTTTAATGTTTGTGGTGTGCTGTTTGAATGTCATATGAGTATCATATGTTACTCCTAGGATTTTGGGTGTGTGTGTATGTGTTAGGGGTGTGTTGTTTATGGTGAGTTGAGGGATGTATTCGTGTTCTCCTGTCCAACTTGTGAGCAGGGTTGCGGTGGATTTGGCTGGGGCTAGATTCAGTCTGTTTGTAGTGCACCAACCATGTAGTGTGTTGAGATAGGGTTGAAGGAGATCTGTTGCTCTTTTTGGGTCATGGTGTGTGCATGTGAGTGTTATGTCATCTGCATAGGAGGCTAAGTTTATTTGGGGCGTATTGGGTGTAGTTATATCATGCATGTGCAATGCAGAGGCAATGTTGCCTCTCTCTCGCTTTTCTATCGCTACTATAATAATCAGTGTTCCTCAGAGCTATCCCAGTGCATACCACCTCCTTTACGTAGGGCACGTGGTACCCGTCTTGCAACTCAATCCCACCCCTACTCTGTGCAACTCTCCAACCCAAGAGTGAAACGTTACTCTCAAACTTTCTTCTACTCAACAGCTGAGCTCTGGAACTCTCTCCCAGAATCAGTCTTTCCCTCTTCCTATGACTTAAATTGCTTCAAACTCCGTGTGTCCAGGCATTTTGGCTCGAACGTCCCTTGATTTTGGCCCTGTCACTCTTTCAACTATGGGGGAGGCACTCGCTATAGGCAGTTATGCCTTTGCCTCCCTCAATCACATAGAAAAAAAAAAAAAAAAAAAAAATGTACAGATTGAAGAGTGCGGGCGATAGGACGGATCCTTGTGGGACTCCGTTTGGAAAGTTTCTGATTTTAGATGACTGACCGGCAAAAGATACGTGTGCACATCTGCCTGCTAGGAAGTTGGCCAGCCACCTTTTTGTGTTGTTGTGCATGTTTGTGTTGTAGATTTTGTTTGTTAGGTTGTGGCGGGGGATGGCATCGAAGGCTTTACTAATGTCGAGTGTGGCTAATAGTGATCTGTGTGGTGGTCTAGCTGAGTTGATGCCGTCGAAAGCTCTTTGTGTAAGGTCTGTGAGAAGAGTGTTTGTGGAGTGCAGTGGCCTAAAGCCATGTTGTGTTGGAGCTAGGGGTAGGTCAGGTGTAATTAGTTGTAATACTAGGCATTCCATGACTTTGGAGGGGGAGCAAAGAAGTGTGATGGGGCAGTGCGAGGAGGGTAGCGTGGGGTCTTTGTTGGGTTTGGGGAATGTGATGATGATACCATGCTTCCAAATGTCTGGTATTGTGTTGTGTGAATAGCTGTAGTTTGATATGTTAGTGAGTGCTTGTATGCCTTGTGGTCCCAGGTGTCTGAGGTGTATGTTGCTTATGTTGTCTAGGCCACAGGCGGGTGAGTGCTTGAGATTGTTGATGATATGCTTTGTCTGGTGATTGGTGAAGGGTGTATAATCAGGGTCTGTGGGGAATTGTCTCTTACGTCGGATGACACGTCGGTCGTCTTTGTGAGGTTTTAGGTGGCTGACATGTGAAAAGTGATTGATGAGAGTGTTTGCTTGTTGTTTACATGAAGGAGTAGAGTCTGTTGTTGTGATTGCAGCATGTGATTGTGTTGTGTTGCTGTTGGAAAGTGTGATGCTGTTTAGTGTTTTGTAGAGTTTTTTGGGGTTTGTTTTGTGATCAAGTGTTTGTAGGAAGTTATTCCAATTTAGTTTTTGTTGTTCTTGTATTTTGTTGTTAGTTTGGGTGTTGAGTGCTTGAATTTGTTGTGTGATGTCTTGTGTGTGGGGTGCTGGGGAGTGTTTCAGTATGTCGCATTGTCTGATGAGGTTTTGAATTTCTGGTGTGAAGTTGGGGTTGTGTCTTTTCCTGTTACCTCTTGGAATGTGTTTCTTGTCAGCGTTTTGGATACCGTAGTTTTATTGAGTATGTTTCTTACAGTTTCTTACAGTAGATCCTCTGGAAAAAGGCAAACTATGCCTGTGTATCCAGTCTTCAGTAACCAGTAGCTTGCACTGCTGCTGCGGTCGTTCACGGTGTTGGCGGCGGCGGTAGCAGACGCAACATTTTTACTATTCTGTATTTTTGTTTTATAATCAAACTTCAATCTTGTCTTCCCCCATGCTTTAATCAAGATTACTTTTCAAACTCCCTTATTGATGTCGGAATCGACTACATACTGGGGGTCAGTGCGTTCCCACTCATTTACCACTCTATCACAAAATGAGTTCTTCGCCTTCTCAAGCCTATTTCTTTTTCTTGGTGGTAAATTTCTTAGAGTGCCTCTCGTTCTTGTTCCCTCCCGGGCATCATCAGAAGATACCTTCACACACATCCTCATCGTACTTTCCTGACACTATCTTAAAAGTCTCTATCATATCCCCTCTCTTTCTCCTATATGCCAGTGTCGGAAGTCCCAGTGTCCTCAACCTCTGCTCATAGCCCGCGTTCTTCAACGTTGGTACCAGCTTGCTAGCTCTTCTCTGCACTTTCTCCACTGCTTCTATATCCTTTACCATATATGGAGCCCACACCTGGTTTGCATATTCCAGGTGTGGCCTAACCAGCGCTGTATATAGATTCCTGAAGATTTCTTCGTCAAGTGACACAAATGCTGTGTACAGCATTGTTGATGTTAGTGATGGGTGTACTGTTTAGAGTTGTGAAGTGTTGTTCTGTCTCATTTGTGAATGCTTCCCAGTTAGCTCTTTTATAATTGGTGTATGTGTGTTTGTGGCTAGCTGGGGTGAGTCTGGTTTTGAGCTGGGGTGAGTCATCAATTAAGTACAGTACACTACTGTACTGTACTGTACTGAAAGAAACTGACACCCAGACTTAACGCCCTCAGGTCACTTGCTCACACAAAATTTGGACACAACAAAGAAACTACCACCACAGTATATAAACAATACATAAGATCAGTGATGGAATACGCAAGCCCATCCTGGGCTTCTAACCTAGCTGAAACACATCATAAGACTTTACAGACTATTCAAAACAAAGCCCTGAAGATCATTACAGGCTGCACAGCTACTGCACCCACAGATCACCTACATCAAGAAACCAAAATCCTCAAAGTCAAAGACCATCTGGACATGAGAGGCACTCAATTCCTGGCAGCAGCCTCCACGAACCAAGACCACCCACTAAACTACATGGCAACACACCCACAGACACCAAGAAATATCAAAACAACACCCAGCACACGGTATCACACACAATTATTATCCTCTCTCCCTCCCTGCCCACCCCGAACCAACTTCCAGAAGCACATCCATACTCATATCTCTCACCGATCCATCCACTCACTCACAGACAACACGCAGCTGCATGCACGACCTCCCGAAATCCATCCTTCCGAATCCTCCCTTCCTCGCGAGGACAGAGTCCACCTGGCCAGGCTGAGATGCGGACACCATCCAGCTCTCCTGAGCTATCAGAAGAGACTGGATGACTCCGTTGTCGACTCCTGCCCGGGATGTAACACAGCACCCCATACCATTAAACACATCATAGAAGACTGCATTTCACACAACCACTTACGCCAACAACACAATCTACACTCAATGATAGCTCTGTGGGAAAGCCCGATCGTGGCCATGGCCTTCCTCAGGGACTCGGGGCTGTTCGGCCAGGCAGCTTAGGGAACAACAACAACAACAACAACAACTGTACTGTACTTAAGACTAACTTGAAATAAAAAACTTAGCATTAGGTTATCATATGAGGATTCTGGGCCAGATATAGATCCTCCCCCCTCCTCTTCACAGAACATATCATAATCAGTACTGGTAACCAGTAATGTGTGATAACCATAATACTCAAGAAGGATCAACTGATTGTCTCAATGCAACACACTGTACATAGGGGCGATCCAGATGCACCGACAGATATCGGAATAGGAAGATTTATCAGTGGTTCTCTCAGTCAATGATGTGAGAGCCTATATGTATTATATGGTGTCTTCTGGGTCCTAAGGACCCGGTTTTAACCTTGCAACTGTCGGCCGAGAACCATAAATCTCCTAGGGGGCACCCTTTAATAATTCCTAAGGTACGCCATTGTTGCGGAAACCACTAGAAATGAAAAAAAATAAAATTAAAGAATTACTCGATTTGAATGTCACGCCAGTTTAACTAACCGTCCTCCATTTTGTCTTGAGAGCTCCCCATACGCGGTGAATTGCCTATGATAACGCTCTTCAAATCTCTAGTGCTACCGCGGCTTGAATACTGTAGCGTATTAACATCCCCATACAAAGCAGGTGAAATAAATGACGTAGAGAGTGTACAAAGAAATTTCACTTCGCATATAAGTTCGATAAAACATCTACACTATTGGGAGCGTTTAAGAGCACTGAATCTGTACTCACTGGAACGTAGAAGAGAACGTTACCTAATAATATACACATGGAAAATCGCAGAGGGTTTAGTACCAAACCTACATACTCCGATAGTCATGAAATTCAGTGATAGGAGAGGCTGGGAATGCGAAATCCCCCGGATGAATAACAGGGGTGCTATGGGCTCTCTGCGAGAGGGCTGGTTATCACACAGAGGTCCACGTCTGTTCAACAAACTCCCACGGCGAGTAAGAGACATGAGGGACATCTCGTTAGACAACTTCAAGAGAGCCCTAGATGTCGAACTGCAAAAAGTGCCAGACGAGCCCATCCTCGCAAGGGAGCGAGCTGTCGCTTCAAACAGTCTACTGCACCAAATCACCACCCATAACGAGGGGCGTCACGCTCCTTGGTGCCGCTAGAGGAGCGGCGAACACATCCAAAGGTATCCAAAGGTAAGGTACACAGCCGCCAAGTAGCGCCATCTTGCTGCAATTCTTCCTCTCTTGGCTGACACCGAACGCGACTGGACGTGTCCCCCCACCACTCAGCACTAGTGTTGCCCCTTCTGGTTCCTCTGCACGTTCTTATCGTGAGTCATTATTACATACCGGTACTTATAGTGCCAAAGTGAACTAGGAATGTGTATTATCAATTATTTTAGCACCCTTAGTGCTAGAGAGTGCGAGGACTTCGTGTTGGTGTACGCCATACTAGTTAAGATGCCACGCCATCTTGTTTGTGATTTATTAAGCCACAAACCCGGTCCCTATAGCTCCCTTGTATACTGTGGTACTAGGCATTTAGCAGTAAAAATGCCTATGTTGCGAGACCTATAGCAAGATAATAATATTACCTACTACTGTATGATAAATAAATACAAATATTGTTCGTCTCAACGTTATCTGTAGAATGGCGTTGAGTAGACGTCTCTAGCCCTAGTGGTTGCAGAATGGCGAATGTGCGAAGGAGTGGGTTTTTACGCAGGAATTTCTGGCCGTACAGTAAACCCCCGCTAACTCGGGACTCTTTTTACTCGGAAACCTGCACTTCTCGGAATGGCATAGGCCTCTCGGAAATGTCCCTGTATATCTCGGAAAATTCCGAGTTGGGCGGGATTTGTGTCCGGTTTACAATGTTCTCTCACTCGGTTTTAAGTGATTTTAGTATGAATTAAAGCCTGTGCCTTTTTTTTTTTTAGCCGTCCGGCTGGCTCAGTTGATAGCGTGCCTGATTCCCATCTTGAAGGTCTCGTGTTCAATCCCCACTCAGATTGAAAAGTTTTTCTGGGATACAGCCGGCGGTTACCATCTCCCCATGAGCAAGGGGGATGGGTAATGGTCTCTGGTAGACTAAAGAAAGCCAAGCGCTTGTGAATCCTCGAAGGAGGAGATCTATCTATCTATCTATCTATTGGCTGACGCCGTGATCCCCGAAGGGGTGGCCACGAAAGAACCGCCCCCATGCACCTCTGTTCCCAGTCAGTCGACGCCCCTCCCCCCAACCAGCACCGCCTTCGTTCATGTAGTTCCTCACTCCATCCTTCCACCTCATATTCGGTCTACCTCTCCCCCTCTGTCCCTCCACCTCGCTCTCGTACACCCTCTTAGTCATTCTCTCGCTTTCCATACGTTCCATATGGCCGAACCACCTCAAGTTGTTCCTTTTCACACTTTCCAGCACATCTACCTCCACACCACACCTCCTTCTTACTTCCTCATTAGTCTGTCTATCCCTCCATGTAACTCCGCACGCACTCCTTAACCTCTGAAGTGCGCATGGGGGTAATTGGAAACGTCCCCCTGTGCTGACGTATTTGAGGTGTTTCCGTCACTAAAATATTCATTGTGCCATTAATAGCATTAATACTTATCCATATGCGCCTATTATGGGTTGATTATAAAGGTATTAACCTGAAACAACAATAAAACGAGTGAAAACAGCGTTTGGATGGTCAAAATCGGAGATATAGCCCGCGAGTTGTATAATGTATGGGTGAGGCAATCTGCTTTCCCGCCAATTTCCCCCAAGGCCACTGAGACACAGTCGATCGATACTCTCTCTCTCTCTCTTGCACTCGCTTGCTATCAGTGATGACCACACCCTCCAATCGGATTTCTAATGTTAGCACGAAAATATACCTCAGAATAAGGGAATAACAGGGAAAATAGGTGATAACTGAAGGAGAGGAGGAAAGTGGGGAAGGAGGGGAGGTAGAGGACTGAGATTTTGCATGGCCCAGGGGCCAAAAAAAAAAAATAAATAATTTTTTTTTTTTTTTTTTTTTTTTTTTTCGATGTCAAAAGTTGATTTTTTTTTTCTCTGACTCTTAAGAGTCTCCCCGCAGTGCGCCGGGGGAACTCTTAAGAGTCTCCCCGCAGCTCCCGGGTTAAGTACCGTCATCTGGGGTGGCTTCGGACATGTGGACAACTTCGGACATTTTGGATAAAAAGTAAAACAAATAAAAATAGAGAGAAGAGGAGTTTGGTTTTGAAAAATAGATGTGTAGCATTCAAGAGGAATGTTGTAACTATATGTAGGATGAACTAATAATTTAAATTAATTAATTTAATTTGTGGTAAATATTTGTGAATATGTAACAAAGAAAACACATATTTTTGTAAGTGTGTCAAACTTCTACTGAGCATAATTAATGGGATGTGAGGAAGACAATTAACCTACACCAGAATGTTCTACAATTATCTGTGAGACCATACACACAGTAACTCTTTCCCCAAAGTTCATAATACACAGCCTATAGCCCTAACAATTTACTTTTATTGTTTTCCAGATTTATTGGGGTGTTTTCGGACATAGTTTGGGGTGATTTCGGACATGAGGTGACATCGGACATCTAATATTAGTTACAAGGACCTTCCAATATGAACAACAATTAGTACCTAAGTGTATTTTTTGTTTGTTTTTGTTTTTTTCTATATTCCAACTTACTTCCTCTCGGGCATAGGCTGAGAGCCTTAACATTCACCGCTTTACAATGAACAGTGAAGCCCGTGAGGTCTTGTTCCAGTCTAGGGAGTGAGACATGTGAAGCACGCAGAGTACAACGAGCACCTGCCATCTTGCCTTCACATGAGGCACGGTGCTCACTCCTGGCCCGAAACGACCCCATCTCTGAAACCACCTCGTTCCCGTGCTTCACAGTCTCACCCCCTACACTCGGACTCTCACACTTACACACACACAACGCCACCTGTTGAGCAGATAACTCACCAGGCATTGCACCCCTATAGCATATTTTGAATATGGGAATATTCATACAGTGCTATTTAATCAGGGAACAATGAGGGTATTTTATTGACGTTTCGGTGGGCTTATGGTAATGCACTGATACCAGGTACAGCACAAATTCCATCCCAATAATATCTTCCCATTGATACATCGGGATTTGAACCCGGGACCTTTGGATTACCAGGCCAGTGGCAACACCACTCCACCACACCTCCCCTAAAGCATGTGAAGGGCACAAGTAACGTCTTCATTAACCCAGTTATTGATGATTACAGTGACATAGACTAGGGTGACATAGTATGGTACTCTTACCTAGCCATACATAGCGAGCATCCGTCGAATCATGTCATCATCTGTCATCTTGCTCCCGTTTGAGTAACGCCAATTAAAGGATGCTTAAGACTGAGTAAGGTGTCAGATGTTGACATGATTTGGTGGATGTTTGCTGTGTAAGGTTAGGTAAGAGTAACATATTACATTTCTTTTCATTCACAGGAGTAAAAATGCCACAGATATATAAACCAAAGCCACACAACGAGAAAAGGAAATACAACAGTCATGTATGTCAAGACAAATTAAAGAAAGCAAAAGATGATATACAAAAGAAGAACATGAGTGTACGTGAGGCTGCTAAAAAGTGGAAGTTAAGTAAGAGCACCTTACATGACTATATATAAGGGAAACATAGTAAACCTGCTGGTTATTGTTAAAGTTCCGTTTGATGGTAAGAAGAAACATCGACATTATATTGCAGTCATAGTAAAGGTTCTACCAGAAATACATGTTAGTTTCCTAAAGCATGTGAAGGGCACAAGTAACGTCTTCATTAACCCAGTTATTGATGATTACAGTGACATAGACTAGGGTGACATAGTACAAATCCTGCCAGAACCAATACTAGACAAGAAGTGCAGAATGCTGTTCAGTGTTGATGTAAATAAATGGCCAAAATAATAGAGAGAGAGAGAAATAGAGAGGGTTGAAGAGCTATAGAGAGGAGAGAGAAAGCGAGCGAGCAGGGGGAGAGAAAGTGAGAGAGAGAGGGGTGGGAGAGAAAGCGAGAGAGGGTGGGGCCAAGAGAAGGGTGGGAGAGAAAGCGAGAGAGAGAGAGGTGGTAGAGGGCGGGGCCAGGGGAGGGTGGGAGAGGGTGGGGCCAGGAGAAGGGTGGGGCCAGGAGAAGGGTGGGAGAGAGATCGAGAGAGAGAGAGAGAGGTGGTAGAGGGTGGGGCCAAGTGAGAGAGGGGGGATGAATAAGGAAAGAGGCAATAATGTGATACAAAGTTATATTTTTTGTAAGGTCCTTTTTATTTCATATTATGATTAGTTTAAGGTATATACCCTGAAAGGGTTAATTAGTATTTCGGGCCATTAATTAGCCAAGATGGCATCTAGTCGGCTGTGTGCCATTAGTATTCCTTTAATATGCAGTCATTAAGATATTATTGCTAAGCTTTAATGATATCAGTATTATTTTTTTAGTACCTACCCGATAGCACTATCGTTAGTGAGTGCTGTACTGTATTTTATATATTATTTTGTAATAGTATAGTTATCTTATCAATATTTGTATTTTGTACTATTGTTAATGTCTTGTCATGTTGCAAATTTGATTTTAAATAATATTTTGACATTTAACATTTAGTTTCTTTATTCATGCAGAGTTTAGTAAAATTTGCCAGAACGTCCCGGACTTCCCAAACTTGACTACTTCCTTTAACGTGACGATAGTGCATTGTTATATGTGCGATTAGTTTGCTTGGGAAACAGATTAACTTGCTCATGTAGTAATGTACACCCTATGTGGTGGATTGTGTTCTTTTATTTAATAATTTTCATTTTAGTAAGCGTTGTTTCCACATAGCGATTTTGATAATTTAATTTGACTTTATATTGTCCTTGTCCCAATTTTGGTTTGTTTAGTTTGCAAGTTTTACATTTTAAGTTTGGTCACAAGTGTGAAATACGTTTTCAAGGAGTCATTATGTGTAATTTGAATGAATTAATTGTATTTTTTTTGTATTAGAAAAGTGCCTATACATACGGTGTACCTGAATGCATTAGTGATAATAATATAATTGCTTTGTTATTGAGAATACATAACAATTTATATGAAGGTGCTAAAATGCACAGAAACTTGGAATCTAATGTATATGCTCCTCTAAGGGCTACAAATGTAAGCATTTCAGTTTGTATTTTTTTTTTAAACTCCGTCTTGTGTCCGAAGTCGCCTCTGCATTGTTCGAAGCCGTCGTTCAATACACACACTCAGATTTAAAGGAGAAAACCATTAATGTCCGAAGTCACCTCATATCGATAATGACTTCGGACACCATTATAAATATTAGTTATAATCAAGCCAAAGGCCTATAATTTTGTCCACTGTACACACGATTATTCTACGTTTCTAAGCTATACATAGATGCAAAAGATTGCATTATTAAGGCTTTACCTATCGAGTTAGGCTTAAAATTAGGTCAAATAGGTCCGAAGTCACCCCGAATGACGGTAATTCATTTCCACTGCTCTCACTCTTGGTCTGAGTCTCTCAACCAACGTCCATGCTTCGCTTCCGTAAGTCAGTGTCGGGATTACCACACTGTCATGCAAGGACTTCTTCACTTCCATACTGACCACCCTATTTCTTGTTACTTCTTTTAGCGTTCCTACAACCCTCTTCCCCTGTTGTACCCTCTCCCGCACCTCTTCATCCATAGTCCCATCTTTACTCAACACACTGCCTAGATACTTAAAAGAGTTGACGATCTCCATAGCCTGACCATTCAGCTTCACCTCACACTATGTGACTTCACCCCTTTCGAAGACCATAACCTTGCTCTTCCCCGTATTTACCTTCAAATTCCGTTTTTCGCACACTGTTCCAAACTCATTTACCAGACCCTGCAGGAGGAGATACGGGTGCTATATAAGTAACCAGAAGATTATTATTATTATTATTATTAATATTAATATTAATATTAATTTATATTTATTTATTTTTTATTTTTTCTATGTGATTGAGGGAGGCAAAAGGCATAACTGCCTATAGCGAGTGCCTCCCCCATAGTTGAAAGAGTGACAGGGCCAAAATCAAGGGACGTTCGAGACAATTCATAATTTTTTGTTTTTTTAAATTTTGGTGTGGAAGAATGAAGTGTGGTGTGCATGTTTAGTGTAGTGAAGTGGATAGGAGGAGGAGGTGTTTGTGAGAGCTAGCTGGATTGCTCTCAGTGTAAATGAGGCACAAAGAAAATGAGTGTAAATGAGGCACAAAAATATGTACGGTACTGTCCCTGAAAACATAATAAGGTTCGTATTTGTCATTAACCCAACAGCCCCGGCTACGCATTACATAAATATTGCCCGAAACCCGGGTGTTTTGGCCGAAAAACGTCTAGGCTAGGCTACCGTATCATTGTTATGCTGACTGCTTCCCGCATTCCCGCGCATCCCCAAGCGTAGCTGTGTTATTTACCTGTAGAATGGCGTTAAGTAGAGCTCTCTAAGTCAAGTGGTTGATTTGTGATGATGATTTCATTGGAGATAACTTTATGGCAAAAACAGCCACTTTACACTACTTTTCGATACTTAACAACAACATACAGGCACACACGAACAAGCGACGCTCTCCTTCTTGTGGCCGGAGATGCGGGGCGTCGGTCCAGTCGGCTGTTGTTTACATGCGTCGGACCGACGCCTCACACACCAAGGTCACAGGCTTTCAACCACTGGTACAATGTTGTACCACCCAGGTTCCTCGGGGCAAAACTTAATGGTACACACGTGTACCATCCGAGTTTGAAGGGTTAATATGATGAATTTCACATTAAAAAAAAAAAAAAAAATCTCAATTTTCTCGGACGCGGGCTTTCCTCTTATTATTCGGAATTTTCCCTCTCTTAAGTCGGACATAAGTCGGACCTCGGACATCTCGGAAAATCGGGCATCTCGGAAGTGGTCTCCCCCCAATTAGTCCGAATTAGCGAGGGTTTACTGTATTCGGATGCCTCGCCCCGCCCCGGCTAGCGCGCACCAAGTTGCTCGTCGCACTAGAGTCTTTGCGTCCGGGAGGAGGTGATTTTAGTTTTATGGTGACAATTGCATGTTTCTTAACCCTTTCACGCATTTATGACACAGAGGTTGCCAGATTAGCAATAAGAAATAGAGTTCTCTCACTCTTATAATTACCTCTCCAAAATTAGTTTTCTGCCCATAGCTAGCTCAAAGACAACTGCAGAGGTTGAAGTAACTAAACTAAAGGTTTCTAAATACCCCTGATGGTAACAAAGGCTTTAAAATATTCCCAATAGGCTCAAAATCGCGTCATATGTCGGAGAGGGTTAAGATATTTAGTGTGAGCAAAATCATATAAAAGTATGTGTATCAGGGTGTCACTGTAGGTAGGGGAAAGCGCAGTGCCCCTCCAACCCACTCCTGGAAATACATTTCCTGATGATTTCCAAGAATCAATGCTACAAAATAATAGGGTGATTAGCTAGTGGATAATGTGCTAATTAACCTCTCGGCTGCGCATGGGGACTATGAGACACCACACGCCTGTGCGCACGTATTTGAGCTGTTCCCATCACTAACATCGTTATTTTACCATAAATATCGTTAATACTTATTCATATGCGCCTATTTTACCATTATTATGAAGATATTAACCAGTTACAACAATAAAACAAGTGGAAACAGTGTTTGGCTGGTCAAATTCGCGAAATGAAAGCGAGAGTGTGAGCCGACCTTCCACTCACGAAGCTTTGAGAGACACTGGAGGTACCTCTCAATTCTCTTCCTGACTTCTCCCCTAATTCCCACGCTTGGTAACACTGATGACAACGCCCTGCTAGCAACTCGCTTATGTTTACACGAAAATAGACCACAGAATAAGGGAATAACAGGGAAAATAGGTGATAATTGAAGGAGGGGGGGGGAAGTGGGGAAGGACGGGATGTGGAGGAGTGATATTTGGCATGGCCCAGGGGCCCCAAAAAAAAAAAAAAAAAAATAAAGTTTTTTTGGGGTGTTTTAAATGGATTTTTTTAGGCCCAGGATCTTAAGAGTCTTCCCGCAGTCGCCCGAGGAAACTCTTAAGAGTCTTCCCGCAGCTCCTGGGTTAATTTAATAGCTCGTGTTACACCACTAAAGAGAATTGAAAACCCCTTAATTAGAACAAAAGACACAGAGTCAGTTGGCTTGTATACCTTCGAAGTTAACTACAGTATCAAGAAAAAAACCCTGCAACCCAGAGTTTGGAAAGAATCATCAAACCAGGTTGAGTTGCCATCTAGCAACCGGAGTTCTATCTATATATCTATTGCCGGACACCGTGATCCCCGAAGGGGTGGCCACAAACGAAACGGCCCCATGCACCTCTGTCCCCAGTCAGTCGATGCCCCTCCTCCCATCCAGTACCTCCTTCACTCAAATACTTCTTCACTCCATCCTTCCACATCTCATTCGGTTTACCTCTCCCGTAAATCAATGTCGGGATTACCACACTGTCATGCAAGGACTTCTTTACATCCATGCTGACCACCCTATTTCTTGTTACTGCTTTCAGTGTTCCCTGTTGCACCCTCTCCCGCACTTCTTTATCCATACTCCCATCGTTACTCAACACTCTGCCCAAATACTCTAATGAGCTGACATTCTCCATAGCCTGACTGTTCAACTTCACCTCACACTCTGTGGCTGCACCCCTTTCAATGACCATAGCCAGGGCTGGGGTCAGTTATGAATTGAATTGGAATTGATTAAGAAAAACTGTGAATTGGAATTGAATTGGAATTGAGAAAATATAAAAACAAAATTAATTGAATTGAATTGGAATTGATATGAATTGATGAAATACTATTTTATACTGCAATTTGCGAATTAATTAATGTACAAAAAATCTATCTATCTATCTATTGCCTGACGCTGTGATCCCCGAAGGGGTGGCCATGAACGAACCGCCCCCATGCACCTCTGTGCCCAGTCAGTCGACGCCCCTCCCCCAACCAGCACCGCCTTCATTCATATACTTCCTCACTCCATCCTTCCACCTCTCATTCGGTCTACATCTCCCTCTCTGTCCCTCCACCTCGCTCTCGTACACCCTCTTAGTCATTCTCTCGCTTTCCATACGTTCCATATGGCCGAACCATCTCAAGTTATTCCTTTTCACACTTTCCAGCACATCTACCTCCACACCTCCTTCTTACTTCCTCATTAGCCTGTCTATCCCTCCATGTAACTCCACATGCACTTCTTAAGTAATTCATTTCCACTGCTCTCACTTTTGGTCTGAGTCTCTCAACCAACGTCCATGCTTCGCTTCCGTAAGTCAGTGTCGGGATTACCACACTGTCATGCAAGGACTTCTTCACTTCCATACTGACCACCCTATTTCTTGTCACTGCTTTCAGCGTTACTACAACCCTCTTCCCCTGTTGTACCCTCTCCCGCACTTCTTCATCCATAGTCCCATCTTTACTCAACACACTGCCCAGATACTTAAAAGAGTTGACTATCTCCATAGCCTGACCGTTCAGCTTCACCTCACACTCTGTGACTTCACCCCTTTCGAAGACCATAACCTTGCTCTTCCCCGCATTTACCTTCAAATTCCGTTTTTCGCACACTGTTCCAAACTCATTTACCAGACCCTGCAACTCCCATTCATTATCACTCAGAACTGTATCATCCGCAAACAGCAGTATAGGTAGCTTCCACTCAATTCCCTCCCTTTTCAGCGATACACCAACATCCACTGCTCTTGATAGTATTTCTTTCATTACTCCATCCATATATACAGTAAACAACCATGGGGACATCACACACCCCTGTTTCAAACCAACATTCAGGTCAAAGAACTCGCTCTGCTCACTCTCCACACGTACTGCCGCCTTTGCACCCTCATACATGCTCTTCACTGCTATCAGCAACTTGCCATTTACTCTGTATATTCTAAGTACTTTCCACAAACCTTCTCTATCCACTCTGTCATAGGCCTTCTCCAAGTCCATAAAGGCAACATACACCTTTTGTTTCTTCTCCAGATATTTCTCCACAACAATACATTAAGTTACAGTACAGTATTTTCAAATAAACGGTAAAATATAGTGATTTTTGGCATGTATTTACTACAGGTATTTATAAGCCGTCTAGCGACTTTTGAGAACGAATCTAATTGTATTTTAATTTGGTAAACCTGCCTGCCCTGCCCTGTTGGTGTGTGATGTCATAATGAATTGAATTGAATTGGAATTGAAAAGTTTATGAATTGAATTGAATTGGAATTGAAGATTATTTTTTTATGAATTAATTGAATTGAATTGGAATTGATTGATTCAAATTTTATTCTAAATTGGAATTGAATTGACAAAAATGAATTGACCCCAGCCCTGATTCCATAGCCTTGCTCTTCCCCGCATTTACCCTCAGAGTCCGTTTTTCACACACTGCAACAAACATATTTACCAGCTCCTGCAACTCCCATTCACTATCCCTCATCAGAACTGTATCATCAGCAAACAGCAGTACAGGCAAATTCCACTCGTTTCCTTTCTTTATCAGAGGTAGGCTACACCAACATCCACTGCTCTTCCTTGTATTTCTTTCAGGACTCCATCCATACCGGTATATATATTGAACAACCATGGGGACATCACACACTTTTGCTTCAACCCAACATTCAGATCAAAGAACTCGCTCTGCTCATTCTCCACACGTAGCAACCGGAGTTAAGATTATTTATTAACTCTTTCACGCTTTTATGACGCAGAGGTTGCCAGATTAGCAATAAGAAATAGAGTTCTCTCACTCTTATAATTAACTCTCCAAAATTAGTTTTCTGCCCACAGCTAACTCAAAGACAACTGCAGAAGTTGAAGTAACTAAACTAAAGGTTTCTAAATACCCCTGATGGTAACAAAGGTTTTAAAGTATCCCTAATAGGCTCAAAATTGTGTCATAAGCGTGAAAGAGTTAATATGCTCGAGATATGCTCGAGAAAACTATCACAATGGAGCACCAAGTGGAAAATGAAATTTAATATAAGTAAATGCCATGTGTTAAATATGGGAAGAAGTGTGAATAGACCAAATTGGGAGTACAGGATGGGAGATAATATAATTAGCAAGGCCGAAAAAGAAAAAGATTTAGGGTTGATTATACAAGATAATTTGTCGCCAGAGAAACATATTAACAAGCTCTTTAGCGGAATGTATGCAATGGCCGGGAATATGAAAGTTGCTCTGAACTACTTGGATGAGACCATGGTAGCGAAAATTATGAAGAGTATGATTAGACCAAGATTGGAGTATGCAGCAGTGGTGTGGTCCCCGCATCTAAAGAAGCATGTTCACAAGTTAGAAAGAATCCAGAGAGCAGTCACTAGATTGGTTCCAAGTCTCAGAGAACTGCCATATGAAGGGAGGCTAGACAAATTAAATCTACCGAGTCTAAAAGAGAGGAGAGAGAGGGGAGACATGATAATGATGTACAAATGTACTCGGGGGCTGGAGAGGCTGGATAGGGAGGATATATTAATTATGGATACAGGAATAACTAGAGGCCACAGCTACAAAGTAAAAAGACCTACCTGCAAGAACGATATCAGGAAGTTTAGCTTCCCCTATAGATGTATTGACAAATTGAATGGGCTGGAGGAGGAGGTGGTAGGGGCAAGGAACATCCATATTTTCAAGAAAAAATTGGATAAAAAGTAGACTGAGAGACGGGACAACACGAGCTTAGCTCAACTCCTGTAAACTACAATTAGGTAAATACAATTAGGTAAATACAAGTCGGAGAAGCCACTACAGAAGTGGACTTCATACCCCCTGGGTAGAGAAACTAAAAGCCCGGAAGTCCTGCTGACTACCCGGAATTTAGTAGAATATTAGATAAAGGCTCTGCTAGAGTCAGAGATAATAGTGAAGTCACTAAACCCAAAGCTGAGCTGAGCAAGATTGGGAGAATTACTGGACTACTCATCTGAGAAGTCGGAGATAATCAGTAAAAGAAGAGAGGGGCGGAGATTCGAAGATCTACCCGTAAAATAAAGATGGACTGTTTATCTGAATAGCTGGAGATTATAAACAATAGATAAGAAGGCGGGGAATACTAAATCCCTTAAAAATAAGATACCGGTATACAGTACAAGTAACTGCCCGCAGGTCAGAAGATGATATCTATCTATCTATCTATCTATTGCCCGACGCCGTGATCCCCGAAGGGGTGGCCACGAACGAACCGCCCCCATGCACCTCTGTCCCCAGTCAGTCGACGCCCCTCCCCCCAACCAGCACCGCCTTCGTTCATGTACTTCCTCACTCCATCCTTCCACCTCTCATTCGGTCTACCTCTCCCTCTCTGTCCCTCCACCTCGCTCTCGTACACCCTCTTAGTCATTCTCTCGCTTCCCATACGTTCCATATGGCCGAACCATCTCAAGTTGTTCCTTTTCACACTTTCCAGCACATCTACCTCCACACCACACCTCCTTCTTACTTCCTCATTAGTCTGTCTATCCCTCCATGTAACTCCGCACGCACTCCTTAAGTAATTCATTTCCACTGCTCTCACTCTTGGTCTGAGTCTCTCAACCAACGTCCATGCTTCGCTTCCGTAAGTCAGTGTCGGGATTACCACACTGTCATGCAAGGACTTCTTCACTTCCATACTGACCACCCTATTTCTTGTTACTACTTTCAGAGTTCCTACAACCCTCTTCCCCTGTTGTACCCTCTCCCGCACTTCTTCATCCATAGTCCCATCTTTACTCAACACACTGCCCAGATACTTAAAAGAGTTGACGATCTCCATAGCCTGACCGTTCAGCTTCACCTCACACTGTGACTTCACCCCTTTCGAAGACCATAACCTTGCTCTTCCCCGCATTTACCTTCAAATTCCGTTTTTCGCACACTGTTCCAAACTCATTTACCAGACCCTGCAACTCCCATTCATTATCACTCATCAGAACTGTATCATCCGCAAACAGCAGTATAGGTAGCTTCCACTCAATTCCCTCCCTTTTCAGCGATACACCAACATCCACTGCTCTTGATAGTATTTCTTTCATGACTCCATCCATATACAGTGGGATTACCTATCTCGATGGGTATTGGGACCGAAAAAAGCAATCGAAATTCGAAATATCGAGATGGGAAGTTGACTTCTTATGGGGAAAAATAAAATAGGGACCAGCGAGTCGGCAAGTAACCAACATAAAATCTGACAATCACCACTTTTGACCCAGTAACTTGTACTTACGATCGCCAACCAGCTGTATTAACCCCAACCCCGAAAGGGCGGGTGCCCAACCCCGAAAGGAGTTAAAATAGGGGAGCTATCCCCCCGCCAAAGGCGGCTTTCTAGGGCCTTTCCTAGCTGATGCTGAGAGGATTGGGTTCTAGTCATGCGATGATGGGCTGGTCTATCCGAGTGAGAACTGAGCGATCTCTGCCATACCCATAGCTTACTCTGACTGTTCCTTTTACTTATATATCTTCTAGATCTCAAGTGGCGGCGTCTTTTCCGTGGATTGACCTCCCTACTGCCAACCTAGAAGTTGGCAGATTCGGAGCCAAAGCGTCACATTTTTCCCTTACCCCTCAACTTTCCCTTCATAATTGCTGATGGGCACAGGGCCTTGGGTGGGGCTTTGGTTTCCCGGGCGTTTCCGCACCCTCCTTAGCTCCCTGCCTTGGAGTGGCTTCGGTCACCCGGGCTTTGTTAGTGGTAAGCAGGGAGGATTTTGTGGGGGCGCTCGTTTATGGCCTTGGCCTTGCTCGAGACCTTGGGGCTGTTCGGCCAGACAGCCTGGGGAACAACAACCCCCCTTTTGCTCAATCTGGATCAATATGTGTATCTTATGGCTCCCTAACCCTTCAGCTACAACTACATCTACAATATTCCATGTAATTGATCAATTAAACAAAGTATCTTCACTTGAACAAAAACAAAAGTCGACTGGTGATCAACATGTGTTGTATCGTGAGTCTACAAGTTGCTAAAATGGCCGCAAATCTACCGACTTCAATACATTTTCCATGGTATAAAGTTTAATTAAGTTTTCTTTTGTCTTTACTATTATTATATATTAGATTTTCCTCATACAAATATTAATGTATATTAAAACATGGTAAAGTAATTTATATTACTACGTAAATTAAAGCGGCAGAGATGAGAGTCAGGTTAGACTACCGCTCGAAAACGTTCGATACTAGCGGTACATTAGTATACAGGTAAACAAAACACAGCACAACCCACAACGAGGGGCGACGCGCTCCTCGGTGCTGCTAGGAGAGTGGCGAACACAACCTAAGGTACCGAAGGTACAATGATTGTGAGGTTCTCAAATCGATTTGGTCAAGATTACTCTGTTTATATTAGTATATAAGCATCTAGCATCGATATTTAGCTATCGAGAGAAACGTTTTTTCATCGAAATTTGTGATTGGGGAGAGCTTGAAGGTGGCATCGAGATGCGAAATATCGAGATGAGATTGATCGAGATATGTGAGCCTACTGTATACAGTAAACAACCTCGGGGACATCACACACCCCTATTTCAAACCAACATTCAGGTCAAAGAACTTGCTCTGCTCACTCTCCACACGTACTGCCGCCTTTGCACCCTCATACATGCTCTTCACTGCTTTCAGCAACTTGCCCTCTACTCCGTATATTCTAAGTACTTTCCACAAACCTTCTCTATCCACTCTGTCATAGGCCTTCTCCAAGTCCATAAAGGCAACATACACCTTTTGTTTCTTTTCCAGATACTTCTCTACAACACAATTCAGGGTAAAAATCTGATCTACACATCCTCTTCCCTTCCTAAAAACCTCCCTGCTCGTCGCCTATCCATTTCTCCGTTCTCACTCTCACTCTCTCAATCACTACCCTACTGTATACCTTCCCTACTACGCTTAGAACACATATTCCTCGGTGGTTACCACACACTCCTCTTTCCCCTTTGCCCTTATATAGGGGGACTGTTATGCCAGTCTTCCAGTCATCGGGTGCACTCCCCTTCTCCCATGCTAGTTTGCACATTTTCCATACCCATTCTATCACTATCTCACCACCATATCTCAACATTTCTCCACACACTCCATCTGTTCCTGGTGCTTTCCCCAACTTCACTCTTTTCATGGCTTCCCACACTTCTGACCTCCTGATCCCCACCTCCTCCTCCACTACTTCTCTTCTTCTCCCTCCCATACCATATCCAGCTATGTTTGCTGGCTCTTCATTCCTTACACTTAGCAACTCACTGAAGTACTCCCTCCATCTTTTGACTCTCTCTTGCTTCTCGGCTAGCATTCTCCCATTCTTATCTTTCACACCCTTACTGTTTCCCTTGTTACCTTCCCTAACTTTCTTGACTTCTTTCCAGAACAGTTTCTTACTCTCCCTCCATTTTACACTCAGATTCCTTCCAAATTCCTCATCTACTCTTCTCTTACTTTCCTTCACTACTCTCTTCACCACCCTCTTACTTTCCACGTACCTCGCTCGTTTCTGTCTCTCGGAATCTTCATTCCCTCTACTACCCAACCCCACTCTATATGCATTCTTCTTTTCTTCCACAGCTATTCTTACCTCTTCTGTCCAACATGCTTTACCTTTCACTCCCCTCCCTCTTCTCCTCACACCACACACCTCCTCACATGCTGCACAGATCTCATCCTTAACCCCTTATTGGCAGTGCTCGACTTAAGTCGTGCACCAATTTGCAGCAAGTTAGGAGCATTATTAAGGCTTTAAAGGGTTAAAATCGAGTGCAAATGGCCGGGAGCACAGCGGGCCAGACAGCCGACTCCCAGGGCTTACTGCCGCCCATTAACTCATGTTCCCTGTGTTCTCGAGGGGCCGGCAGTGTAGCCAGTAGTGAGCATAGCTGGGAAAAATATACCGATATATGTTAAACTCCCATGTTCGTGGCATCACTGCAAGAGTACCACGAGTGCTACGTAGCTCGTTCTGGTCTCATTTTGAAGCTTTTAGTGCCTAGTTTTTTGCTAAACAATTTTGTTTTCATGCAGATGCTTGATTTATCATGCAGGAGGGCCTGAATATGCCCAAATCACCCTGCTAGACAAGGGTTAAACACCTTGCTCATCTCCTCCATATCATAAGTTAAATAAAGTTAAAGAAAAATTTCAGAGTTAGGACTTCGAAAAAGGGATAGCTAATCTCAAAAATTTATCTTCCCCCCCCTAATTTGGAAAACTGAAATTTTAGAAAGAAAATATTTTTGAGTAGAGGCGAGGCAGCGGCCGCCGCCTTGTCCGCGCGGTGACCATGACAAAACAACAAGGACACCTCGAAGACTATGACAGCGAGCTATAAAATAAAGCAAGCACATTATCTGGTACATATTGGTTATAAACATTAATAATAATGCATATGTTATTGCTATCATAGGTACAAAAGACTAGCATAGTTGAGGGTTGGGTAAGACGGGGTAATTTCGCTGAATATCGTGGTTTTTGACGAACAGAAACTGCCACAAATGGAATTTTGAATTTTTGTTTATCTATACATTCAGCCTTTCTGCTATAGATGACAAAAAAAAAAAAAAAAAAAAAATGTTTTAGCCATGCTGCCAATTTTTTTAAAACAGTTACTCGCGGCAAAGTTACCCTGTCGGGCGAGGTAATTTCGCCGCGACCTATTTTACGCATCTTCTTGTTATTAAACTAGATAAAATTATATGATTAATGGCCAGACAAAACACTAGCGCGCAGGTAAAACCAATGAAAACATGCACAAACCCAAATTGCCACTAAACATGCCAATTGAAAAATGTCGCACGCACACGCACACGAACCACCGACGAGACAACACCTCTGTACCCACGCTCCCGAAAATCAGCTGATCTAGCAAGCTGTTTACAGCGCTCGTCAAATAAACTCGCCTAAACTTGAGTACAGTATAAGGATATTTTGTGTTGTCCTGTATTATAATGCAGTATTAAAATAATTTGAGATTAAAATCGATCTATCTATTGCCTGACGCCGTGATCCCCGAAGGGGTGGCCACGAACGAACCGCCCCCATGCACCTCTGTCCCCAGTCAGTCGACGCCCCTCCCCCCAACCCGCACCGCCTTCGTTCATGTACTTCCTCACTCCATCCTTCCACCTCTCATTCGGTCTACCTCTCCCTTTCTGTCCTTCCACCTCGCTCTCGTACACCCTGTTAGTCATTCTCTCGCTTTCCATACGTTCCATATGACCGAACCATCTCAAGTTGTTCCTTTTCACACTTTCCAGCACATCTACCTCCACACCACACCTCCTTCTTACTTCCTCATTAGTCTGTTTATCCCTCCATGTAACTCCGCACGCACTCCTTAAGTAATTCATTTCCACTGCTCTCACTCTTGGTCTGAGTCTCTCAACCAACGTCCATGCTTCGCTTCCGTAAGTCAGTGTCGGGATTACCACACTGTCATGCAAGGACTTCTTCACTTCCATACTGACCACCCTATTTCTTGTTACTGCTTTTAGCGTTCCTAATTATCCTAGAGATTAAAATCAAGTGAATATATTTCGAGTGATAAGAAAAAATTCAAGCGATAGTGAATGAGAGTGGATGTCAATAAATATGGCTGACTTTGATGGATTTGAAGTCGGTGAGAGCGGGGGCATTCTAGGGAAAATTGTACGTGAGCTGAATGAGATTAAAAGGTGGAAGGAGGATATGCAGGCGTGGAAGGTGAGTGTTAGTTCACAGATTGAGGCTCTATGTTCAATATGTGGTGCTCAGGCTGCGGACATCGAGCCTGGACAAGATTTGAGTCGGGCTAGCCTAAAAGACATTCAAACTTATATGGGGCTACTCCGGGACGAAAATGAAGCTTTAAGATTACAACTTGAAGAATACAAAGGGCAAACCAAGGAAATGAAAACACATGTGGAGGAGATTAAGGAGAAACACAATAAATGGGTTAATGACGAAGGAGGAAGAGTGAAAGAAGTGGCAATGAAGGAAATCATGGAGGGACAAAAGAAACAATCAGAAAGGGAAAATAAAGATCTAGAATCAGTGGTAGTAAAAGCTATGAGGAGAAACGAACAGGTCCTGCGTGAAACAATAGATAGAAATAAGTGTATTATTGTATTTGGGGATATAGAGGAGCACATTATTGAAAGGAAAGCTAGGGATAAGGACAAAATTAACAAAGTAAAAACATTAATCAAGCATGTCGATGAAGAAGGAAACAACTGGAGAGATGATATTGAAGAGGTTAGGAGAATGGGTAAATATAGTAAGGGAAACACAAGGCCAATGAGAGTGCAGTTTAGGTCTAGGGTAACAGTGGATGCAATAATGAACGTAACATGGAGACTTAACTTGACCAGCAAGTTTAAGAAAATTACAATTAGAAAAGACATGAGTATTGAGGATCGAAACATAAGAAAGGAATTGCAAACCGAGGCAAATGAAAAGAATGGAGAAAGGACGAAAGAAGACGAAAAGAAGTTTTTCTGGAGAGTGTGGGAGGGAAAAGTCAAGAAATGGTATATAAAGCGAAGGGACGAAGTAGGGAGGGAAAGGGAGATGGTGTGGGTGATGGAGGAGAAGGCAGAGAAAGGGGAGGTGGAAATAGAAAGAGAAACAGTCCAAGTGGAGGCAAAGGGAGGGGAGGTGGAAACGGAGCGAGAAACAGTCCAGGTGGAGATAAGAGAAGAGGGGACAAGCTAGGAAATAAATTGGGAGGGGTACGTACAAAAAAGAAAGGAACGGGCAGGGACGAGAAAAATAGGGAAAATACTGGTAACGCTAAGTTCATGTATACAAATATTGATGGGTTAATTTCCAAAAAGATTGAGTTTGACGAATATGTAAAGAGAGAGGCCCGGGGTAGTATGTTTGACTGAAACTAAGCTTAACCATGGTGGGTGCCCAACCCCGAAAGGGGTTGAAATAGGGGAGCTATCCCCCCGCCAAAGGCGGCTTTCTAGGGCCTTTCCTAGCTGATGCTGAGAGGATTGGGTTCTAGTCATATGGTGATGGGCTGGTCTATCAGAGTGAGAACTGAGCGATCTCTGCCATACCCATAGCTTACTCCGACTGTTCCTTTTACTTATGTATTTCCTAGATCTCAAGTGACGGCGTCTTTTCCGTGGATTGACCTCCCAATCTACCAAGATTGGAAGCCAAAGTGTCACATTTTTCCTTTGCCCCACAACTTTCTCTTCATAATTGCTGAGGGGCACAGGGCCCTGGGTGGGGCTTTGGTTTCCCGGGCGTTTCCGCACCCTCCTCAGCTCCCCGCCATGGAGTGGCTTCGGTCACCCAGGCTTTATTGTGGTAGGCAGGGAGGGTTCTGTGGGGGCGCTCGGTTATGGCCTTGGCCTTGCTCGGGGCCTTGGGGCTGTTCGGCCAGGCAGCTTGGGGAACAACAACAACAACAACAACTAAGCTTAACCAGGAGGTAGACACGAATATAATTAGTTGTGCGGGATACAGTACATGGAGAAGAGACAGGTTAGGAAAGCCAGGAGGAGGAGTGTTGATCATGGTAGATAATAAAATTACTGCTAAAGAATTAAAACTTGGTGATAGCATTGCTGAAGTGGTAGCAGTTGAAATTGAGGATAATGATAGGTCAAAATTAGACATTGTATCAATGTATTTACCTCCTAAGACTAAATCTTGGAGCAACGATGAATATAATTAATTTATTTTGGAAACCTTGCGAATGTTAGAAATTATTTGTCTATCTATCTATCTATTGCCTGACGCCGTGATCCCCGAAGGGGTGGCCACGAACGAACCGCCCCCATGCACCTCTGTCCCCAGTCAGTCGACGCCCCTCCCCCCAACCAGCACCACCTTCGTTCATGTACTTCCTCACTCCATCCTTCCACCTCATATTCGGTCTACCTCTCCCCCTCTGTCCCTCCACCTCGCTCTCATACACCCTCTTAGTCATTCTCTCGCTTTCCATACGTTCCATATGGCCGAACCATCTCAAGTTGTTCCTTTTCACACTTTCCAGCACATCTACCTCCACACCACACCTCCTTCTTACTTCCTCATTAGTCTGTCTATCCCTCCATTATTTATTTGTAAAATAAATGTATTTGTTATTTAAAAAATTATTTGTAAAAGGAAAAATAGGCTTATTCTTGCAGGGGACTTTAATTGCGGGGAGGTGGATTGGGAATGTTTGGATGCGGGTTCAAATGAAAATACTTGGGGTAACAAATTTCTTGAACTAACAATAGAGTATCTACTAACACAACACGTTACGGAAAATACAAGATTTAGAGGAGGTGATGAACCATCAAGACTTGACTTAATATTCACCAAAGACCCCCAAGAAATAAAGAACCTAACATATTTGAGTCCCATGGGAAAAAGCGATCATGCTGTGATTGAATTTGAATTGACAGTGGAATTTCTGGAAAGCAGAGAGGAGGAACATAGGGAATATAGACTAAATTATAGTAAGGCGGATTATGAATCATTACGAGGATACTTTGCAAATATAGATTGGTCATTTATTGAGCAAGAACAGAATATTCAGGTAAAATACACCATGTTACTAGATATTTACAGGGAGGGGGTAGATAAATATGTACCGACATTTAAGGATAGAAAGCTGGCTAAGGAGAAAGAGTGGTTTAACATGCGATGTCACATTGCCCAGAACAAAAAGGACTGCATGGAATAAAGTGAGAAGGAGACACACTGAGGAAAAATGGAATGAGTATAAGAATGCTAGAAACAACTATGTCAAGACTATAAGAGAGGAGAAAAAGAACTTTGAAAAAGATATAGTAAACAAATATAATAAAGAACCCAAACTGTTCTATAGTTATATCAACGGAAAATAAAAAATAAAGGACAAAATAACAAAGCTTAGGGTAGAGGGTCAATTATATGAAGACACAGTGGGTATGTGTGAAATTATGAATGATACATTAACATCCGTGTTTGTGGAGGAGGATGACTATGTAGAACCTGTGGTGGAATTGAACGAGATACAGGGACTAGAGTCGATAGAAGTCAACAAGGATGAACTAAAATCATTGTTGGAAGAATTGGACGTGAGAAAATCTATGGGCCCAGATAACATTGCTGGATGGGTATTAAGAGAATGTTCTGAACAACTAGTGAGACCTATTTTTAATATTGTTCAACACTCATTAAACAAGGGGGAACTTCCCTTAGAATGGAAACAAGCAAATATAACTCCAATATATAAAAGTGGAAATAAAGAAGACCCGCTAAATTATCGACCGGTATCCTTAACGAGTGTTATATGCAAGCTTTGTGAAAAGATTATTAGAAAAAGATGGGTGGGTATGTTGGAGGAGAGGGAAATAATTTCAAGCAAGCAGTTCGGGTTCAGAAAAGGTCATTCGTGTACCACAAATTTGTTGAGTTACTATGATAGGGTAATTGACATTGTACAAGGGAGGGAGGGGTGGGTAGATTGTATTTACTTAGATTTCAAGAAGGCATTTGATAAGGTGCCTCATAAGAGATTGTTGTGGAAGCTCAGGACTGTGGGGTGGGTTGAGGGAGTATTATTAAAGTGGATGGAAAACTATTTAATTGGGAGGGAAATGCGAACAGTAATAAAAGGAAAGTTCTCCTCGTGGAAAAGGGTAAAAAGCGGAGTGCCTCAAGGATCGGTGATGGCCCCAATCATGTTTTTGGTTTTCATCAACGACCTTCAAATGGGAATAGGCTCATATATATCTATGTTTGCTGATGATGCAAAATTAATGAAGCATATTACAAGTAGGAGTAGTTGTGAAGAATTACAGAGAGACCTAGATAAATTATATGAGTGGAGTCAAACTTGGAAAATGGAATTCAACACGAGTAAGTGTCAGGTTCTTGAGATGGGAAAAAGTAAATATAGACCTTCTTGGGAATATACAATAGGAGATGAAATAATTAGTAAAGCTGGGAAAGCAAAAGACCTAGGGGCAGACAGCTTGTCACCTGAACAGCATATAAATAAAATAACTGGTGAAACCTATGCAGTGTTGACTAACATGAGAATACACTCGACCCTCGCAAATCCGGACTTCACCAATCCGGACTTTCAACAATCCGGACACAATCCGGAGTCCGGTCCGATCGTCCGGTAGTGCGTACCGTAACGCATACTTGTCCGAATACTTAAAATTTTGTCCGGTAGGTGGCTCTCGCGAAGGGTGACGCCACCCGTTCCCGCCTAGTCATTCAAGCTTGTTTACAACCCGCCGTGCGACTACAGTACCTGGTTATTAAGGTGTTTGTGAAGTTATTATCGACTTTCATTGCCAGCCACCATGCCCCCCAAGCCTCAAAAGACTGTCAAGTGGGTAAAGGTTACTCTGAGTGTAGAACAAAAGCTAGAACTGATAAGGAAGCTTAAGAATGGTCGTACAGTGCTCCAGGTTTGTGAGGAGTATGGGTGCAAGAAGCAAACCGTCTCCGATATACGTAAGACCAAGGACAAGTTAAAGAACTATGCTGCTAAATTTTGTGTTGAAGGCAATAAATCTAAAACTGGCAAAGCAAGACCAAGGAAAAATATGACCACAGCTGATCATTCCCAGCTAGATGCAGCTGTACTGAAGTGGTTTCTTCAGGAGAGGTCTAGTGGCGTGAATGTACGGGGTGTGGAGATTTTTATGACCGCCGCAGTGAAGCTGGCTGAAAATTTAGGCCTAGCTAACTTTAAGGGTAGTGATGGTTGGTTATGGCGGTTTAGGAATCGACATGGATTGTTTAATGTTAAAACTCATGGGGAAAGTGGGAGTGCAGACAGTTCTGGGATAGAAGCTTTCCGTGCTCGTTTCCATAAGCTTGTGGAGGAAGAGAACCTAACCCTCTCTCAAGTATATAACGCCGATGAGACTGGATTTTACTGGCGTTCTATGCCCAAAAATACCCAGGTAACGAAGCATGAGGGGAAAACAAAAGGAAAGAAACTATCCAAGGAACGATTATCAGCCCTGTGTGGGGGAAATGGCAGTGGCACGCACCGTCTCAAGCTGGCGATTGTGGGAAAAAGCAAGAGGCCACATGCAATGAGGAACCTAGACATCGAAACAGAACTGCCAGCCAAGTATTACCACAGCAAGAAAGCCTGGTTCAACTGCGCTATTTTTACTGCATGGTTTTTCGAATACTTCGTGCCAGCTGTTATCAGATATCAAGTGGAAGTTTTGGGCATCCCCAGAGACGAAGTGAAGGCAGTTCTATTGTTGGATAATGCCCCAGCCCACCCCAGCGCTGATATATTGGTCTCACCTGACGGGCGAATTAAAGTTGTGTACCTCCCGCCTAACACCACAGCACTTATCCAGCCCATGGACCAGGGCATTATTAGCGCCTCAAGAGGAAATATACCAGGAAGTACCTCAATGAAGTCCTGGTGGTGCTGGAGGACGAGTCCGACTCAGTACAGGACACTCGTGGGGCACGCACACTGGCTAACATCAAAGCCTATAACATCCGCTCTGCTATTTGCAATCTTTGCTCTGCTTGGGATAGCCTACAATTTTCCACCTTAGCCAACTGTTGGAAACCATTCCTTCATGCCGAAGATGATCCCAACGACTTCGAGGGGTTTGGTAATGATGCGGCTGCTGATTTCCACAACCTATTGAGGAATGCTGGGGAAAAGGATGTCACTGTGGAAGATGTTCAAGATTGGCTGGACGAGGCAGAGATAGTACCAGGGCATGAAATTTACACTCGTGAACAGATCGCAGAACAGATCCAGAGCCAAGAAGCAGAAGAAGAGAGCAGTGACGAGGAAGAGGAACCAGTAAACCGACACAAACTATCGTCACTGAGGGCCAGTGTGGACGACCTGATTGCCTTCACTGAATACACTCCTGAGGTAGCGTCACACTTTTTTTTTTTTTTTTTTTTTTTTTTTTTTTTTTCTATATTCCAACTTACTTCCTCTCGGGCATAGGCTGAGAGCCTTAACATTCACCGCTTTACAATGAACAGTGAAGCCCGTGAGGTCTTGTTCCAGTCTAGGGAGTGAGACATGTGAAGCACGTAGAGTACAACGAGCACCTGCCATCTTGCCTTCACATGAGGCACGGTGCTCACTCATGGCCCGAAACGACCCCATCTCTGAAGCCACCTCGTTCCCGTGCTTCACTGTTTCACCCCCTACACTCGGACTCTCACACTTACGCACACACAACGCCACCTGTTGAGCAGATAACTCACCAGGCATTGCACCCCTATAGCATATTTTGAATATGGGAATATTCATACAGTGCTATTTAATCAGGGAACAATGAGGGTATTTTATTGACGTTTCGGTGGGCTTGTGGTGATGCACTGATACTAGGTACAGCACAAATTCCATCCCAATAATATCTTCCCATTGATACATCGGGATTTGAACCCGGGACCTTTGGATTACCAGGCCAGTGGCAAGACCACTCCACCACACCTCCCCTACGTTTACTCAGGGAGGCAATCATACTGAAGCAGCACCAAGTGGGTAGGCAGACGAAAATCCACTCTTTCTTTCGCCGGCCAGCCACAGCCACCCTAGCCACCACCCAGTAGCCTCAGCCGGGTCCCAGTAGTGCCACCACCCAGTAGCCTCAGCCAGGTCCCAGTAGTGCCACCACCCAGGAGCCTCAGCCGGGTCCCAGTAGTGGATGTGGATGTGAGGTGGATGATCCGATGGTCATGGATTCTACCTCGGATTCTGATTAACCCCCTTCAATCAACCCCTGTACATAGTGTAAATAGAAGATTTAGGATAAGGTGAGTACTGTACAGTACTGTATATTATGTAACTTTTATTTACTGCTAGGCTATTAATATTAATAATGTGTGTGCGTATGTGAATGCGTGTGTGGCCCCCCCCCCCCCGTACACTATTTTCTGAATCCGGACTTTTCCTGAATTCGGACAAGGCCCAATCTCTTTTAGTCCGAATTTGCGAGGGTCGAGTGTAGCTCTGAATTATTTAGATGAAGAGATGTTAGCAAAAATAATAGGGACAATAATACGACCAAGACTGGAGTATGTAGCAGTGGTGTGGTCTCCACACCTTATAAAACATAATAAAAAACTGGAAAGAGTTGTTGTTGTTGTTGTTCCCCATGCTGCCTGGCCGAACAGCCCCAAGGCCCAGAGCAAGGCCAAGGCCATAACCGACCGCCCCCACAGAACCCTCCCTGCCGACCACAATAAAGCCTGGGCGACCGAAGCCACTCCATGGCGGGGAGCTGAGGAGGGTGCGGAAACGCCCGGGAAACCAAAGCCCCACCCAGGGCCCTGTGCCCCTCACCAATTATGAAGAGAAATTTGAGGGGCAAAGGAAAAAATGTGACTGGAAAGAGTTCAGAGAGTTGCCACTAAGATGATAGCTAGCCTTAGAGACCTGCCATATGAGGAGAGATTGGAGAGGCTAAAGCTGCCAATGCTGAGGAAGAGGAGAGAGAGAGGTGACATGATCATGATGTTTAACCCGTGGAGCCCCGGCTAGTTTTGTAATGTTTGTTCACCAGAACCCGGCCGGTTTTCAAAAAATGGTTTTATTCCAGAAACAATAGCGAATGGGTTAGGAATGAAGGAAAAACCACGAAAAACCGCTCAAAAAGCTTAAAGAAGAGCCCCCGAAAACTTATTTTACAAGAGTAAAAAATTGAAGGCAATTACCCCAAAAAACCAGGTTATTGCGCGCTCACGCGCACGCACGTGGACTTTGAGAGTTTTCAACCATCGGCACGGTTGCGTGGGATACGTACACAGTTCCCATACAAATCTGAGCCCTCTCGAGTGGCTACACCTGAGGTTACGGTCGGAGCAATTAGGGTGACTCGTCAGACGCGTCGCTGGGGCTGTGCGTTACATACATCGCCGACGAGTCAGACGCGTTGCTGGGGCTGTACGGGTTAAGTGTGTGAAAGGTTTTGAGAAGATCGACAAGGGAGATTTTGTGGTGAGGGACGAGGGAAGAACCAGGGGTCATGAATGTAAGTTGAGGAAAGTTGTATGTAAGTCTGATATAAGAAAGTTCAGCTTCCCGTATAGAAGCATTGATTGTTGGAATAAGTTGGATGGGGAGGTGGTGGGAGCAAGAAATATCCAAACTTTTAAAGCAAAATTGGATAAATGTAGAGAGAGAGACAGGACAACACGAGCTTAGGCTCAAATCCTGTACAGTGGAGCCCCCATCCTCGCTACACCGGTCTTCGTTGATTCAATTCTCGCACCACACACCAAATATTCCCCATTTCAATTCTCGCGCCAAAAGCCTCATTCCTCGCATCAAAATCCCAGCCGAAACCCGAAAAAATAGCAAAAATAACGAAAAACTTGACATCTATCTATCTATCTATTGCCTGACGCCGTGATCCCCGAAGGGGTGGCCACGAACAAACCGCCCCCATGCACCTCTGTCCCCAGTCAGTCGACGCCCCTCCCCCCAACCAGCACCGCCTTCGTTCATGTAGTTCCTCACTCCATCCTTCCACCTCATATTCGGTCTACCTCTCCCCCTCTGTCCCTCCACCTCGCTCTCGTACACCCTCTTAGTCATTCTCTCGCTTTCCATACGTTCCATATGGCCGAACCATCTCAAGTTGTTCCTTTTCACACTTTCCAGCACATCTACCTCCACACCACACCTCCTTCTTACTTCCTCATTAGTCTGTCTATCCCTCCATGTAACTCCGCACGCACTCCTTAAGTAATTCATTTCCACTGCTCTCACTCTTGGTCTGAGTCTCTCAACCAACGTCCATGCTTCGCTTCCGTAAGTCAGTGTCGGGATTACCACACTGTCATGCAAGGACTTCTTCACTTCCATACTGACCACCCTATTTCTTGTTACTGCTTTTAGCGTTCCTACAACCCTCTTCCCCTGTTGTACCCTCTCCCGCACCTCTTCATCCATAGTCCCATCTTTACTCAACACACTGCCCAGATACTTAAAAGAGTTGACGATCTCCATAGCCTGACCGTTCAGCTTCACCTCACACTCTGTGACTTCACCCCTTTCGAAGACCATAACCTTGCTCTTCCCCGTATTTACCTTCAAATTCCGTTTTTCGCACACTGTTCCAAACTCATTTACCAGACCCTGCAACTCCCATTCATTATCACTCATCAGAACTGTATCATCCGCAAACAGCAGTATAGGTAGCTTCCACTCAATTCCCTCCCTTTTCAGCGATACACCAACATCCACTGCTCTTGATAGTATTTCTTTCATAACTCCATCCATATATACAGTAAACAACCACGGGGACATCACACACCCCTGCTTCAAACCAACATTCAGGTCAAAGAACTCGCTCTGCTCACTCTCCACACGTACTCGACATAAAACTAGAAAACAAACAAAAACAATAATTTTGTTTTAACATAACGAAAGAATCTGCCAGTAGCTTGCCGTTTAGAGACGAAATCCGAGTGAATCCGAGATCCGATCGTCAAATGCGCAAGATGCCGCCATCTTTGTATGACGTCATCACTAAGCAGACGCTTGCAGTTTAGCTAGTATCTGTGTTGACAAAACAACCGTTTGCAACCTTTTTGTGCCTGAACCCCTTATCTCTCGCGTTTATTATAACCTCTAGTACATCTAGTGATAGGGATGGTTGGCCTGGTGGTAGCAATGAAGGAATTTCATGCTCAAAACACAGCAAAGACCAGTCCATGTCGGACGAAAGCGATTGAATTGCCTAGCCTAGACGATGTTAGCCTAGGCTAGGCTAAATATGACAATGATTTATAATAAAATCTGTGTGGTAAGTAATCTTCTCATAATACGTATTTATACGTCTTTTCCTCATAATATGTATTTATTGGATGTATTTGGGGCGAAATGGGTACAATACTTGAGGGGTGGCTGGATGAATTTAGAACCTAGGCCTAGGCTAGGCTTAAAAAATTTCGCATGATAGAAACAATGCCCCAATCTACAGTATTTATGGTTAGGACTGTCATTTAGCCATGTCTACATTATTATTTACAATGCATAAGATTTAGGCCTAGGCTACTTGATGTAGCCTAGACAAGAAACATGTTTTCATAGCCTAACACTGGGAAAAAGTGCGGTAATTGTTTAGATATTGGGCCTTTTTTTTTCTAGTTATTAAAACCTTATTCTATGGTGTATTATATGATACAGTATAATGCATAAAATTTAATTTGTTTACAATAAAACATGTTTTCATAGGCAAAAAATAGAAAAAGACACAAATTTTGGCATGAGCACGGAACCGATTGAATTTTCCCCATAAGAACCGTGCCCCGATCTTGGATGTTTCAATCCTAGCTCTATTTCTGCGGAACCGATTAGCAGCTAGGATGGGGGCTCCACTGTATACTACAATTAGGTGAGTACACACACACACAACTGAACAGGGCAGGCAGAGATGCAGGTGTGACAGACGTGTAGGCCTAGGCGCCACTGTGTCTAGTACCGTAAAGTGGGGTAACTTCGGACTTCGGTCATAACTTCGGACATCGGCGATAATAAGTAATTAGACATTGTCATTATATAATGGATTTTTTTTTTTTTTTTTTTTTTTGTGGGGTCCGTTTAGAGAAATGGCAAAGGAAGAGCATGTAAAAGTCCTAGGGAACTGACATGAGTATATGTACACGAAAAAAATATATGTGTGACGAAAATATGTACATTTTTCGCTACCCTGCCAAACTTCTATCACCCTGAAGAAATTTGTTTGTATGAATGATGTTGTGACTGATATAATTTTGTAGTAACATTACCAGAGACAACATCCACCAAAGGAAATTTGTTACACTTGTATAACGCTCTAGCTAGAACAGTATCATTTAACCGATTGTGTTTAAAAAAAAAACCATGGTAACTTCGTACATGGAACAAAACAATCGTTTGTTATTATTTGCCCTATGAAAATCATTCATAATACTTGTACATCATTAACATGGTGGTAAAAGATCAAATCATCATTCTCCGAGTCCAAAAACCCATCAAAATATGATACTATGCTAACCGATTTATGTATTTCGGATAATGCTGGATATATAATATATATAAATTAGGAGAGGCATATATCTTGTCCAAAAAAAAAAATATCTGCCGAAAGAAACACCAACAAATACGTTATACCTATAAAAATGCTCAAATTCATAAAAGTGTATATGCAGTGATATATTATACATACCTATATATTTTCACTAGGCCTAGTTAATTTTCGAGTTATTGATTTGACAGCATTGGTTATTTTTCCTTCTCAATATTTTCTAGGAGTGAGCTCGATGCCTAACGAGAACAGATGCAAACAGAATATATGTTAAACATCGTATATATCCCCCTCCTATACTGATTATACAGGCCTAAAAGTATTGACTGTGCATTTTCCACTATAACATCGGACAAGAATAAGCAGCAATAATAAAATATTCATATAAAATAGTAGGAGCCGAAAAATGAATGAAATAAGGCCACGAACGTAGGTCCGAAGTTCTCCTCCGTTCGTCCGAAGTTATCTCAGCTTTCTTGGCAACCATTTTCCATAAGAAATCACCTACGTCCGAAGTTAGCCATAGAAGTCCGAAGTTATCAACTTTTCAAGCAAACTTCGGACATCATTTAGGATAAGGATAGCTCTCTTATTATAGGGGTTAATTTTAGTAGGCTTCCTGGATTACGGCACACTACCACCATACATCACTTGACCTAGTTGAATCTCTATAATGTGTTTAAACTCAGGAGAAATTGTTAAAAAACATCGAAAAATTTCCGAAGTTACCGCATTTTACGGTATTTACCTACCTAATTTACCTAATTGTAGTTTACAGGAGTTGAGCTAAGCTCGTGTTGTCCCGTCTCTCAGTCTACTTTTTATCCAATTTTTTCTTGAAAATATGGATGTTCCTTGCCCCTACTACCTCCTCCTCCAGCCCATTCCATTTGTCAATACATCTATAGGGGAAGCTAAACTTCCTGATATCATTCTTGCAGGTAGGTCTTTTTACTTTGTAGCTGTGGCCTCTAGTTATTCCTGTATCCATAATTAATATATCCTCCCTCTCCAGCCTCTCCAGCCCCCGGGTACATTTGTACATCATTATCATGTCTCCCCTCTCTCTCCTCTCTTTTAGACTCGGTAGATTTAATTTGTCTAGCCTCCCTTCAGTGTCTAGTGTGGGTGTGGACGTGTAGTGCGGGTGTGGACGTGTAGTGCGGGTGTGGACTTGTCTAGTGAGGGTGTGGACGTATTTAGTAGGCCTACAGGTGTGGACGTATTTAGTGCGTGTGGGTGCGGCGTGTAGGGTGCTAGTGCGAAGTACCAGGCAGTAGCTGACGGCGACTGCCAACACTGTGTCACACACGCCACCACAGTGGATGCACTCACACACAAACACACCCATACACACCCGACCATACCGTCAGACGCAACGCCGCCAGGCTTCGCCAAACTGCAACACAACCTAAGCCAAACTAGCTCTACAACCTAAGCCAAACTAGCTCTACAACCTAAACCAAACTAGCTCTACAACCTAAACCAAACTAGCTCTACAACCTAAACCAAACTAGCTCTACAACCTAAACCAAACTAGCTCTACAACCTAAACCAAACTAGCTCTACAACCTAAACCAAACACGCTCTACAACCTAAGCCAAACTGCAGCCGAATCCATGCAATATTTTCGGAGATATTGGCGTTTGAATGAAAATTATTAGTGTCGCGGCGAAATTACCCCGTCTTACCCTATTGAAAGAGTGTTGCTAAACTCACCCCGATTTTATAGTCGATGTTGGTGACTAGTACTGTGTCGTAGGATTCTCCAAGCCAAGCCAGATCATAGAACATGGACCAATCTTAACCCTCACAGACCGGTTTCCCCTTCTATAGGATTTCCGCGAAACCCGGGTGATTTGGCCAAAAAACTTCTTTAACCCTCCAGCCCCGGCTACGCATTACATAAATATTCCCCGAAACCCGGGTGTTTTGGCCGAAAAACTTCTAGGCTAGGCTACCGTATATTTGTTAATCTGACTGCTTCCTGCATTCCCGCGATCCCCAAGCGTAGCTGTGTTATTTACCTGTAGAATGGCGTTAAGTAGAGCTCTCTAAGTCAACTGGTTGAGTTGTGATGATGATTTCATTGGAGATAACTTTTTGGCAAAAACAGCCACTTTACACTACTTTTCGATACTTAACAACAACATACAGGCACACACGAACAAGCGACGCTCTCCTTCTTGTGGCCGGAGATGCGGGGCGTCGGTCTAGCCGGCTGTTGTTTACATGCGTCGGATCGACGCCTCGCACACCAAGCTCACAGGCTTTCAACCACTGGGCGTTTAAGAGCCCTTCCGGGTACCTGTTATATGCTTTTTTATGGGCGTTCAAGAGCCCTTCCGTGTTGTAGGGGTTAATAGGCTACCCGTATCTTTGTTATTTTAACTGCTAGAGAATTAACTCACATCTCTAAACGTAGATATGTTTCTTATCTGTAGACTGGCATTGAGTAGAGCTCTCTAAGTCAACTGGTTCAGTTGTGATGACAATTTCCGTGGAGAAAGTTTCGAGGCGATGTTAACAATATCGGACATTTGCAGACACTAATCTCGTCAATGCATACAACAACTTTGATCCGACGTCTCCTTCTTGGTTTCGGAGGTGCGGTGTCGCAAAGACAAGCTTTGTTTACATGCGTCGGACGCACGGCTTTCAAAACACGCTTAATAGGCTTTCAAGCTTGCGGTGCTCAAGAGCCCATCCGTGTTTCGGGCCCTAGTTTGTTATGGGCTCCTCAGAGCCCTTCCGGGTACCATGGGTTAAGTATACAGTAAACCCTCGATAACTCGGACTAATTGGGGGGAGACCACTTCCGAGAAGCCCGATTTTCTGAGATATCCGAAGTCCGACTTATGTCCGACTTAAGAGAGAGAAAATTCTGAATTAGAAGAGGAAATTCCGCGTCAGTATTTTTTTTTTTTTTTTACACATGTGAAATTCATAATATTAATGACATTTACGATCCTTATTATGCTTTCAGGGACAGTACAGTACATAGTAATTAATATTAACACAATACAGTACTTAAAAGGCACAGGCTTCAATTCATCCTAAAATCACTTAATTCAAACCGAGTGCTACCGCCACCCCCAGGGGGTAAGGGGGCCTTCATCTAATGGTGGAGAAAAAAAAGAATATGCCTCACGCATCCTACTGCATGTTGTACAAGGCGTCTAATAGGGGGGATGGTGATAGACTTGCGGACCAAGTAGCCATCACTATACAATGAAGCCTTGTTATTGGCGCTGGCATTGTCTCTATATGACAGTGCTGTGACAGGGCTTCATTGTACTTGCTCCAAGTTGCCTAATGGCGGCACACTGGCAGTGGGTGTCGCTCCCTCTGGACCCAGCCCTGGCGCCCTTGGCCCAACCTGGACGAAATGGATCCAGAGGGTACAGTACGTAGTGTTTCCCCGGACTGGCACTTTCCGCCCAATAGTATAGGGGCCCGAACCTGGTGGTAGCGCTCCAGGAGGCTGCCCTGTCATTTGGCGAAAAGTGCCAGGCCAGTCGTAGTGCCGTGTACGCACACGGGGTGCGTCCCTGCGGCTGGTTCTGGTGGGGCGTACCGAGGCCACTGGATCCTACCCCCTTGAAATCACTTGGGGGATGGTGCTGGGAATGGTTCCGGGGTAGACTGGAGCCGGAGTTCTGGGGGGGGGTGATGCCCATCTGCCAGCCAAACCTACCTAACTATGACTAAAATCAAAGAAAATAAACGTAAGTCCGATGAAACAAAACCGCACAGGACAATGACAAATGCCCCCCACAAACTCAGACTTGCTAGTGTGAATGTTGGTAGTTTGAATCTGTGTGCGAATGAAGTGGCTGAGATGTGTGAGAGGAGGGGAGTGGACGTCTGCTGTACCCAGGAAACACTCTGGAAGAGGCATGGGGTACAGTGGATTGTCGGAAGGAGGAAAAGATATAGGATATACTGGATGGGTGTGGAGACTGATAAAGCGAAAGGAGGAGTTGGTGTTCTGGTGGCTGAAGAGCTGGCGGAAAGTGTGCTTCAGATTACGAGAGTTAGTGAAAGGCTGATTGTGTTGAAGTTGAAAGTTGGTGAAAGAATTCTGAATGTGATATCTGCATATGCCCCACAGGCTGGTTTACAGAAAGAGATAAAAGAGGACTTCTGGAATGACACCGTCAGTGTCATTTCAGGCCTCTCGGAGAACGAAATAACAATCGTGGGGGGGGACCTCAATGGTCACGTGGGAGCATCTGCAGATGGATACGAGGGGGTACATGGAGGAAATGGTTACGGAAGGAGAAATCTAGAAGGCGAATATATATTGGAGTCCTGCGTTGCACTCAACATGGTTGTGTGTAACACAAAGTTCAAGAAAAGACAGAGCCACCTGATCACATATAACTCTGGGGTCTCCAGTAGCCAGATAGATTACTTCTTGGTTAACAGGAAAGACTTGAAACTAGTTCAAGATGTAAAGGTCATCCCGAGCGAAGAATGTATCCCCCAGCATAAGCTACTTGTGTGCGACATGAGCTTATACAGAGATCCTAAGCGCAAGAAGGTTTACATACCCAAAAGGAAAGTGTGGCTGCTGAAGGACAAGGAAGTTAGGGATAGGTTTCATAATGAACTGGAGGAAATGAATAGAAATAAGGAAGCTAGGCCTAACGATGTAAATAGCCAATGGAACTTTCTTAAGCATAGCCTTATCGCTGCCACTGACAAAGTCTGTGGGAAAACAAAGGGTCACCCCAGGAATAAGACCTCTTGGTGGTGGAACGATGAGGTAGAACATGCTGTGAAAGAGAAAAGGAGATGCTTCAAAGCATGGAAGAAAGGAGGCAGCAGGGAGGAATACCAGGCAGCTAAACGAACTGCCAAAAGAGTTATTTACAATGCTAAAAATCGCATTAAGGACCTGGTCCTCGAACAAGTGTGTAACACTGACAATCCCAATGGGATCTTCAACCTAGCTAGGCGAGTTAAAAATGACAGTAGGGATATTATAGGTGAACAGTGTGTTAGAGATGATAATGGGAAGATTGTGTATGCAGAAAATGAAATCAGAGAAGCATGGAAGGTACACTATGAACGATTGCTAAATGTAGAGTTTGAATGGGATAAGGAACAGCTTAGTATCGAAAAACCAATATCTGGGCCCCCTCCTTTGATAGCACCAGCTGTAGTGAGCAACGCAATCAATAAAATGAAGGACGGTAAAGCTCCAGGTTGCTCCGACATTGTCGCTGAGATGATAAAAGCCTCAGGGGAGATTGGTGTAAACTTAGTCACTGAGTTGATAAACACCATTATTAAAGATGAAAAAATCCCAGAGGATTGGCTCAAAAGTGTAATAGTAAATATATACAAAGGAAAAGGGGATGCGCTAGATAGAGGAAATTATAGGGGCCTGAAAATGCTTGACCAAATCATGAAGGTCTGTGAGAGAGTCCTTGAGGGTTTGATTAGGCAAAGCATCTCTATTGATGATATGCAGTTTGGTTTTATGCCAGGACGTGGTACAACCGATGCTATCTTCATAGTCAGGCAGATACAGGAAAGATACTTACTAAAAGGCAGGGATCTTTACTTTGTGTTTGTGGACCTGGAGAAGGCCTTTGATAGGGTACCTAGAGATGTTGTGCAGTGGGCTATGAGGAAACTTGGTGTGGAAGAGTGGCTGGTGCGTGTGATAATGAAGATGTATGAGGATTCGCGAAGTTCGGTGAGGGTGAAGGGTATACTGAGTGATGTGTTCGCAGTCCGTGTTGGAGTCCAGCAGGGTTCAGTGTTAAGCCCCCTCCTCTTTATTATGGTCTTGGAGGCGCTGTCTAGAGTTTTTAGAGGCGGACTCCCGTTGGAACTGTTTTATGCAGACGATTTAGTCCTAATAGCTGACAGTATGCAGGATGCTGAGGCCAAATTCAGAGAGTGGAGAGAGGGCATGGCGAGCAAGGGTTTAAGAGTCAATATTAACAAAACCAAGGTTATGCATTGTAGATTGAGACGAGGCAATGTGGAAAAGAGCGGTGCATACCCATGTGCAGTGTGTGGGCGTTAACTCAATTCAATGTAGCATCTGTCGATGTTGGGTACACCATGGGAGTAAGCGCTGTAGTAGAATAAAGGGGCCCCTGCCAAAGGATATGTCAGAAATAGAGAAATTTGAGTGCGTAGTGTGCAAAGGCGAGCTTGTGTTAAGTGACGATCCTGTGGCTGTGAATTTTGGAAATTAGTCTTTGGAGCTGGTGAACAAGTTTTGTTACCTAGGAGATACCATCTCTGCCGGTGGTGGGGCCGAGGCTGCCACTGTTGCTAGAATTAGGTGTGGCTGGGGGAAGTTCAGAGAATTTATGCCAATCCTGACCATGAAAAGAATGCCTCTCCCCCTGAAGGGAAAGGTGTATACCTCATGTGTTAGAAGTGCAATGACGTATGCCTCAGAAACATGGGCCGTTAAAGTAGAGGATGTCAACAGAATGGAGCGTAATGAGATGAGAATGGTGAGATGGATGTGTGGGGCCAGGCTACAGGATAGAATAACAAATGTTGAGCTGAGGAGACGTTTAGGTATAAAGAGTATTAACGAGGTGATGCGTACAAATAGACTGGGATGGTATGGACATGTGGAGAGAATGGATGAACAAAATTGGGTGAAAAAATGCAGGTCTGTGATTGTGGAGGGAGCTGCACCAAGGGGTGGACCGAGGAAGACCTGGGATCGGACTATACGCGCCGATCTCAAATCCAAGAACTTGACAAGTGAAGCAGCCCTTAACAGGGTTGCCTGGAACGCCGCCATTAGGACAAGAGACTGAAACTGCACTGATGTGTGGAACACTCGGTCTTAAAATTTTATGTATGTATGTAACACCGTGAACGACCGCAGCAGTGCAAGTACTGGTACTGAGCTGGATACACAGGCCTAGTTTGCCTTTTTCCAGAGGATCTACTGTAAGAAACTGTAAGAGTGAGAGAACATTGTAAACCGGACACAAATCCCGTCCCAACTCGGAAATTTCCGAGATATACAGGGACATTTCCGAGAGGCCTATGCCATTCCGAGAAGTGCTGGTTTCCGAGTAAAAAGAGTCCGAGTTAGCGGGGGTTTACTGTACTAAGATATAATTAATCTGTATAACGGAGTCGTAAAACACTACCGAAAAGCAATTGTGACGATCGACAGAGTCCTAACGCTATACACGGAGAAAATAATGTAACTAATTGACCTAGTCACAAAGTACAGTGAACCCTTGATATTCGCGCACTTTACATTCGCTGATTTGATAATTTGCTGGTTTTTCCACTGGCAATTGAAACTTATAACTAACTTATTACCGAATTCAGTTTGAATCAATATTTGTGCTTTTTATGACCACTATTAATCTGCATCTACTATGTAACATGCAGCTTGACAATAAAACACATAGTGACATAGCGCATCCTTGGCCAAAAACAAGGCCAGACTGGTGATTCACACTCACATGTTTAGTGTGTGTTGTTTTTGTGTTGCTACACCAGCCGCCAATATACCTGTACCAACTAATATGACATTTCCATTGTTACAGAGGGTACAACAGGGGAAGAGGGTTGTAGGAACGCTGAAAGCAGTAATAAGAAATAGGGTGGTCAGTATGGAAGTGAAGAAGTCCTTGCATGACAGTGTGGTAATCCCGACACTGACTTACGGAAGCGAAGCATGGACGTTGGTTGAGAGACTCAGACCAAGAGTGAGAGCAGTGGAAATTAATTACTTAAGAAGTGCGTGTGGAGTTACATGGAGGGATAGACAGACTAATGAGGAAGTAAGAAGAAGGTGTGGTGTGGAGGTAGATGTGCTGGAAAGTGTGAAAAGGAACAACTTGAGATGGTTCGGACATATGGAATGTATGGAAAGCGAGAGAATGACTAAGAGGGTGTACGAGAGCGAGGTGGAGGGACAGAGAGGGAGAGGTAGACCGAATATGAGGTGGAAGGATGGAGTGAGGAAGTACATGAACGAAGGCGGTGCTGGTTGGGGGTAGGGGCGTCGACTGACTGGGGACAGAGGTGCATGGGGGCGGTTCGTTTGTGGCCACCCCTTTGGGGATCACGGCATCAGGCAATAGATAGAAAGATAGATAGATTATTATTATTGTATATACAATACTTGTATGTATGTACAGTACTCTGGCACCTTCCCCAGTTTTCCTATTTTATATTTATTTTATTTTTATTTTTATTTTTATTTTTTTTATGAGGGTGGCCGACTCGAGACAGAGCCCGAACAGGGACATCACAACACATCAGAAAAACAAAACAAAACACAAAATCACACGCATCTTGGATGCCCAGGAGAAATACCCAGAGACCCAGGACCATTTGGGGTCCCCAGCAAAAGATTCCCAGGTCCCAGATCCCCCGGAGAGGCGCCGATTTCCGCAGACAGACCCGCAGCGAAGCTGGACCACCATAATCCCGCCCACCATGCTTCCAGGCGCACCCTTCATTACCACCGGCTCCCTGGGCTAGGCGCCTGATGGACTACTATCTAGTCCAACTGGTGCATGACCCTCTCTCCCAAACGACCGCGTTTACATTCATCTATTCACAAGCATTCTCCATTCATTCCTGTTTATTACCACTTCCCTTGCCTGATCTTTAGTCATTCCTCTATCATCCAAAGCTTGTCTTACATAGTCTCTCCATCTCAATGGGGGTCTTCCTACCCCTCTATCTCCCCTTGTATCTGACTCAAATATTCTCTTTGTAAAGCCTTTCATCTTCCATTCGTTCAACATGACCATACCAGCTCAGCACCCTTCTGTCCACTGGCCGACAAATGTTGCTGCCCCACTCTCCTACGTAACTTCATTCCTCAATCTGTCTCTACGAGTAACTCCACACATACTCCTCAAGCAGCTCATCTCCATCACATCCAGCTTTCTTCTCTCCTTTTCCTTCAGAGCCCATGTCTCAGCCCCATACATCACTGTTGGCACAACAATTCCTTGATACATTGCACTTTTAACTTTCATTCCAAGATTTCTCATCTTCCACATACTTTCCCTTGCTCCGAAAACTTTCCTTCCTTCACATACAGTACTTTCTGTTTTACCTCCATTTCCATACCTCCATTCCTGCTTATCGTTCCTCCTAGATATTTAAAAACCTCTACTTGTTCCTATATTTCCCCATCCAGCCTCACATCTAGATTCACCCTACGATCACCCCTATTACACACCATTACTTTACTTTTATTGACATTCACCTTCAGCTTCCTCCTCCCACAAACCACACCAAACTCTCTGACTACCCGCTGCAGTTTCTCCTCAGAATCCGCCACCAATGCTGTGTCATCAGCAAACAGCAACTGATTCAACTCCCAATCTCTACCATTCTTTCCTACTAAACCCAATCCTCTACCCATAGTTCTCATTTTCGCCTCCCTCACCACACCATCCATAAATTATTAAACAGCCACGGTGAGTCGGTGACATTACACAACCCTGTCGCAAACCTACATTTACCTCAAACCATTCACTCAACTCATTATTTCCTACTCTAACACACGCTCTACTCCCTTCATAAAAACTCTGAACTGCTCTTAACAAATTTCCTCCAATTTCATAAATCCTTAACATCTTCTACATTGCTTCTCGATCCACACAATCATACACTTTTTCCAAATCCATAAAAGCCCAAAATATCTCCTTATGCTTTTCTAAATACTTCTCACATAACTGTCTTACTGCAAAAATCTTATCCACGCACCCTCTTCCTCTCCTTAAACTGCACTGCTTTTATCCTATTGCAACTTCTGTACCCTTTATTATCCTCTATCAACACCCTGCCATACAGCTTTCCAACCACTGATAATAAACTAATACCTAGCTATAACTTGAACACTCCTGCCGATCTCCCTTCCCCTTGTACAATGGCACAATAAAAGCACTCCTCCAGTCTATTGGTACCATTGACACAACAAAGCACACATTGAATTGTCTCACCAGCCAATCTATTGTCACATCTCCACCCTTCTTTATACACTCCACAGCAATATCATCCAAACCTTCTGCTTTTCCTGCTCTTATTTGTCTCACTGCCTCTTTCACCTCATTTTTCTCAATCCTTTCATTCATTCCCTGCCACCTCGGTGGCCTGGGTAACCTATCTCCATCAACCACAGCTTCAATCACTGCTTCTCTTCCATCTCTTACATTTTGCAAAGATTAAAAATACTCCGCATATATTTTCCTCACTTCAACTCCTTCCACTAGTAATTCTCCATTTGCATCTTTCACTGACTCTCCCCTCTTTTGTCCTCCTTTCCTTACTCTATTTACCTCCTTCCAGAACATCTTCTTTCGTTCTTCAAAATTCTCTCTCAACATTTGACCCCACCTTTAGTTTGAATATTTCTTCGCTTCTCTAATTTTCCGTTTTGTCTCTCTCCTTTTCTCCTTGTAGGCTACCTCTCCCATACCTCAACAATACCATCCTGTAAAAATCCTCTCAAAAGACTGTCTCTTCTCCTCAACTGCCTTTTCACCGTATCATTCCACCACTCGCTTCCCTTCCTGATACAGTACCTCTGTCTCCTACTTTCCTTATACTGTACCGCATACTACCTCTGCACTTACTTTCACTCCTTCCTTAACTCTTTTCCTTCGGGAGACGTTCCGGAACGCCATGGCACTTTACAGCAATCTACAGGCTTTTAAAGCCTCTTAAAGCCTGTAAAATTGAGTGCGAGGGAGCGAGAATGCGACAGGCCACCCGTCCTCCTCCCAGGCAACCGCCCGGTACACTGAAGAGTCTGAGTCAGACTCTCGGTAGATATACAATGCTGCTAAAGGCAAAAATACCCCGACATTTGTGAGAATTTCTCATTTTAGCGAATGTAGCTAAATGTAGCGAATGTAGCGCTGCGGGTGAACCCCGCGAGCTACGAAGCTCGTTCTGGCATCATTTTGAAGCAATTTTCTTCTAGTTTTCGCCGGAATACATTTAATTTCATGCAGACACTTGCCTAATCAATCAGGAGTGCCTGAATGAGCCCTAATATAGCGGAAATAGGCGGAAACATGCCCACACCGTAAGTGTTAACCCACAAAATCCGATCGCTGTGTCCGGGGCCATTTGGGTACAGGCAAACTTCATAATTCAGCAGCTACTGATTGAGACCACCTAGAGCAATCAACTTTTTTGCAAATTGTAGAACTTTTAGTTGTCTGTAGAATGCCGTTGAGATGACATCGTTACGACGCGTGGTTGCCGTGGTATGATTATTTTAGTGGCGATTTTTAGCCGCATATTTTGTCTCGTATAAGGAAACCCGGATTCCTGCCAATTTTTTGTTTTTTTTGCCTCATATGAGGCCTCCCGGATTCCGTGGGTTAAACTGTTGCCATTCAACCTCTACTTTTCTCTCTTCCATCTCTCTCACTTAGGTGCTTATGTTCTGGGTGTGGTGTCCCGAGTTCGAATCCCGGGAGGGCCATATGCTTTCATTAGTTTATTCAAGTACATGATAGGAAAGTTGAGGGAGTGGTGGGAGGGTGGGGGGTACCAGAGGTGGGCAGGTGCGCGCCATTTGGCGCTCTGCGCTCTGCGATCCGGTGCACATTACCAATATAGAGGAGCGCGGAGCGAGGAGCGGCAAAATTCTGAAATCGGAGTGCAGGCGGGGAGCGCAGCTAGAAATTCGCGCTCCTTTCTGGCGCTCCGGAGGCGATTTTTCCTGTCAACAACAGGTACAAGAACATCATTATCGTGTACAGTCATCGTACCGTTCGTACGGTGTTACCCACGGTGTTAGTGAACTGTGATACAGTGATACTATGATAGTGACAGACTGACAGTGTTACAGTTGTTAACTTGTTATTTTTTTTTTTTTTTGGCTTTTGCTAACGCAAAGTAAACCTTACGGGCAAGTTACAGCTTACGAAGGGGCCTAAGGGTAAGTCTAGCAGTGGTATAGCCCGAGCCTGTCTGACTGTCTGAGTGTCTGTGGACAGCTTGGACGGGTCCAATAATCATAATATAATCAATTAATCATATCATATTAAATGATATTATGATATTAAATGATTATTCATTTAATCATGTAATCAACTAAATAGTAAATACTAATCAATGTAATCATGTTGTATTGTTGTTATTGTATTGTTAGGCTTGTTAGAATGTTACCTTGATAAGTTTAACTGTTTAAGTTTCTCAGTTTGGACAGTTTCTGTAATTCTTTGTCATATCATAGATATCAATGGACAGTCACAATGTCACAAACTCACAATGATATCAATCATATCATATCATTGACATTTGCAATGATATCAATCATATCATATCATATCATTGACATTTGATTCATTGATATGACATAAAGAATAACAGAAACTGAGAAAGTGAGAAACTTAAACAGTTAAACTTCAGAAAGATACCATGACTTGAGTTTTTTTTAATGTTTTGAATTCTTGGAATTTAGTGAAGTGAAAGACAAAGGACAAAGTGAAGGACAAAGGTAAATAATTACAGTAAATAACTTCTAGAAGCTGTTTTGTTTGTTTTGTTTTTTATATACCTATTTTTGGGAGCGCAGGAGCGCGGAGCGGGAAGCGCATCGGGTCTGCTGACAAAAGGAGCGCGTGAGCGCTGCCGCATTACCTTATGTCTGATGAGCGCGGAGCGCTGTCGCATTACCGGTCCCACCGGAGCGCGCCCACCTCTGGGGGGTACCATCAGAGGTGAATGGGAATGGTAGTGCACTTGTGGACGTATGTGTGGGGAGGAGGCTGTGGATAGCCAACACCTTCTCCCGACACAGAATGATCCACAGGTACACGTGGAAACGGATGTTGACGATGAAGGATAAGACAGTGGTGGAACGAAAGTCATTGATTGATTATGTATGTGTGGATGAAAGAATGAAGAAATCTGATGGATACTAGGCTGTATAGGGGTATTGGAGGGGGTCTGTCTGATCATTATGTAGTGGTAGCTAAGGTTAGGATACAAAAGAAGTGGGTGAGGAGAGCTGGAGGGAGGCGAGAGGAGGGTGGAATGGTGAGGAGGTGGAGAGGTTGCAGGAGGAGGAAGTCAGGGAGGAGTACAGGAGAGCAGTGGAAAGACGACTAGGTGGGTTCGACCTGGAAGTTATGGAGGAAGTGGAGGAGATGAGCAAGGTGTTTAAGGATGAGATCTGTGCAGCATGTGAGGAGGTGTGTGGAGTGAGGAGAAGAGGGAGGGGAGTGAAAGGTACAGCATGGTGGACAGAAGAGGTAAGAATAGCTGTGGAAGAAAAGAAGAAAGCATATAGAGAGTGGTTGGGTAGTAGAGGGAATGAAGATTTCGAGAGACAGAAATGAGCGAGGTACGTGGAGAGTAAGAGGGTGGTGAAGAGAGTAGTGAAGGAAACTAAGAGAAGAGTAGATGAGGAATTTGGAAGGAATCTGAGTGTAAAATGGAGGGAGAGTAAGAAACTGTTCTGGAAAGAAGTCAAGAAAGTTAGGGAAGGTAGCAAGGGAAATCTATCAGAGTGAGAACTGAGCGATCTCTGCCATACCCATAGCTTACTCAGACTGTTCCTTTTACTTATGTATTTCCTAGATCTCAAGTGACGGCGTCTTTTCCGTAGATTGACCTCCCAATCTACCAAGATTGGAAGCCAAAGCGTCACATTTTTCCTTTGCCCCTCAACTTTCTCTTCATAATTGCTGAGGGGCACAGGGCCCTGGGTGGGGCTTTGGTTTCCCGGGCGTTTCCGCACCCTCCTCAGCTCCCCGCCATGGAGTGGCTTCGGTCACCCAGGCTTTATTGTGGTAGGCAGGGAGGGTTCTGTGGGGGTGCTCGGTTATGGCCTTGGCCTTGCTCGGGGCCTTGGGGCTGTTCGGCCAGGCAGCTTGGGGAACAACAACAACAACAACAGTAAGGTTGTGAAAGATAAGAATGGGAGAATGCTAGCCGAGAAGCAAGAGAGAGTCGAAAGATGGAGGGAGTACTTCAGTGAGTTGCTAAATGTAAGGAATGAAGAGCCAGCAAACATAGCTGGATATGGTATGGGAGGGAGAAGAAGAGAAGTAGTGGAGGAGGAGGTGGGGATCAGGATATCAGAAGTGTGGGAAGCCATGAAAAGAGTGAAGTTGGGGAAAGCACCAGGAACAGATGGAGTGTGTGGGGAAATGTTGAGGTATGGTGGTGAGATAGTGATAGAATGGGTATGGAAAATGTGCAAACTAGCATGGGAGAAGGGGAGTGCACCCGATGGCTGGAAGACTGGCATAATAGTCCCCCTATATAAGGCAGTAGCTCGATTGGTAGAGCGTTCGCCTGCTAACCGTGAGGTTGACGGTTCGAGCCTCGGGCCAGCCAGTGAGTTATTGGCAGATGTCAGTACAGTTGGTGAACGGTGCGGTCTAGCAATCTGTGGCAACTATTCACTAAGTCCCTGATTCATCAGGGCACCCACCCTAGCCTTGCTATTCAGCAGGGAGTGTATGGTGGTAAAAACTACATCAACTACATCAAGGGCAAAGGGGAAAGAGGAGTGTGTGGTAACCACCGAGGAATATGTCTTCTAAGCGTAGTAGGGAAGGTATACAGTAGGGTAGTGATTGAGAGAGTGAGAGTGAGAACAGAGAAATGGATAGGCAACGAGCAGGGAGGTTTTAGGAAGGGAAGAGGATGTGTAGATCAGATTTTTACCCTGAATTGTGTTGTGGAGAAGAAACAAAAGGTGTATGTTGCCTTTATGGACTTGGAGAAGGCCTATGACAAAGTGGATAGAGAAGGTTTGTGGAAAGTACTTAGAATATACGGAGTAGAGGGCAAGTTGCTGAAAGCAGTGAAGAGCATGTATGAGGGTGCAAAGGCGGCAGTACGTGTGGAGAGTGAGCAGAGCGAGTTCTTTGACCTGAGTGTTGGTTTGAAACAGGGGTGTGTGATGTCCCCATGGTTGTTTACTGTATATATGGATGGAGTAATGAAAGAAATACTATCAAGAGCAGTGGATGTTGGTGTATCGCTGAAAAGGGAGGGAATTGAGTGGAAGCTACCTATACCGTACTGCTGTTTGCGGATGATACAGTTCTGATGAGTGATAATGAATGGGAGTTGCAGGGTCTGGTAAATGAGTTTGGAACAGTGTGCAAAAAACGGAATTTGAAGGTAAATGTGGGGAAGAGCTAGGTTATGGTCTTCGAAAGGGGTGAAGTCACAGAGTGTGAGGTGAAGCTCAGGCTATGGAGATCGTCAACTCTTTTAAGTATCTGGGCAGTGTGTTGAGTAAAGATGGGACTATGGATGAAGAAGTGCGGGAGAGGGTACAACAGGGGAAGAGGGTTGTAGGAATGCTAAAAGCAGTAACAAGAAATAGGGTGGTCAGTATGGAAGTGAAGAAGTCCTTGCATGACAGTGTGGTAATCCCGACACTGACTTACGGAAGCGAAGCATGGACGTTGGTTGAGACTCAGACCAAGAGTGAGAGCAGTGGAAATGAATTACTTAAGGAGTGTGTGCGGAGTTACATGGAGGGATAGACAGACTAATGAGGAAGTAAGAAGGAGGTGTGGTGTGGAGGTAGATGTGCTGGAAAGTGTGAAAAGGAACCACTTGAGATGGTTCGGCCATATGGAACGTATGGAAAGCGAGAGAATGACTAATAGGGTGTACGAGAGCGAGGTGGAGGGACAGAGAGGGAGAGGTAGACCGAATGAGAGGTGGAAGGATGGAGTGAGGAAGTACATGAACAAAGGCGGTGCTGGTTGGGGGGAGGGGCGTCGACTGACTGGGGACAGAGGTGCATGGGGGCGGTTCGTTCGTGGCCACCCCTTCGGGGATCATGGCGTCAGGCAATAGATAGATAGATAGATAGAAGTACATTGGGGTTTGTATTTGATATTAATGTTAAAGAATGGGGTGTTACTTATTCCATCCACTTTTCATTTAGTCTTTCCTTGTACTCCCTCTCTTTTGTACTTTTTTCTAACTCACTAACTTTTATTACCTCTCTTACTTCACGGTTGTCTCGCATTCTCCTGTAACTCCTATCTCTTAGCTTTCCCTCCACCAGGTAATGATCCGACATACCCTCCGCCTCACCTCTCAGCACATTCACATCCAGCAGTCTACACAATCTTTCCCTTTTCACCAGCACATCATCCATCAATGCTCTCTCTACAATCTTTCCATCCACAAGTCTATGCCATGTGTACTTGTGTATACACCTTTTTTTTAAAGAACATATTAGCAACACTCATTCTGCACTCTCCACATACATTTATCAGTCTTTCTCCTCTCTCGTTTACACCATCCACACCAAAACTAGCGATGACTCCCTCAACAGGCTCATTTCCTACCCTAGCATTTAGGTCCCCTAAAACTACAACATTTTCATTTTCTTCAAACCCTTGTACAGTAGACAATCTCTCAAATCCTCCCAAAAACCCTCCACCTCGTCTGACTTCCTTTCACTTCCTGGCCCATAAGCACTTACAAAAACCCACCTTTCACCCTTAACCCTCCAGCCCCGGCTATGTATTATATATATATTCCTCGAAACCTGGGTGTTTTGGCCGAAAAACGTCTAGGCTAGGCTACCGTATATTCGTTAATCAGACTGCTTCCCGCATTCCCGCACATCCCCAAGCGTAGCTGTGTTATTTACCTGTAGAATGGCATTAAGTAGAGCTCTCTAAGTCAACTGGTTGAGCTGTGATGATGATTTCATTGGAGATAACTTTATGGCCAAAACAGCCACTTTACACCACTTTTCGATACTTAACAACAACATACAGGCACACACGAACAAGCGACGCTCTCCTTCTTGTGGCCGGAGATGCGGGGCGACGGTCCAGCCGGCTGTTGTTTACATGCGTCGGACCGACGCCTCGCACACGAAGCTCACAGGCTTTCAACCACTGGGCGTTCAAGAGACCATCCGGGTACCTGTTATATGCTTTTTTATGGGCGTTCAAGAGCCCTTCCGTGGTGAGAGGGTTAAAATGCATGCGCACCCACATTAGCTTTGATGATGCCTCTTTCCACTCTTTTTATAAACTCTCTCAACTCCTTCACAATAATAGCGACTCCCTCTTTCCGATTGACTCCCTCATCTACGCCAGACTTTCTACCTACCGGTATCGCGTTTCGAAAATCCACTTCTCCCTTTCCTTTCATCTTTGTTTCATTCAGTGCAAGCATATCATACTTCCTTCTTTCAAATAACCTTCCAATGTCCTCTCGCCTCTTATTCGTACTACTGTACATCCATACACATTTAAGGATCCTAATCTTAGGGTCCGGGACCACGAACGCGTTCCCTCGCCCCTTTCTCTGTCTCGTTTTTTTTGGTAGATTTATTTAAGGGGAGAAGGATACCAGGCCCATCGCCTCCGATCCCCTCTAGCCGACTATTACGTCGCGCAGGAGAGAGCGGTGGTGGAAATTTCTCCCCCCTCTATCACAGAGGACGCTATCTGCACCAGAAAGTGGCGGGCGCTGGGGTTGCCGAATACCTACGCCATTTGAAAAATTAGAGATGCAGAGGGAGAAAAAGATAGAAGGGGCTGTAAAGGCAAAAATATAAACAGTCAAGCGAACCCAGTTACGTTACGCGTATCGATAGCAAAATTCAAACGGTGAATAGGCTAAAAAGTGAAAATCCCAGTAAAAAAAATATATATACTGTATATATAAATAAACATTAACTAGAGTATAATGTGAGAAAGAAATATACTATGTAGCGTAGCATAACTTACCATGGTGAAGAAACATCATTGGCTGCAACAGATGTGGGAATTACCATGTCGAGTGGGGGCAGGAGACAAAGGCTAGGCATCGTCTGGCACTAAAACACTGGTAAAACACATTCCTAGTTCACTTAAGCACTACAGTATAAGTACCAGTATGCAATATTGACTCGCAATGAGGACACGCAAAGGAACCAAGAGGGGCCACACTAGTGCTGGGAGACAAAGGGTGATCGCACTCGGTGTCGGCCGAGAGAGGAAGAATAGCGCAAGATGGTGCGTCTTGCTACTATGTATGGAAAACTACGAGGACAAAATGGCAGATGGATAGCAAAACTGGTGTGACGTTCAAACTAAATATTCTTTATTTATATTATATTTTCATTTCTAGTGGCTTCCGCAACAATGACGCACCTTAGGAATTATAAAAGGGTACCCCCTACGAGATTTATGGTTCTTGACCGACCGTTATAAGCTTAAACCGGGTCCTTAGGGACCCGGAAGAGGCCATATATTACATACTGTATAGGCTCTCACGTCATTGACGGAGAGAATACATTAATTCTTAACTCTTTCACCACAAGGGGATGTTTTTTCACCATATTCTGGCTGACATTAGACAATTTTCCTCAGCTTTGGAAGGCCCTCAACTTACAATTCTTTCCAAAGCCAAATAAGATTTTCTAAGGATAGCCAGAATAAAAGGAATAAATCATCATCATCATCTCCGACACCTTGCTTTTCCCTGGGAAACCCCCGCTAAAGGATGGCCATGACAGAAACGTCTCCAGGATACTTTGTCAAGACATACTTCCTTTGCCCGTGTCACAATGCCCCTTGCACTATGTGGAAGTTTTTCCTCAATATATTTTTCCACTTTCTTTTCCCATACCATAAGTGGTCTTCTACTACTAGCTGCTCCACTCACCTGACTCCCTATTCCCATATGTCTTTCTTGGCATTCTGTCTTTATCCATTCTCTGAACATGACCATACCACCTCAAAGTACTTCTCTTTATCCAGTCAACCACTCCACAATCAATGCCCAAAGCTTGCTCTTCCATTCCAAAGGACTCATACACTTCCCTATTACTTGGCCCAAATGTGTCCGTGAATGTTGAAAGGGTTAAATGCACTGTTATACAGTACCGTAGTGATTTGTTTTAATTATGATATTCTCACTTTAATTATGTATAGTATCACGTTACCGTATTCTGTTTAGTTTTGTTTCAACTGTCAAGTGTGAAATTGTGAATTTTTTCCTTTCAGAAAAGTCTAGTGTAGATCAAATCTATCTACATCTGTTTCCTTGTTTATCTTTTATATTAGGTACTGGTACAGTCGATGCATAAATAGTGACGCACCCTTTGAACAAGTATTGAAAGCAAACAGAGCAATATAATGCTTTATTATATACTCCAGATGCTTCAGAACTTGGCTTTACAATTCAAAGATTCAAATTAGTGTAACCATATACAGTATACTGTACTGTATACATGTACTGTAGTTATGACTGTACCTCTGGACTCTGGAGATGCTACTCAACGTAAGAAAGGACCACTAAGTGTAAAGAGGTTGAAGACTATCTCAATTAACCCTATAGTTCGGGAACAAGTCCTTCCTAAATTGAATATAATTGTCTTTTTGTTTCACATTGTACACTATCAAATATATTTCCCGTCTCTAGATTTCATACAAATTATCATCAAGGTTTTCGGTGAACTGTTGATCTTGATTATACATGTACAATGGTCTAATTTCTATTATTTTCTGGTTAAATTGACTAAAGTATGGAAGTTTTGCTTAGGCAAGCTTGTATAGTACAGTATAAGCAAAACATTGTCCACCTCAATAAAACCTTCCATTCTCATCATGAAGTATCAATCTCCTTTTGTTGGCTTCAATGCTTTTTATCACAAATGGTCCATATTTGACCCACTGCTTCTCTGACAGACGATGGAGGATAACCCCCCGAAGGTGAACAAGTGGGATGGCAACGCCATCAAGAACGCCCTTGATGATGCAGTCAAGGATGTGAGTACAGAATAAGCTCTTTAGTATTATTCATTGCCCCTTCCCCTAAGATTTTTGTATTTTTATTCCAGTTCTTACCTGATTATTTATCTTTACTGTATTGAATGCTTCATAATTTTATGCCGTTTTCAGCTGTAGGCATTGATGCATGGACAATTTTCTATTAAAAAGAAAAAAGTATTCATCATTAAAACAGTTTTCCAGATACCGGTAGCTTTAGGAATATAGTCATCACAATGTTTCTTTTGAGGTAATTTTTTAAAAGACCTACTGTTATTGACCTACAGTACATTTATAACAAGGCCTCATTTCAAACATATCTAAGTTTTAAATTAATTTTGAGATACTGTACAGTACTTTACTTGAGCTATTATAACAAGGCTTCATACAAACTACGGGTTTGACAACCCGAAGGGAAGGAAGGAAAACTAAATATTTAGTAATTTTTCCGTAGTCAATGACGTGAGAGCCTTATATATATATAAGGGCTCCCCGGGTCCTCAGGTGAGGGCCCGGAGAATGCTTAAAGGCCGGTTCAGATGGATATGTTTTTATCCACCATCCCTTGGGGGCTGAGAATTGGAAGGGCAACTCTTGCCGTGGTGTCATATTTCACTGGGGAATTCAGGGAACCAACTGGTTGATTTCTTAGCTACTCGCCGCTCTCAGTTCTTGGCGTATATCCGATACAATGACTTGGCCGCTTGGTTGGCCACCTTTCATACCACATGAAAAACAAAAGACGTTGAGTAATGCGTGTTTGCTTACATTCATACCATTCCATTTCAAGAAACAAAAATTATATATTAAGCAGGTCATATACGAAGAAGATATATGATACTATTCTGAGAAGATAAGAAGAAAGAAGAGGTAAAAAGGAGAGTGTCGTGAGGGAGGCCATGGACAGGGATAGGGGTGTAATTGTGCATGGAGATATAGAGGCACATATGACTGATAATGGAGAGAGAAAAGTGAGGGATGTGGAGAAAGTGAAGGAGGTCATGAAAGGTATGGATGAGAATGGGTATGGATGGGAAGAGCAGGTGAAGGAAGTCAGTAGGATAGGTAGGTATAGAAAATGGGAGATGAGACCTATAAGAGTACAGTTCAGAACCAGGGCAGTGGTAGATACAGTGACAAATTTTAGGTAGAGGTTAAACACGAATGAAGGATTGAAACACATAAGAATAAGGAAGGATCTGAGTAGCCTATAGAACAAAGACAAAAAATAAAGGAATTGCAGGAAAAGGCTGATGAAGAGAATAGAAAGTTGGACGAGGAGGAAAAGAAGAAGTTTTTCTGGAGAGTGAGGGACGGGAAATTGAGGAAGTGGTTTACAGTACTGTATACGAATAGAAGAGAGAATGAGATCAGGGAAGGAAGAGGTGATGGGCGGTATGGTAGAGAGGGAGAACAGGTTGGGGACGTCTTTGGAAGAGACAGGAGACGAATCTGTAGACCCAGTAGCGCAAAGGGAAAGAGCAGGGTGAATTACCTATGATAACGCTCTTCAAATCTCTAGTGCTACCGCGGCTTGAATACTGTAGCGTATTAACATCCCCATACAAAGCAGGTGAAATAAATGACGTAGAGAGTGTACAAAGAAATTTCACTTCGCATATAAGTTTGATAAAACAGCTACACTATTGGGAGCGTTTAAGAGCACTGAATCTGTACTCACTGGAACGTAGAAGAGAACGTTACCTAATAATATACACGTGGAAAATCGCAGAGGGTTTAGTACCAAACCTACATACTCCGATAGTCATGAAATTCAGTGATAGTAGAGGCTGGGAATGCGAAATCCCCCGGATGAATAACAGGGGTGCTATGGGCTCTCTGCGAGAGGGCTGGTTATCACACAGAGGCCCACGTCTCTTCAACAAACTCCCACGGCGAGTAAGAGACATGAGGAACATCTCGTTAGACAACTTCAAGAGAGCCCTAGATGTCGAACTGCAAAAAGTGCCAGACGAGCCCATCCTCGCAAGGGAGCGAGCTGTCGCTTCAAACAGTCTACTGCTGGCGGGTGCCCAACCCCGAAAGGGGTTGAAATAGGGGAGCTATCCCCTCGCCTAAGGCGGCTTTCTAGGGCCTTTCCTAGCTGATGCTGAGAGGATTGGGTTCTAGTCATGTGGTGATGGGCTGGTCTATCAGAGTGAGAACTGAGCGATCTCTGCCATACCCATAGCTTACTCTGACTGTTCCTTTTACTTATATATTTTCTAGATCTCAAGTGACGGCGTCTCTTCCGTGGATTGACCTCCCAATCTACCATGATTGGAAGCCAAAGCGTCACATTTTTCCTTTGCCCCTCAACCTTCTCTTCATTATTGCTGAGGGGCACAGGGCCCTGGGTGGGGCTTTGGTTTCCCGGGCGTTTCCGCACCCTCCTTAGCTCCCCGCCATGGAGTGGCTTCGGTCACCCAGGCTTTATTGTGGTCGGCAGGGAGGGTTCTGTGGGGGCGCTCGATTATGGCCTTGGCCTTATTTGGGGCCTTGGGGCTGTTTGGCCAGGCAGCTTGAGGAACAACAACAACAACAACAACAGTCTACTGCACCAAATCACCACCCATAACGAGGGGCGTCGCGCTCCTTGGTGCCGCTAGAAGAGTGGCGAACACATCAAAAAGTATCAAAAGGTAAGGGTACGGACAAAAGGAGCGGGATGGTGTAGTTGCAGAAAAAATGGTAGAAAGACTATAGATTGTGATTAGTAATGTTGATAAGTTTACCCAGGACAAAATAAGAGAATGATATGTAAGGTTGCAAAATGAAGAAGATAAACCCGATGTCATAGCCTTACAGGAAGTAAGACCAAAAAATGCTAGAATTGAAAGGGAACAGGTGGAGTATAGTTTGGAAGGTTTTGAGTTGTCTTGAGTCGGCTACCCCCAAAATGGGGATTGGGCCTGAGCATATAAATAGATAGATAGATGAAAAGAATGCTATTAGGGCAGAGGTTGGAAGGAGACTGTTTATTTATGTAAGAAAAGAGCTTAAGGTTAATGAAGTGGATTTGAGACAGCAGTATTGTGAGTATTTGTGTATTGAAGTAAAATGTGCAAGAGGGTTAATTTTAATTGCCTCAATATACAGAAGCCCAAATAATAGTAGGGAAGAGGATGATTTAGTAGCAGTCTCTACGTTTCCAACGTAGGGCTTATGATCTCAGCCGCTACCACAGTGGGCCGATTTATCGGTACTCACGCGAAGTAACCAAATAATCTCTAGAGTTGCACCTCAATTCACTACTAGGCACGTTGTACACACTCCGAGACGACTAAGAAGGAAGAGAAAGCGAAGGAGAGAAAGAATTGTTATAGTTACCCATTTAATCTAGCTGTTCTCCTCTAAGCCATGCGCCATGTTCTATGAGCCTGCGCCAGGACCTGCCAAAGTATCAGTCACTTCGCGCCCACCGTCGATGTCACACACCTTTTTTGTCTGTGCTTCGCGAGTGCCTGCTTTGCATCCCCTTCGCTTCAACTATTAGTGAGTGTGAGCCTTTTCAGGCTGTTGAGGTTTTAGAAGGATGTTCAGTGATGTAGGCAGCACTTTATGCGGATTTATGGCGTGTTTACTGGGTGTGTGCGTAGTGCTGGAGACGTGTTTATTTATTTATTGTTTTCTTCGAGGGTGTTTGGTCCGCGACGCCGCGTAGCGGTCGTTGTGTGTCATTCTACCCTCGCTTTCGGGTTCATGTTCACTTTAACTACCCTTAACGTACCTTGGGGGGGAGATGCTTCCCGCGGGATGCATTGTATTTCTTTCCCTTTGTGACTTTGTTTTATTGTTTTTTCGTATGACTACGTGTCGATGTTTTACAAGACTTGAGCATGAGGTTTCTCTGGATTCTGCTTTTGTGTGAGCATAGGCCACACAGCCTTTATTCTCTCACAAACATGCTGCTTTGGTCTCAACTGACCTATAGCCCTTCTGACTTGTTTATTAAACTTGTCCATAGTTGGTGGTCTTGTATTTCGTTCGCATGGTTCACGCTTTTGTCAGTTCCTTTTCGTTTCCCTGAGCCTTCTTGACTCGTGGATACGTGGTTCTGGTAAAAAATGTCGGTCGACCCTAGGCTATCCTCCTTTTATTTTATTAATTTAACGTACTTGTGGGGCTTCTCGGGCAGTGTTTAGCTTTGTTACTAGGTTTTTTCACTCAGGGATTGACGCTGCCCTAGTGTTTTCTCTTTTATGTGAATTGTGTACCTAGGCTAGGCCTGTGTTTTTTAACTTGAGCTGACCGACGTCGGATTGGGCCACATAGTCCTGTCCTTCTGTTTTCCTCTTGTCTCTACTGACTTGCTGGTTGGTCTTCTACGCTCTTGTTAAAATTCTCATTATATTGTGTGTTTAAGCTAATTGGTTTTTTGCCTTGAGCTGCGCGCGGTTGGAATGATCCACACAGGTCCTTTCCTTCTGACTTCCTTTTGTCTCGACTGACTGGGAGGTCTCGGTCTCGTCGCTCTCGGTTAAATTCTCGTTTTTCTTACATTTTACATGTTTCTGTTCTTCCCCTGCCTGTGGTTACTTGATCACGATAAAGGGGTGGGGGGGGGGGATGTCTGGAAACTGTACGCGATAGGGGCCCCGCTCACAGGGAGGATATGCTTGGACAAGTTGACTCGATTTTCGTGTTTACTCACGTTTTTTCGCCACACAGGCAAGGGTCTTCTGGTGTCCTCAGCTCCTTCATCTTTTTAAATCCGCCCTACAAGCGCCTTTATCTTTTTGTTGTGCCCTGTGCCTTGTCACGGCCTAGGCCACATAGCTTTTTCACTTGACTTGGTTTATGCACCCTGTTCTGCCCCCTATTTCATGTACCTGGACAGGGCTTCTTGGACGACGGCTGATTGGCTGTTTTTCCTATCCCTCTTGTCCTGTTCCTTGTGCCCTTCTGTGCCTGGTTCCCGCCCTACAGGCGGCCTCCTTGTATACTGGCTGGACCCAAGGACCACCTGAAAGTGTTTAAGCTAATCGGTTTTTTGCCTTGAGCTGCGCGCCGTTGGAATGGTCCACACAGGTCCTTTCCTTCTGACTTCCTTTTGTCTCAACTGACTGGGAGGTCTCGGTCTCGTCGCTCTCGGTTCAATTCTCGTTTTTCTTACATTTTACATGTTTCTGTTCTTCCCCTGCCTGTGGTTACTTGATCACAATAAAGGGGGGGGGGGGGGATGTCTGGAAACTGTACGCGATAGGGGCCCTGCTCACAGGGGGGATATGCTTGGACAAGTTGACTCGATTTTCGTGTTTACTCACGTTTTTTCGCCGCACAGGCAAGGGTCTTCTGGTGTCCTCAGCTCCTTCATCTTTTTAAATCCGCCCTACAAGCGCCTTTATCTTTTTGATGTGCCCTGTGCCTTGTCAAGGCCTAGGCCACATAGCTTTTTCACTTGACTTGGTTTATGCGCCCTGTTCTGCCCCCTATTTCATGTACCTGGACAGGGCTTCTTGGACGACGGCTGATTGGCTGTTTTTCCTATCCCTTATGTCCTGTTCCTTGTGTCCTCCTTCTGTACCTGGTTCCCGCCCTACAGGTGGCCTCCTTGTATACTGGCTGGACCCAAGGACCACCTGAAAAGTCTTAGGACTCGACCCAAAGTGGCGATGTCCTGTGTGTTTTGGATTCCCTCCCTGCCCCTATTTACACTTATAGGGTGCTGTTGGGTTGCTCACACTTGACCTTTTCCTTCCAGCTGGTGCCCGCTCTACTGCCGGCTGTCCCTACGCCGCCGCCACTTCGCCACCTCCTCCCTCCGCTCTCACAGAGGGTTCTCAGGTATTTCGGATGGGACAAATTTCCCCAAAATTTGGTTTGGACCTGTTCCCAGGGTTGGGCCTCGCTAAGGGGCTTGTCCCAGTCCTGGTGTTGAGGGTCTCCGGTGTGGGTGGTTTTTATTTGACTTTCCTGATTTCCTTGCTACTTAGCTTCTTCCTGGATATTGTCTTACTTACCTTACCTTTTGATGTGTTCGCCACTCTTCTAGCGGCACCAAGGAGCGCAACGCCCCTCGTTATGGGTGGTGATTTGGTGCAGTAGACTGTTTGAAGCGACAGCTCGCTCCCTTGCGAGGATGGGCTCGTCTGGCACTTTTTGCAGTTCGACATCTAGGGCTCTCTTGAAGTTGTCTAACGAGATGTCCCTCATGTACAGTACTGAGTCTTACATGCTGATTTGGCTATACTGCCTCATCTTGCCTGTCTCACCTCCGCTGGTGGGTAATGCTTCCCCCATTTTTCAGTGCTGTGCTGCCGGCTCCTCCCTGCTCTCGGCCGACATGTCATGCCCTATCCCTTGTCAAGGCCTAGGCCACATAGCTTTTTCACTTGACTTGGTTTTCAGCACCCTGTTCTGCCACCTTTTTTCATTGTACCTGGACAGGACTCCTTGGACGACAGCTGCTTGGCTGTTTCCTCTCCCTTGTGTCCTCCTTCGGTACCTAGTTTCCGCCCTACAGGTGCCTCCTAGTATACTAGGTGGCCCCCAGGACCTCTTTTTTCCCCAAAGGACTTGGGCCTGTTTACCAGGGTTGGGTCTTGCCAAATGGGCTTGTCCCAGCCCTGGTGTTTGTGGTCTACTGTGTGGGTGTCTTTTAATTGACTTTCCTTGCTACTTGGCGTCTTCCTGGTTATTGTCTTACTTGGGTTTCAACTGCTATTTTGGCTCTACTGCCTCATACTTTTCCCCTGTCTCACCTCCACTGGTGTGTGACGCTCCCCCCCCCATTTTTCGGTGCCGTACTGACGGCTCCTCCCTGCTTCCGCCTGACATGCTTTCGGTCGGGGGTGCTGCCTCCGCACGGCCTGCTACGCCAAGGATGTCTCCGACCCTCGCCGATGTGAAGTTTGTCTCTCCACCCTTCACCTCCTGGACGCACCCTGCTTCGGAGGAAGGCCGCCGGGCCTAGATCGCCTCACAGGCGAGGATCTCCTGGTGTCCTCTGGCTCTTCATCTTTTCTAGAATTCCGCTATACAAGCACATTTTCTACTTTTTGATGTACCCTGTATATCTGTATCTGGGAATCGGCCACATCGCCTTTTTTCTCGGTTATTGATGGAGTTGGTGCCCTGTCTCAGTTTGAATGTACATATGGTCCTGGATATGGCTACTTGGCTGATTTCCTATCCTCTGTGTCCTCCTGTGCTTCGTTTCCGCCCTACGGACGGCCTTCTAGTGTACTAGGTGGAGTCAGGGATCTGTTGCCTAGTCCCAGGACTCTGCTCGCGTGGCGATTGTCCTGTCTGTCTTGGATTCCCCCTCCTATTTGTACCACTTAGGTGTCGGGTAGCTCACACTTGACGTTTTACTGCCAGGGGGGTTCGGCCTTGACTCCGCGTTGTGTTTACACACGTTTTCCGCCAAACAGGCAGGGTGTCCTGCCTCTTCCTCTTTCTATAGAACCTCGCTCCACAGGTGGGTTTTATAGTCTTGGATGTACCCTGTGCCCTGTATCTCTCACCAAGAATCGGCCGCGTGTCTTTTTCCTCTGGTTCTTTATGCCCTTTGCATTCATATGCACCCAGGGACCGGCTGCTTCGCTGGGTTTCCCCCCCTTGATGTGTCCTCTGTTAATTTCCTTCTGTGCCTCGAATCCGCTCCACAGTTGGCCTCTTGCTCCTCGATCGCCACAGCCTCGCTGACAGGTCCCAGGCCTCCGCTAACGTGGCGTTGGTCCTGTGTGTATTGGATTCCCTCCTTTCTTCATTGACCTTTTCCCGTCCATCCCCACCGTGGCCTCCACTTTTGTGTCTGGCCTGCTGCTCCGCTCCTCGGACTTCACTGGGTTCTTCAGCCCTACGTTGCATTCGCTTTTCCTGCCCGGTCCAGGACGTTCGCCACCCATTGCCGTCGACTGGTTCGGGTGGTTTCTCTGCTCGTCAGCCCCTGCCACCTCCTCCTGTCGGCCCTTTTATGTCCGGGACTGACGTTCCTGGGGGTGGCTTGGCAGGAGGCTTTCTTGCTTGTGCTCAGCGATACATGCTCCGCACAATGGGAGGTCGTGGCGAAGCCCTCGTCGTCCTCCTCCAACCATGCGAGTGGTGGTCCGTCGCCGGCAAGGAGCCCTGGGGCTTGGGCTATGGGACGGGCCGCGGGGGGCGTTGTATACGCTCCTCCCGTGGCCGTTCGTACCCGGTTTGCCGTTCCGTCCTGTGGGTGGACTATGCTGGCAAGTTCCGGGACCCTCGTCCTCCGCTGCCTTGCTCGGACGGGAGGGGGACAAGCCGGAGCGTGAGGCCCGCTCTCCGTTTTCGTCAGGACGGCCAGGTGGACGGGGGTTTGGCCATGGTAGTTCCTTTCTCCATGCCAGCTTAAGGGAGGCTATGCTCCGCACAACGCGTTGCTCCTCCTGGCCCATACCCTCTCCCCTCAACCGGCCGTCTCATTGACTTGGTGGTGGGCCTGATGCCAAGCGCCCGCTCCGGCTTCTCCCGCCCCCACTTCCTGCGCTTGCCACGCCGGTCGTGGGCACGACGGGGTATTGTAGGGTCTGGCCTGGAGGTGGAGGTCTCAACCTCCTCTCGGGCGCCCTCCCCGTCATCGACGCAGTGTCTCAGGAGGTGGCCCAGGTACTCCGGTCCATGTATGGGGGAGGTGCCGTCGCGATGACATCTTCACACATTGTGTCCTGGACACGCTCGCTGTAGTCGTCCGTGTCGCGGGCCTGGGGTTCACCATCGCTATTTCACATGGCGGTCCTCCCACCTTCACACTGGGGGCCATGGAACCTCCACTGTGCTCCTGTTCCCCCGGGTCGGGTGTCCACGTCCACACTTGTCGTGTTCTGCCCGTTCTCGTTCACGAGCGTGTTCTGGGTGTTTTCCCGGCTGGGATCTTTCCCTTGGGCGGCACTGACCGTGCCTTTAGGCCAGCTCGGACTCGACTAACTTGTTCTACTGATCCCCTAACACTTCCCTGTATCGCCCCCCCCCTTTACTGGCTGTGGCCGGTACCGCGCTTGCTACATATGAGACTATCACACTGGGTCGCTCGCGGCAGCGGTGCCCTGGCCTGCTCCCCCGGCGGCCATCTGGATAGCCACAGATGCGTCGTGTGAGGGGGGTGGGGCTCCCGATCTAACATGGGTCTTCGCCACCACGGCGAGTGGTCAGGGCTCTTCGCTTTTGCGTCCGGGCCTTGATCCTGTTGGTACCGTTCTTCTTCCTACGGGTTCGCTGTCTTGCCCTGGCGGGCTTGTCGGTGGCCTTTCGGTTGGTCTTCTTCTCCGCTGATGCCTTCGGCACGGACTGGAGTGGGTGACAGTCGGTGTCCACATTGCCTCCGCCCGTCGCACTCCTCATGTGCTACGTCCTCCACGGGCTGGGATTTTTCTGGCGCGGGGTTTGGTTGATCGCGCCCATGTGGCCGGCCCGTGCTTGGTACGCTCCGCTATACATACGTGTACTGGGTTCCCGTCATTTGTCCGTTCACATGCATTTGTACCGGCTCAGACAGGTTGCTTTTCGGTAGTTGGGGTGTACTGTGGGACAATCAGGTCCCACCTCACCACTGCCCCGCCCAGTCGTCACTGTGGATGTTGTTGGTGTGGTGCTAACCGTGCCTCAGCACGACTCGCCGGGGTCCCCCTGCTGCACATGCTCCTGCAGTCTCGGTTACCACACCAGCCTTAACAGTGTTCCAAAGAGTCTGCACCTTCACAAGACTCTCCTGTCGGTTCGACAATTGGCCTATGGAACACTAAAAGTCCTGCCCCACCGCTGCTCCAACGTGTAAACTCTGTTGCCGCCGCAAGTGTGTTGCCAAACGGCTGAAACACTGGTGTCCGTGTTCCGTTCCCCTCCCTGTCTCCGGCTTCCTCTTGGGCCGGATTGGGGCCCTAGGGACCTTGTTGGCATTTGTGTCGTAAATGTTTGTGTGGCTGGGTGGTTGCCGCCTTTTGACCTCGGCTTGGCTGATATGCTTCGTCGGCGCTGGCTGATGTCTCCGTGGGGGGCTTCAGTCATCTTGGATTGGGTTCCCTAACTGGCTCCGTGACGCTGGGTAGTGAGCACACCGCTCCCTCGGTTGCGTTTGTATTCCGTTCCCTTCATCACTGGTTTGGGACACTCGCCGGCATGTACTGTACGGTCCTACATCTTTCGAGGCCGCCTGCCCGCTCTTGGGGTACTCTTGGTGGCCTTGACGGGGCTGGTGCTCCCTCACGAGGGGTGTCACCTTTCTGAAGTCCTGTTTTAGGCTCCGTCCGGCTCCAACCCATAGCCAGGGCCCCTTCCCTCGGGTTCGTCACTTTGACCCCTTCTGTTCGTTTTGTAGACTCGTATGGAACTTCTGCTATGCCGGATTCACGCCCTGTTGCTTCTGTGTGTGCCGCTGTGCCGGGACGGGCTTCGGTGTGCACATACCTCTCCATGCCCACGGCCAGGCTTCATATGCCTTGGGTCGCGTTCCATCAACGTGTTCCCTGCTTCGTCATCCATACTGCTTCTCTTCCTGCTGTCTTCGTCCCATACTGTATTTTCTTCCTTTCCCTGTCAAAGGGGGGGGGGGCCCCCCCCCCCTTTGAGGTCTTTTTTGTATGCTTGTACAAAGCCTTTCTTTCAATACATGTCTGTTTGGTATATGGAGGATGTCGCTCTTACGGTTTTTACATTATGACTACACTGTCTACGGGGTTTACCTTGGTATGCTTATGCCGCATCCCCATGTCTTGTACATGACGAATGTCGGATGATGTCGTCAGCTGGCTATACCGTGCCATTTTGTTTTGTAAACACTTAACACCTGCCTTCACTTACGGTTTTCGCTCTTACACTTTTTCCGTTCTGACTCCACTGTCTCCGGGTTCTGTGTTGGTATAGTTATGCCTCCTAACCGTGTCATGTACCTCCAGAGTGTCGTCTGGTGGCGTCCGCCTGCTATGCCGTGCCTTGTGTTTTTGTGAATACTTTCCACTTGGCTTCACTTTAGGATTTCGCTCTTTCAGTTTTTCCTTTCTGGCTCAACTGTCTACGGGTTTTGTGTTGGTATGCTTCTGCCTCCCCATGTCGTGTAACTACAGAGTGTCATGTGGTGACGTCCACCGTCTCCTGTGTCTCTTCCTCCCGTACTGTATTTTCTTCCTTTTCCTACAACAGGGGGGGGGGGGTTGTATGCTTGTACAAAGACTTTCTCTTTCAATACTTGTCTGAACAGTACTGTCTGTTTAGTGTTACGGATGTAACTCTTACGGTTTATTCCGTTTGGACTATACTGTCTACGGGTTTTTGTATTGGTATGCCTATGCCTCATACCCATGTCTTGTACATAAGAGTGTCTTCGGAGGTCATCCACATGCTGTGCCGTGCTGTTTGTTCTTGTACTACTTTACAATTGACTTCACCTTTCCCATGTTGGTGTGCCATTCCAAGGTCGACATGACCTCTTCCTTTACCTGCCTGTGCATTTTAGACCCTAGACTGATACACTTGTAACATGTACTTTCTTAACCCGTTGAGACCCAGCGTCGCACGTGTTGCGTCGGCAGTCTTTGATCACCAACTCCCAGCGACGCATCACGTGCGTCCGACATATAAAAAACACTTACGTGGCTCGTAAGGTAGGAAATGGCAGGAGAATAGGAGGGGGAGGTACCGTAGTGTGTGGGGGAGCCGGGCCAGTAGGTGTGAGCGGGCCGAGACAGCCGCGCGGCTGGTGGTGGTGGGCTTAGTGGGGATAGTTTACACCCCTAGTTTACCGCCACTTTGAACCTTCATTACTCCGGTCGTATGGGAGCTAGAGGCTTGAGATTTATGTGAGATACTCCTTAGGATGTATGCCGTACAATGCCATACTCAGTTTTTACCCTAGTGCTCTCGGGCGGGTGGTCATGCGGGGGAGACGAACTATTGAAACCCCCCCCCCCCGCCCCCAAATGACCGAAATGAGTTTTTTTTTATTTGTGTGTTCATTTCTCACCATTCTCTTCCATTTTGGCTCAACAAATTTTTTTGAAGCTTCCCCCCCCCCCCACCCCCCACCAGCCCCCCCCCCCCAAAAAAAAATGTCAAGGTGATTTTTTTTTGTTTTTTTTTCATTTCTCATCCTTGTCTTCCATTTTAGCAAACAAAAAAAATAAGTGAAAATGGCTTGGGACTGGGGTGAACAAAATATTATAACTAGCCGGGGCTCAACGGGTTAATATGCACCGTACTGTTACGCTCTTTTTCCTATAAACTGATTTGTTTATTTGTGTCTTTTCTTGGTCATCTACTTTTGCTAAGGCTTGGGGTTTTTAAGGTTTCTTGGATGTCCGCCTCCAATTTGGGATTCAAGCCCTACGTTGGAAACGTAGAGACTGCTACTAAATTGGGAGGTTTGACGACCTCCCTTATAACCAAATAAGGAAAACCTCTTATTTGGTAGCAGTCTCGGAGTATCCAACGACAGAGTATCCCGCCCTCATGCCGATCCCCTGCCCATCCAATCTAAACTGATTACTTGATACCTCGATACTTTGGCAGGTCCTGGCGCAGGCTCATAGAACATGGAGCATGGCTTAGAGGAGAGCAGCTAGATTAAATGGGTAACTATAACAATTCTTTCTCTCCTTCGCTTTCTCTTCCTTCTTAGTCGTCTCGGAGTGTGTACAACGTGCCTAGTAGTGAATTGAGGTGCAACTCTAGAGATTATTTGGTTACTTCGCGTGAGTACCGATAAATCGGCCCGCTGTGGTAGCGGCTGAGATCATAAGCCCTACGTTGGATACTCCGAGACTGCTACCAAATAAGAGGTTTTCCTTATTTGGTTATAAGGGAGGTCGTCAAACCTCCCAATAACCTACTTAAAGTAATAAAGGAAATAGATAATAGAGACCAAATATAAGGTTTTGCTGGGAGATTTCAATTTGCCAAGGATCAACTGGGCAAATTATACTACCGGTACTCCAGCGGGACAATGTAGCCTGGAATACAAGTTCATAGAGAAAGTGGGAGATTGTTTCTTAAAGGTGGGGGCGCATGGGTTGAGATAAACATGGAATGATAATTGCCAAGCTGTACATAATTATCTTGCAAAATGCAATGGCACTGAAATAATTATTAACAATGGTATAAAGGATTTTGTGGATCGTCTATACCGGGCCTGTGACGTCACAAGAGTGTAAGTCCACGATCCAGTCTAGGCTAAGGATACTGGTGTGATGTCACTATGACGTCACAGGCCCGGTATAGACGATTCGCAAAATCCTTTATACCATTGTAAATAATTATTTCAGTGACATTGCATTTTACAAGATAATTATATGCAGGTTGGCGATTATTTTTCCATGTTTACCTCAACCCATGAGCCCCCACCTTTAACACAACATATTACAGAGATAACGAGATATAGAGATGGGATGCAGGGGAGTGTACTTGATTTGATATTTAGTAATGAGGAGGATATAGTGGATGATGTCAATGTGGATAGCCCTATAGGTTGCAGTGACCATGCTTGTATAAGTTTTAGTTGCAATATTAAAACAGAGAGGGATAAAAGAAGCAAAAATATATACATGTATGATAGAGCAGATTATGAGTTGCTGAGACGGTGTTTGGACATTGACTGGAAGGAGTACTTGAATGGTGAAGATGCTGAGGGAATGTGGAGGAAGATTAGAGTCAAACTGGAGAATGCGATATCTGAATGTGTACCAGTAAGAGAATATAAAGATAAAACAAAATTGAGGAAAAGAACTAACCCAGAATTACCAATGAACAGAAAACTTTGGACATTGATAAGAAGGAAGAAACGTTTGTGGGCAAGACTAAAATTGTTAAAAAAAAACAATGGGTCTAATATAGAAATTCAAGAAGTGGATTTGGAACGCAGACAAATAAACAATAAAATAAGGTGGGAGGCAAGGAGGGGGGTGAAGGAGAGGGAAAGAGAAATTGCAAGAAATGTGAAAGAGAATCCAAAAATATTCTGGAAGTATATTCAAGAAAAGTTGACAAGAATAATGGGTATCCCAGAACTGTTACGAGACTCAGATGACATGACTGGAGCAGAAACTTACAAAGAGAAGGCAGAGGTCTATCTATCTATCTATTGCCGGACGCCTTAATCCCCTTACGAGGGTGGCCATACACAGAATGCCCCCAAGCGGACCTATTCCCTGTGAGAGGGACAACCCGAGCCAGTTTAGTGAAGGACTTACAGGATTGACCACTCAATTTAGGATCCGTCCAACTCCGAGGCCCTCTGTGTATCTTGTTAGCACTATTTTTCTACAGTGGTGTTCGGCTAATCCATCCACTAACCTGCCTTACCCTTAGGTAAGCAGTACGGATTTGTATCAGGTTTACTCCCCTAGACAGGTTGCCAACCAAGGCTGACGAGTCCCATCCACCCGGATTTGTATAAGGTTGTCTCCCCTAGATGAGTTGCCGACCAAGGCTAACGAGTCCCATCCACCCGTAAGGCAGAGGTGCTAGGGAGATATTTTGGGGAGGTATTTACAGCGGAGCCGGATGAAGAGGTGCCCAGTATTCCCATCAAACAGGCACCAGTACTGGAACTGATAACAGTTCTCCCAGGCTAAAATAAGGAGTGCTATAAAAAAGATGAGTAAATCCCCGGGACCGGATGGGATACATCCAAGAATTATCAAAGAAGGAGGTGAGATGTTAGTTGAGCCTTTAAATTTTTTATTTGAGGAATCATTTAATACAGGACAAATCCCGATGGACTGGAAAGTGGCAAATATGACCGCTATACCTGTATATAAGAAGGGAAAGAGAAATGACCCAGGAAATTATAGACCAGTCAGTTTGACAAGACTTAGTGTAGTGTGTAAATTAATGGAAACTAATCAGAGAAGGAATAATGGAACATATGAAGTCAAACCAACTTTTCAGTGGGAGACAGTTCGGATTCTTGTCGGGGAGGTCGACGGTGCTTCAGCTCATTAGGGTGGTCGACGATTGGATGCGAATTCTGGAGGATGGGGATGTTATACATGTGGTATATTGCGATTTTATGAAGGCCTGCGAAAAGGTCCCACACAAAAGGCTATAAGAGAAGGTTAGAAGTTATAATATAAGAGAGAAATGTGTGAAGTGGATAGAGGCCTTCCTGAAAGTTCGAAGACAGAGGGTACTGGTGAATGAAATAAGCTCGGGGTGGAGGGAAGTTACAAGTGGGGTACCTCAGGGATCTGTGTTGGGACCACTACTGTTTGACAGTGGTGAGGTAAAACCAGTCTTTTAGGAGACCCGGAACGAAGCCATATTTACAAAAGGCTCTCATGTCATTGACGAAGGAGCCACTGCTAAATTGGTGAGATGGATATGTGGGGTTAACTTCAGGGATGGGGTATCGAGTGAGGAATTAAGGAGGCGTCTGGGCATTAGGATTGTCAGTGAAGTGATGCGCACGAGCCGGCTTGGTTGGTTTGGACACGTGGAGAGAATGGATGATCAGAACGGGGTGAAGAAATGCCGGACTGTGAACTTGGTTAGCTGCGCATCAGGGGTAGACCTAGGGTGGGAGCCCTCTCATGGTCAGGAGTGGCAACAGCTCTCTAAACTTTTACCAGCCACTTCTGACTCTTGCAATGGAGCAAGCTTCAGCGCCATCTCCGGCGGAAACCGTATCGCCCAGGTAGCAGAACTTATTCACACACTCCAGCTTTACACTGTCGAAATAAACACTAACAGGCGGGTAATTTAATACAAGATCTCCCTTGTTCACTGCACATACAAAGTCTATGATTCATGTCAAAGGCCCTCTAGCTCCACTACATCTCTTCTATACCCAGTCACTACAGACGCAACATTGAATTAAGTTACTTCCCACCCCCTTCCCACATACTTCGCATGGATAATCGTCGCTTCTTTCCATAGTTCCACGCCCTAGCCTACTCCAGTAACCATGACCTTTATTTGCCATACCCTCCCTTCATATTTTGAACTTTACCTCTGCTTCCTGCGCACTATCTGCGATAAGAACTAGATCATCTGTATATAACAGCTCCCATGGGATTCCTTTCCTAAAGGCCCTTGACAGAGCCTCCAGGACCAAAACAAATAGTAATGGGCTCAGCACTGAACCTTGGTGAACTTCAACTTTCACTGAGAACTCTACCCCATTCACTCTAACTACTGCCCGTGACCCCTCGGGCCCTCATACATACACATACATACATACAAGTTTAAAGACCGTTTGTCCACAGAAGCTGTGGTTACAGTCTCACGTCCTAAATACATAATGTCCTCATACATAATGTCCTCATACATTCTCAGTATTACACGCACTAGCCACTCTTCTACTCTGAGTTTTCTCATAGCACACTGCATTAGTTCCCTGGGCACCCAGTCAAAGGCCTTCTCCAGATCTACAAAAACTAGGTATAACTCTGTTTTTCTCTAAGAACCTCTCTTGCAGTTGCCTAAGAATGAAGATAGCATCAGTTGTGCCACGTTCCGGCATAAATTAAAACTGCATGTCGCTGATGGCAACTCTTTCCCTGATTATACATTCAAAGACCCTTTCGCTGACTTTCATGATTTGATCAAGCATTTTCAAACCCATTTAATTTCCTCTGTCTAAGGAGACACCCTTGCCTATGTATACATTTGCTATCACACTTTTCTGCCATGCATCGGGAATTTTTTCCTCCTTTACGATAGCATTAATCAGCTCCTTGACCAATTTTACCCCAATGCTGTATCTCCAGCTGCTTTTAGCATCTCGGCGACAATGCTAGAGCTCTCAGCGGCTTTCCCGGACTTAATTTGATCTTTACCACTTTTAACAGCATCGTACCCTATCAAAGGCGGAGGGCATTGTACTGGGACTGCTGTGCTGAGCTGTTCTATGTTCCATTGTAACTCCACATTAAGTAGTCTTTCATAATGTTCCTTCCAATGCCTCTCTGATTTCGTTTTCTGAGTAAACAGTCTTGCCACTGTCATTATTTATGCATCTTACACCCACGACGTCCTGACTACAGTCCCTCACAGGCTCACATTCGTAACTAATTTATAAACCTTATTGGCATTATTAGTGCTACAAACTTGTTCTATCATGCTATCCTGTATGGTTTTCTTTGCCTTGTAGACCTCTCTTCTAGCATTACGTTTGGCGGACAGGTATTCTTCCTTGCTGCCACCTTCCTTCCATACTTTGAAACATCTCTTTTCTCTGACTGCAGCTTCGAGATCGTTGTTCCACCACCAGGAGAACTTATGTCTGGGTGGCCCCTTTGTTTTGCCACAGACTTTGTCTGTGGTATCGAGGAGGCTGCGTTCTATAAAGTTCCATTTGCTATCAACATTATCTGGCATAGCACCCATTCTCCATTCAATTTCTATAATTTTGTTGTGGAATCTGTCTCTGTACCTGTACTCCTCTTTTTCCAACAACCATGGCAAATGTACTTTTTCTTCTAACAGGAACTCTGCTTAGGCACATATCTCACACAAAGAGCTGCATACTCCAGTCTTGGTCTATTCATACTTTTTATAATTTTTGCTAACATGTTCTCATCCAAGTACAGTAGTTCAGAGCAACTTTCATATTTCTGGCCATTGCATATTATATTATGCTAAAGAGCTTGTTAATATGTTTCTCTGGCGACAAGTTATCTTGTATAATCAACCCTAAGTCCTTTTCTTTTTCAACTTTGCTAATTACATTGTCTCCCATCCTGTACTCCCAATTCGGTAGGTTTGTATGTAGGTTAAGGCAAGAAAACCGTAAGGTAACTACTTAAAATAACCTAGAATGGAGGCAGGCTAAACATTATCATGGGTTGGGGTTGTGATTCTGAGCGTTGATAAACTCTTACCGTAACACAACAACATAAGACATTTGGTAAACACGTCAGGTACACGCAGGAGCACCTCTAGGAGACGTTGGGGTACAAAAGAACCACCATATTACATAAGGAGGAATAGAATTACCCATAACCCAGATGCTGAAGAAGCCCCAACACTACCCCACTGTACGAGTGGTTACAGTGCAACAAGCTAAAATATGGTGTCGAACTGCTCTGAAATACATTCCTAGCACGGCTAAGCAAGTTCAATTATATAATAATGACTCACTGTGAAGGGTCACGAAGCTGGCGGGAGCTAGACAGGGGACACCAAGGAGCAAAGGTGTTAACACTGGGACCGCTCGAGGAAGAAGGACGAGGTGCTCAGTTGCAAAACGGATTCTCGGATCAGTTGACAAGTGAGGAATGTGAAGCGCATTCTGGCTTGATATCTCCGATTCATGACGTTTACTTAGGTAATTCATGTGCCACCTAAGATATGTTTTTGGTAGTTATTGCCGAGCGGGGAATGCTGCCTAAGAAGGGCTTCCTTAGCAGACAGAGTTCTAGATACAGTTATTGGCTAGATGTCATTGGTGAGGAGTCACTGTTAAATAAGGCTTTGTGATACTGGTACCATACAGTGCATGCCTTTCAAGTTTGTGCCAGAGTAATTCAGCTAAATCATGATAAACAATAAGTACCGTACAAAATTATTGGTGTTTAGGCATCAGATTGGTGGTAGAGTGTGAGGAGGGGGGGGGGATCTGTCCCCTCTCTTGCCTCAGTTTCTCTCTGGCAGCTTTAGTGCTTGTGTACAAAGATTTGAATTCCCACCATATTTACGGCCATCTACCTGGGCCAATGTGTTACTAGATAGTACAAATTAGAGATGGAACGAATATAAATTTTCACTATTTGCGAATATGAATACAAATTTTTTGTTGTAAAATTCGCGAATACGAATACGAATAGCGAATATTTCAATCCTTATTTCATCCTTCAACAACTGGTAATCATTTTTATGTCATCAACAAACGTTAATTAAATTACTATGAAATTAATTACCAGAAGTTAATGACGATGGGAATGTGTAATTTCTTAAATATCATGAATGAACTGTATGAATTAATGTTTAATATATTGTAAGAGTTCAGCCATAGAAAATTGAATAATTAAAATTAAATCCATTCAATTTTCTATGTTTCCAGTCCTCAGTCCCAATGTTGCCGCTTTTTTTGGTACTAAAGTACCAGATTTGGTACATTGACTCTCTTAAGTACATTTTATACATTTTCCAATAAAATAGTCCATATCTGGTACTAAATACGAAATCAGTGAGGAAATATGATGGAATATATTATAGTGACATGCTATTACATTGGATATGTCTGAAATGGCAATATTGCGACGGTTCAAATGTCCAGGTCCAGCACACGTTCGTTTAACGGGCAGTGATTCCACTTTAGAATAATTTGGTAGGCCTACTTTTCACTAGTTTGATCTGGTACTATTAAATACAGTTAAGTAGCAACACTGCTCAGTCCTCCTTCATTCCACTTTAGCGGCCCCAACGCACATCTACAGTGTTATTTAATCGTTTGTGTTAACTTTAAATTTAATATTTACATTTTTTGTATATATTCTATTGGTTTCGTGAACATATTCGCATATTTGCAAATAGCTATGAATGGAAATGCGAATACGAATACGAATATTGAAAAACATAGCGAATATTCGGACATACGAATACGAAACTAATATTCGGTCCATCTCTAGTACAAATGCTTGCTGGGTTATCGTGTGGCGCATTGTATAGCGCTCTCGACTCATAACCTTGAGAACTCTAATTTGATTCCTGGACAAGACAAGACAAAGGTCAGTGTCCTCACACCTGATGCCCCTGTTCACTTTGCAAGAAATAGGAACCTTGAGTTAGTGGACATTTGTGACATCCTGTCTGAAAATGTAAATTGAGGTTTTATAGATAATATGAAGTAACCCCTGTGTACCAGGTTAGGTAACTCACCCACCAGTCTTAAAAGGGCAAGATAAAGAGATGAGCACCACAGCAAAGGACAGCCTAGTATATGCCCCCTAACTTTACTTTAACAGGTACTGCTGACCCGGTACAACTATGTGGAGAGTCACAAGCTGTTGGATGGCCGCCTCATCATCTCCTCCGTGGCCGTGGGCTTCTCTATCTTCGCACTCATCTGGGACTGGCTCTATCCCTTCCCACAGTCCAGGTACTATACACTTAGTCTTTACCCATTATTCACTCATTCAATATTAAACCACCTTCCTAAGTTTGCATAAAAGTATTTAATGATAGCCAGACTATAAGGAAGCATGAAGTCATAAATACATAAGTGGTTAAAGTAAATTATTGAAATGTGACAACAAATATTATAGCCTACACCTAGAACTTCCATCTCCAATGCAAGAGACAGTTATACCTTGCAAGATTATTACTTTAAACCAAACATACAATATATATTTGCAAGACTGCATGTAACTATGATTGGTGACTGTGATACCACTGAATATAGATTTATCAATGCCAATCCCAGTTACATACTTTCTCAGTCCAAGTACTGTACACTTCACCAAACTCAAATTATATCGTGCAATATTTTTGGCCTCCCCTTTGTGGATTAACCCCTTGAGGATATGATGCATTTTAGCAGTTTATTCTGATTATCATTAGACAATTTTATACAGCTTTGGAAGGGTCTGTGGGAATTGAAAAAATAGAGACTATCTCAATTAACCCTCTGATTAATTTGCTTGGGAAACAGATTCACTTGATCATGTAATGATATACATCCTATGTGATGGTTTTGTGTTCTTTTATTTCAAAATTTTATTTTGCTAAAGCGTTAATTCCACATAGCGATTTTGATAAGTTCTATTGTCTTTATATTGTATCGTCCCTGTTTTGGTTTGTTTGTTTTGCAAGTTTTACATTATTTTTCCATATAACCTTCCTAACCTGAATAAAATCTTCTAATAATAGCCAGAAAACAGATAAGAAGTGTGTTATGGATCCTCAGAGGGTTGTTGTTGTTTTTCCCCAAGCTGCCTGGCCGAACAGCCCCAAGGCCCCGAGCAAGGCCAAGACCATAACCGAGCGCCCCCACAGAACCCTCCCTGCCGACCACAATAAAGCCTGGGTGACCGAAGCCACTCCATGGCGGGGAGCTGAGGAGGGTGCGGAAACGCCCGGGAAACCAAAGCCCCACCCAGGGCCCTGTGCCCCTCAGCAATTATGAAGAGAAAGTTGAGGGGCAAAGGAAAGATGTGACGCTTTGGCTTCCAATCTTGGTAGATTAGGAGGTCAATCCACGCAAGAGATGCCGTCACTTGAGATCTAGAAAATATATAAGTAAAAGGAACAGTCAGAGTAAGCTATGGGTATGGCAGAGATCGCTCAGTTCTCACTCTGATAGACCAGCCCATCACCACATGACTAGAACCAAATCCTCTCAGCATCAGCTAGGAAAGGCCCTAGAAAGCCACCTTTGGCGGGGGGATAGTTCCCCTATTTCAACCCTTTTCGGGGTTGGGCACCCGCCCTAATGCATCTGGCAATACTGTAGATATAATTTTGTTAGTAAGGTAGGAAGAAGGGAAATCACTGTACAGGTAGGTGAAACATTTAGTGTAAATCTTTTTGGTGTGTGTGTGTGGTAGTGTAATATGACAACTGTAATACTGGTCCTATTGCAGGAGTGTGATGCTGGTGTGTGTGGTGGTGTACTTTGTGATGATGGGTGTACTGACCTGGTACACCACATACCGGGAACACGGGATCTTCTGCACCGCCCTCAAGAAGGACCCGGCAGGCATCGACCCGGACCTGGTGTGGCATGCATCGTCTTCCCTCAAAAGGTGCGTTTTTATGCGTTTTCCTTTCTTTTTTCTATTATCTTTTGATACATATCATTTATTGAAATAAATTAACTCTTTGACGGCCTTCATACAATTCCAGCCACAAACATGGCCAATTTCCAAAGCAAGAGACAACCCCCGAAGTTAACCAAGTGAGGAACATGCTCTAGCATATTACCTGCTCAAAATCCATCTGGAAAAATCAATGTTTATCTTAAAAAGCCTAGATGCACGCACGCATGACAGTCATGCATGCATGTGCGAGACCTTGCCATCCCAAGGTTGTTATGGAAAGAGAAAGGGTAATTCCCAACTGTAACACAGCACCACATTTCCACATCCAAGGACCATATGATACTGCTGGGAGTCCTTACTAGCGCCCCAACACATTCTTAGAACATGCAGAACATATTGTGTCCTGTATATCATAAAATCCAGTCCATATAATGTCCCTCTGCCTTGATTCTCCCCAGATTTGATAACAAGTACCAGCTGTGTCTGAGCCAGCAGTTGGGTGGCAGTGGTTCTCGACCCAAGGAGGCCCGCATTGTCCTCACCATCGAGAGCTACTTTGACGACACTGGGCACCTCCTCTACCCCGCCGTGGCTCGCGAGGTCCAACGCCTCCACTCCGACCTCGACAGCAAGAAGAACTAAACTCTGATTGTTATAAATAGGCGGGGAATTGGCTTGGCTCAGTTTTGTTTTATACTAGCTACTGCAGATGATTTTTTACAGCTTATGAAGTACAACCACCTGCACAAGTAGCTGGTACACTCCTATGTGATAAACTTCAAATAGTGAACATTGAGGGAAAACACTTACTGTACTTGGGTATGTGTTTGAAGGGAATGTTTCAAGATATTTCATCATCTTATCAAAATTGTTAAAGAAAATCTGTACCACCTTTTTTTCTGTCAGCCTCTACCTCTAAAGATCAAAGGGGAAAAACTCAATGAATTATCTGATCCATACAGGTTCTTCCTAATTGAATAAACTTGTTAAGGGGACATGGGCCGGTTTTCTGGGCACCTTTCTCCCTCGTGTTTAGCCCCATTAGTTTTCAGATGTTAAGATGTTTACCCCATTAGTTAGTCGATTTTAAGACCTTTCGGCCCATTTCTTTGTCAATATTTAGACCTTTCGTGCTATTTAGGTATCGATGTTTTCCCTGGCGAACAATAGTGAGCCTGTAATGTTGGAAGAACCGGCCTTCGGCCAGGAAATTTTTCTACCGAAAAATGTACAAATTAATCTAGAAAGGGGATCTAATGGATGTTTTTTATTAATTTGATAGAGGTGTAGGGAGGAAACTAGAAAAATAATGAATACTGTACATGCAAAAATTGCCCAAAAAGTAAACCATCTCCCCTTAATTCTTTATCTAGTATTTATATCTCAAAGGAATATATTTACTGTTGAAGGGTTCATATTGTGCCACGTTGTATGTCTTGGAGTGTACTACTAAGTTGTCCTTACTTGAATACAGTACTGAGCTGTGACAAGTTAGGTACTGTAATGTAATACCGTATGATCTTAAGGGGGTTCACCGTTTTTTTTTTTATCTTTCTCTCCTTCCCTGGCTTGTATCCATTCAGCCAACTGTTTTAAGACGTTTATCCCCATCCAGGTGTCGATTTCTTCCTGGCGAGCGATAGCGAGCCAGTATTGTTTGGAGAAATCCGGCTTCGCCGGAGACATTTTTCTATCGAAAAATGTAAAAATTTAGCTTGCTGTCAAAACAAAGCTATATATATATGCTGGCTCGCTAACGCTCGCCAGGAAAATATAGACACCTGGATGGGGTAAATGTCTTAAAACAGTAGGCTGAATGGATACAAGCCAAAGAGAGAGGGAGAGAAAGAGAAAAAAAGTGAGGTAGGCCCCCTTAAATTGTTTTTACCCTTTAATTATACCAGGATGGTATTAAGATCATGTGGTGATGGGCTGGTCTATCAGAGTGAGAACTGAGCGATCTCTGCCATACCCATAGATTACTCTGACTGTTCCTTTTACTTATATATTTTCTAGATCTCAAGTGACGGCGTCTCTTGCGTGGATTGACCTCCTAATCTACCAAGATTGGAAGCCAAAGCGTCACATCTTTCCTTTGCCCCTCAACTTTCTCTTCATAATTGCTGAGGGGCACAGGGCCCTGGGTGGGGCTTTGGTTTCCCGGGCGTTTCCGCGCCCTCCTCAGCTCCCCGCCATGGAGTGGCTTCGGTCACCCAGGCTTTATTGTGGTCGGCGGGAAGGGTTCTGTGGGGGCGCTCGGTTGTGGCCTTGGCCTTGCTCGGGGCCTTGGGGCTGTTCGGCCAGGCAGCTTGGGGAAAAACAACAACAACAACAACCAGGATGCATTCTTCCTTTATTATACCAGGATGCATTCTTCCTTTATTATACCAGGATGCATTCTTCCTTTATTATACCAGGATGCATTCTCCCTTTATTATACCAGGATGCATTCTCCCTTTATTATACCAGGATGCATTCTCCCTTTATTATACCAGGATGCATTCTTCCTTTATTCTAACTCTCATTAAACAGTTTTATTCCGCTTAAGAAAAACTTCTATGGAATTAAAAATGTGAAAACTATATCAATGAAGCCTCTAGCTCCCCCAAATTCTTACTAAACTGAATATAATCGTCCAATGATAGCCAAACTAAATTGAAGAAATGCGCCATGGTATCCTCAAGGGGTTAAGGGGAGATAGGCTATTTATTTGCTCATTTATATATATTTTTATATTTATTTTTACTTTCCTCCCTAGTCCTCCATCAAACTTAAAAAACATCCATTCTAGATTAATTTATACGTTTTTTGGTAGAAAAATGTCCTGGCCGAAGGCCTCTTCTTCCAAAATTACAAGCTCACTTTCGTTCGCCAGGGATTGAATCGACACCTAAATAGCAAGAAAAGTCTTAATATAGACAATGAAATGGGGCGAAAGGTATTTAAATCGCCAAACTAATGGGCCGAACGTCAACAAATCTGAAAACTAAAGGGGCTAAGCATGAGGAAGAAGGGGGAGCAGAAAAACGGCTTATTCCCCCTTAAATATCAACCAATCAGCTGGCTATGTCTTTGCCTACTTCTGTTGATCGTGTAGTGAGAGAGAGCGCCTGTCTTTTTATATGGACGCCATTTTGGTCCCATAAGTTTCAATGGATTGATATTTTATTTTTGATTGTCTAAAATATAGATGGAATTAATAAACTTTATATCCTGTTCAGTTATTGCCAGATATTTATCATCGGTATGGACATCTTTCCGTGTGAAACGAATGACATCAGTGGCACTCAGTAACCGAGGAGTTGCGGTTGCTTATTGTTCAGCCCGTGTCACACTAGCAATGTTTCCAATGGAGTCATGGAGTACGAGTCCTAGCTAGCCTTCATTCAATATGTCTTGAGTAGTGAATCTTTAACCTCTTGAGGATTATGACACATTTTGACAGTTTATTCTGGCTCTTATTAGATAATTTTATACGTTTTAGGAAGAATGGTTCGATCTAGGGAGTTAAGAGATAGTATTTATCCATTTTAATCCTATAAATCCTTCGTAAATTGGTTAAAATTGTCGAATGATAGCCAGAATTAACGGTTGAAATGTGTCATAACCCTTAAGGGGTAAATGGCATTTGTCTAATATGGTATGACCACCTGTAGAACTAATAATAAACACAGTTTCCAGTAGAGGTATGATTGCTTCATTGTTAGTGTTTATTTGTATTTTGTTATAAGTGTCTCCGTGTGTTTTATTTCACAAGTAGAAGCATGGGTTTGATTCAGGGTAAGTTTTATTTGGATAATTATCTTCTTTTTCTTTAAACTGGATCAACCATTCTTAGAAGTAATTCATTTAGTGTACGGTACTGTACTGTATTTTGGTATTTGCAAATATTAAAGTGTAGTCATATACAACTCTACCTTTCGTTTGTACGGTACTCTTAAGAACAATGTGTGTACTACAACTCTCCATTTACCGTACGGGTAACATCTTTTTCATGTTTTTCTAGATATATTTACACAATATTATGCAATTTAGGAAGGTTGTACTGGAGTAAAAAACTAATTATAATAGTATATACCCATTTAATTATGAGATCATTCCTAACTTGAATAAAATCACCTAATATTAGCCAGAATAAAAGGAAACAAGATTTCCGTGCTTGAAGTAGAGTACAGTGTTATTATTTTGCTGTTATGGAAAACCAGATTTCCACAAATTTGTGCTGTTCGTACCTGGTGGTTGGGTTATTTTTTAGAATATGTGCAAGAATCTGATAATACAGTTACTTTAAAATTATGTTTCAAAAACCTGTCTGCTATATATTATTTTGCAAGTTTTACATTATAATAGATTAATTTTAATACTACTTGAGGGAATATGTCTTACGAGGGCGAGTTAGGTATAAATTTACGAAACTTGACAACTTAACTGAAATGCATGCTAAACACAGCAAACAAAACATTAACTACTGTATAGTCAAGACAAAAAATAGCTAAACAGAATCGCATTACGTTAAAAATTACAATTCATTTATCACAAAATAAAGATGTCTAAAGAACACAAGCTACCACCAAAATTTACAGAATACTGTTAAACAAATTTATCCAAATTCCATCCCCCTCACACAAGGTAACTTACGTAAATGATGAAGTTGAAAATGTTCTTGATATAAATATACAGATTGTTAATGAACAGTGCACTTAAAATATACCACAACGTTGATGATTTTAATTTTAACGTAATAAACTTTCCTTTCCCTAGTAGTAATATCGATAGTAAAATAACTTATAATTGTTTTTATTCCCAGCTAATAAGATTTTGTAAAATTTGTACCAGAGTAGAAGACTTTTGGGATAGAGCTAGGTTACTATACAGACTCTTAGTAGACAGAGGTTTTGTTGCAAGTAAATTGTTGCATAAATTTAATCTTTTTTAGGTCAATTATTGTGACTATTTTAAAATTTGATATCAATAATTTTAATCAAGCATTATTAACTTGAAGTTTATATTATAACCTCTGCTTACTTTTTGTCTGTATGTATTAATGTTTATCTTTTTCTATTGTTATTATTCATTTGTATACCGGTAATGAATTGTTCTTGTTAACCCGGGAACTGCGGGAAGACTCTTATGAGTTCCCCGGCGGACTGCGGGAAGACTCTTAACCCTTCCTACCCGGGATACCTTAGGTAAGGACAGCTCTGCAGAAGGGCCGCTACCCGGCCGTCCTTACCTAAGAAGGCAGCTTAATAGCCTAATTAAGCTTGGTCCGAACGCCGTGCGTACGACGTATGTCAACAAACCCAAGCGTTGCGTCACCGCACCTCCGAAAACAAGAAGGAGAAGACTTCAATGTTATTGTTCTGACGTCAGACGAAATTAGTGTCTGAAAAGCCTCCATATTGGCAACATCTCTGCAATATTTGCTCCACTGAAATCATCATCACAACTGAACCAGTTGATTTACAGAGCTCTACTCAACGCCAAAATACAGATTGAAAACCGCACTACGATTATAGACGAGTGGGAAAGTTCTAGCAGTGAAAATAAACATAAATACGGTAGCCTAGGCCTAGACGTTTTTCAGCCATTTCGCCCGGGTACGGGCGACCGTCCTTAGGTAAGACAGGCCGGGTAGGAAGGGTTAAGAGTCAGGGGGGAAAAAATCCATTTAAAACACCCCAATTTTTTTTTTTTTTTTTTTTTTTTGCCCCTGGGCCATGCCAAATATCACTCCTCCACCTCCCCTCCTTCCCCACTTTCCTCCCCTCCTTCAGTTATCACCTATTTTCCCTGTTATTCCCTTATTCTGTGGTATATTTTCGTGCTAACATTAGCGAGTTGCAAGCAGGGCATTGTCATCACTGTTAGCAAGCGAGTGCAAGAGAGAGAGAGAGAGAGTATCGATCGACAGTCTCTCTCCAGAGGTGGAGAAAAGTGGTGGGAAGTGAGGTTGCCTCAGCCATACATTATGTAACTCCCGGCCTGTATCGCCGATTTTGACCATCCAAACGCGGTTTCCACTTGTTTTATTGTTGTAACAGGTTAATACCTTTATAATCAACCTATAATAGGCGCATATGGATAAGTATTAATGCTATTTATGATAAAATAACTATGTTAGTGATGGGAACTGCTCAAATACGTCCGCACAGGAGTGTGGTGTCTTATACCCCCATGCGCACTTCAGAGATTAAAAGAGTACAGTGGAGCCCCCATCCTCGCTACACCGGTCTTCGTTGATTCAATTCTCGCACCACACACCAAATATTCCCCATTTCAATTCTCGCGCCAAAAGCCTCATTCCTCTCATCAAAATCCCAGCCGAAACCCAAAAAAATAGCAAAAATAACGAAAAACTCTACATAAAACTAGAAAACAAACAAAAACAATAATTTTGTTTTAACATAACGAAAGAATCTGCCAGTAGCTTGCCGTTTAGAGACGAAATCCGAGTGAATCCGAGATCCGATCGTCAAATGCGCAAGATGCCGCCATCTTTGTATGACGTCATCACTAAGCAGACGCTTGCAGTTTAGCTAGTATCTGTGTTGACAAAACAACCGTTTGCAAGCCTTTTTGTGCCTGAACCCCTTATCTCTCGCGTTTATTATAACCTCTAGTACATCTAGTGATAGGGATGGTTGGCCTGGTGGTAGCAATGAAGGAATTTCATGCTCAAAACACAACAAAGACCAGTCCATGTCGGACGAAAGCGATTGCATTGCCTAGCCTAGACGATGTTAGCCTAGGCTAGGCTAAGTATGACAATGATTTATAATAAAATCTGTGTGGTAAGTAATCTTCTCATAATACGTATGTATACGTCTTTTCCTCATAATATGTATTTATTGGTTGTATTTGGGGCGAAATGGGTACTTGAGGGGTGGCTGGAAGAATTTAGAACCTAGGCCTAGGCTAGGCCTAAAAAAATTTGCATGATAGAAACAATGCCCCAATCTACAGTATTTATGGTTAGGACTGTCATTTAGCCATGTCTACATTATTATTTACAATGCATAAGATTTAGGCCTAGGCTACTTGATGTAGCCTAGACAAAAAACATGTTTTCATAGCCTAACACTGGGAAAAAGTGCAGTAATTGTTTAGATATTGGGCCTTTTTTTTCTAGTTATTAAAAACTTATTCTATGGTGTATTATATGATACAGTATAATGCATAAAATTTAATTTGTTTACAATAAAACATGTTTTCATAGGCAAAAAATAGAAAAAGACGCAAATTTTGGCATGAGCATGGAACCGATTGAATTTTCCCCATAAGAACAGTGCCCCGATCTTGGATGTTTCAATCCTAGCTCTATTTCTGCGGAACCGATTAGCAGCTAGGATGGGGGCTCCACTGTACTCTTTTGTTTATTGTCGATAGTATCAATTGCTTGCTTTTGCGATTTCCTTAGTTTATTTGTACAATAAATGTAGGTTATTCGTAGCGTAGTAATTGTTAGGGGTCACTTGAAGCATGCTATGCTTTTTTTTTTTTTTTTTTTTTTTTTTTTTTTTTTTTTTGTATTATAACTACTCCCTCTCGGGCATAGGTACCTACCCGATAGCACTATCGTTAGTGATAGCCATTTGTATTTTTTACTATTGTTAATGTCTTGTCAAGTTTCAAATTTGATTTTAATAGCAAATTTTGACATTAATTGTGGCTTCGTTATTCATGCAGAGTTTAGTAAAAATTTACCAGAACGTCCCCGACTTCCCAAATTGACTAATTCCTTGAACGTGACGATAGTGCGTTATTATATGTGCGATTAGTTTGCTTGGGAAACAGATTAACTTGCTCATGTAGTAATGTACGCCCTATGTGGTGGATTGTGTTCTTTTATTTATAAATTATTAGTTTTACTTAATACGTTGTTTTCACATATCGATTTTGATTAGTTTTGTCTTTTTACTGTGTTCGTATACATTTTTGTTTGTTTATTTTCCAAGTTTTACATTATAATAAAATCAAGAGAGAGGGTCATTAACTCGATGACTGCGGGCTGTTATATATAAAATACGGTCATCAGTGCTGCACTTGTCATGTGACAATTGCCGAATATTTGCGTAGAACAAGGCCTGGGAGGCAGGGGAACGAATATAAGCAGCATGGAACGGTCCTATCCACTGCCAGCTGTGTCTGGGCGGACACTAGAGTCAGTGGGAGACATCTCCAACTACCTTACAGACTTGAGGATAGCGAAAACCGCTCTAACTCGCTAATTTTTACCGATTTAGCGTCACTTGCACGGCAACCAGTGGTCGTACAGACATTATTCAGGTGTCATTGGAAAGGTTTATTCCTCTGCTTTCAGGGATATATTGATATTTTGTGTCATGCCCCAGCCAGGGTTTGAACCCAGACCAGTAGTGCAGCACCTAAACCACTAGACCACCGAAGAGCTTAAAAGTAGTGGCTTCATTTGGAATTACATCCCATCCACCACCACCCGCTCCGACTCGTGATCACGTAGATACCATACACACAAACACCTCATACACAAACTCTAGCAACTAAGTACTAGAGAAGGAAACTTGTAATCTGGGGCACACTGAAGGCCTCACTAAATAAACAAGTAAAGCCCTAATAAATTAATATTTTGTCATGCCCCAGCCAGGGTTCGAACCCAGGCCAGTATAATTGAAATACATCCTAGCTCATGTTTATACATGAAAATTTGCAGATAATGAAGGTTACTTTTAGTAAAAAAAAAAAAAAAAATATTTGTCCCCTTCATCCTTGACGATATGTCTTAAACATTAATGGCAATCTTTGAACCCAAAGGGGAGTGTTCAAAACACCCGCCCCCGAAGCGTCAGAGACCAAATATCGTAAGTGTACGCTCATAATTTCTTATGGAATCGTCATTATGAAGCGGATGCCAACTACGAAAAATAAATAAAATAAAAATAATAAAAGAAAAAGTACCAATACTCTAAATCTACTATGCTTTCCATCGTGTGGATGTTGCTAGCGTGGGTTTGTCCCTAGACGTTGATGCGTCATTTCTCTGCGCTTTGGGGCTCGTCGACGGACGTGTTTTCCATCCTCTCTTCATTCTGCATTCTAGCGTCTGGAATAGTGAGTCTTTTGCTCATTTGTCTTATTTGAGATGTTATAGAATAGGTTTAGACTAGATAGGTCGGGCGTGCAGTCGACACGGCCCCTAGGAGTGTGTTATTTAGGGTGTTATGTGTTAGGCGTCCCCTCAGGTCCCATTGGCCGAGGTCGCCATGTATTTTATTGTTATTGCTCTAATTTTAACCTTAGCTAGCAGGGTTAGAGGCTTGTTATATTCAGGGCAACGCTTTTCGGCCGCCTTTCTGGTTGGTTAAGCGTTTTTTGATTCATCGGCAGAACCTATAGTTTAAGGGTGGCCTCCCCCTGGTACTACTCTCCTTGTCGCGGTTGGGGGGCTTCGGGGCCGGCGACTGGGGCTTGATGGGGGAGGGATGTGGTTGTTTCCCTCCCTCTCCCCTCGAGCTTTCGTCCTCAGCTTGACTAAGTTTGAGTAGTTTTTCTTTCCTCATTCTATGTTTTTCCCCTTCTATTCTTATTCTGTCCCATTTGGCTGTCCTCGGGCAGCCTATATCTCATGTCTCCCTGGCCTGGCTAGGTAGTTGACTCCTGTCCCGTTTCATCTCTTCGGTTGCTGATGTGGCCGAACTGACTTGATTCCCTTCGGTAATGCATTTTTTACTTCTCGATGTGATTTTTTCTACCTTCGACCTGATCTCTCATTCTTCCCCCTGATCACTTGGTTGGTTTTGCGGTGTAGCAGTTCTTGCCTCGTCCTTCAGCCCTGCCCTATAAGAGCACTGATGTGGAGCTCATGTGGTCCGGCTGAACTGGTGAAATGGTGAGAAATGTCTGCGTGTCTTCACCTTCCTCGATTTGTTCCCCTACTGCCCTTCCCTCTCTATCTTGACTCGTTTAGTTATATATCTTGATCGAATCGTTCGGGCCAGCCCTATGAGAGTTCTTTTGTGGTAGTCCGGAGACTTAAGGCACATTTTGAGTAGAATTGTGCATTTTGTGATACAAGTACTGTATTAAATTTGGCGCAGCTATAATCTAGCCCATAACAGTTCATTTAAAAACGGGAGCCTAACCAGATTCGACCTATGGCGAAAATGGCGGCCATTTTTAAATGGCCGCCATGCGAACATTGAAATCCTCATATCTCTGTTAATAATAGTGATAGGTTTCTAATCTTGACATCTATAACTGTTTGTAATACCAAGGAATTCAAATATGAGACTATTTTCAACTTATAATGTTTCCACCATGTTGTTGTTGTTGTTGTTGTTCCCTAAGCTGCCTGGCCGAACAGCCCCGAGTCCCTGAGAAAGGCCATGGCCACGATCGGGCTTTCCCACAGAGCTCTCATTGAGTGTAGATTGTGTTGTTGGCGTAAGTGGTTGTGTGAAATGCAGTCTTCTATGATGTGTTTAATGGTATGGGGTGCTGTGTTACATCCCGGGCAGGCGTCGACAACGGAGTCTTCCAGTCTCTTCTGATAGCTCAGGAGAGCTGGATGGTGTCCGCATCTCAGCCTGGCCAGGTGGACTCTGTCCTCGCGAGGAAGGGAGGATTCGGAAGGATGGATTTCGGGAGGTCGTGCATGCAGCTGCGTGTTGTCTGTGAGTGAGTGGATGGATCGGTGAGAGATATGAGTATGGATGTGCTTCTGGAAGTTAGTTCGGGGTGGGCAGGGAGGGAGAGAGGACAATAATTGTGTGTGATACCGTGTGCTGGGTGTTGTTTTGATATTTCTTGGTATCTGTGGGTGTGTTGCCATGTAGTTTAGTAGGTGGTCTTGGTTCGTGGAGGCTGCTGCCAGGAATTGAGTGCCTCTCATGTCCAGATGGTCTTTGACTTTGAGGATTTTGGTTTCTTGATGTAGGTGATCTGTGGGTGCAGTAGCTGTGCAGCCTGTAATGATCTTCAGGGCTTTGTTTTGAATAGTCTGTAAGGTCTTATGATGTGTTTCAGCTAGGTTAGAAGCCCAGGCTGGGCTTGCGTATTCCATCACTGATCTTATGTATTGTTTATATACTGTGGTGGTAGTTTCTTTGTTGTGTCCAAATTTTGTGTGAGCAAGTGACCTGAGGGCGTTAAGTCTGGGTGTCAGTTTCTTTTTAATGTTTGTGGTGTGCTGTTTGAATGTCATATGAGTATCATATGTTACTCCTAGGATTTTGGGTGTGTGTGTATGTGTTAGGGGTGTGTTGTTTATGGTGAGTTGAGGGATGTATTCGTGTTCTGTCCAACTTGTGAGCAGGGTTGCGGTGGATTTGGCTGGGGCTAGATTAAGTCTGTTTGTAGTGCACCAGTCATGTAGTGTGTTGCGATAGGGTTGAAGGAGATCTGTTGCTCTTTTTGGGTCATGGTGTATGCATGTGAGTGTTATGTCATCTGCATAGGAGGCTAAGTTTATTTGGGGCATATTGGGTGTAGTTATATCGTGCATGTACAGATTGAAGAGTGCGGGCGATAGGACGGATCCTTGTGAGACTCCGTTTGGAAAGTTTCTGATTTTAGATGACTGACCGGCAAAAGATACGTGTGCACATCTGCCTGCTAGGAAGTTGGCCAGCCACCTTTTTGTGTTGTTGTGCATGTTTGTGTTGTAGATTTTGTTTGTTAGGTTGTGGCGGGGGATGGCATCGAAGGCTTTACTAATGTCGAATGTGGCTAATAGTGATCTGTGTGGTGGTCTAGCTGAGTTGATGCCGTCGAAAGCTCTTTGTGTAAGGTCTGTGAGAAGAGTGTTTGTGGAGTGCAGTGGCCTAAAGCCATGTTATGTTGGAGCTAGGGGTAGGTCAGGTGTAATTAGTTGTAATACTAGGCGTTCCATGACTTTGGAGGGGGAGCAAAGGAGTGTGATGGGGCGGTGCGAGGAGCGTAGCGTGGGGTCTTTGTTGGGTTTGGGGAATGTGATGATGATACCATGCTTCCAAATGTCTGGTATTGTGTTGTGTGAATAGCTGTAGTTTGATATGTTAGTGAGTGCTTGTATGCCTTGTGGTCCCAGGTGTCTGAGATGTATGTTGCTTATGTTGTCTAGGCCACAGGCGGGTGAGTGCTTGAGATTGTTGTTGTTGTTGTTGTTCCCCAAGCTGCCTGGCCGAACAGCCCCAAGGCCCCGAGTAAGGCCAAGGCCATAAACGAGCGCCCCCACAGAACCCTCCCTGCCGACCACAATAAAGCCTGGGTGACCGAAGCCACTCCATGGCGGGGAGCTGAGAGGGTGCGTAAACGCCCGGGAAACCAAAGCCCCACCCAGGGCCCTGTGCCCCTCAGCAATTATGAAGAGAAAGTTGAGGGGCAAAGGAATAATGTGACGCTTTAGCTTCCAATCTTGGTAGATTGGGAGGTCAATCCACGGAAGAGACGCCGTCACTTGAGATTTAGAAAATATATAAGTAAAAGGAACAGTCAGAGTAAGCTATGGGTATGGCAGAGATCGCTCAGGTCTCACTCTGATAGACCAGCCCATCGCCAATTGAGATTGTTGATATGCTTTGTCTGGTGATTGGTGAAGGGTGTATAGTCAGGGTCTGTGGGGAATTGTCTCTTACGTCGGATGACACGTCGGTCGTCTTTGTGAGGTTTTAGGTGGCTGACATGTGAGAAGTGATTGATGAGAGTGTTTGCTTGTTGTTTACATGAAGGAGTAGAGTCTGTTGTTGTGATTGCAGCATGTGATTGTGTTGTGTTGCTGTTGGAAAGTGTGATGCTGTTTAGTGTTTTGTAGAGTTTTTTGGGGTTTGTTTTGTGATCAAGTGTTTGTAGGAAGTTATTCCAATTTAGTTTTTGTTGTTCTTGTATTTTGTTGTTAGTTTGGGTGTTGAGTGCTTGAATTTGTTGTGTGATGTCTTGTGTGTGGGGTGCTGGGGAGTGTTTCAGTATGTCACGTTGTCTGATGAGGTTTTGAATTTCTGGTGTGAAGTTGGGGTCTTTTTTCTGTTACCTCTTGGAATGTGTTTCTTGTCAGCGTTTTGGATAGTTTTATTGAGTATGTGTACAGCATTGTTGATGTTAGTGATGGGTGTACTGTTTAGAGTTGTGAAGTGTTGTTCTGTCTCATTTGTGAATGCTTCCCAGTTAGCTCTTTTATAATTGGTGTATGTGTGTTTGTAGCTAGCTGGGGTGAGTCTGGTTTTGGTGGTGATAATGATCGGGAGGTGGTCAGAGCCTAAGGTTCTGACCACCCTCCAGGATGTTGTGGGGAGCAAAAGGTGATGTCTGGCCACCATGTTACCAGACATGGCTGCCATAACACTCAATTATGTTTGTTTAACATTGGTTTAATGTCCAATGAATTAAACAATAATGCAGACTGTTACGTTAATTGTAATTAAATGAAGATTTCGGTGATATAGTTAATTAAATGGTATGATCAGATCATCAAACTGTATCAAATTTCTCTGGTTAAAAAGTTTGATGCAGCGGAGACACCGTGCTAGAGAGATCAAGATGCAGTTAACCAGTTAATGCCCTGTATATGACTCCTAGCTGCAGGAATACCTCCGTCTCCTTTTTGTTTTCAACAAATGGAATATAATAATACAGTACAGTAAACCCTCGCCATCTCGGACCTCTAGAAGTCGGAAACCCGTACTAGTCGGAAACCCGTACTAGTCGGAGTGGCTACGGCCTCTCGGACATTTCCGTCATCGTTCCGACAGTTTCTGACGTTGTCGGACTTTATATAAGTATTCGGAAAATGTCTGATATTATATTTTTCAATTCCATTGCATTAGAAATGATTCAAAGATTACAAGAAGTCCAAATAAGACATAGTTATGTTAATGTATAAGGGAGTTACGTAGATGCATTAGAGAGATAGATAGATAGAGAGTTACAGAGGGGGAGTGAGCGATAAACACGAACTATTATGAGACGGACTTAATTGGTTCTGAAAAGACAAGATAGATAGAAAGAGTTGCAGAAGGGGAAGTGAGCGATAAACACGAACTATTATGAGACGGACTTAATTGGTTCTGAAAAGACAAAGGAGACATTTTTATTGAGTCTTTTTCATGTTATTATTTCTGTGCTAGAAGGATAATATTGTTTTAAATTCCATCGCATTAGAAATTATTTATAGATTACAAAAAGTCCAAATAAGACATAGTTATGTTAATGTATAAGGGAGTTAGTTAGATGCATTAGAGAGATAAATAGCTAGAGAGAGAGTGGCTAGGGGCGAGCGAGCGATAAAATACTAACATATACGAGACGGACTTATGTTTCTGAAAGACAAAGGAGACTTTTTTTTTTATTTACTCTCTTTTTCATTTTATTATTTGTGTTAGAAGGGTAATATTGTTTTCAATTCCATCGTATTAGAATTGATTCATAGATTAAAAAAAGACCAAAAAGACATAGTTATATATATGTATGAGGGAGATAGATGCATTAGATATATAAAAAAAAAAAAAAAAAATCTCAATTTTTCTGGTGACGCGGACTTTCCTCTTCTAATTCGGAATTTTCCCTCTCTTAAGTCGGACATAAGTCGGACTAAGGACATCTCGGATTTTCGGTCATCTCGGACTGGGTCTCCCCCCAATTAGTCCGAGATAGCGAGGGTTTACTGTACCTAAATTTAACCCTCTCCGACATATGACGCAATTTTGAGCCTATTAGGGATACTTTAAAGCCTTTGTTACCATCAGGGGTATTTAGAAACCTTTAGTTTAGTTACTTCAACCTCTGCAGATGTCTTTGAGTTAGCTGTGGGCAGAAAACTAATTTTGGAGAGGTAATTATAAGAGTGAGAGAATTCTATTTCTTATTGCTAATCTGGCAACCTCTGCGTCATATGAGCGTGAAAGGGTTAACACTTAATATATACTATTTCCCTGTTAGTTGAAACTAATGGAATATAATAATACTTTCTAAATTAACACTTAACATATATTATTTCCAAGGAATTACTCACATCCACCACACTTGCATAGTCCTGTACAAGGTAAGTCTGCCTTTTTGCATTTGCATTGTCCCTTGCAGCCCTTGATACATCCACACTTGACAACAAGATTCCCCAGCGGCTGGAAGGGTCATCCACTTCATTTTCCAATGTGTGCTTGCTTCCTCCCTTGACCAACCAAAGTCAGCTGGACTTGGTAATGTTGGTGACTTGATGAGTGCCTGACCCCAGACGTGACCTGCTTGATATCCTGTTCGTAAAAGGTGCTGGGTCAGTGCATCTTGAGTTGGTGGGATATTTTCAATGGCCTGCACTTTTGTGTGAATAATGTTTACCTTGCACTGTTCACTCTACTTTCAGAACTCCCACGGTCATACATGATTGTTACAAATCTTGCAATGGTAGGTAGAACATTTAATATGTCTTCCACTGTAGGAGTTTCTGCTAAAGTGCACAGATCACTAGTAACATGTTCAAAGACATTCCATGCTATCCAAGCTGTTCGTTTACCTTTTCCAGAAAAGAAGGATGTGACGTCACAGCCAGTCGGTGAATGGAATGCACGAAATGCTCTGCATTTACATTCTCCAAGACCCTGAGCCATACTGGAAACATCTAGAAACCAAAATTTAATCCATGTACCAAAAGCCACCCATAGAGATTCACACTCAAGCTTGTGGGCTATAGTCATGCTCAAGATAACATGTATCCACAGTTCTGATGATAATTTTCTTTATACCATGCAGAACCCCATCATTGGCATGAATAAAGATCCTCGTATCTGCCTGTTCATGATGACAGCCCTTCAGATGTGCCAGATTAGTAGGGGCTGAGGACAAAACATTCTCACCTTGAGTAATGATAACTATACTTGGGAATACTTCACTTAAAACATGATCACTGATGAGATGGAAGAGCTGGGTTTTGTTTTCATCCACACAGAAACTCATGCTACTTAGCTGGTACTTTATTGTTTTCTTTAACAAGTCTTCTGGCACCTGTCCCTCTCTTCTCTCTTACAGCAGCTTTTAGACTCCCCTTCTTAAAGACGTCAAAAACCATATCTAGTCTCTATATCTCCATTGAACTTTGATGTATTTCATGACTATTGTGGCATAGTCATCAAAAGTATTAAAAGGTCCTGGCATAATCATGTTGATAAAGGCAGCACCATCTAGAATGACCATTTGGGCTTCTTGGTGTTTCACTTTGTCATGAGGTACTACATTTTCAACACATGCTAACAGATCTGCTTTTGTACCACACTTAAGTCTCCATAGTCAGAAAGGGAAGGTGGATACGAATGGTTCTCATATGAGAAAAATTCTTCCATGTTAGTTTGCCATACCTAATATACAATGTACAGAGTTGAGAATAAGCTGCAATCACGTTTCAAAGAGTCAAGTTGTTTGTGTTGCTGTGATTTATCCTTGGGGGTATGTGTGGCAAAAAGTCGAAGCTTAGACTTTTTGATGACATCAAGAAGTGCGGTTGAACATTCAATGAGACGGTCTTGATAGAAAGCATCACATCTGTCCTGTCCTAACTGCTTAATTTTCTGAATAGAATCCACTATGACATGGTCAGCAACTCTACCTGTGTCAATATTAATCAATTCACTGGCAGTGTCCTTGAAGGGGTTTCCAGTGCCAGACATAATATTCACCAAAGACTACCTGGTTTAAGAAGGCATTTTGTGTTCCAGGAGTATCTTCATGATGATGGGCTTGTTTGTCCGATTGCGACTTGTTTAGTATACTGGTGAACTCGGTCTCAGAACCTGCTACCATCCACCTCAGCAAAGCTGCTGGTTTTTCAGTCAAGCCCACTGCTCCTCTTTCATCTTTCACACATGCATTGTTCTGCTCATGGCTCTCATCTAAGGACATCCTGGAGAATGGGCGAGTAGACTTGTTCACTGTGAAATTGCCTTTGCAGAATTGAGAATACACTGCAGGATGTTTCTGTTCAAGTGTTGACATATCCCAAAGGTGAAGAGCCACAGCCCGTGCATAATGATGATGGTCCAATGAATGAAAGAGCCACTGTAGTGCAGACAGGGTTTCAACATACAAGGAAAAGTTCCCTTCGTGAATGGCTCTATCCCACGTCAGAATGGTTAGTTCAGTGTTCAAGATTAGCTCCCAGAACTTGAAATTTACAGAAGATGCACTTTTCTCCTTGACCCAATCTTCCATACAAACGTCTATTCCATATTCAATGTAGGCTTCTTGTCTGAGTTTGAACAGTGCACAAGCTGTAACTTGATGGGATCTTGCTGTTTTCTTGAAATGTACTACTTTCAGAAAAGACTGCTGTACCTGGAGTAGTTATTCCAGCCTGACTTAAAGCTAATATCCAACCATTGCCATCAAGAAGATTACCCAAACATTTCAGCAATGCCATCTTGATATGTAGTCCTCCCAACATCACCACATATTTGTCCTCCCCCAAGTGTTTCAGGCCATATCCACTGAATGTCTGGCAATTTTGTAGAGGGGTTTATCACAGGCTATTACTGGTGTCTGTCCTTCATTGAGGTGGTGGACTGCTGTTCGCACAACATCCATTGCATGTTTGATCAATGCAATAGATTTAGAGTCCTCTCGAAATAATGGAAGAAGTGGAGTGATTACTGTTTGGTTTTCTGTTTGCTTGTACTTGTTATGTGGTTTATTTGCATGGTAAGCAGCCCATGATACATGCTTGTATTCATTTAACAAATACTCATCTGGCTTGTCTTGCTGTGGTAGTAAATTAATGTTATCACATACATGATTACAACACTGACTTTCTTCTTCGAATGTTTATCATGATAAATTAAAAGAAGCAACATCAGTATGTACTGCTCATATTGCTGTAGAAAGAGATCACACATCTATAACATTATATTTGTTTAGGAGTGTAAAATTCAGAGACATTAACATTTAAATAGCACCCATATATAATAAACAAATGGACACATTATAAGTTGAAAATAGTCTCATATTTGAATTCCTTGGTATTAAAAACAGGTATATATGTCAAGATTAGAAACCTATCACTTATTAACCTCTGAAGTGCTCATGGGGGGTATGAGACACCACACTCCTGTGCTGACGTATTTGAGCTGTTCCCATCACTAACATCGTTATTTTACCATAAATAGCATTAATACTTATCCATATGCGCCTATTATAGGTTGATTATAAAGGTATTAACCTGTTACAACAATAAAACAAGTGGAAACAGCGTTTGGATGGTCAAAATCGGCGATACAGGCCGGGAGTTACATTATGTATGGCTGAGGCAATCTCCTTTCCCACCATATTTCCCCACGTCTGGAGAGAGACTGTCGATCGATACTCTCTCTCTCTCTCTTGCACTCGCTTGCTAACAGTGATGACAATGCCCTGCTTGCAACTCGCTAATGTTAGCACGAAAATATACCACATAATAAGGGAATAACAGGGAAAATAGGTGATAACTGAAGGAGGGGAGGTGGAGGAGTGATATTTGGCATGGCCCAGGGGCAATACATTTTTTGTTTTTTTTGTTTTTTTGGGGGGTGTTTTAAATAAAAAAAAAATTTCCCCTTACTCTTAAGAGTCTTCCCGCAGTCCGCCGGGGGAACTCTTAAGGGTCTTCCTGTAGTTCCCGGGTTAACAGAGATATGAGGATTTTAATTTTCGCATGGCGGCCATTTAAAAATGGCCACCATTTTCGTCATTAGTCGAATCTGGTTGGGCTCCCGTTCGTTAAATGTACTGTTATGGGCTAGATTATAGCTGTGCCAAATTTCATACTTGTATCACGAAATGCATGATTTTTCACTAAGCCTCCGGACCATGGAGCCCCTGTAGTATACACCATACCCCTGTGCGTAGGTATTATGATTGTTTCCTCACTAAAATTGTTAATTTACCATAAATATAATTAATACTTATCCATATGCGCCTATTTTACGTTTAATATGAAGATAGTAACATGTGACAACAATAAAACAAGTGGGAAAAGTGTTTAGATGGTCAAAATCGCGAATAAGTACGGAGCGGCCCATTCATGAAATGTGGAGCAGAGCGAGGCAACCCCACCTCTCGCGAGATCTGGAGCATGACTGAGAGTCTCACCCCACCCTCTACCTCTACCAACACACTGGCTAGTCACATGACCACACCCTGCAACCGGCTTGCAGATGTTAGCACGAAAATATACCAATGAATAAGGGAATAACAGGGAAAATAGGTGATAATTGAAGGGGGGAAGGAGGGGACTTTGACAGATGTGGAGAAGTGATATGAGGTATGGAGGAAAAAAAACAGTTTCAAGTGCTACTGGGGTCTTTTAAAAAAATTTTTTTTTTAGGTCTAGGATCTTAACCCTTTCTCTGCAGGGTGTTTTGGGCTATTTAGGGTATATTCAGGCACTCCTGAATGATGAATCAAGCATCTGCATTAAATTAACTGTATTCTGCCGAAAACTAGGCGAAAATAGCTTCAAAATGAGACCAGAACGGGCCTCGTAGGTGGCCTGGTTCACCCGCAGCGGTGCTATAGAAACCCGCTATTTATTAGCACTCGCTCGCTCGGCAACACTGTTGTGAGAGGCAGTGAGAGACCCGCGCGAGACAGTCTACCTCAGTGGACCGCTGGCTGCTCTGAGGGTCGGAGGTGGGCTCCTCACGCTCCCGCCCACTGACACTTGATTTTTACGTTTTTTACAGGCTTTTAAAGCCTGGAAATTGTTGCAAATTGCCAGGACGTTCCAGAACGTCACCCGCAGGGAAAGGGTTAAGAGTCTCCCCGCAGTCGCCAAGTAAAACCTCTTAAGAGTCTCCCTGCAGCTGACGGGTTAAAGGGCATATATGGCTCGCCAAAAATCTCATCCTGTTTTTGTCACTCTTCAAAGCATGTTAATTTGACAAATAATGCACATGTGCTTTGCTTTGTTATAAATTTTACCCTAAAATAGCAAACAAATTCACAATAGATATTTATATTTAAGGGGGTGATGACATCAGCAGGGCCCACCCTTGAAAACACAGCCGAAATTAAGACCAGTTCACAGTGGTTCACAAGCTAGCCTGGATTTGTTTTACAGGCTTACCAATGCTACACTTATTCCAGCTCCAATCCTTGCTAAATTGGCTTATATTCTATGTATGACAGTCTATGACTCCAGATTTACCTCCACCTTTGTCAATTGTACCTACCTACAGCCTTGGACCATTGATAATAAATATCAAAGAGACAAATAAATAACCAGTTCGGTCCCAGGGTTACCAAAACGAAAAACAAAATAGCGCTAGATCCATTCTCAAAAGTTGCTAGAATGTCGTTAGATAGTAAAATAAATACTGGCAAAAATATATAGAGTAATACCATGATTCTCTCTAATATCGCTAATATTCCTAAAATATAACTAGAATTCATGTCACTAGATGCCAAAAAATGCTATTAGATTGAAATAAATTCCTCTAGATCTAGCTATACATATGCTACATTGGCACTACTGTTTGTTCAAGAGATTAGCCCTTTGAAATGACCGCTATGGGTAAGTTTATATTGTAGGGTTACCGCCAGGTTTCAGCATCTAGACGCCATCTTGACTCCGCGTAACTCGTATGTTATATCATAATACGTTGTTGTTTTATACTTCACATAAGGTTATATACAGTCAACCCCCAATAAGACCGAGAGATAGCTAGGTTTCCAGCAAAGTTAGGCCAAAGCGAATGTGGAGGGGCGTGGTCTCCCCCCTGATGGGCAGTCGAGGCATGTCGCCAGCACTGATGAGTTTAGTGGTGGTGGTGTTCAGCATGCCGAATCTGCAACGATGTTTGTCATAGTATTGTTTGAAGAGGCAGGACCTCGCAGCTCCAGTATCAATGAGGAGGCGTACCGGTATGCCTTCAATCTTTGCCAGGTGCTAGATGGGAGGCGGTTAAATGATAGTTGGATCCCCCGCTGAAGCCATGATGGACGGGGGAGGATTAAAAGAAACCTGAGGGAGGTCTTCTTCGCCTTCTGGGCTCTCCTCGATGGCTTGGATTGAATTGGGGTTTTCCGGGGGATACTCCTCTTCCTGGTAATCCTTCTCAATATCCAATTGTTGAGACTTTTCTTCGGCTGTGAGAACTCTGGAATATTGCCGTTGTTGTTGCTTGGCATGGTCTCTTATATAGTGCAGGGGGCAGGTGGAGTTGCATGCACTGAAATTGAATGGGTTGATCAAAATTAGAGGCCCATCCCGAGACCTAGGGGTGGCTGTGTTCGTGGATCGGCCTCGATTTGGAGTGTGGCCGGGTGGAAAAACCCTGTTCGGAGCGTTGTTATGGGGGTACACCCTATTGTAAGAGTGTGGGCGGGCCTGTTGCCATGGTGGCTGTCTCTGCCCGTGGCTGGGCGGGGCTCCTGATCTCCGTCCTCCGTGAGAGTGTGTGGGGAATCTCTTGATGGCTCCCACTGTGGAGGTCTTAGGTCTGGTGGCTAAAAGTTTCCGGATAGTTATCAGGTCCCAGTCATATACTACAGTGTCATGAATGGTGAATACGTGTTCTCTGATAAATGCAGGCAACACTCGTAGTAATGTGTTGAAGATATGCTGTTGATGTTGCAATGTGGTCTGGAGAGGGTATGCTGATCTAACATTCTGTGCTAGAAGTCCGAGGGTGGTGTCCAGGTCTCCGTCATATTTGATGTTGTCTAATTTGCTTAGGGAGACGACAGAGCCCATGGGGGGTTGGATCGCATTTATTACGATCTGCCGGAACTGTACTCAGGTGAGATCAGGGGTAACTTGTCCGGCTACCAGGGACACAGCCTTTCCCAGGTAGGACAGCAATTTTTTCTTGGTCCGTTTGATAAGCCAGGCTGAGCACTGGATTACCCATATCCAGATATGTCCGTATGACATATAAGTGTCTGCCTCATACTTGGGTATGGGAATGTGTGAACGAGTTGCCATGATGACTTATGTGATAAAACGCTCTATTTCCTTCGATTTTTGTGCCGACGCCTCTTCCTCCAGAATCAAGACCCACCGTCTGCTTCCAATGTTTTACCATGTTTTTACTGGGGTTGTATTGACTAATTACGTAGGTTCTTACTTGACTGGGGAAAATGAGACCAACACAAACACAAGTACGAAGGCAATAGAGGATAATATAACACAGAGATAAGCATAAATTATTCTTATTTGACAGTAACATATGATTAGAGGTACAATGTTAAATCAGACATGGATAGGTAATTATATAACAGCACGATCGAGGATCCACTAGGCGCCTCAAGGGGGAGATCTTTGGCAGGTTCCATGGTCTTTGAAGATGCGACTGCTTTTTATTCCTGATGATGTCCTGGTCTGTGGTGGTGATCCTGCCGTATGATGGTTGCAGAGGTAGTGGAGACTTCCTTGAGGGTCTTCTGAAGATCTGCGAGGTTGAGGTCTTATACGAATACGAGCCGTTTCACAAGTGTCTTACTCCCTCAAGGCAATTTCTCGGTAAATAGTCCCAAGTCTTCCTGATATCAATCCTGCCAGTGCGGTATTGATATCGATCCAACTCTGCTGCTGATGAGGTGGGCTGAGATGGTCTTACCACTTCTGTCGTTCTCATCAGTGGGCAATTTCTTCCCTATTTCAAAAATATTTTGTGAAATTTACATTATATACTATTTTTTTTATATTGCACCATCTAGTAATCCCACTGAGACAGAGAGAGCTCTGTGTAAACACCAGCCCCATTCGGTTATGAGGTAATGATAAGAGCAGTCATGCGTCACTCCATGCTCCTATTCACCCAACTTTGGAAGCTGTTTATGGAAATGTAAGGTATTGACTTTCGAGATCAATAGGATCTGAAACTATGTGTCATATGAGAATCATTCATATACCAATCGAAAGAGTTTGAAAAGTTCAATAAAATGTCTGAACATTATTTTCTTACAACTCCCCTTTCGGGAACAGCATGTCGTCTAAGTCGAACAAAAATAGAAAAAAAATCACCTAATTACCTAATTTCACAATTATATACAATAATAAAACAAAGTTCTCGGCTACATAAAAGAAACACCACTTGTGAGTTGATGTAATACTAAACAAATATGATGCATGGGATTTTGTAGGACAAAATAGATTGTTTAGTAGTAGTACTAATTTGGCCCTAATTAGCCACTAATTTGTACATAACTCAAAAGCGAATTGACCGATTTTCAATTGTGAAGTACCAATCCAAAGCTCTTTGTTATGCCATGCTCTAAAAGGACGAGGTATAAGCTGGTCGCACTGTCCAATCCGGAATGTGTGCAGTGACTCATCTTAGTGTGTTCTCGACTGGGTGAGAACTGACCTTAATCCTTTGCCTGTGGGAGACGTTCCCGAACGCCATGGCAATTTACAGGCTTTTAAAGCCTCTTAAAGCCTGTAGAATTGAGTGCGAGGGAGCGGGAGCGTGACAGGCCACACGTCTTTCACCCAGCAAGGTGGCCGCGGCACTCAGGGCTCTGAGTCAGAGTCTCGCGAGATATACAGTGCTGCCAAAGGCAAATGTAGTGCGACATTAGCGATAATTGCTAATTTTAGCGAATGTCTATGGTAGCGCTGCGGGTGAACCCCGCAAGCTACGAAGCTCGTTTTGGTGTAATTTTTAAGCTATTTTCTTCAAGTTTTTGGCTGAATACATTTAATTTCATTCAGACACTTGCCTAATCAATCAGGAGTGTCTGAATGAGCCCTAATATGGTGGAAATATAAGTGTTAAACTCTATTTATACCAACAAATGACAGGCCGTAGCTCGATTGGTAGAGCGTTCGCCTGCTAACCGTGAGGTTGACGGTTCGAGCCTCGGGCCAGCCAGTGAGTTATAGGCAGACGCAGTGCTGTTGGTGAACGGTACGGTCTAGCAATCTGTGGCAACTATTCACTAAATTCCTGATTCATCAGGGCACCCACCCTAGCCTTGCTATTCAGCAGGGAGTGTATGGTGGTAAAAACTGCATCAGGCAATCAACAGAAACAATGGTAGGTTACAATGGTTTATTAATAATAAGAAAAAGGCACAATGATATTTATGACAACACCCTTAGTTAATAATTCAGGCTGTACACAGGAAAGAATATAATATTTTAATTATCACTCGAGATAATGGGTCTCGTACATAAATAATCATCCTGACAATTATACACAGCAACGACTGAGTGGACAGCAATCAACGTTATATTATGGATTAGTAAAGGTAGCTTCCTAAAAAAATGACAAGAATAAAAATGAGATAGGCTCTAAAGCAAGAATATGTAAAGATATAATAACTAGAGTCAGCATGGATAAGACTCTTACACATGAATACACATATATCAAATCTGGGATAGAAATACACTATCTGCCCAAGTCTCAACAAAAACTATTGCATAGACTCAGATACGTGGCAGGCACTTGCAAATGACATGTAACCCGGGTGTTTGTGTGTGGTAGACGAGGTCATATATATATCTCCTCTTCAGAAGGTCACGGGACCCCAGACCCGAGGAAGTATGTATATGCGACGACGGTATAGGACAGGTGTAGGTGTTCCCCAACAAACGGGGCACTGGTATAGCAAGCTAGAGGGAAGGTGCAGAGCACACCCTCAATAAGGTTAAGTTACACTAGGAGAGTCCCGGCACATGTAGGTCTATACCTCACTATAACCTTAAACATACAACATAAAGAGAATAGGACACTTAAAGGGAGAGGAGGACAGGAGAGCACTGGAGCCGAGGGAAACACTGGCACGGGCCATCTCACAGGGGTTGGTGGTCCCAGCTCCTTGCACACACCACTGGCTGAAGAGGTCCTGCTTGGAAACTTGAAGGTGCCTTGTCTAACTTCCGGACTGCTTCACACACAGTCCGGCTTCTTCACAATCACAAGGCAGGGTAGGAACCTAGGCTACTTCAGCAGGCCGGGTCTGGACCAAACAACTCCAGCAGGCGGTGGGCGTGGCGGCTTGACTTCTCCCTCGGCTGCTTCCGTCCCTGGTTGTCCTTCACTCTCACACTGTGGGGGGAACTGGCTGGTAAGCCGACACTCACCAGGCGTTCCTTATCAATCGTAACCCCGTCTGACAAGGTAAAGGCTGGAGAGGGCCTGCTTAGAGAGCCAGCTGTGGTTTCTTGCACAGGATTATTGTTACCAGGTGAAGTAGTCACTCTAGCAACAGTCTTAGATGGTACAGGCACAGATAGCGGTACCGCGCTCTTCCGACTGTCAGTATCACCTGCCCGAGAGAACACCAATGGACTATCAGATCGGTTAGCAGTAGCACTGACTCGATCTGGCCCTTGGTTGGCACCAATATCCTGGTCCAGCCCTTGGCCACCCCAGCTAGAAGTAGCACTTGCACTGGGCAACACCGAAAGAGTCAGTCGGTTGGCAGTAGCACTGACGTGTCTTAGTCTCCGGCATGAGCTTTGACCATCCCTTCCCACCTTAGGATGTATTATGTCCTTTCTAAACCTAGGACTTTTCGTGAGATAACCATAAATAGGTTTTAAGCCAGCAGGCTGAATGCTTGTCGATTGTTGATTCGGCTGAAGTAGTGTCTCTTTTTTCCGGATGTGTCACCATTGAGGCATCTCCGGGCAAGATGGGCATCCTGGGGGCCTGGGGTAGAGCCTCTGCTGTCGGAGGTGTCAAGAGTGAAGTGCCTCCGGGCATCAAAGGCACGGCTGGTCTGGGTTGATCTGGTGTTGATTCCGGTTGGGTTGATAGGTGGATTTTGGTGTCCCTATTATAGAGTGGACATAGATTCCTTGGAGAGGGTTCAACGAAGAATGACAATAATGATGCATAATATTAGAAATCTTCCATTTGAAGAAAGGTTGAAGAAATTAGACTTACATTCGCTAGAGAGACGCAGAGTTAGAGGGGATATGATAGAGGTGTTCAAGTGGGTTAGTGGGATTAATAAAGGGGACATGAAAGATGTACTGAAGCTAAGTGATAGCGAGAGAACTAATGGTTTCAAATTAGATAAATTTCGTTTCAGAAAAAATATAGGCAAATATTGGTTTGGTAACAGAGTTGTACTTGATGTAGACATGTGGAATAGGCTACTAAGTGCTATCGTGGGATGTAAGCCTAATTTCTTCAACCTTTCTTCATATGGAAGATTTCTAATATTATAGATAATTTTTTCATTCAACGATTTTATACAGCTTAGGATAGATCTGTAGGAAATAAAAAGATACAGAATATCTCAATCAACCCTCTGACTTCCATATATCCTTCCTAATCTGAATAAAATCGTCTAATAATAGCCAGAAAACAGAAAAGAAGAGAGTCATCGATTCTCAGAGGGTTAATGAGGCCACCTGTGGATTACACTGTTCAATGTTGGTGTCCTTATTACAGAGTGGACATAAACAATTGCCCTGGCCAAAGTCTGGTTTATCCTAAATAATCTAATTTATTAATTTCACTCCCAACACCAAACACCTCCCAATGAAATTAATGAAAGTATGTGATCTTCCCGGATTCGAACCTGGGTTACCACATACAGATCCTAAACACCCTAACCATTACACCATCAAGACAGTTAAAGGTTAATGCACGACTATGATTTTATATCCATTTATAAAACAAAAATTCTATGTGAATGAGGGAGACAAAAGGCATAACTGCCTGCAGCGAGTGCCTCCCCCAGATTTCAAAGAGTGACAGGGCTGAAATCAAGGGACGTTCGAGCTAAAATGCCTGGACACACAGAGTTTGAAGCAATTTAAGTCATAGGAAGAGGGAAAGACTGATTCTGGGAGAGAGTTCCAGAGCTCAGCGGTTGAATAGAAGCAAGTCTGAGAATAGCGTTTCACTCTTGGGTTGGAGAGTTGCACAGAGTAGGGATGGGATTGTGTTGCAAGGCGGGTACTACGTACCCTACGTAGAGGAGGTGGTATACACTGGGAAAGCTCCGAGGAACACTGATTATTGTAGTAGCGATAGAATAGTGAGAGAGATGCAACATTGCGGCGAAGAGAGAGATTGCAGAGAGTTGGTGAGTGGACGGGAGTTAATGATACGAAAGGCTTTCCTTTCTACTTTATCTAGGAGTGTGGTGTGAGAGGATCCTCCCCACACATGTGAACAATACTCAATACAAGGACGCACTGTGCCCCTGTACAGAACAAGAAGCTACGCAGGGGTAAAGAACCCCTTGAGGCGGTTGAGCACACCCAGCTTCTGGGAGGCTGCCTTAGCGAGACTGGTAATATGGTCTTTCCAAGTGAGAGCAGAAGAAAAAGAGACACCAAGAACATTGAGGGAAGATGAAGGGTTGATTTTTGTATTGTTGAAGAATAAGGGATAGTCCTCTGGAGGTTCCTTACGGGTAGTAAGATGGATAAATTGAGTTTTGGAAGCATTAAATGCAACACGGTTTTCTCTACCCCAATTGGAAATAGTAGCTAGATCAGAAGATAAGCATTTTATGGCTTCATTACATTTATTTTTGAGAGACTGCTGGCTGGGGCATTCTGGAAAACTAATTGAGTGGTGTAAAGTAGAGTCGTCTGCATATGACCATACTGGATGTACAGTTGAGAAGATCATTAATGAAAATTAGAAAGAGAATAGGAGATAGGACAGAACCCTGAGGAACACCGGAGTTGATAGGATGAGGAAATGAGCTATGGAACGGCCGGAAAGGAAATTAGAGACAAAGGCACAGATGGAGGGAGAGAAACCGAAGGAGGGTAGTTTGGAAATTAAAGATTTGTGCCAGACTCTATTGAAGGCCTTCGATATGTCTAGTGCAACAGAAAAAGTCTCACCGAAGTCCCGAAAGTTGGATGACCAAGAGTTAGTAAGATATGAAAGAAGATCACCAGTAGGGCGACCCTTAAGGAAGCCATACTGGCGATCTGAGAGCAAATTATGAGAAGAGAAATGCTTAAGAAATTTGAAAGCAAGAATAGTTTCAAAAACTTTATAGAGATACAAGAGATGAGAGCAATTGGACGGTAGTTGGAGGGTTGAGAGCGGTCACCCTTCTTTGGGACACGTTGAATGAGAGCAAATTTCCAGCAAGAAGGAAAGACGTTAGAGGAGAGACAGAGACGAAAGAGTTTGCCTAGGCAGGGGGTCAGCACAGAAGCACAGTTTTTAAGTACAACAGGAGGAACACCGTCCGGACCGTACGCCTTCTTAGTATTAAGCCCAGAGAGGGTAGAAAGTACATCTTTAGAAGAGATTAATTAGGATAGTAGGCATAAGTAGGAGAGAGGGGGGGTGGAGAGGGAGGAATAGCACCGGAATCATCCAAGGTAGAGTTTCTGGCAAAAGTTTGAGCAAAAAGTTCAGCTTTGTCAGAGGAAGAAGTGATGGTTGTGCCATCAGAGTGGAAAAGGGGAGGGAAAGACGAGGAAGAAAAGTTGTTGGAGAGGGTTTTGGCTAGATGCCAGAAAGCTTGGGAAGAGCTGGAGTTGGATAGTTCAGTGTATTTATTATTGATGAAAGAGTGCTTGGCAAGTCGAAGAACAGATTTGGCTTGATTCCGGGCAGAAACATAGGAAGAATGAGATTCTTAAGTTTTAAGGCGTCGGTACCGTTTGAATGCTTCCTCCTTGTGGACAGCAGTAGAACAAGCTTGAGTAAACCAAGATTTTTTGGCATTAGACTGAGAGAAAGAAAATGGAATGTACGCTTCCATGCCCGAGAGGATTACCTCGGTAATGAGTTCAGCACTCTCCGAGGGTCCTCGGCCACAGAAGCAGAAATAATTCCATGGGAAATCAAAGAAATACTGCCGGAGAGCCTCCCAGTCGGCAGCGCCAAAGTGCCACAAGCGCCGCCGGCTGGGAGGATAGGATGGCCGTACTGAAGAGATAGGACAGGTGATGGAGATAAGTTTATGATCGGAGGAGCCCAAAGGAGAGAACAAATTGACAGTATAAGAAGAAGGGTTAGAAGTCAGAAATAAGTCAAGAATGTTGGGCCGATCTCCGAAGCGATCCGGGATACGGGTGGGTTGCTGGACCAGCTGCTCTAGGTTATTTATGATAGAAAAGACGTAGGCTTGTTCACCAGGTTGGTCACTGAGTGAGAGGAGAGCCATTGGCGGTGGTGAACGTTGAAATCTCCTAAGATACTGGATATCAATCTAATCATGTACTCAGACCCAACTGCACACTGAATAGCCTAATGTTTAAGTGAAATTGCAGCACTGGTATCGCTCATCCCCCCAAAAAAAACTAGATGAATGGGATTAAGCGTCTTATAATCGTCAAACTCAATAGCTCAAACGTCTTAACATTTGCTAATCAATGGAGTGAAACAGGGGGCTATACAGATACATACATAGCAATAGATACATAGATTGAACGATAGATACATATAGATATTGATATATGAGAGACAATGAGAGAGAGAGAGATTATACACTTAATTGGTTGATGGATGGATTAGCAGAGAGAGAGAGAGAGAGAAAGAGTTACACAGATACCACACAGACCTTGCAGTCCCTACTATTCGGCCTTAATACTACTAGACAGGGACAGTTTATAGTAGAAGAATAGGACAGTAAAGTAGCAGGCTAAGATAGAGAGAGAGAGAGACTAGAAACAAATGCTTCAGAGAGAGAGAGAGAGAGAGAGACTAGAAACAAATGCTTTCATTTTCCCAAAAATGCAGTACGGTAGTAGAATAAACCAAGATCACTGGAACAAATCATCCAATTAACCTTTTGAAAATTATGACGCATTTTGACAGTTCGTTCTGTGTATCATCCGACGATTTAATACAGCTTAAAAAGGACCTGTGGGAAATATAAAGGAGGGAGCAAGCTAAATATACACTGCTCGAACATGTCAAAATTGATAAAAACCCTCACTAATATTTAAACACGATCCCTCCATGTAACTCATTTCCACCCCAAGAAATAGGGTGACCACCCTATTTCTCTAGTTAAGAAGTATTTGCTTGAAAGCCATGCTGGATGGGAAGAGGAGTGTCAACTGACTGGGGACAGAGGTGCATGGGGCTGATTCGTTTGTGACCACCCCTTCGGGGATAATGGCGTCCGGTAATAGTTAGATAGATAGATAATAACCCCCAACACGTCGCACCAGATAGTGTTTTATCAAGAATTACTGTTACACCTATTTGTGCAGGCAATATTCCAGTACAAATCAGTTCCTTATCATATTATAACTCTTTAATAAGATGACACCTTTTTCATTTTATTCTGGTTATCATTAGTTGGTTTTCTTCAGCTGGAGAAGGACCTATGGAAGCCAAAAGGTTAAGATTTTTAACCTTTTTTATTCCCAGAGGCTCTTCCTAAGTTGAATACAACCACCTAGTGATAGTCAAAATAATATAAAAAACACCAAAGTCTGCGCACCTACGATGAGACACTTTATCTTAACCCTCTCGCATCCAGCAACTTAATTATCTAACTTATGGTAAGACCTCTAATTTGCCATGAAATATCAGGCTGGGCGAGTTTTCGAAGCCTTGTGTTTTTCTGTATTTTCATCGACCAGAATGCTGTTTATTGTGATGTATCATATGTCAATGGAAAGAGGAATATTTATAGTACATGATAAAACAAAACAAAATGTAAATAAATCGAAATATGAAAGTGTAAGAGTCCGGAATACAATTATTTCCCATGCAATTGTCTTCACACCGTCCTAGCTCTAAATTGTGAGTGATGACCATATATTTGTTTTTTGCTCAAATAATAGTATTTATTCTCCTCTTTCCAAATCTGAAAACAGAAATTGTTTATCTTCAATAGTTCTCAAGCAGTGACCGATTTTTTTTTTTTTTTTTTTTTGTATTGATATGGTTTATAACATTTTCGATTTATTTCGTTGCTACGAAGTGTATGGTTTTAAATTTAGGCTGTATGAATACGGCAAATAATGCTGATGAGTATAAAACAAACTAGAAGTTCCTAGGACAAATACTTTTTGTGCTATGAATATTTGAAATGAAGAGCCAAAATGCGAATATTTATGCTTCACCCATCTCTGTTCCGGCGATGCTAGCCGGGTTCCGAGCTGTTCCCCACCTCGTGGTTGCGTTATTTGCTCGGATACGTATATAACTGTATATATCACCAGAATCGAAAAATTGTGCTCTTTCCAATGGTGAAAAAAAAAATAATATAGCGTAATTGGTTCGCGAGCTATGCGCAATTGTTTCCATGCAGTGACCGAAAAAAAAAATATATATATGGTTTATAACATTTTCGATTTATTTCGTTGCTACGAAGTGTATGGTTTTAAATTTAGGCTGTATGAATACGGCAAATAATGCTGATGAGTATAAAACAAACTAGAAGTTCCTAGGACAAATACTTTTTGCGCTATGAATATTTGAAATGCAGAGCCAAAATGCGAATATTTACGCTTCACCCGTCTCTTTTCCACCAATGCTAGCCGGGTTCCGAGCTGTTCCCCACCTCGGCATTGGTTTATTTGCTCGGATACGTATATAACTGTTTATATCACCGTCATCGGAAAATTATGCTCTTTCTAATGGTGAAAACAAAAATAATATAGCGTTATTGGTTAGCGAGCTATGCGCAATTGTTTCCATGCATTGTTATTGTTATGTAAATATATGAGAATGTTTATACAGTTGTATATCTTTGCCACAATGTACAACATTTATATAAATATAATATATATATATATATATATATATATATATATATATACAGTATATATATATATATATATATATATATATATATATATATATATATATATATATATATATATATATATAGTCTAGTCTCATGGATCGAAACCATCGATCCATCAATGATAATAATAATCAATTACATGGTGTAATTGGATTAAAGCGTCGGCTATCATCCCTGATGGTCGATGGTTCGATCCCCACTGAGAGACTAGAAACATTTAGTGGCTCAGGATATATATATATAATATATATATAATACCTTGGGAACAGGAATAAAAAAAAAAAAATATATATATATATATACCGAGTATATATATATATACTGTATATATAAATAAAATAAATAAAATAAATAAAATTAAAAATATAATAATATAAATACTCGATTATGGGCCTTGGGCTTGCTCGGGACCTTGGGGCTGATCCGCTAGACAGCCTGGGGAACAGGAATAATAAAGAAAAAAAAATATATATATACCGGGTATATATATATATATATATATATATATATATATATACAGTATATATATATATATATATATATATATATATATATTATACTGTATATATAAATAAAATAAATAAAATAAATAAAATAAAAAATATAATAATAATATAAATACTCGATTATGGGCCTTGGGGCTGATCCGCTAGACACCCTGGGGAACAGGAATAAAAAAAAATAAAATAAAAATATATATATATATATATATACCGGGTAATATATAATATAATATATATATATATATATACTGTATATACAGTATATATATATATATATATATATATATATATACCGGGTAATATATAATATAATATATATATATATATATATATATATATATATATATATATATATATATATATTCTGACATACGGAGCCCTGTATGTTAATTTAAGAGTTAGAATTAGAGTTGAAGGAGCCCACTACCCAAACGGTGAAGCAGACTAGCGAACGAGCGAGTGGGCAAACCATCTCGCCCCATACCAGCATGCTAGCCTTCACACCTCGATGACCGATGCTATAATAATAATAATAATAATAATAATTCTTTATTCCAGACACATAAGATAGATACAGTATAAATACAGTACGACCTAATGGTCCATATCACATACACTTCTCGTCAGAGCACAGATAATAATTATACACAAAGATATATTAATAAAGACACAATAAAATAAAAAATACAGTAGGCCTATTTACAGAATAGAGCACATATCACATTTTGTCACAATATAACACAGATAGGCTAACTAAGGCTATTGCTCAATGTTGGTTAACACCTATTGCACAGATCATTGCTCATAGTTCAATTAGACCTATATATTACATTACAGTACATACTATGTGTGCAGCAGCTTCTGCCAGTGAGATATAATACGGGATTCATAGATATGATCACTAGACCAAAGAGCTACAATCAGCGTGTTACTGGAGGATTGCAGTCGCTGCGAAAAGCTGTACACCAGTCTCCTGATGACAGCCCGACAGCACTGCACATCCAACAGTGTGCACACCATACTAGTGCTTTCATATTTAGAGAGACCAATGAACATCTTGAGTATATTATGATAGGATGTACACAGACCATTTATGGTGGCTCTCTTATACTTCCACCACAAATGGGCCGTGTACATAGAGGAACAATATGTCCGGAACAAAGTGACTTTAGTTTCCCAATTACACATGTGGAATTTTCTCAAGATGGTGTTACCACGTAAATATAGCTGTCTGCGCTGACGGCCGATATGCATCATCTGAGCAATCGTTTGAGATAATGTGTCCCAGGTATTTTATTTTGTTTACTTCTTGAATAATTTGATTATTGAGTGAGAAATTTGGCAGTTTACTTTTATACAGTAATTTTGATCTAAATAAGAACAGCACTTTTCAGTGGGTTGAATTTAACACAATGTTTACTACCAAAATTCACATATATCAAGAAGTTTGCTCAGACCCGCAGAAGACGGTGCAATAATGACCAGATCATCAGCATACATGAGATGGTTGATGATTTTATTCCCACCATAACATCCAATCTGCTCTTTATTCAATTTATCACTTAATTCATCCATATATACATTGAATAAGTAAGGTGAGAGAATACTACCCTGTCTCACTCCATTGGTTACTGTAAAGGAATCCGAAATAATGTTACCCCATCTTACATTAAATGTTTGATTGGCGTACCAGTACTTCAAGATTCTCAGTATATAGGATGGCACTCCCCTTGTTGCTAATTTATCAAACAGGATATTGTGGCAGACTCTGTCAAATGCCTTACTAGCATCAAGAAAGCATGCAAAAATAGAGCTGTTCATTTTGATGTACCCATCCACTAGCTCCTTCAGAGTGTAGATGTGGTAAACTATCAATGGAAGTTAAATATTACTAAGCTATAATGAATCAAATAAAATCAATCTAAATGAATACTCTATATCTAAATTGAATTCAATCTGAAACAAGCTAATTTATATCCAAAGGTCTCACATAATAAATGTATATAATTATAGGGTAAGGTTATAAGGGTTAATATTAGCCAGGAATTAACTCACCAATAGTTCCACGTGGCAATGAGGCAAGGGAGAACGTTTACCCAATATGGTGGTGGACAATGGGGAACGAGACTTCGGTCCCGAGACACGAGTCAAGTTAAAGAAAGAATAAATGATTACATGGGAATGGACATGAATATTATGCTTATCTAGTCAGTCATGATGTCGATGAGAGCGTCGTGATGGTAGCTGTGTGTATTGCTGTATGTATTGTGATTAGAGGCACAAAAGCACGATCAACTGAGGGCGGAAAATTAGATGTTAACTGGTTGGTGTTCGTGAAGGCTCTGAGCCTCTGACGTACCTCAAAAGCACACCTTGCTGCCTTGGCAAACCGCCAGGAGCCCAAATTATCGTACCGCATTTAGGTTGCTCTATACGATAAATTATATTAATATATACGATAAATTCATATATACTACATAAGACCATGGCAATATTGCTTAATAGCATATTAGGCCTTTTATAACTTAACTTATTTACAATCTTATAATATACGATCTACTCGTCCTACATCGTGCTGTAGGAGAGATCGTGACGTCACAGAGACATACAAGATCACAAAAGAGTCATAGTCTATCGTATTTATACGATAGTAGATGCACTGGTCCGTACCATGATTCTTTTTAAAACCAAATTGATTACTATTAGTTGAGATATACACTGAGATTCTGTCTAAAATGATTAACTCTAGTATCTTACTTACAATACTGGCAAGGGCAATAGGTCTATAGTTGTCTTTTGATGTAATTTTGCCAGCCTTGTCTTTAATTACTGGTATCAAGGTAACGGACATCATAGATTCTGGTAGGAAACCATGGATTAGAAAGCTGGTAAAGCAACTGCTGAGTTTCTCCAAGAGGAGAGTGGAGGAGTACTTCAAATGTTCAGCATATATACCATCAAACCACAGGATTTGTTAGCATCTAGCCTACTTATTGCAGCCTTGATTTTTTCACTTGTAACTTTAATTGTGTCATATTTTTCTTCTTTGTTACACTCTGTTGTAGCAGCAATGGTATTTCCTTGGTGCCCAACAGAGTTAAACAAAGTTTGGTAATGTGTTTTCCAAAGATTGGCTATGTTATTAGTACCAGAGATCCCATCTACACTAACGGGTAGAGGTGTGCAGCTATTATGCATTTTTTTAATATCCTTCCAGAAGGCCAATGTGTCTTTGCTAGCAAAGTTTTTGGCCAATGCTTCTCTTCTTAATACATTTTCATTGTTTTTTATATATCTGATTGCATACTTGCATCTAGCCTTTAGTCTGGTGAACATGTCAAAAATGGGTCCCTGTCTCGGTTTGTTATGATCCAGCCATACACTACGAGCATCTCGGGATGCCTGGTATAGTTCTGAAACATGGTCATTCCACCCAGGTTTGTTAAAAGAGTAATTTTTGTTATGCTTGTGAAATACTATGTCACTAGCCTTAGTAAGACAAGATATAATATTATTGTACAGCTTGCTGACTTCTTCTCGATGACTAGCATTAACACAATTGGGGTCTTCACAGGTAATGGCATCCTCACTGCCAGGATCAAGCTCAGAAAGGAGAGTGTGTGTTAAAGTGCAAAATTGCTCACACTCCTCCTCGTCAAGCCCGCCCCATGGCAGTTTTGGATTTACACTATTGTTTGACTGGGTTAATTCTGGCGCTCTTTCCAAACTAGCTGTTAAGGTCAATGGGATATGATCTTCATCTGTATATGTATACTGAATTTCCATATTTGTTATCATATCATGGAAATCAGCACTAGCTACGGTATGATCTAGCCAAGACGTTGAGCCCCATGCTGCACTGACACGTGTAACTACTATGAGGGAGCATGAGCTGAGAAGAGATAATTAGATCATGCTCACCACAGAAGTTAGTCATATGACTAGGAAACAGAGAGTTACTCATGTCCTTCAGATTAGCATTCCAGTCCCCTATTACAGAGTAGCAGGTGGTATTTAGTTCTTGTAAAAGAGCACTTAGCTCTCCAAGGCATTCCAGGTATTGTTCTTCATTTTCATTACATTGGTAGGGCAAGTACACACTAAGAATAACTACTTTCCGTTGGATATCTTCTATTTCTATACCTGTACACCATGGTAAATTTGTTACAAGTGGTTTAACCCGGCTGTCTAAAGAGTCCCTCCACAAAATAGCTACTCCTCCCGGTGGGTGACCTGCTACTAGACCATCCATAGCATCGGTTGTCGAGACCCCAAACCCATGAAAATTATCACAGATAGTACTGAGGTTACCCAAATCCTGTTTAAAATACCAAGTCTCCTGCAGGCACACAATATCACTGGTATTAAATACGTCTACTACATCAGGGCGTAGGAGAAGCCCTCTGTTGGTTTTAGGGAGCCCCCTACAGTTATAAGTAGCAATACGCAAATTGTTGGGAGATGAAGTAGACTTTATATCCATGATTAAGAGTTGTTGGGAGGGTGGGTTACCGTAGTTATAGAGTCCTCATTTGTTGATACCGGTACCTGTGCCCTACGTTCTCTCCACCAGTACACCGATGCTTCCTCTGGCCAAAGTTCTTCATCCATAAACACCTCGGGATTTGGACACTCGCAGTTTATTCTGAATGAAATATATGTGTGCCTATCAGACCAGGGAATAATTGGTTCAACATCCATACTAAGACTGAGTTTATTGGAGAGATATTCTTTCAAGTCGGATGCCGTCACTCCTGGCTTAAAACCTGTCGCGAATACTTTGGCTATGCGTGATCTTTTCACTTTTTTAACTGTACTTATCCCCGTACTTTTATTTTTACCCTTAATCCCCTGATGCATAAAGTTCCTAGGTTGAATTTGCACAGCCATAGAATTCCTAACATTGTTTGTGGTACCAGTACCGGTACCTCCATTCAGCCTCTGTTCCCCCTCAGGTATGTGATGAGTTTTACCTTTGGTGGAATGTACCCTAAACCATTGTCCTTGAACAGTACCCTCCCCCTTATCACCTGAGGGTGGAGGCGTTGTGATCCTGTCGATAGGGGTTGTCGTCGAGCTCCTTCCCGTCGCAAGTGCTGTAGTGATGCCTTGCGCGTTGCCTGTACTTACAGCTACGACGTATGATCGACGCCAGGAGCTGTGAGTGGACCACGCACCTGTTATGCGACTCGAGGAGCTATGATTGGAGCAGGCACGACCCGCCGCCTCCTGATTCGTTCCTACACCATCATTGTTTGGTATATAAGACCCGAGTTGTGGGCATTCAAATCAGTCTCATTTGGAGTTGGGGAAGGTGAACTTGCAGCTGGAGGAAGACGGGGTGAAGTATTATAATGGGATTGTGACTGTCAGTCAGATTATATAAATGTGTGTTAAGTGTGTTCGGTGTAAACACTTATGTTATGTTGGTTAGTGAGATATGTGATTGGGAATTAACGTGAACGCTACTATTACGTGTTTAACGATTTAATTGCGAATTAACGTGAACACTACTATTATGTGTTTAACTATTTGATTGGGAATTAACGTGAACACTATTATTATGTGTTTAACTATTTAATTGGGAATTAACGTGAACGCTACTATTATGTGTTTAACTATTTGATTGGGAATTAACGTTAACGCTATTATTATGTACTTAACTATTTTAGTTGACTAACTTGTGGACTAAAGCAACTCTTTAAGTAATTGGGTTATGATGAAAGTAATACTATTGTTTTATATTAATACTTACGAGTTCTTTCATTTTCTTTGAATTAAGCTTACATTGCTTAATGGTGCTTAGTACGGTGATGCTATTGTCTCGTATTAGTAATATCGCCTTAGACTAACATGGCTGTGTTAATATTACTTCTAGTGATTTCCTAAGCTGAAGAAAATTCTTTTGCTTCAAAATATTATATTTTGCTTTTCATATTATTTGAGTGAGACCTGAATCGAATCTATGAAACGATCCTGTAACTTTATTTACTCATAATCAAACCTCAATGTTACGTGGTTCAGGAATACATTTAACTAACTATTAAATATATATCTAACTTTTTGTGTGACTTTGATATTACTCCTGATGATAATAATAATAATACTATTAACGTAAGACAAGAACCAAGAATAATTACATTAAATATAAATAAAAGGACATAGAAGAAAACTATCTATTCATTTCAAAAAGGGTAAGAGACAGAAATATTCTTACTTTAATATTTATCTTTCAAGACTTTTTATAAAATTAATAGTCCTTCTTTAGCTATAACTTATTCGGTTCATAACCATAGCCTACTAAGCTTCGGTTAAATAATAATTCTTTATAAATACTACATGACTTTAATTAGTTTCAGTATTTTTCATAATTAAAGAGTATCGGTCAATAAAGGATACTAAGTCCTAAGATCCAAAAGGAAAGGAAGCAACAACAGGAAATTATTTTATTAGATTTTACTTTTGTTTTGCCTTCAGCTGACTGATACCTTAATATATATCTCTGTGCTATCTAGATTCATCAAGTTAACCACTTAAGGATCAAGATACGTAACAGAAGAGTGGCGACCTTGCCAGGATTCGTTTCATACAGTTTCACTCAGTTTCATTAACGTTTCACTACTTAACAATCAAATATTAATCATGCCTCAACTAATTAATAACGAAGATGCTCGAGTTTTCATAGAATCAGAACCCACATCCCCTGATATTGACTGTCTGTCAAAATCTGAACTGAAAGTGCTTGCCTCACATCTCCAATTATCTGTCTCAAACATGTCTAAAGTAGAGGTGGCTCAGACCATAAAAACCCACCTGTTCCCTGTAGAAGGCGGGGAGGGTGACGGAGCAGTTGGTGGGATCCCTAGTAAACCTAGCCAACTTGATGAACAAGTGCCACCTGGTTTGACCGGTGATCAAGTACTGGAACTAGCCAGACTAAAAATAGAACTAGCCAGAATAAATGCCAGAGCAACGACCGAACAATATGAATATCAATATCGTACGGCTCAACTAAATTTCAATACAAATGCTCCTGTAATTGCTCCCCCTCTGGGATTAACTATGACTAGTGTCATTCCACCTTTCACTGAGGATAATGTGCAGGATTTCTTTGTTTTGTTTGAGGAAGTTGCTGGAGGTATGAAGTGGACAAGAGATCAATGGCCTTTTATGTTACAAACTGTTTTGACAGGGCAGGCTCGAGCCACGTATTTGTCAGAAGTAGCAGAAGTTAGGCAGGATTATGACAATCTCAAAGAAGCTATCCTAAAAACCTATCAATTGCAGCCTGAGGCTTACAGGCAATCTTTCCGTAAAAAACAGAAGAAAGTAGAAGAAACCCATAAGGTATTTGCCAGGACCATGACTAAAACTTTCAATCATTGGGTCAAGAGTAAGAAAGTCACAAGCTACAACGATCTGAAGGAGTTGGTCCTGTTAGAAAATTTCCTATGGAAAATTGATTCTTCTGTATCCTATCATTTAAAGGGGAAAAAGGTAGATTGTCTTGCTGACGCCGCTGACATGGCTGACACATACGTGCTCAACAACAAATTTCGTGGAAAGAAGCCCTACGATAATTCTAGTTCTAATTTTAAGTATCCCAATCACAAATCTGACCGACCCAGTCACAAGCCTATAACGTCTTCCCCAGTTAGCCAAAATAGAAATGTTCCCCCAACTAAAAATGCGACTCAGGGCAATGGTAACAGAGGTGGGCCCCAAACTAATAGTAATGCTCAAAGAGGGAACGTTCCCGTATCCCCTAAAGTATGTACTTTTTGTGGCAAGAGAGGCCACCTAGCTTATCAGTGCTGGGCCAAGGAGAGAACCGAGAGATCGGGGCAGACAGTTGCCGCCGTATCTCAAACTCCATATGTGCCTGTAATGCAGGACTCCCGACAGAAGGAGTACCTAGCACCAAAAGTTCCTTTAATGCAGGACTCTCGACAGAAGGAGTACCTAGCAGCTAACGTAAATCATCTAGACAGGGGTGTAGTAGCATGTGTGGTGCAACCCACTAGGGTTAAGCCAATAATAATTTCACCATCAGTGCAGGACAGTTACCGTCCCTTTATTTCATCTGGCAACGTGAGATTAAATGGTTGCATGCATGAGGTAAAAATTCTGAGAGACACAGGTTCTACTAGCACCCTCATGGTGAATCCTTACACTGAGTGCCCACCTGGCGAACCAGTTGTAATGAGAGGTGCTGGAGGCCAGTTTTATGCATACTTGGTAAAAGGCGAAATTGAATGTGAGTTACTACAGGGTGAGGCCACCATAGCTTTGTGTAGGTCCCAAGATATCCCTGTGCCTGGGGTAACTCTCCTTTTGGGGAATGATGTAGCAGGTGAGAAGGTCCGACCAGACCCCATTTTGTCACTTTCCCCTGTTAACGAGCCACTAACCGGTGAGCTCGAAAAGGAGATGCCAACTGTTTTCCCTGTGTGTGCTGTCACACGTTCAATGTCTCAAGTAGCAGTTCCCTCAGACAGAAATGTACCGAATGTAAGAGTTGATGAAAGGGATGATGAGAGTGTGAATGATGCTCCAACTGTGCCTGAGGTGGATTTATCTGACACCTTTATGGCTCATCTTGACCCTAACGATGACCATGAAACCCCTCCAAATTGTCCTAGCGGCCTGGTAGAGCTACAGAGAGATGATAGTGAATGCAAGGAGTTAGCTGCCAGGTCCGTGAGTGAAGAGGAATGTGAGAAGGAGGGTGGTGAATGTTTCTACCTCAAAGGAGGAGTATTGTGGCGAAGATGGAGACCGCCACACAGACCAATCGATGACGGGGCTTGGGACGTCCATCAAGTAGTAGTCCCCAAACCTTGTCTTAGAGATATAATGGAAATGGCACATTGTATACCATTGGCAGGACACCTAGGTGTGAGAAAAACTCTAGACAGAATCAGATCCCACTTTTACTGGCCAGGAATGCGTGCAGATGTAGTGGAGTGTTGTAGAGTGTGTCACACTTGCCAGATGACAGGAAAACCCAATCAGAAGGTGCCTGTACATCCTCTGGTGCCCTTGCCCGTTTTCGAGAATCCTTTTACTCGGGTGGTAGTGGACATTGTAGGCCCATTGCCTAAGACTTCCCAAGGTAACCTTTATTTATTAACTATCATGGACATGGCAACTCGCTACCCAGAGGCTATACCCTTAAGGACTACCTCTGCTCCAACTGTCATAAAGGAACTGCTCAAATTCTTCACCAGAATGGGTTTCCCCCATGAGGTGCAAAGTGATCAAGGAACTAATTTTACCTCTAACATTTTCCAGCAGTCCCTGAAGGAGTTGGGTATCGAGCATGTAAAGTCTAGCACCTACCACCCAGAGAGTCAAGGGGTTCTCGAACGATATCATCAGACATTAAGGGAATGTTACGTAAGTATTGTACAGAGACCGGAGTTGAGTGGGATAAGGGGGTACCTTTTCTTTTATTTGCTACTCGTGAGGTTCCAACTGAATCCCTGGGTTTTTCCCCTAATGAGCTAGTTTTCGGTCACCAGGTAAGAGGTCCTTTGCAACTATTGCAGGATAGCCTAGTTGGCCAGGAGGGGAACCAAAACCTCCTCAAGTATGTTTCAGATTTCAAAACCCGGCTGAGATCCTCATGTGAGTTTGCCGCTCAAAACTTGACCGTGGCTAAAAGCTCCATGAAGAAATGGTATGACAGAAAAGCCCGTGAGAGGGAGTTTCAGCCCGGTGATGAGGTTTTGGTCCTGCTCCCCCTTTTTGGCCAACCTTTATCTGCCAAGTTCAGGGGCCCATATAAGATCATTCGGAGGGTGAGCATTACCGATTATCTAGTAACTACCCCAGACAGGAGAAAGCCCACGCAAGTATTCCATATAAATATGTTGAAGCCCTACCATAGGTCCCCTGATTCCTCTCCTCCAGATTCTCCCACTGTGGCAGTGAATGTCAGGACCTGTGAACAGCCTGGTGCGGACAAAGTCTTCAGTTCTCTTACTGACCCGCAACAGACTGTTCCAGAGCCTGAAGGTATCCATGCAGACTTTGACTTGTCATGTAGCCTATCCAACTTTCAGTATAATTCAGTGGCTTTGAGGGAATTACCATCTAAACTATGTCATCTTCCCTCTGATCAAGCGAACCAACTAATCTCTGTTTTATCTCAGTCTCCCAATGTGTTCCGTGATACTCCAGGGCTTACTTCTTTGGCCGTGCACGACATCGACGTAGGGGATGCAACTCCCATTAAACTATCCCCCTACCGTGTCTCGCCACAACGCAGGAGTATACTGCAGGTCGAGCTTGACTTTATGATTTCTAATGAACTGATCACTAGGGCCTTAAGCCAGTGGTGTAGTCCGGTCATACTTGTGCCAAAGCCAGACGGGAGCCATAGGTTTTGTAGGGTCTATAGGCAAGTCAATGCTGTCACAAAGAACGATACCTACCCACTGCCACGGATCAAAGATTGCATTTCCCAGGTTGGCCTCATGCAGCAGTAAGTATAATTTAATGAGAGGATTTTGGCAATTAGCTCTCCCTTGTAGCGAGGTAAATATCATGCTTTTGTAGTGCGCTTTTAAGCCTTCAGCTGTGAGATGCCTTGCAGTTCGAATAACGCTCCAGCTACGTTCCGGCTATGTTCTGATGTGGTACCTGGAGACGTTGCCTACTTTGGGTGATATCCTTATTATATCTTCATTATAATCTTGCTGTTGCCAATCTGGTGGTGAATCTATTTATGTATTATGTTTAATATTATGTACTATACTCCTTAAACTCTTTTCTAGGGGGGAGGTCTGACATACGGAGCCCTGTATGTTAATTTAAGAGTTAGAATTAGAGTTGAAGGAGCCCACTACCCAAACGGTGAAGCAGACTAGCGAACGAGCGAGTGGGCAAACCATCTCGCCCCATACCAGCATGCTAGCCTTCACACCTCGATGACCGATGCTATGACGTATGATCGACGCCAGGAGCTGTGAGTGGACCACGCACCTGTTATGCGACTCGAGGAGCTATGATTGGAGCAGGCACGACCCGCCGCCTCCTGATTCGTTCCTACACCATCATTGTTTGGTATATAAGACCCGAGTTGTGGGCATTCAAATCAGTCTCATTTGGAGTTGGGGAAGGTGAACTTGCAGCTGGAGGAAGACGGGGTGAAGTATTATAATGGGATTGTGACTGTCAGTCAGATTATATAAATGTGTGTTAAGTGTGTTCGGTGTAAACACTTATGTTATGTTGGTTAGTGAGATATGTGATTGGGAATTAACGTGAACGCTATTACGTGTTTAACGATTTAATTGCGAATTAACGTGAACACTACTATTATGTGTTTAACTATTTGATTGGGAATTAACGTGAACACTATTATTATGTGTTTAACTATTTAATTGGGAATTAACGTGAACGCTACTATTATGTGTTTAACTATTTGATTGGGAATTAACGTTAACGCTATTATTATGTACTTAACTATTTTAGTTGACTAACTTGTGGACTAAAGCAACTCTTTAAGTAATTGGGTTATGATGAAAGTAATACTATTGTTTTATATTAATACTTACGAGTTCTTTCATTTTCTTTGAATTAAGCTTACATTGCTTAATGGTGCTTAGTACGGTGATGCTATTGTCTCGTATTAGTAATATCGCCTTAGACTAACATGGCTGTGTTAATATTACTTCTAGTGATTTCCTAAGCTGAAGAAAATTCTTTTGCTTCAAAATATTATATTTTGCTTTTCATATTATTTGAGTGAGACCTGAATCGAATCTATGAAACGATCCTGTAACTTTATTTACTCATAATCAAACCTCAATGTTACGTGGTTCAGAAATACATTTAACTAATTATTAAAAATATATCTAACTTTGTGTGACTTTGATATTACTCCTGATGATAATAATAATATAATACTATTAACGTAAGACAAAAACCAAGAATAATTACATTAAATATAAATAAAAGGACATAGAAGAAAACTATCTATTCATTTCAAAAAGGGTAAGAGACAGAAATATTCTTACTTTAATATTTATCTTTCAAGATTTTTTATAAAATTAATAGTCCTTCTTTAGCTATAACTTATTCGGTTCATAACCATAGCCTACTAAGCTTCGGTTAAATAATAATTCTTTATAAATACTACATGACTTTAATTAGTTTCAGTATTTTTCATAATTAAAGAGTATCGGTCAATAAAGGATACTAAGTCCTAAGATCCAAAAGGAAAGGAAGCAACAACAGGAAATTATTTTATTAGATTTTACTTTTGTTTTGCCTTCAGCTGACTGATACCTTAATATATATCTCTGTGCTATCTAGATTCATCAAGTTAACCACTTAAGGATCAAGATACGTAACAATATATATATATATACTGTATATATAAATAAAAAAAAAAAAAAAAAAAATATATAATAATATAAATACTCGATTATGGGCCTTGGGCTTGCTCAGGACCTTGGGGCTGATCTGCTAGACACCCTGGGGAACAGGAATAACAAAACAAATATATACGGTATATATATATAAAATAAATAAAATAAACATAAATAAAATGAAATAAATAAAATAAAATAAATAAAAACTAATAAATCAAATATATAAATATTTAAATAAAATACAAAATATAATAATAATATAAATACTCGATTATGGGCCTTGGGCTTGCTCGGGACCTTGGGGCTGTTATATACTGTATATAGGCTATATATAATATATATATATAATTATAATAATATACTGTAATATAACTAAAATTCCATAGAGTACTTACCATACTTCCTGTAAGCATTCCTGTGACATCTTTGTGATTATAATGTATTTATTTCGTAGGCAGTATTTATTGATAAATATATTTGTCTTTCAAGCAAAAAATAGTGTAAAGTCATCAATGATACCTAGACAAAACTGCATCAATACTCAAGGGGTTAACCAAGATTCACTCCCCTCAGTCACCAAAAGTCACAAGTAACATCGTATATACATATATAGTTCGAATTATTCACTAAACACTTTCACTGGGTAGATGAAATAATCCATAATTGCCTGCCTATAGCTAGGCATGGTGGGCCAGAGGGAGGGAGCCCAGAATTTAAAGGGCCGGGACCCTGCCTCACAGTCTGGGGGCCGGGAAACTACTGACTTTACAGAGGCCCGCGCTCCTCAGAGAGGGACGCTATGGGGTTGCTAGATATTTCCTTTTGTAACTTACTGATGCCTAACTTACCAGTCCAAATTGAGTCAAAATCGAGTCATAAACTTATTTTTGGCGAATATTTCTAACTTACAGGTGGCATTATGACGCGATTGCGTCATACGAGCACTCTTGGAGGGGTGGCGTTATGACGCGATCGCGTCCTATAGATGCGGGAGGGTTAAAGAAACATTTATATGAGTAGTGGCACGATAGAATGAACAAGTGTGTCTAGTCTACTGCATCAATATCATACTCACTCACATCTGCTTCCTTATCTGACTCACCCTCACCTTCATCCTCACCCAACTCATCCTCATCCGAGTCATCCTCATCTGACTCGTCCAAGTATCCTCATCTGACTCATCCAAGTCATCCTCATCTGACTCATCATCAGACTCGTCATCAGAGTCAGGGAACCCTTCTAGTGACCGCTGAAGCTACAGGAGGCCAGGCAGTATGGCAGTCAACCTAGTGATCACTTCTGTGATAGTTGGTCGGTCCTCCTCTTTGTACTCTACCATGTCGGCCACAAGTTTCTCAAGTCCCTCCGGCCAAGCACTCAGTCGTCCAGCATTCATCTGCTTTACAACCAGACATTCAAGCATCATACCAAGAGAAAAAAATTCACTAACAAAAGATGCCCCTCTGTTATAGAACACCTCAGGAGCGTACCACTTATACTGAATGTAATTAATGACATTATGGTTTCTTGTATGTGCAACTTGATCTACTAGTGCCCCCAATCCAAAGTCAATCAGAGCGGCTTGAACCTTTCCCAGACCAGCCATAGGAATCTTGACAATTACATTATCGGCTTTGATATCGTTATGTAGGCTTCGTGCCAGTGCCAAGAACACTTCCACTAACCCTCGAGCAGTAAGACGGCTATACGCACGACTTAGAGCCTTGCCCTCCACACAGGACAGGAAGAGACAAGGACGGTCGGAGCAGTTGGCATGCAAGGCAGGGGAGCCTCCAGCACCCCGCAGATGATCCAGCAATAAAGCCTCACGCCAGAAAGCCTGCAACATGCTCCAATCTTCTCGCTTACCCAGTTTGCATACTAGATATTTACAATTGTCCCGAAGCAAAAATGTTTCACACGAGGCACCAGAGCTAAGAGAACGCTTATAAACAAGCTGTGGTTTTAGTTGTTCATAAGAACAGGTACAGCTTGGAAGCTGATCTCGCAGTACAATTAAGCTTCTGAGAAGAAGCTTTCTTGGGAGGGTCAATGAAAACAAACGAGACAGGCAAGGACGTGTGCCAAGTGAGGCCTGCCAAACTTTTGGTACTCTGCAGTGTTGGCCATCCATTCACAGAATTCCTGGAGTCCAGTAGGATAACAAGACACCATGCAAAGACTTCTGCATCAAAACCTTCCAAGTGTCGAGGAAGGTGTGACCAAATGACCTAACAACAGCATCAGAACGAGCGAGTGTGTTTCCAGCCGTTCGGTGTAGTTCCAATAGCTCCATCACATTAGCCTTCAACTCCCGCAACCAGGGAACCTCCCCCACATATAGGATCTTGTTGGTCATTTTGATCAACAATTGTTACTAAATAAATCTCCCCAACAATTGTCAATGGATAAATCTCTTATTTAATAGGGCCCCTTCATCATTGACGACTTCGCCTATTAATAATAATAGTCTCCATTCAACATCCTGCGCCAGCATTTTGAATAGCCCGCGCGGAAGTATCATGGAGTACTCGTCATAAGTGCACGCTTAATTCCCTCATGGGATCGTCATTTTGATCGGGTACCCTACAGAAAAAAACTCCGTAAAAAAAAAATAAAAAAAAAATAACTTAATATCTGTTATCATATGACTTGCCATATATGTGGATTTCTCATGCTTTGCTTCCCCGACACCAGGCCCCCTAGCGGCGATCTTCGTCCTTCCTACTTCCGCGGCCTTACCATCAACAGGGCTCGCGCCGTGTCCGCTTCATTCGACGTTCGCAGAGCTTCTAGTGAGTCCTTACTCATTTGTATACATCTGTGTTGTAGTAACAGGGTTTAGATTAGATAGCACAGCTGCCAGATTGGTATGTCCGCAGGAAGTGTGTGTTAAATTAGGGTACCATTGTCACAAGCGTCTACGGGTCCCGGATCGTCGTACCGCGTGTGTTATTGTTGTGATATGCCTTTAGCTGTCGTGTTTACTTAGCTAGAAGGCGACCACTCTATGAGGCATGATACAGACTGTCAATATTGAGGAAAGTACATGCCATTTTCTTAAGATATCAGCAAAAGCTCTGGTTTAAGGGTGTCTGCATGTGGTGCTCCACCTTCCAGGGTTCGTGTTTTGCTTGGGCCCCTTGGGTGGGCCTCCCTCTTCGATGTGCTGCTGCCGGGTGCCGGAGAGTCGCCTGCCAGGATGTTCTTCGTACCTCGTGGTCAGCCTAGTTAGGGGTCTCCGGCGTAGGCTTAAGGTAATTTAGGTGTCTAAATTTTCTGTCATTATAGTATGCATATGTATGCCCTATTATACGTTCATGCATGCGGGCATGTTCCTTTGGGGTAAGGGAGACATCCCTATATGTCATTATTATACTGTGTATGTGTGGGACTTCGGTTAATGGGGCTGTGCCATCCCCATTTCCCGGCAGTTTTTGTCTGTTCCAGCGGCCCCGTGCGGTGGGTCCAAGTTATCCGTCTCTAACGGATAGGAACGTTCAACAGATCCCGGCGTGGTTTAGCTGAACCACATTCTCCCGGTGGAATTGCATTCCTAGAAGGGCTACAAACTTGGCCCGCCGAGTTAACTCACCCTGACTGACCCTGTGACACGTTAAGACTTTATCGCCTTCGGCGCCACGAGTCGAGTGTACACAAAGTGATAAGATTAGTTTTACAAACTTGTTCAGTAATGATCAGACACTAAAAGGTCAAGGGACCTGTGGCTCTTGTCACAGGTAAGTTATTGAAAGTCAGCTAGACAGATCCGGCGGAAGGTTAGAGTAGTGGTACACTATTGCTAATTTTCCGGCGGATTTGGGTTAGGATGTTTAACACAATAAGAACGGGTGGTGGAGTATATTTCACCGTGCCGCCCAGCGTTTTTTTTTTACCATAAATGGCCTTGTTTTCGTGCTCTTTTTCATGCATAAACAAGAGCCAGAGCGTAATAAAATTATGTATCTCTGAAAGGGCGTAAATTGAGCTTTCCAATGACACCAGAACCATCCTTCTACGATCACTGGTTGTCTTGCAACGATCGTGCAACCGAAGGGCAAAATCGCTAAAATACGGTAATTTCATTACATAATTACGTGTGTAGCGAGGGAGGGAGTGTGGAGTACATGTCAGTAGGCCCACAGCGGCCGTGGCGAGCGGTCATGAGGTAACCTACGCTCCTCCCGTCGCTCGTCTCTCTCTCAGAGCCAATATTGCACCAAAATTTCACACAGACTTAAGTCAGGCCCCTCCACATAGTCCAGATTTTTAGAGACGGACTTAAGTCCGGCCCCGATAGACAGGGGTTAATACCTCGCAGGTTATCCTTATGAGCATTGATTCCTGGAATTTTTTTCCAGGCCCCAGAGACTGCTTCTCCGGCGGAGTTGGACATCTGATCCCGGCGGAGGGGGGGGGAACCTCTCATTACGGCACCATGCTTAGGTTTGAACTTTGCGTGACGCCTACCTGCTCCCTTTTGCCCATTTTTGCTCATAAACTATGCATAAAGTGTGTAAAATGTTTAGATCGTTCTAGAGGCGTGTGGTCGTCAAAACGATGTGCCATTTGCTCTGAATTGAAAACCGCCTTGCTGGCGAAGAAAGACTTATCATGCTTAGCAGCATTACACAAGATTAAAGCCACATTTAATTCTTATGCAAAGGAAACAGCCCATAAGGTGTTTCATTGTGATGACGAAGTCCTATGGGAGAATCTCATTATTAAGTCACCTTTGGTTAAACCTGGCTCCTCCAAACCTGTAAGACCCAAAGTCAAAACAAAAGCCCTCAGCAAAGAGGTAGTGAGTAGTAGCAGTGAGAGTGAAGTCATCGAGGTTCCCCCCTCTGACCGTCCCAAGAGGAGACGCTCGCCCTCCCCGCGGCGGAAGTCGAGGTCGAGGTCGAAGTCCCCCCGGAAACACTCTCGCCACTCCGCCTCGGACTCTTCCCGGTCTCACAAGCGCCGGAGAAAGGAATATGAGGACACTTCGAGCAGCCGGCAGGACACTCTTCAGTCGCCGCCTCCCACGCCACCCTCTGACACGCCTATACGTGATTCAGGGGAGTCGGAAATAGGATCTGAGTTATTGGAATCCACACCTAGTCATGAACAATCTTTAAGTATGCCTCCTAATGTTACTTTTGCCATACCAAAATTGAATTTTGTCCCCCGTAGTGTTAGGTCGACAGGCCCATGTAGGGTGCTAGCCGACCAATATAGGGGTTATCCGGCGGGGTCCCATTTAAGCTCTCAAATGACTCATGACTCCCAGCCCATAGCGGCAGGGGGTTATTGGCGTCACTCTGAACCATCTCTTTCTCTCCTTAACGTCATACCTGAACGAACTGAGGACGGTAACATAGACGTGTTACCATCGTCAGTGCCAGATTTGCCTTGGCCCCCGGCGGATAATGAGGTAGAAATACAAGAGACCTTGGAGCAGAGTGAGGAGCCCTAGTGATATCTGAATGTTCGCCCACTGATTTGCGTTCTATGTATTTCTGAGACAAGACTATAAAACTTAGATCAGTACCCCCTGAGGTTACTAGAATTCCCGTGCTCTAAAATACGCGTGTCTAATCTAGTCTGTGAACTACTACTTGTGCACCAGAGCTACCAGTAATAAATCTAACTGTGAATATGATTCTATAAGTAACATTGATGGTCTTCGGTATATAAACCTGTTGAATTAAAGCCAGTGATCAGAAGATTAATACCTGAACGTTGGAAGTGGGAGACTAGGCTCCATCCAGATCCACTTATGCTAGTGTTGTTCGATTCTATTATATTGTCTTACACAAGTATTCTGCAGTGGTATATAAATAAACGTGATCATGTAACTTGCTACCATGTGTTTCTTTGTGTTCTCTATTCCTCATATCTTGTATTGTGCATGCAGCCTTATATACCCAGTCAATTAGAACTCACATTACCCAAGTTAAACCTGTAGAAAAACAGGGCATAACATTGGCGGCAGCGGTGGTTCTTGATTCGGATAAAAGGTTGCATTACACTGCAAGTTTGGAACAGTAGAAGCATGGCAACATCGCAAAATTTTCAGCCACTCGCACACATTCCCAAGTATGATGTAAACACGTATGATATCACCACTTACTTAGACATAATAAAGCCAGTGTACGATGTGGTACTTCATAATGACCGCGAAAAAATCGCCGTTGCAATTTCGCATATTATACAGTTGGGAGAAGCCGTTTCCCAACTTGTTGATAAGCCTACCTTTAAAGAATTTATTCGCCAAACTGTGACACAGTGTAAGCCAGAGTTTTCCTGGAACCAGTTTCGATCCTTTGTGATCCGGACCTTAGATCCACTTTTGGGTTCCCCCGTCGCCCCAAAAATAATAAAAGTCGACGAGATCAAGTATGAAGGGGATATAAATGTGACCCTCATACAACTCTACAGATACGTGAGGACCACGTATAGCTATGAAGATTACGACCAACAAAATGAACTCTTATTCACCGCACTGTTAAACATCCTCCCACCCCACATCACCGCCCATCTCGACCCGTATGGCTTATTCGAAGAACATAATTATGCTCTCCATCAGAGAAGAATGCCTACTCAGTTCGATGAATCCCCTATCCAACCCTTCAGCCCCTATCCAAGACTCCGTGCTCCCTTCCAAAATGACTTCCGGTGAAAGTCCAACCCCAGTGCACTCTTCCTTGCCTCTACCCTCTCTGACCATCCCTAAATTTTCCCCTGCCCAGCCATCCACCAACGATCATCTTCCATCAATTGTGTTACCCCATAAACCCCATCCTTTTTCTATGCATGTCAAACCAACCCACCAACCCCAGATAACCTCTAACCAGACCGTGACTGCCACCAAGAAGATTCCCAAAATTCGTCCTGTTAACAACCCCAAGTCAATACATCAGTCCTCTACCAATAACCCCTGTTCTACACCTAACTCTTCCCCCACCAACCCTCCGCAGCCCCCCCAACAAGCCCCGTATTCTAGCTATGCCTACCTATGTAGGCCTACCACAACATATTTTCCCCATGACCCCAGAAAACCAACCCACCAACCCCAGATAACCTCTAACCAGACCGTGACTGCCACCAAGAAGATTCCCAAAATTCGTCCTGTTAACAACCCCAAATCAATACATCAGTCCTCTACCAATAACCCCTGTTCTACACCTAACTCTTCCCCCACCAACCCTCCGCAGCCCCCCCAACAAGCCCCGTATTCTAGCTATGCCTACCTATGTAGGCCTACCACAACATATTTTCCCCATGACCCCAGAAAACAAACCCACCAACCCCAGATAACCTCTAACCAGACCGTGACTGCCACCAAGAAGATTCCCAAATTCGTCCTGTTAACAACCCCAAATCAATACATCAGTCCTCTACCAATAACCCCTGTTCTACACCTAACTCTTCCCCCACCAACCCGCCGCAGTCCCCCCAACAAATCCCGTTTCCTAACTCGCTCACCTCTCACCACCCTGACCCTCCCACACGCGCCGTTAATCCTCCCCTCACGCGTGACGACCTAGGGACCCAACCATGTTCCCCCCCTTCCCCCAGAAATGCTCAGCTATTTCCCCACCAACAAAATTTCCCTTGTGACAGTTTTCCGTCAGTAGCTCCCTTCCACCCCCCCACAATTCACACCTCTAATAAACTTCAAAACCCCACACTTGACTCACCCCCTCATGACAGACAAACCCACCAATCCCATATAACCTCTAAACAAACCGCCACTGCCACCGACACACCCCACCACTCTGATCCTCCCACACGCGCCGTTAATCCTCCTCTCACGCGTGACGACCTAGGGACCCAACCATGTTTCCCCCCTTCCCCCAGAAATGCTCAGCTATTCCGCCACCAACAAAATTTCCCTTGTGACAGTTTTCCGTCAGTAGCTCCCTTCCACCCCCCGACAATTCACACCCCTAATAAACTTCAAAACCCCACACTTGACTCACCCCCTCATGACAGACAAACCCACCAACCCCAGATAACCTCTAAACAAACCGTCACTGCCACCGACACACCCCACCACTCTGATCCTCCCACACGCGCCGTTAATCCCCCCCTCACGCGTGACCCCCACCAAAGTGATTTCCCCCCCCTCATGCGTACTGAACACCTGCTCATCAGTCGGTCCCCCACCATCATGAGCCCAGCTAAACTTTCAACCTCCACCAATTCCCACCCTGCCAGCCTAACCTCTCACGACCACATTCCGAACGAACAATCACCCCCGTACATAAACCCTACCTCCTTTTCCCCCCCTATCTTACCCCCCTCTTCACCGTTACCCCACCCGCCCCAAATTCCACCCCCAAAGATCCCGCTCGACAAAATACCACTCCCATCCCAATCCAACTACAAAACTTTTTCCACCTTGGCTAAACCCCAAAATACTCTCTCTCTCGCCCCAAACAACATAATCAACCTCTCAACTTCAACCACTCCTCGAAATCCCATCCATGTCTCTCCCGAAAATAAAATCAGTCCAAATTCAACCCCTCTCAAACCACAACCCTGCCTGCCCAGACCCCCCCCACCATCTCCCTATCAAATCCCCACACCCCAAACCTCCAAACCACCCGATCATAGTAAACTCTCAACCTTCAGCCTTACTCACCCTTCCCCAAACCCCACTCATGACCACACCTCTCTACACAATTCAACCTCTCCCCAGCACCAACCTCTTCCGCAACAACAACCCCGACTCGACCTGCCCATTTCATCTTTAAAACCCCCCTATGACTACCCTCAACCGAAACCACTTAGACCCCCCTCCAAAACTGGCCCCGGGCCAGCTCGCCCCCAGACCCACATTCCTAACGACAGAACTAACGGTATATCCACCCCGCCCTTCCAAAGTGAAAGTGAAACCCCAAGGTCAAAGCCACAACCACCACCACCCCCTATTACCAAACCGTCACCCAGACTAACGGCGACCCTAAATAACCCCCCCTGATGATGATGAGGATATTATTGTACTAAATTTTTTTGATTGTTTTCAATTCCTAAGCGATTGGGCATGATTCTATAAATTTACATGTTTTCCATATACTGTATATATTATTTTTTCCCTTAGTCATACTACTTTTCTTGTTAACCTACACTTTTCTGACTATCTTTTAAATTTGCTTTATACATTGTTAAACACTTTACCTCTTCTTAATTTCCTGTGTTCTTAATTATCTGTTCTTTCTTAAATTTACATGTTTTCCATATACTATATATTATATATTTTTTTCCCTTAGTCATACTACTTTTCTTGTTAACCTACACTTTTCTGACTATGCTTCTTTTTACTTCACCCTTGAGGCTCGAGGACGAGCCTATAATGAAGGAGAGGGAAGTAAAATGCCCCAGAACGAGAAGCCCACCACAGAAGCCACGAACGAACACCACACAGAAACACCCAAAGGAAAGGTCCACAGAACGAAAGGACCAGCTGACCGAGCCAGCCAATTCAGACAGGCCCAAGCCCGCAGGGCTAAGCAGCTCCAGGCCGCACCTAGATACCCCTTCTAAACTGACCATTTTTCCACACCTCATGTACACTACCCCCTCGTGTCCTACACTCCTAACTACAAAGATGATGAGCAGGAATATACATTCATATTAAAAACACCATGCCCTGTCCCGACGTTGAGCCAATGCCAACACATCAGACAGCCATAATTATATCTATGTATGTTCTTACATCCGAGAAGTAGATGTTATATATCTTAGAAGTTAAAACACCCACGCCTGTCCCTAGACCTTGTATATCATTTCCCATGACGAGTATAGATATATGTAACCCGTGCTCAGTCACCCCCTTGCATTGTTCCTCTAGTAACTAAGTGTCTCTAATATTAACTGCCACCAGTATTGATACGACATAGCGGCACTGGCCTTGTGTCGTATTGTGCCAAGTACAGATCAACCAGGTTTCATCACCTTATTAGGACGACGACTATAATGTCATCGTTCATCGATGTATGCAATCCTTAGTTTAAGTATTAATATTAACATTCCCTAACATCTTGTCTTGCCAGACTAAGCTTCTGAAGACCCATCACCCCATAAATCTATGTATTCAATCCTTAGGTTAAGTATTTTTATCCGCCATTGTGTTCACCTTTTTCCATTTACTTTTCCACAATTGTCATACGTCTTCCCCTTGCCTCCTTCGTATCCACAGTCCACACTACGCCAATTTACTTCGTGTCATACACCTCTTACCCCAACCAGAGATTGTATAAGATAACCTGGTTACCAGTATCTGTCATAAGTACCCCAAAACAATAACTAAGTACCCCTACGAACTGCCGCTGTTGTTGGTATATTTATATTTAATAGAAAACGTAGTTCCCAGGGCCAACTAATAGTATCCATAACCCCTCGGACTGATCACATAACTCTATCTTTTCCAGACTCATATACCACCCCATAGTTGCATTCCCTGGTAGCATTTGGCTAACGTATTCTACTGCCTTTTCAAACTTCCATATCAACTGCAGCCTAATGCCACCCCCACGCCCAGAGACCTTAGGGTCAAATTCCCCTATAGCCCCCTTGCACTCCTCCCCTCTCATTATAAGACCCCGCACTTCTCTACTCTTGTCTGACCTAGCCTCTCTCTCATACCTCTTGAAGATCCTTGAATTGTCCGTTGCTAACGCTCTCCAACCTTTTATATATATACTCCTATCCAGCCTACCTTCACTTAGTAGGCCAGAACAACATTAGAACTTTACTAGCCCCTTGCATGCCATCTATTCTCTTACAACCCATTCACAACCCTGCACCCAATGGTCGTCGGTGCGAGGCTAGCCGCCTCGCCAGTAACTAACTTCTATTGCCATACTTCCAGATAAATGTGGCAGAGTTAGCAACCCAGTCTCCACCACATCCAGCAAACCCTACAATTAACAACCAGCCGAGTAAAACCAGCTAGCTAAGGCACCTTCGGTTTTGGTATTAAGGACACCCACATCTGTCTCATACACAGAGGGTTATTACGAACACTGGTGATATGGCAAGCCCCTAGCCACAGCCGCCGGACGACTATCACAGAGAGAGGGCGCCCAGCTCCCCCTTTTTGCCCACCCGAGGAGGGAGACCCCCACCCCCGCGGAGGTATACCTGGCCCCTGTTTTGACTTCTGAGTCATTGCCAGGTAGCACAGGAATTCTTCCTATCAATGAACTAACCATGCATGACTAACACCTTTACTAACCTCTATTAACTCACAATAAACCATTTACCTTTCTTGCATGCTCTGATCACTAAATTAGCACCTCAGCTATACCATAAAATGAAGATTGAACAATCTAAGAGAGACGCTCCTATCACAGCTGTCCCCATCCTCCTCGCAAAGTAGATCCCTCCACTAAATACTTTCAGTATAGCCAAAATAGTACCTCTTACTAAGGCTCAGTTATATGAAAATATAAAGGCTTCCTATAGCCATGTGCCACAACAGTAAATACCATCTTACCTAGTCCCCATATCTATTGAGAGCTCAAATAAGTCCATAAGACTCGAGATCCCTACTGTCTACAGGGTCCAGAACCGAGCCTATAAATCTAGCTCCCGCCCCCAGTCAAATCAGTTGAAAGCTAGACACCAACCAGGGGTCACTAACCTGCAGTTAACTTCTAGCTCTGCCCTTGTGTTGTTCCGGAGTGAGATTCCAGAGCCGGCAGACTCCGTGGCAGATTTGGATAGAAGGACCTGCCCACGTATTTGAGAACTTCACACATATGGACCCCCTGGACGGCCACGGAACCAGTCGTTAGCCCCCAACATCATGGACGCAAGATAACCAGGACCAGACCCATCAGATACTACCCAAGATTCCCTTTAGCAATACTACATAGTACTGTGCTGTTTAGAGATTCACTAATTAATATTTCTACGAAGTGGCTATCTCTTTGCCCCAGTATAATTCATATAACCATTCAATTAGGAAGTGCTAAGCGTATCAGTGTTCAATAATTAACAGGCGATACTAACTCTCGTAATCAACCATATATCCAGGTATTATTACCTAGAAGGAAACCCTAGTGATATCTGAATGTTCGCCCACTGATTTGAGTTCTATGTATTTCTGAGACAAGAATATAAAACTTAGATCAGTACCCCCTGAGGTTACTAGAATTCCCGTGCTCTAAAATACGCGTGTCTAATCTAGTCTGTGAACTACTACTTGTGCACCAGAGCTACCAGTAATAAATCTAACTGTAAATATGATTCTATAAGTAACATTGATGGTCTTCGGTATATAAACCTGTTGAATTAAAGCCAGTGATCAGAAGATTAATACCTGAACGTTGGAAGTGGGAGACTAGGCTCCATCCAGATCCACTTATGCTAGTGTTGTTCGATTCTATTATATTGTCTTACACGAGTATTCTGCAGTGGTATATAAATAAACGTGATCGTGTAACTTGCTACCATGTGTTTCTTTGTGTTCTCTATTCCTCATATCTTGTATTGTGCATGCAGCCTTATATACCCAGTCAATTAGAACTCACATTACCCAAGTTAAACCTGTAGAAAAACAGGGCATAACAGGAAGGCCCCATACAAAGGTCATCAGGGCTCAGCATCAGCCAAATCTAGGCAAGCGTCCGATGCCAACCCACCTCCCCCTCCAAAAAACTAGCCACTCGTACTCTCCACATCCCAGGGCCGAACTCAAAGGCACAGGATTGGAGAGTTGCCTAGAAGGGCGAACCCCGGTTGCACCTAGGTTCGTTCCGATCATTCCGCTCGGCCTGGCCCAAGAATACCTGGGCCAGAAAGATAGTGAGCAAAGGAATCACCTGGTGGTGGCGCCGGCGGCCTCGACTGCGTCAGCCGCGGGAATATACCAAAGTGTATCAGGAGGAGGAGGCCCTACTGCAGGAAATGATTGCCAAACAGGTCCTTATTCAGGTCAATGCATATCAGCCAGTATTCACGTCAAGACTCTTCTTAGTGCCAAAAAGGGACAGTGTGCAGATGCGACCAGTTCTAGATCTCTCGCGCCTGAACACCTTTATAGAGAATTCACCCTTCAGGATGTTGACTGTTCAGCAACTCAGTCTCGCACTTCCGCTGCAAGGTTGGATGTGCTCGATCGATCTCAAAGATGCCTATTGGCATGTCCCTATAAAGAAGCGGTGCCAAAATGTTCTCGCTCTGAGAGTCCGGCACGAGACTTATGTCTTTCAAAGGATGCCGTTCGGGTTGAACCTAGCACCGAGAGTATTTACCAAACTCGTCCGGCAAGCTCTTTTACCCATGTTAGTTCGAGGCATACAGGTGTTTTGGTATCTGGACGATTGGCTAGTAGTGGCGGGAGCAGGCCACTTCGCCTCATTACCACTTCGCCTTGGTCTCTTCGCCTCATGACCACAACGCCTTACAACCATTTCGCCTTGTAACCACTACGCCTCACTACCACTTCGCCTCACGACAACAACGCCTCAGCTCCAGTTCGCCTCACGCTTTCTTACCGCTTTACCTCTCTACTAATTTGAACAATGTACATTAGTTTTTGATAGTTAGGTTAGGTTAGGTTATGTTATGTTAGGTTAGGTTAGGTTAGGTTAGGTTAGGTTAGGGAAGCTGAATCATGAGGCATCATTGACGCAAGGCGAAGTGGTAGTGAGGCGTAGTGGTGGCAAGGCGAACTGGTCGTGAGGCGTAATGGACATAGGCGAAGTGGTCATGAGGCGAAGTAGTCGTGAGGCTGGAAAGCGTACTGGCAAACTCTTTGGAATTATGTCAAGACCATGTAAACCAAGTGTTAGCTATGTACAAACCCTAGGGTTCAAGGTGAACTTGGCAAAGTTGCACCTTGTCCCCTCAAGGACTATTCAGTGGATAGGACTGGTCTGGGACACCTACGCACTGACTCTTACTCAGAGTGTGGACAACCGCGGCAGGTTTCGCAGGAAACTGTTCCGGTTCCTCCACAGTCTGGATACGACCAGAAAAACGTGGGATTCCCTGATCGGTTCTCTCAACTGGGTATAATTAACTGTCAAGTTGGGCCGATTGAAAGCCAAGCGATTAATCCTGGAAGGCAACAAACTGTTCCCTCTCTTGCCGGAGAAGAACTTATGGACAATTCCTCCGTTAATCCACAACTTACTATCGGCCTGGACCAAGCGCGAAGTCCTCTACTCGGTCGTGACATGGGTTTCTCCCCCTCCTACGGTATGGGTAGACACAGACGCCTTGGGGACACTAGGTTGGGGATATCAGTCAAGCCTAGTACACCAGGGTCAGGGCAGCTGGGTGTCAGACAGCCAATCACATATCAACAAGCAAGAGCTTTTAGTTCCCCTTTTCTTTCTCCAAACTCACGGCAAGACCTTGAAGAACAAATCGATAGCGTTCAGAATGGACAATCAAACTGCATTTTTTTGTATTCAGAAACAAGGCTCAGTGAGGTCACGAGAGTTGCTGAGCGTTTCAGAACAAATTTTTACCCTAGCCGACTCGCTAGGAATTTCCCTGCATGCCACATACCTCCCCGGCGTGGTGAACGTCTGGGCATACGCTCTCTCTCGCCGGTGGAGCACTCTAGTAGAATGGACAATCAAACAGGCTATCTTCAACAAGATGATTGCAAAGCCGGCCCGTCCACAGGTGGACTTATTTGCGTCCGCAGAGAACCACAGACTCCCACTCTTTCTCACACGTCACGGGGTAACCCCGGCGGGGGGACCCGATGCATTGCTGGAGGACTGGAACAGGTGGACCTCAATCTATCTGTTTCCGCCGCCAGACTCTGTGTTAATGTGCAAAGTCATTCACAAGCTGAGAGATTACCGGGGCCGGGTAGCTTTGATCGCGCCTCTTTGGCCGGCCCAGGTTTGGTACCACCAATTGCAACAGTGGTGCAGGACCCTGGTGTCTCTCCCGGTCTCCGTTTTCCACTTGGAAACGATTGGCAACTTTCGGACCTCGCTCAGTTTTGCCTTATGGATATTTACTATGCCAAATGGTTGAATCAATTTGGGCCAAGCGTCACTAAGAAGCTAATGAACCAGTACACACCGTCTACCAGGAGACGATATCAATCCAATTGGAAAACTTTTACAACCTGGATTGTTGAGTCAGGGCAAACGACTGCCTCGGGAGCCTTAATTTTCAAATACTTAGACTATCTATTTGAGCAGAAGCATTTTTCGGTCGTAACGTTAAAAAATCATGTCTGCCATTAGGACCCCCTTCCTTGATCTCACCGGCCTTTCCATACCGCAGGCGGAGGAGAAAGGTTTTATGAGGGCATGTTTCAAGCTTCGTACACCTCCCCGCCAGCTCATGCCCACCTGGTCACATGCGCCGGATTTTGACTCACTTTTGAAAAAGGCTGTCTTCCTTATGGCACTTGCCACCGGAAACCGGGTATCTGAGCTGGCGGCGATGAGCAACGAACCAAACTGTCTCAGGTTTGGGAGACTGCACGACCATGTTCAAATCGCGCCGTCTCCCTCTTTTATTGCTAAGAACGAACATTCGGACCATGTTTTTTCTGAATTTTCCATCCCGGCCTTGAAGAGAGGCCTCATTCATCACCTTTTATGTCCTGTGCAAGCACTCACAAAGTTTATGAGGGCTGCGCAACCTCGCCAACCAGGTGCTTTAAGGGTTAACCGGACAGGTAAGCGTGTTACAAAACGGAAGTTAGCTTCCTTGCTTGTCGACGTTATCAGGGAAAGCAATCCCGGCGTGATAGGCAGGGCTCACGATATCAGGAAATGGGCAGTATCCCTCAGATTTCTGCAAATTTTTTCAATTGATAATATTGCTCAAACTCAACTTTGGGCTTCTAATCATACGTTCCTCACACGCTACCTGTCGGTTGCTCTAGATAAACCAAAGCGTACCTGTGTAGCTTTACGGCAACGGGTACAGTAGGTAATGTTCTCTTATAAGTTGTGTTGTTTTAAAAAAGGGGGGGTGGGGTGCGGAATAGTCCATATCCCCTCTGTACCCTTAGAGATTGTGATGCATCACAAGCTGTGATAGGGCGGTTTCTACAGTCCAGTATTAGTTTTATTGTTTTTAAAATTCTAAGAAGATATATCGCATAGTTGCAACTATGTATGTTTTACCAAAGTGTACAAATATATTAATGTACAAATAGTTTAAGGAGAGAACGAATAACTACTGCAGAGTTATAGTTCTACGGGACACATGCGTGTCAAATTTTGTCATGCATACGATCGATTGCAACGATCTGACCATGAGCAAGCAGTTTCTTAATGCCACGCACTGCTTGCAAATCTTTTATACCTTTTTCTATATGTTGTATTGCATACAATAAAACTTAAGAAAATGTTATCCGGATTCTTCTTCCCTAAGGTTAGGATATTTTACGAATGTCCCGCCTCCAGTCTTGATATTCAGGCAAAGTCGTCAATGATGAAGGGGCCCTATTAAATTATAGGTTTGATTCCCCAAGGGAAGTAGAGAAAACCTAATATTTAGTAGGGCCCCGTAATCATTGACGACTCGGGCCCTCCCAACCATCCCACTTCCCATTCGTGATTTCCATAGTTTATTCTTGGTATATCAGTGAAGGACGAAGATGGCCGCTAGGGGGCCTGGTGTCGGGGAAGCAAAGCATGAGAAATCCACGTATATGGCAAGTCATATGATAGCAGATATTAAGTTATTTTTTATTTTTTATTTTTTACAGAGTTGTTTTCTGTAGGGTACCCGATCAAAATGACGATCCCATGAGGGAATTAAGCGTGCACTTATGACGAGTACTCCATGATACTTCCGCGCGGGCTATTCAAAATGCTGCCGCAGGATGTTGAATGGAGACTATTATTATTAATAGGCGAAGTCGTCAATGATTACGGGGCCCTACTAAATATTAGGTTTTCTCTACTTCCCTTCGGGAATCAAACCTATAATTTTTACGTTGTATGATTAACAACTATAAAAAGCTGGGAGCAAACTATTACATGTCTAATAACTGCAGTTGTGGGCACAAGAATGAGGACTTGTTAGTGATCGCCTGACTATATAGGCCGCTGATGACTCCAAAGTGGTGACTGGACGACTTGGCCCATGGGACAACTCGGCTCGGACAGCTCGGCCCACTTTTGGACAACTCGGCCCATTATTTGAGACAGCTCGTCCCCATGTTTTGCTATGGGGCAATTTGACGAGACCAGTCAGGATATAGGATGGGGAGAGCAAAGTGGAGGGTTTATGGCGTGTGTGTAATGTGGGCGAAATGTTCGTTTATTGTATAATTATGTCATAGGCTAGTTCTCTCGATTCATAATGTGTAGGTTAGGATAGGTTAGGTTAGGTTAGGTTAATTATGAGTTGTCTCGTAATTAACACGGGGCCGAGCTGTCTCGTTTTTACTGGGCCGAGCTGTCTCGCCGTGGGCCGAGCTGTCCTGGCCGAGCTGTCCCGGGGCCGAGTAGTCTAGCATTCCTCCAAAGTATATACAGCTTAGCTATAACAATAAATTTGCTTCTGTGTTTGGGTTAACTGCACAACTACTAATCCTCGATTACGGGATTCCTGTCTTAGGTAATTAGTTGTTGTTGATCTTACCATACTCAAGGGACCCTACAGATGCGCGGATAAGGGATACTTTTCTTATTTTGTCAATTTCATTGTCACCCCCCTATACAATTTTCAGAGTTTAGGCCCTAGTTTTGTCCAGCCAGTCCAGTCCAGTCCACAAAACTTTGTTTACATGCTAGGCTCCTGCCACAAATTCCCGGATGTTCATTAGCCAATCAGAGTCGAGCTTCACCTAGTGATTTATTTCCCAACAAATTATTTTTATCTTTTACAATTGTCTCTTCCAGTGTTTTACATACTGTCTGAATTTATTACTTTCTCATTTCTCTACAAATAGTTTTTAGGATATCGATTTGTAACAATGTACATTTTAACTTGTACCCACAATGCACTTCGCCTGTGGACTGTGACGTCAGTTTCAAACACAACCTCCTGGAAGGTTTCATGCAAGGTAAGTTTTCCTCACATTTAGGGATATTTTGGCCGGTATTTCTCGAGTATGGCTATCTTTCTTCAATAAAAACCGAGACCCTTAGGGCTTGCATTACAGGGTCTTTTCCATGTCAAAAAGTCCAATTTTGCCCATTATATAGGGACATATCCTCAGGCCCCTTCCCCCCCCCCCCCACACACACACACGCACTCACTCAACACCTGTCCATGTGTGCAGCTGACACTGACAGATTGTAGCATCATGGCGGCATGTCTTGAATGTGGTATGGGGACTTTACTTTTTTTTTTTAAATACTGCCAAGACCGTGATGCTCTATTTCAATTGTGTGTTCATCATGGCCTCATTTTGGACAATAAGATGTGCGAAAACTGTGGTAAGACTGCTGTGTTGGACCTCAAAAGAAAAATGTTCAGGTGCCAAAAGATGGTGTCTGTGAGGAAGCAGAAAAGGCGCAAGTGTGGATGGGCCCAGAGTGTTTTTGCTCATACTTTTTTTGATAACATCCATTTGCCACTCTATAAGGTACTCACATTTGTCAACATGTACTTGAGAGATGGATTTTCTTACCTCTCAGCTACTTCAGAGCTGGCCTTCAGTCAACATACCATCAATGACTGGAGCAGTTTCTGTCGTGAAGTACTTATAGAGTGGTGCATTGAAACATCTGCACAACTGGGAGGTCCTGGCTCGATTGTGGAGATTGATGAGAGCAAGTTTGGTCGACGGAAGTACCATGTTGGTCGGATGATTGAAGGCCAGTGGGTGTTTGGAGGTATATGCAGGCAATCCAGAACCTTCTTCATGGTGCCTGTTGAGGATCGTACCTCCGACACACTGCTGGCCATCATTGTTATGCCCTGTTTTTCTACAGGTTTAACTTGGGTAATGTGAGTTCTGAATGACTGGGTATAGAAGGCTGCATGCACAATACAAGGTATGAGGAATAGAGAACACAAAATAAACACACGGTAACACGACACAAGTTCACGTTTATTGAAATAAAGAAATAAAGAGCATAGAAAGATAGTTATATTCGCACAAAACAAATGATAGAAAGGAACTGCTAGCATTTGCGGATTTGGATGGAGCCTAGTCTCCCACTTCCATCGTTCAGGTATATTCTTCTGATCACGGGTTTAATTAGCAAGTTTATATTTTACTGGAAGACCTCAATATATTCGTATAATTCCATGTCACTGATTTTACCTTTTGCTGGCTGGTCGCGTGCCCACGTAGCAACTCACAGTTAGGATTAGACGCGTATATTATAGAACACGGAAATCTCTAGCAACCTCATGGGGGTACTGAACTAAGTTTGATATTCTTAAGGCAGAAATATGTAGAACACGAATCAGTGGGCGAACGTTAGATATCACTAGAGTTTTAATATCTGAATAAGGTAATTACGAGAGTCAAGGTCGCCTGTTAATAAAAAAAACACTGATCGCTTAGTACGTCCCAAACGGAATGGTTAAATATGAATTACACTGGGCAAGGTCTTAGCCACTTTATAGAAAGTTAATAGGTGAGTATCAAGCTAGTACTATAACACTTAGTACTAGTAACATGAATCTTGAATAGTATGGGTAGATCTGGTCCTGGTTATCTTGCTTCCGGTGATGTTGGGGGCTAACGACTGGTTCCTCGGCCGTCCAGATGGTCCAAAATGTAGGAAGTTCTCAAGTCGGATCTCTTGATGATCGTTGCTGGCTACACACTTATATACCCACGAATTTGTGTGAAGGTTATAAGGTGCACGTTAGGACTTGTACATGGACAGATGCTTCTATCAGTCTTCTCTGCCACGGAGTCTGCCGGATCTGGAATCTCTCAACTCCGGAACAACACAAGGGCAGAGCTAGAGGTAAACTGCAGGGTAGTGACCACTGGTTGGTGTCTAGCTTTCAACTGATTTGACTGGGGGCGGGAGTTAGATTTATAGGCTCGGTTCTGGACCCTGTAGACAGTAGGGATCTCGAGTCTTATGGACTTAATTGAGCTCTCAATAGATATGGGGACTAGGTAAGATGGTATTTACTGTTGTGGCACAGGGCGATAGGAAGCCTTTATATTTTCATATAACTGAGCCTTAGTAAGAGGTACTATTTTGGCTATACTGGACGTATTTAGGGGAGAGAGACTGGATCTACTTTGCGAGGAGGATGGGGACAGCTGTGATAGGAGCGTCTCTCTAGATTGTTCAATCTTCATTCTATGGTATAGCTGAGGTGCTAATTTAGTGATCAGAGCATGCAAGAAAGGTAAATGGTTTATTGTGAGGTAATAGAGGTTAGTAAAGGTGTTAGTCATTCATGGTTAGTTCATTGATAGGAAGAATTCCTGTGCTACCTGGCAATGACTCGAAAGTCAAAACAGGGGCCAGGTATACCTCCGCGGGGGTGGGGGTGTCCCTCCTCGGGTGGGCAAAAAGGGGGAGCTGGGCGCCCTCTCTGATATAGTCGTCCGGCGGCTGTGGCTAGGGGCTTGCCATATCACCAGTGTTTGTAATAACCCTCTGTGTATGAGACAGATGTGAGTGTCTTTAATACCAAAACCGAAGGTGCCTTAGCTAGCTGGTTTTACTCGGCTGGTTGTTAATTGTAGGGTTTGCTGGATATGGTGGAGACTGGGTTGCTAACTCTGCCACATTTATCTGGAAGTATGACAATAGAAGTTAGTTACTGGCGGGGCGGCTAGCCTCGCACCGACGACCATTGGGTGCAGGGTTGTGAATGTGTTGTAAGAGAATAGATGGCATGCAAGGGGCTAGTAAAGTTCTAATGTTGTTCTGGCCTACTAAGTGAAGGTAGGCTGGATAGGAGTATATATAAAAAGGTTGGAGAGCGTTAGTAACGGACAATTCAAGGATCTTCAAGAGGTATGAGAGAGAGGCTAGGTCGGACAAGAGTCGAGAAGCGCAGGTGTCTTAATGAGAGGGGGGGGAGAGTTCAAGGGCTACAGGGAAATTTTGCCCCTAAGGTCCCTGGGCGTGGGGGTGGCATTAGGCTACAATTGATATGGAAGTTTGAAAAGGCAGTAGAATACGTTAGCCAAATGCTACCGGGGAATGCAACTATGGGGTGGTATATGAGTCTGGAAAAGATAGAGTTATGTGATCAGTCAGAGGGTTATGGATACTATTAGTTGGCCCTGGGAACTGCGTTTTCTATTAAATATAAAATACTAACCACAGCGGCAGTTCGTAGGGGTACTTAGTTATTGTTTCGGGGTACTTATGACAGATACTGGTAACCAGGTTATCTTATACAATCTCTGGTTGGGGTAAGAGGTGTAAGACACGAAATAAATTGGCGTAGTGTGGGCTGTGGATACGAAGGAGGCAAGGGGAAGACGTATGACAATTGTGGAAAGTAAATGGAAAAAGGTGAACACAATGGCGGATAAAAATACTTAACCTAAGGATTGCATACATAGATTTATGGGGCGATGGGTCTTCAGAAGCTTAGTCTGGCAAGACAAGATGTTAGGGAATGTTAATATTAATACTTAGTTACTAGAGGAGCAATGCAAGGGGCGACTGAGCACGGGTTACATATATCTATACTCGTCATGGAAAATGATATAAGAGGTCTAGGGACAAGCGTGGGTGTTTGAACTTCTAAGATATATAACATCTACTTCTCGGATGTAAGAACATACATAGATATATTTATGGCTGTCTGATGTGTTGGCATTGGCTCAACGTCGGGACAGGCATGGGTGTTTTTTTAATATGAATGTATATTCCTGTTCATCATCTTTGTAGTTAATAAGTGTAGGACACGAGGGGGTTAGTGTACGTGAGGTGTGGAAAATGGTCGGTTTTAGAAAAGGTAAATGGGTGTGTCCTGGAGCTGTTTAGCCCTGCGGGCTTGGGCCTGTCTGGAATGGCGGGCTCGGTCAGCTGGTCCTTTCGTTCTGTGGACCTTTCTTCCGGGTGTTTCTGTGTGGTGTTCGCTCGTGGCTTCTGTGGTGGGCTTCTTGTTCTGGGGCATTTTACTTCCCTCTCCTTCATTATAGGCTCGTCCTCGAGCCTCAAGGGTGAAGTTAAAAGAATCATAGTAATGGTGGGTCATTTTCAGGGTATTTAGAAAGTTCCACCAAACACGAGAGCGACGGTCAGGTTTCTTTTGCAGGTCAATGTATACCTGTAAGAATGTGTCCTCTGTGTTGTGGCGGGCGGCTGCCCGGGCTTGGTGTGGGTGTGGTACACGGGCCAAGTGTCCAGTGGGGGTCTTTACTTTAACCTTTCGTATGAATGGTTTGTAGCTTTCCCCCGTGGGGGTCGGAGTGAGGTGTGTGGGGTTGACAGGAAGTCTGTTTAGTGTGGTGAATGGGTTACTAACCGAAAGGGGATTCGCGCGTGACAACAGGGCTGGGGATGAAGGGGGAATGTGAGTCTGGGTTGTATTTGGTTTTCTTAGGCGGTGTTGTAGGTTGGGAATATATAGTGAGGCAATGCGCAAAATTGGTGTAGGTAAGGTGGGTGAAGGAGGTGTGTGGGAAGGAGGGGGTGTGTGTGTTGTGTGGCTTGGGTCCTTAGTGTCAGAACGGGGTGTTATTTTTGTATCGCTGTCTTTAAATCTGATGGGTCTGTTGATTATTCTACCTCTGGCGGTCCTGGTGGGAAGGTAGATGTTTGTCGTGGGACTTGAGTCGCTCGACGATGTTTTATAGTGAGGGGAAGCATGTTTTATAGGTAAATGACATGTGGGAGTTTTCTCGGGGGTGACTTTGGGGGGGGGTTTCTTAGGGGTGGTTGGTTGGGGGTTCGGTGAGATGAGGAGGTTGGTCGGTGTGTGGGTGGGGTGGTGGGGATCGTGGAGGGGAAAGGGGCGGATGCGGGGGGGGCTAGACGGGTGGGTAAGGAGTGTAGATTTAAGTTGGGGGGTAGGGGCGTGTTGTTTGATGAGGTTGGTGATTTGCTGGTGATTATTCGTCTTCTTTCCCTTTGTGGGGGAGAATTCGACGAAGAAGAAGAAGAGGAGGAGGAGGAGGAGGAGGGTAGTGGTCTGGCAGCCCTACGGAACTTGGTTAGTAGGGTGTGTTTTCTGGAGGTTTTAAACGATGTTTGTCGTGGGCGTAAGTTGTAGCGTGAGGTTACTGAGGTAGATTGTGTGGTGCGGTTGGGTGTGTACTTGGTTTGGGGTGGCGGTGGTGGTTTTCTCGCTGTGGTGCCTGGTGGAGGTATGTCAGGGCTAGACGGGAGGGTTTCTGTTGTGGTCGGGGTTGTGGGTGGAGGTTTTTGTACTTGGATAAGTTGGGGAGGAACTTGACTATCAGAAGTGAAAGAAGGTGTCATGGTGGAAGAGGGTGTGATATTGGGGGCTTGGGGTTTGTGGAGGTTAGTTGGGGGGGTATGGTGAGAAAAGATTTGTCGGTTCGGTGCTGGAGGGCTTAGGTCCTTAGGGGTTTGTATGGGAATATTCGTAGCCTGAGTGAGGGGGTGAGTAGGGGTATTTAATTTAGGGTCGGACGTGTGGGGTGGGGTAATGTCTTGTGGCTTTAGAGGTTTAAACGCTCGGACGAATCTAGTTCGGAGCGTGCGAGTTACGCCGTGATAGTCGATGGTGACTTGAAAGGCATTTGGGACTTGTATTACGGTGTAGGGTCCGACATAGCGAGGGCCTAACTTGTTGGTGATAGGGAGGTTGGCTACCATTACGGTGTCATGGATGGCGAAAGGGGTTTTTTTTTCATCGATGTTGTCAGTTTTGGTGTCTTGACAGATCTGGGCGGTATGGAGGGTGTTTTGCAGATGTTGCAATGGGTCAATTGTGGAGGTGGTGGAGGGAAGGTGAGCGTGGTGGTGGAATGGCAGTAACAGGGGGGGTACACCGTAAACACGTTCATGAGGGGAAATACCGTCTTCCCGAGGACAGGTGTTCATACCCCACTGTATCATTTTTAGTTGTGATGGCCAGTCTGAGGTATTAAGAGCAATCATTCTTGTACGTAACTGGTTGTTGATGGTGCGATGGCTGCGTTCGCAGATAGCATTTCCTTGAGGCCAGTACGGGGATGAGTGTTTAATCTTGATACCGCATTGTTGGGTGAATTGTTGCCAAACGTGTCCACTAAACTCGGGGGCATTGTCCGATAGAAGAGCAAGGGGAAGGCCGAATATAGGGAACACTTCGGTGGCAAGCAGTGTGGCGACTGTGGTGGCTGTGTGGTCTTTAACTGGGCAGGCTATTAGAAATTTTGAATATACGTCTACAAATGTGACGATATAGCGGTTGCCAGCGTAAGAAGGGAACGGGCCCATGATGTCGAGGGATAGGACTTGGAACGGTTTGTTGGCAGAAATGGTACCAGCTGGGCCTGGGGTGCGTGATCTATCCTTTCCCAATAAACACGGTTTGCATGATTCTGTCACTCGTTGTGCAATTTTGGAGGGGTTGGGGGTCCAGTATTGGTCTGTGAAGATCTTTAACATTTTCTTTTGTCCAAGGTGTATGCCGTTTCCCTCGTGGATGGCAATCATGTAGTCGTGGGCTATGGTGGGGTCCAAGATTATGTGACCAGTGTCTGTGGCAAGTTGATCTCCCCAGCGAGTCAGTCTCCTGAAGACGTTTAACGGTATCCAGGGGGGTCTGATTCGTGCTTCCCAAGATTGAATTAGGGAGGGGGCTGGGGGGGCATTCTGTCGGGAGGTGGGGGTAGATACCAATTGAGTGTTTTGTAAGGCAGCTAGGTTGGTGGGGGGGTCTTTTGGTACTGGCAAACGTGACAGGGCGTCTGCATTAGTATGGAGTTTGCCGGGACGATATTGTATTGTAAAGTCGTAGTCCTCTAGTGTCTCTCTCCAACGTACCAAAATGGCTGAGTTGGTTTCGCACCTACGCAGCCATTGTAAAGATTGATGGTCGGTAATTATTTCGAGTTTTGCGCCTAACACAAATGACCGGAAGTGGCTGAGTGCCCAAATGATCCCTAAGCACTCTCTCTTGGTGGCTGCGTAATTCTGTTGGGGTGGGGTGAGTGTGCAGCTGGCATACGCTATCACATGTTCCTTTCCATCTCTGAATTGAGCTAATACTGCACCTATGGCGTACAGAGATACGTCGGTATAAAGACGGAAAGGTTTCTGGTAGTCAGGGAAAACGACAATAGGGGCTTGGATTAGCTTTTGCTTCAAAGTGTTAAACGCGAGGTCTCTTTCAGGTGTCCAGGCGAACGGGGTGTCTTTGTGGGTAAGTTGGTGGAGGGGTCTGGCTATGGTGGCAAAGTGGGGGACGAAACGTCTGTAGTACGTGGCTAAACCTAGAAACGAACGTATTCCTTTAACCGTGGTGGGTGGGGTTTGGTTTTGTATGGCTTGAAGTTTGTTTGGGTCTGGCGCAATACCATGTTCAGATATCACGTGTCCGAGAAAATCTACCTTATTCCGGGCAATCACGCACTTTGAGGGTTTTAATTTCAACCCGGCGGCTCGGATTCTTTGCAGGACTTGTCTCAACCTGAGGAGGTGTTCTTCCCAGGTTGGAGAGTACACAATAATATCGTCCAGATAGGCTAGGCAGGTTTCCCAGGTTAGGCCATGCAATACCGTTTCCATCAAACGGGAGAAAGTGGCGGGTCCGTTACAGAGGCCAAAAGGTAGGACGTTAAATTCATAGTGATGGCCACCACTAGTGGAAAATGCTGTTTTCTTTTGGTCCTCGGCCTTGATAGGCACTTGCCAATACCCTGCTTGCAAGTCGAGGGTAGTGAACCATTTGGATCCGTATAGGGAGTCAAGGGAATCGTCTATTCGGGGTAAGGGCGTAGCGTCTTTAATGGTTATGTCATTTAACCTCCTGTAATCGACGCAAAAACGGGTTGTCCCATCTTTCTTTTTGACTAAGACAACAGGGGAAGACCAGGGGCTAATGGACGGGGTGGCAATCCCGGCCTCTAACATTTCCTGGACTTGGCGTTCCTCTTCCTGACGTTGTATGGGGTTCTTTCTACGGGATGGTTGTCGTATGGGGGGGCCTGTGGTGTTAATGATGTGTTGTTCTACATCCGTCTGTCCGATTTCGGAGGGTTGTTGGGCAAAGACGTCACTGAATTCCATCAGTAGGTCGTACATGCCGTTCTTTTGGTGGTCAGATAGTGTCTCAGGAAGAGGGGGCAATTGGAGGCTGGTAGGGGTGTCGTTACAAGGTATGGGGAGGTCATCGAAAGTTTCGAGATCTCCTATAATGAGACCTTTCGGTAATGTCAGGGGTTCCTCTGAGATATTAGCCACGAGAATGTGGTTGATACGAGCGGGAATGATGGCGGGTTGTAAGAGGCAGCGATGGGGGTTGGGGGATGTGTTAGTGGGGGAAAATACCATGTGAGTTTGGGGTATGGGCCGCAGGTTCACCCATTTTTGATGGTGGGGGGGAATTTGGCATTTATCCTGAACTACCGCTGGGCTAATGATGGTGGGGGATTGACTGGCGAGCAGGTGCTTGGTACTTATAAGGGGGGCAAGGTCACTTTGGTGGGGGTCACGCGTGAGGGGGGGATTAACGGCGCGTGTGAGAGGATCAGTGGGGCGCGGTGTGAGGGGGTTAGAAAACGGGATTTGTTGGAGGGACTGCGGAGGGTTGGTGGGGGAAGCGTTGTCGGTGGCAGAGTAACAGTATGTTTAGAGGTTATATGGGGTTGGTGGGTTTTGTCTGTCATGAGGGGGTGAGTCAAGTGTGGGGTTTTGAAGTTTAATAGGGGGGGGAGTGGGGGGGGGGAGGAAGGGAGCTACTGACGAAAAACTGTCACAAGGGGGATTGGGGGGGGTGGTGGAATAGCTGGGCATTTCTGGGGGCATGGTGGGAACATGGTTGTGTCCCTCGGTCGGCACGCGTGAGGGGGGGATTAACGGCGCGTGCGGGCGGTTCAGAAGGGTGCGAGGTGAGCGAGTTAGAAAACGGGATTTGCTGGGGGGACTGCGGAGGGTTGGTGGGGAAAAAGTTAGGTGTAGAACATGGGTTATTGGTGTAGGACTGGTGTATTGATTTGGGGTTGTTAACATTTCTGGGGGCATGGGGGAAACATTGTTGGGTACATTGGTCGGCATTTTCTCTGGAAACATGTGTACATAAACATTGGATAGAATTAGGGTTACATATATCAGAGTCTGTCCTGAAAACATGGGAGGATTTATTCTGGGCAGAGTTACGAGAATTGAGGGGATTACCGAGGGGGAGTTGTTTGGACTTGTCTTCTTTCGTTTGTTGAGGCATTTTTTACTGAATTGAGTGAGGTTTTGAGAGATATCGGGGCAAGGGGAGGTTTTAGGAGTAACCTTAGTGCTAGCTGCAACTTGGTAACCCTGAATCAGGTTTTGTTGAGGGGGAGGTTGTTTTTCTTTTTGGGAATGGGTTTCTGCGTGATTGGTTTGTCAGAGGCTTTGGGCTGGAATTTGTTTTTGAATGAGATCAGCCTTTGGCCGCAGTCAATCTGGGCCTCTAGTTTTTGAAGGAGGTCAAGTCCAAGGAAACCATCATAATGTTTACAGTTGGAGGAAAATACTGTAAATGTGTGATAACAACGAGCATGGGGGCCAGGAGTGGTTACTGATAGGGGTAAAGTGTCTCCTAGGAGATTTAAGTAAGTATCAGCAGCTGAGATGAGTTCTGTTTTGGTGTTTAACAAAGGGCCAAATCGTCGGGGATGTTTTTCATAGTAAGATTTGAACAAACATGACTTGGCAGCTCCCGTGTCGATTAGCAAGCGGACAGGAATGTCCTTGATTTTGGCCATGTAATAAATTGGGGCAGTGCGACTAGTTATGGCGTCCCCCGCCGAGCCCATCGTGGGCGGGGGATACTTTAAAAATCCTGGGGGTCGGTATCTACCTCTTCCAGGGTTTCCTCGGTATCGTCTGAGGTCATGGTATGGGGGGCAATTTCTTCCTCTTGTCCCCACTCCTCTTCATTTACAGAAATGCGAGGAGTAGAGGGGCGAGGTTTGGCAGAGTCACGAATTTGGTGGAGGGCACACTGAGCATTACAGGCAGGGAATTCATAGGGGTTGATAATGACTAAGGTAGGATTTTTACTTTGGTAGGTGTTGTAGTTGCTGTTCCGGTTGAAGATTCTGCGTGGCTGGGACGGTTGGAACCGGGGTCTACTGGGTTGGGGCTTGCCGGAAGGGTAGGTGGGTCTGTTGTTGAAAGATGAGGCTGGGTAGGCATTCTTGGGGTTTTGGTGGTTGGTTTGCTGCGGGTGCGTGGGAAACCTCTTGATTCCAGCGATTTGGGTGGGTGCTTCTGTGCGCACGGCCAAAATACGTCGGATCGTGATGAGGTCTTTTTTGTATTCGACGAAATCGTGCACCCGGAAATGGTCTTTTACTGCTGAGGGCAATATCGACACAAGGTTGACCAGAATTTGCTGTTCTTGTTGGATTTTGGTCAACGTGGGGAAAGAATTTTTTATGTGTTGGGCAAGCTTACTGACTGTGGCATCTAGATCGCCTTCGAATTTCGTGTCTAGGATACGGGTGTGGGCCACGAAAACGCCCAACGAAGGTTTAATGGCTTCTATCACTATTGTGCGAAATTCGTTCCAGGTGAGATCAGGGCGCACTTGATAGGCCACCAGGGAAACGGCTTTTCCCAGGTGTGGTAATGTTACGGCTATTTTATGTGCGTCCGTGGTATAAGTAATGTCAACTAAGGGTTTCACTATGTCCATGAATACTTCGATCCCATAATTTGTTTCCTCATAATTTGGGATGAAAACGTAGTTAGGTTGCGCCATGATGTTCTCGTGTTCTAGCTGTTCCAAACTTGCAACCTTTTATCCGAATCAAGAACCACCGCTGCCGCCAATGTTATGCCCTGTTTTTCTACAGGTTTAACTTGGGTAATGTGAGTTCTGAATGACTGGGTATAGAAGGCTGCATGCACAATACAAGGTATGAGGAATAGAGAACACAAAATAAACACACGGTAACACGACACAAGTTCACGTTTATTGAAATAAAGAAATAAAGAGCATAGAAAGATAGTTATATTCGCACAAAACAAATGATAGAAGGGAACTGCTAGCATTTGCGGATTTGGATGGAGCCTAGTCTCCCACTTCCAACGTTCAGGTATATTCTTCTGATCACGGGTTTAATTAGCAAGTTTATATTTTACTGGAAGACCTCAATATATTCGTATAATTCCATGTCACTGATTTTACCTTTTGCTGGCTGGTCGCGTGCCCACGTAGCAACTCACAGTTAGGATTAGACGCGTATATTATAGAACACGGAAATCTCTAGCAACCTCATGGGGGTACTGAACTAAGTTTGATATTCTTAAGGCAGAAATATGTAGAACACGAATCAGTGGGCGAACGTTAGATATCACTAGAGTTTTAATATCTGAATAAGGTAATTACGAGAGTCAAGGTCGCCTGTTAATAAAAAAACACTGATCGCTTAGTACGTCCCAAATGGAATGGTTAAATATGAATTACACTGGGCAAGGTCTTAGCCACTTAATAGAAAGTTAATAGGTGAGTATCAAGCTAGTACTATAACACTTAGTACTAGTAACATGAATCTTGAATAGTATGGGTAGATCTGGTCCTGGTTATCTTGCTTCCGGTGATGTTGGGGGCTAACGACTGGTTCCTCGGCCGTCCAGATGGTCCAAAATGTAGGAAGTTCTCAAGTCGGATCTCTTGATGATCGTTGCTGGCTACACACTTATATACCCACGAATTTGTGTGAAGGTTATAAGGTGCACGTTAGGACTTGTACATGGACAGATGCTTCTATCAGTCTTCTCTGCCACGGAGTCTGCCGGATCTGGAATCTCTCAACTCCGGAACAACACAAGGGCAGAGCTAGAGGTAAACTGCAGGGTAGTGACCACTGGTTGGTGTCTAGCTTTCAACTGATTTGACTGGGGGCGGGAGTTAGATTTATAGGCTCGGTTCTGGACCCTGTAGACAGTAGGGATCTCGAGTCTTATGGACTTAATTGAGCTCTCAATAGATATGGGGACTAGGTAAGATGGTATTTACTGTTGTGGCACAGGGCGATAGGAAGCCTTTATATTTTCATATAACTGAGCCTTAGTAAGAGGTACTATTTTGGCTATACTGGACGTATTTAGGGGAGAGAGACTGGATCTACTTTGCGAGGAGGATGGGGACAGCTGTGATAGGAGCGTCTCTCTAGATTGTTCAATCTTCATTCTATGGTATAGCTGAGGTGCTAATTTAGTGATCAGAGCATGCAAGAAAGGTAAATGGTTTATTGTGAGGTAATAGAGGTTAGTAAAGGTGTTAGTCATTCATGGTTAGTTCATTGATAGGAACAATTCCTGTGCTACCTGGCAATGACTCGAAAGTCAAAACAGGGGCTAGGTATACCTCCGCGGGGGTGGGGGTCTCCCTCCTCGGGTGGGCAAAAAGGGGGAGCTGGGCGCCCTCTCTCTGATATAGTCGTCCGGCGGCTGTGGCTAGGGGCTTGCCATATCACCAGTGTTTGTAATAACCCTCTGTGTATGAGACAGATGTGAGTGTCTTTAATACCAAAACCGAAGGTGCCTTAGCTAGCTGGTTTTACTCGGCTGGTTGTTAATTGTAGGGTTTGCTGGATATGGTGGAGACTGGGTTGCTAACTCTGCCACATTTATCTGGAAGTATGACAATAGAAGTTAGTTACTGGCGGGGCGGCTAGCCTCGCACCGACGACCATTGGGTGCAGGGTTGTGAATGTGTTGTAAGAGAATAGATGGCATGCAAGGGGCTAGTAAAGTTCTAATGTTGTTCTGGCCTACTAAGTGAAGGTAGGCTGGATAGGAGTATATATATAAAAGGTTGGAGAGCGTTAGTAACGGACAATTCAAGGATCTTCAAGAGGTATGAGAGAGAGGCTAGGTCGGACAAGAGTCGAGAAGCGCGGGTGTCTTAATGAGAGGGGGGGGGGGGAGAGTTCAAGGGCTACAGGGAAATTTTGCCCCTAAGGTCCCTGGGCGTGGGGGTGGCATTAGGCTACAATTGATATGGAAGTTTGAAAAGGCAGTAGAATACGTTAGCCAAATGCTACCGGGGAATGCAACTATGGGGTGGTATATGAGTCTGGAAAAGATAGAGTTATGTGATCAGTCAGAGGGTTATGGATACTATTAGTTGGCCCTGGGAACTGCGTTTTCTATTAAATATAAAATACTAACCACAGCGGCAGTTCGTAGGGGTACTTAGTTATTGTTTCGGGGTACTTATGACAGATACTGGTAACCAGGTTATCTTATACAATCTCTGGTTGGGGTAAGAGGTGTAAGACACGAAATAAATTGGCGTAGTGTGGGCTGTGGATACGAAGGAGGCAAGGGGAAGACGTATGACAATTGTGGAAAGTAAATGGAAAAAGGTGAACACAATGGCGGATAAAAATACTTAACCTAAGGATTGCATACATAGATTTATGGGGCGATGGGTCTTCAGAAGCTTAGTCTGGCAAGACAAGATGTTAGGGAATGTTAATATTAATACTTAGTTACTAGAGGAGCAATGCAAGGGGCGACTGAGCACGGGTTACATATATCTATACTCGTCATGGAAAATGATATAAGAGGTCTAGGGACAAGCGTGGGTGTTTGAACTTCTAAGATATATAACATCTACTTCTCGGATGTAAGAACATACATAGATATATTTATGGCTGTCTGATGTGTTGGCATTGGCTCAACGTCGGGACAGGGCATGGGTGTTTTTAATATGAATGTATATTCCTGTTCATCATCTTTGTAGTTAATAAGTGTAGGACACGAGGGGGTTAGTGTACGTGAGGTGTGGAAAATGGTCGGTTTAGAAAAGGTAAATGGGTGTGTCCTGGAGCTGTTTAGCCCTGTGGGCTTGGGCCTGTCTGGAATGGCGTGCTCGGTCAGCTGGTCCTTTCGTTCTGTGGACCTTTCTTCCGGGTGTTTCTGTGTGGTGTTCGCTCGTGGCTTCTGTGGTGGGCTTCTTGTTCTGGGGCATTTTAATCATCAAGGAGAAGATTCTGCCGGGGACCACCATCATCTCGGACTGTTGGAAGGCGTATCACTGTCTGGGGAAGGAAGGCTACCAACATCTCACTGTCAACCACTCTGTTAATTTTGTGGACCCAGACAGTGGTGCCCACACCAACACCGTGGAACGCCTATGGAGGGATGCCAAGCAGAAGGTTCCACTTTGCGGCAGGCGCAGGAAGCACTTTGTGGGCTACTTAGCACGCACCATGTTCATCATGCATCATAAAGACCCCAACACCAGATTCCATCATTTCATGAAGGCTACTGCGGCCCTGTACAACCCTGCTTGCCCTCCTCAGCCCCAACAGTCCGACCCAGAATCTCCACCTCCGCCACCACCCGAGCCAACATCGTCACCAACTCCATCACATTCCTCATCTCCACATCAGCCAGGACCGCGACTATGCTCTTCCTCTACAGCCGCACCTGCTAGTCCACCCGACCTCGACCCAACAGCTCCAGCACCTCTACGTCGTCAGCCACCCTGCTCTTCTTCTACCGCCACACCCTAACTTCAACCGCCAACAACTCACAGCCAGTCCATCGTGCTTCTCTTAACTTTTCCATTTGGTTAGTACCTTATTGGCCTAGTACTGTATTTCATTAACATTTTCTATAGGTTAGGTTACGCTAATGTTAACCCCATAATACTAGGTTAGGTTAGGTTAGGTTAATGACAAACCTTGGCTCGGATTTCATGGATTTAGCGGGGGTGGCAGCCCCCACCCCATAATACTAGGTTAGGTTACGTTAGGTTAGGTTAAGGTTAACCCCATAATACTAGGTTAGATTAGGTTAGGTTATTTGGTTAGGTTAATGACAAAACTTGCCTCGGATTTCATGGATTTAGCGGGGGTGTGGGGGCAGCAGCCCCCACCCATAATACTAGGTTAGGTTAGGTCAGGTCAGGTTAGGTTAGGTTAAGGTTAACCCCATAATACTAGGTTAGGTTAGGTTAGGTTATTTGGTTAGGTTAATGACAAAACTTGCCTCGGATTTCATGGATTTAGCGGGGGTGTGGGGGTGGCAGCCCCCACCCATAATACTAGGTTAGGTTAGGTTAAGGTTAACCCCATAGTACTAGGTTAGGTTAGGTTATTTGCTTAGGTTAATGACAAAACTTGCCTCAGATTTTATGGATTTAGCGGGGGTGTGGGGGCGGCAGCCCCCACCCATAATACTAGGTTAGGTTAGGTTAGGTTAGGTTAGGTTAGGTTAGGTTAGGTTAGGTTAGGCTAATGTTAACCACATTCTTACTGAGTTTTTCAACAGTGAAAAACACAAAAAACCCAGCCAACTTTCAAAATGAGGTTACTGTGATTTTGGACTCTGAACAGTCGACAAACACCAGCCAAGTTTGGTCAACACTTTGGGGTTTTATTCATCTGAAAAAGGGTGAAATCCGAGCCAACTTTGTTTTCAAATTTTGCCCTTTTTGGACTCTGACAATTGGCCAAATCCAAGCCAACTTTTGCCAAAACTTGGCTCGGATTTCAACATTTTGGGGTTTTATTCATCTGAAAAAGGGTGAAATCCGAGCCAACTTTTTTTTTCCAATTTTGCCCTTTTTGGACTCTGACAATTGCCCAAATCCGAGCCAACTTTTGCCAAAACTTGGCTCGGATTTCAACATTTTGGTGTTTTTTCAATTTTATTTATTAGATTTTTAGAGTTATTCCCATAATACCCCTATTTTTACCCCACCCAAAACCCCGCATTCCCAAACTCTCCCCTAGATTGTTGAGGTATCGGAATTACAATTAATAATACAAATGCTAATAAATTGGCCTTTCCTCACTTTCTAAATACAAAATACACACTTACAAAGCATTAACATACACAAATAAAATAAATTAAACATAAAATAGCAGGAGTAGTAGTTATGCAGAATTACCAAACCCGAAGCGGTGTACTATGACAACACCCGTGCACACACATGTGCAAACACACACACAAACCTTCAGCAACAACGTACCCTAGGATGTTGGGGCTTATACTCAAGGGTTGATATAAATTAAAAGGGTTATTTTTGCTTTTAGGTTCGGGTCCGATTTTTAAAAGACTAACTCTTACCTAGCCAAGGCTTTCTTTTTGTTATTATTGTCTATCTATCTATTTATTGCCGGACGCCGTGACCCCCGAAAGGGTGGCCACGAATGAATCGCCCCCATGCACCTCTATCCTCAGTCAGTCGACGCCCCTTCTCCCATCCAGCACTGCTTTCACGCATATACTGTACTTAACTCCATCCTTCCTCCTCTCTATCAGTTTACCTATCCCTCTCTGAATTTTCAAGTCTTGTATTTTTTTATCTATTTGTATGTTTTTTTTTAAATGGGGTCACCGGATTTTTTTTTTATCTTTCTCTCCTTTTCTCTCTTTCCCTGGCTTGTATCCATTCGGCCCCATTCAGCCAACTGTTTTAAGACGTTTATCCCCATCCAGGTGTCGATTTTTTCCTGGCGAGCGATAGCGAGCCAGTATTGTATGGAGAAATCCGGCTTTGCCGGAGAAATTTTTCTATCGAAAAATTTACAAATTTAGCTTGCTGTCTAAACAAAAATATATATATGCTGGCTCGCTACCACTCGCCAGGAAAATATTGACACCTGGATGGGGGTAAACGTCTTAAAACAGTAGGCTGAATGGGGCCGAATGGATACAAGCCAAAGAGAGAGAGGGAGAGAAAGATACAAAAAGCGAGATGGGCTCCCATAATTACGCATCTCCCACATAATGACATATTGGCAAGTGGTAGCTATGGCCATATATACGATGTCGGCATTTCATTATCCCTTTGAGTACCAGCGACGTGCTTTATCTTTTATTCTAGTTATATTTAGATGATATCCAGCTTAGGAAGGATCTGCGGTAGTTAAAAGGGTTAGTTGTGATAGTTTAAAGCTACAGGTCCTTCCTAATCTGAATAAAATCGTCTAATAGTTGTCACAATACAATGAAAAGGACGTCACCGGTACTGTATGGGTTAAGGGAGACCACCTCACTTTTTTTCTCTTTCTTTCCCTCTCTCTTTGGCTTGTATCCATTCGGCCCCATTCAGCCTACTGTTTTAAGACGTTTACCCCCATCCAGGTGTCAATATTTTCCTGGCGAGCGGTAGCGAGCCAGCATATATATATTTTTGTTTTACAGCAAGCTAAATTTATAAATTTTTCGATAGAAAAATTTCTCCGGCAAAGCCGGATTTCTCCATATAATGCCGGCTCGCGACACCTGGATGGGGATAAAAGTCTTAAAACAGTTGGCTGAATGGGGCCAAATGGATACAAGTCAGAGAAAGAGAGAAAAGGAGTGAAAGATAAAAAAAAAGCAGGTGACCCCCCTTACGGACGATAAAATCACCAGCTTATAGTATATTGTAGCCCCTGGTTATAGATAACATATTATAGGTTTGACTCCTGTAAGGAGATAAAGAAAACCTAATATTTAGTAGTGGCCCCGTAATCATTGACGAACATGCCTATTACATAAGGCATCCTCTTCAAACACTAATCCGCCGTAGTTTGAATCTACCGCGCAGAGCATTTAAAATCTGAGGAGCCTTCACCATGAGCGCACGCGACCTCACTCATGGCTTCAGTCATTATGAATTGGGTTCTCACTACGAAAAAACTTCGTAAAAAATAAAAACAAAAAGAAAATAAGAATAACTATCCAATTAGCTTTCCATCATATCGTGGATGTACTTGTGTGGATCTTTGACCAGACGCTGATTCAGGCGTCATTCTTCCTTCACTGACATATCAAGTAAACCAAAATCCTTAATACATCAACGAATGGGAAGGGGAAGGTCGGGAGGGCCCCAGTCGTCAATGATTACGGGGCCACTACTAAATATTAGGTTTTCTTTATCTCCTTACAGGAGTCAAACCTATAATTTATTAGTGGCCCCTCCATCATTGACGAACATGCCTGATTTCTAAGACTGGAGGGGGACATTCGTAATCATATCATAACTCTAGAAAAGCAGATAATCAAACAACCACATAGTATTCTTACTTTGAAAATATATATAAATACGGCGCAGCCCATATATATACAAAAAAGGGGTTCAAGCAGGTGCGTGCTTCAAAGAAGCCTGCTTGACAAAAAAGGGTAACTCTGGAGATTCTGTGAACAGATCTGTAGTTACAAAGGCACCCCACTCAACGAGTGGTGACAAACGTAACAAGTTATAAGTTTACATGTGCACATAATAAACCCCATAATATTCGTGGAAATAATTTGCAAAAGATCTCTACTGTTTAATACTAAATTGCTTTCACAGCTAAAACTACTATAACAAACCTGTTGTTTGTACTAACATTGTACTAGCACAATTTTTCGCAGAGAAATTTTCATATCACATTATCCATAAATTGTATCACAGCTCTTACATTCCGGCGGGGTCTAGAGTGTCCTATGTTACACTTACTGCACCCCCCCACCCCCTTTTTCCTTGAAAGTAAACAAAAGTGACTGAAGGGCCACCTAGACCCTCTGCCTTAAAGCTATACATGGTCAGGAAGGTTTGTCTAGAGCAACTGACAAGTATCTAGTCAAAAACGTATGATTAGACGCCCACAACTGTGTGGACGAAATATCTTCTACTGAAAAGATCTTCAGGAAACGTAAAGAGGCTGCCCATTTGCGTAAATCGTGGGCCCTACCCACAACACCGGGATTACTCTCTTTAATGACTTCGACCAGAAGAGAAGCTAATCTCCGTTTCAGTAAGCGTTTACCCGTACTCGCTACCCACAAAGCACTTTGGGGGTTTAGAGGAGCCACTCTCAAATATTTGGTTAGAGCTTGCACTGGACATAGATTATGGTGCACCTTTCCCCTTTTTAACGCCGGCACCGTGAACTCAGAAAAGACGTGTGCACTGTGCTCATTCTTGGCTACAAATCCCGGGGAAGGTGCAATGTGAATACATTCATTAAGTCTACCAAACCTAAGGCAATTAGGTGTGTTGCTCATCGCCGCCAGCTCAGACACTCTGTTCCCGGTGGCCAAAGCCAAAAGGAATACAGCCTTTTTTAAGAGTAATGCAAAATCTGCAGTATTTTGGTACAGACGAGAGTGAAGTAAAGACAATGCCTTGTCCAGAGACCAAGTAGGCATGAGCTGACGGGGAGGTGGGCGGAGTTTAAAACATGCCCTCATAAAACCTGTTTCCTCCGCTACCGGTATGGAGAGACCTGTAAGGTCTAAAAAGGGCACTCTAATCGCAGTTAAGTGATTTTTTAACGTTACCACAGATAAACGTTTCTGCTCAAACAGATAATTTAAATAATTAAAAACTAATGCGACGATGCTTTGTCCAGAGACCATGTATGCCTGAGCCGACGGGGAGGTGGGCGGAGTTTAAAACCTGCCCACATAAATCACTTTCAGATAAATGTTTCTGCATGAACAGATAAATTAAATAATAAACAACCAACGCCACCGAGGGCACAGTTCGTTTTGTTCGAAGAATCCGAGACGTAAAAGCTTGCCAATGCGATGGAAACTGTCGCTTTGTAGACTGGGTATATTGATTCGTGAATATCTTGGTCACGTCGCTACCAGATGGTGCTAGCCACTTGGCCTCCTGAATGTCCAAAATGAACAAGTCCGCGAGGTTTCTAGGTTGCCAATTGTGTTCTAAGTGGAACAACCCGACCAGGAGTGACACTGGGTGCGGGCACCACGTGTTCAAATGCTGGTACCCCACTGCGCCGGCCATAAGGGCGCGATTAGCGAGACTACGCCTCGCTAATCCTGTAGTTTGTGGACTACGTGGCACATTAGAGACGCGTCTGGCGGCGGAAAATAGATAAATGGAAATCAACCTGTTCTCGTCCGTCATCAGAGCGTCAGGTTCGTCCGCCGGCGTTATCGGCCGGCGGGTGAGGTATGACTGTGAGTATCGCCATACACCTTGGCTGTGGCTGTCCCTTGCTTGCGAGCTCGGTATACTCCCTGAATGGGAGCCCTCGTCCGAGTCCCGTAAAGGTTTATGATAATTAAAAGCTCCCATAGCTCGTTAACACATTGAAAGTAGAGCTGGTGAGCAAAACCATAAAGTATACTAATTAAGTTAATTTATATTTAAGTGTATTAAAATAAATTACTATAAATAAACATAATATTATCATAATATAATCATAGAAAATATATATGTTTATTATGATTCAGCTATTAAATTATTTCATTAACAAATAGAAATAAGATAGGGCTACCTGAGCTTAACGGCGTTGAACATACCGCAATGAGAGGTTCAAGTGCCGACACGACAGAGACTGGGGGAAAACTACCCCGCCCCCGGGAACTACCTGGTCACCTGGTGCAACACCGGTACTCCGCCCTGGAAAGAGAAATTTCCGGGGATTAATGCTCATAGGGTTACACCCAAAAAATGGTACAAAATATGTGCCTCAAAACCGCCGGTCAACGAACCGTAGCACTCCACCACTACTTTTCGTTGTCCCTTAAAGATTTCAGCATATCTTTACCCGTCCAGAAGATTTAAGCATATCTTCTGAACCCTCATAAAGATGAAGCATATCTTTATTAAAGATGAAGTCTTGCAAGTATCCCTTTACACTTGAAACACTAGTAAGATTCCAGCATCTTTTTATCCTATAAAAAGTCTAAGCCTATCTTAATCTCTAATCTGGCTTCTCCCAGAAGCCCTCATAGATCGCTGTCTTGAAGGCCGTGATACCCTATTGTATCAATCAATTGTTTGGCAAATTATCGCGAATTGCAAATCAGTTAATATAACCACCCAAAGGTACAACCGCCGGGTTTTATATGCAATGTCAAACCAATTGTACCTGCCCCAGACCTCTTTGTAAAAAGGTCGCCGGGAGGGAAAGACTAAACAAACAAACGGCATTGTTTCAATGGCTTATGAAAGATTTCAGCATATCTTTTACCTATCCAAAAGAATTAAGCATAACTTCTTAATCCTCATAAAGATGAAGCATATCTTTATTAAAGATGAAGTCTTTCAAGTATCCCTTTACACTTTCAATTGTTTGGCAAATTATCTTGAATCGCAAAACCGTTAATATAACCACTCGAAGGTACAACCGCCGGGTTTTATATGCAATGTCAAACCAATTATACCTGCCCCAGACCTCTTTGTAAAAAGGTCGCCGGGAGGTAAAGACCAAACAAACAGACAGCAATGTTTCAATGGCTTTGAAAAGCAGAGAAAACTAAGTCCAACAGGTGTCAGCCTGATCACCTAGAAAACTGTGTGGAGCCCCCCTCGACGGGAATAACCCAGGAAGCCTGATCCCAGGCTCGACCATAGAAAACGCAGTTTCTGATGAGCCCTCAAGCGACCAAACTCGTCGGGGTAACTTACCTATTTTAGCCATCCTGACTAAAACTCGGTAAATAAAAACGGTGTCCTCGGAGCAACGAGAAAAACGCCGGAAAGGTAACCCACACTAAACTATACATGACAGGAGGGCATAATGCATAAAGCAATGAATAACACAGGAGGCGTGATCCCAGGCTCGACCACAGAAAATGCAGTTTCTTATGAGCCCTCAAGCGACCAACTTCGTCGGGGTAACTTACCTATATTGAGCCATCCTGTCTAAAACTAGGTAAACAAAAACGGTGTTCTCGAAGCAACGAGAAAAAACGCCGGAAAGGTAACCCACACCAAACGAGACATATTAACACCTTTTATACAAAGGGTGTGTGCAAAAATAGGGATACCTGAACAGGAGGGCGTAATGCATAAAGCAAAAACCGGGGCAAAGGTAGCCATGACAGAGACTGGTGGGATACTAACTCCAGGTTCTGCATAGACCCGCCGGGACCCAGCTCTAGAAAAAAGCAAATTTCCAGGAATTATTGCACATAAGGTTAACCCAAACATGTTCGCACACAAGTGTTAAATAACCCGCCGGGTAACGAGACGTAATACTCAACGACTACAGCCTGCTACGCGGTGAGGTTTCCTAAGTAAAAGATTTCAGAATACCTTAATTTGTCCAAAAGATTTATGAATACCCTCTGACATAATATATAAAGACCAGCAGGGTGTTTATAACTGATTAACTCTTTCCGGTGGTGTTTGTTTCAAGATTCAATTTTGGAAAAACCCCACCTAAAAATGACGCCGGCCCCCGAATTATCTCGTAGATCAAAAACTGGGAAGCCTGACAAATATACGAGATCTAACTTCTCCCGAAGTATCGTTTCAGATCGCCGTATGATGAAGGCGGCGATACAAAACGTATACCTCAATTATCTGGTTAACTAACTGAATTGTAAATTCGTTATTCCCATTCCTCCAAGGAGCACCCGCCGGGTGTGAATATTAGTTTAAAAACATTAACCCCAATTGTGCCCTAAAGCGCCGTATGTCGAAGGAGGCGATACACAATGCATCCCTCAATTGTCTGGTCAACTAAACTGAATTTTGCAAATTCGGGCATCCCACCCTTCCAGGTTGCACCCGCCGGGTGATTTAAAGTTTTAAAAGTTAACCCCAATTGTTCCTAACCCCACTTCTTTGTAAAAGATCGCCGGGGAGGAAATACAAATATCGCGAATTGCAAATCAGTTAATATAACCACCCAAAGGTACAACCACCGGGTTTGACATGCAATGTCAAACCAATTGTACCTGCCCCAGACCTCTTTGTAAAAAGGTCGCTGGGAGGGAAAGACTAAACAAACAAATGGCATTGTTTCAATGGCCTATTAAAGATTTCAGCATATCTTTTACCTGTCCAAAAGAATTAAGCATAACTCCTTAATCCTCATAAAGATGAAGCATATCTTTAATAAAGATGAAGTCTTTCAAGTATCCCTTTACACTTGAAACACTAGTAAGATTCAGGCATCTTTTTATCCCATAAAAAGTCTAAGCCTATCTTAATCTCTAATCCGACTTCTCCCAGAAGCCCTCATAGATCGCCGTCTTGAAGGCCGTGATACCCTATTGTATCCATCAATTGTTTGGCAAATTATCTCGAATCGCAAATCCGTTAATATAACCACCCGCCGGGTTTGATATGCAATGTCAAACCAATGATACCTGCTCCAGACCTCTTTGTAAAAAGGTCGCCGGGAGGTAAAGACCAAACAAACAGACAGGATTGTTTCAATGGCTTTGAAAAGCAGAGAAAACCAAGTCCAACAGGTGTCAGCCTGATCACCTAGAAAACTGTGTGGAGCCCCCCTCGACGGGAATAACCCAGGAAGCCTGATCCCAGGCTCGACCATAGAAAACGCAGTTTCTGATGAGCCCTCAAGCGACCAAACTCGTCGGGGTAACTTACCTATTTTAGCCATCCTGACCTTAGCCATGTTCCCTTTAGGGGTAAACTTCGTATCCTGAATTTGAATCCCCTCTAGCGCCTGAGAAATTTCTCCTCTCTTGTCAGTTGCCTTTTCATTCTCATCCGTCGCCTTCAGAACGAGTAGATTCTTCTTTTCTTTCTTCTTTCTTCTCCCCGCCACCACATCCGACCACCCAGGCGAGTCAGAAACCGCTGACGTTTGCGCGGGGTCAGCGCTTATAGCATCAACAACATTTCCCATACCACTAGTGACTCCTTGCATCTCCATCTTCACTACTTTCAATTGAGTTGAAAGTTCTTGAGTTATACCGTCTAGTCCTTGGGTCATCTTATCATTTAATTCACTCCTGATGTTTTTTAGTTTATCGCTCATTACATCAAAACCTTGAGTCATCGTTTCTTTGAATTCAATCAATTCTTTCATAATTTCTTTCTTTATGTTTTCCATTTCATTCTTAAATGAAGTTAACACTCCAAGCTTTGTCTTACATGGATCACAGACATAGTTTATGTGAGCTACGTTTTCAGTCTTTATGCCAATCAAGTGTTCACATTTGATATGGGCCCAGTTTTTGCAAGTTGAGCATCCAATCCACTTTAACTTCTCTCTCTCCCCATCAGTTTTATCGCATTTATAACACTTTACGTCAGGAGCCATCCCAATAGCAATTAAAGGTTTCGATAGAACAGTCTTTGTAACATGGGAGGCAGAGCTCAGGCGGCACACGTCTACTCTGCTCCGCGCTAACTACTACTACTCAAATAATATGTAATAGCATTGTCTATGGTTGTATTAGACAAAAATCGTGATAGGTTTCTATTTTATGTGGATACAAATTAATAGTATTAGGCCTAAGCTGAATAAACTAAATACCGAAAGTTCACTAGAGTGGTTGTTGATACATTTGCTAGATGAGGGAGGAGGGAGGTAGGAAGGAAGGGCTAGGCAGTGTTGCCAGTTGTATCGCTACATATTATCGCTAGATGTAGAGCTATTTACTTCAATTTAACAGCCATTTTTTCATATCTAGAGAGATTTACTAGGGATAATTTAAAAATTTCAGACATTCTAGTCGTATTACATTGTAAAATTTGCAAAACAAACAAACCAAAACTCTTTAGAAATTGCAGCATTATTCTAACATTGTTTGACTATGTAGCAACATGCTAGCGACTTTTGAGAAAGGATCTAGCGGTATTTTGTGGAGACATACTGGGAGGGTGGGAGGGAGGTGGTGGTTGCAGTGTTGCCAGTTGTAAAGCTACATATTACTGCTAAATGTAGAGCTATTTACTTCAATCTAGCAGCCATTTCTTTTATATCTAGAGACATTTACTAGGGATAATTTGAAAATTTCAGACATTCTAGTCATACTACATTGTAAAATTTGCAAAACAAACAAACCAAAACTCTTTAGAAATTGCAGCATTATCCTAACATTGTTTGGCTATGTAGCAACATGCTAGCGACTTTTGAGAAAGGATCTAGCGGTATTTCGTGGTAACACTTTAGGAGGGTTAAAATACGAGTCACACGGGCAATTGCCAAAACTTTAAAGGTCCATATCATTGTTATTAAACTAAGCATTTGGCAAAGGGAGGAATTGTTAAAAACCTTAGCCAATACTCTGTCATTCACCAAAAATAAATTTGAATTATCATTATTATTTGGTAGGGTAGGTATGTATAGGTAGGTTGGCTAAATAATTGCTGGAATTCGTAGGGACTCTAACTGTTTTGAGAGAGTTAAATAAAAAAAAATTATAGATCTGAATAATACAGAGATTATGTTATTAAGCAAAACTGGGGGATGTGTGGAAGCCTATAGACTGTAGACGGTAAACATTGTGTGGGTAGCGAATGCGGTTTTAAAGTAATTTAAGAATAGACAGTTTTCAATGCTGCGGCCAAACTATTCCACCCATTTATATTCTTTTGGTATCAAAACGTTCGGAATCGCGAGCCTCACCCAACTACGCAAGCAAGGCTTTGATCATCGGCGTAGTTTTCAAGATGTGGAATTTTAAGTGGAATTAGAGGTTTTTTCAAGATTGCCAGAAAAGAACCCACGTGCAAAAGCAAAACCTTCTCTATAAAATTTGCAGAGCATTAATAGGGGAGTGCATATGCCAAAGCCCAGTCGTTTCCTGTGAGTGGGAGAGACGGTATTTAGGCGTCAAGTTTTTCGGGAAATCGGCTGCCACGGACCTGTTTGGCCGCCATGCCGGATGTTTAGTATATCAAAAGTTGCCCAATACAAAAACGCACCTCTTGTGAAAGTTTGATCCCGATCCAAAAAGCGGTTCTGGAGTTATTGCGTCGAAACCGGCGCGTAAGAATAATTAGGATGAAAACCCAGGTTTAATGATTACAATAGGGGTTTCCCGTAGGGGACGAACCCCTAATAATAATTAAAGTTGCAAGCAACGTTGTGCGGGGTTCGAGCGGGGTTGCACACAGGGTATTGTGTTGGATACAAGGGCTGTGCCACATATATCAAAATATCATGTATCTTATCGGGCATGGAGAAAGTACAGAAGGAATATAGTGTAGCCATTTTGGCTATGGCCACTTAGACCATTAACCTCTGAAGTGCGCATGGGGGTAATTAGACACCTCTCCCTGTGCGCATGTATTTGAGGTGTTTCCGTCACTAAAATATTCATTGTACCATTAATAGCATTAATACTTATCCATATGCGCCTATTATGGGTTGATTATAAAGGTATTAACCTGAAACAACAATAAAACTAGTGAAAACAGCGTTTGGATGGTCAAAATCGGAGATATAGCCCGCGAGTTGTATAATGTATGGGTGAGGCAAGCTGCTTTCCCGCCAATTTCCCCCAAGGCCACTGAGACACAGTCGATCGATACTCTCTCTCTCTCTCTTGCACTCGCTTGCCATCAGTGATGATAACACCCTGCTTGCAACTCGCTAATGTTAGCACGAAAATATACCTCAGAATAAGGGAATAACAGGGAAAATAGGTGATAACTGAAGGAGAGGAGGAAAGTGGGGAAGGAGGGGAGGTAGAGGACTGAGATTTTGCATGGCCCAGGGGCCAACAAAAAATAAAAAAATAAAAAAATAAAAATATATTTTTTTTTTTCGATGTCAAAAGTTGATTTTTTTTTTCACTCACTCTTAACCCGTGGAGCCCCGGCTAGTTTTGTAATGTTTGCGCACCAGAACCCGGCCGGTTTTCAAAAAATGGTTTTATTCCAGAAACAATAGCGAATGGGTTAGGAATGAAGGAAAAACCAAGAAAAACCGCTCAAAAAGCTTAAAAAATGGTCCTACAGAGCCCCCGAAAACGGATTTTACAAGAGTAAAAAATTGAAGGCAATTATCCCAAAAAAACAGGTTATTGCGCGCTCGCGCGCACGCACGTGGACTTTCAGAGTTTTCAACCATCGGCACGTTTGCGTGGGATACGTACACAGTTCCCATACAAATCTGAGCCCTCTTCAGTGGCTACACCTGAGGTTACGGTCGGCGCAATTAGGGTGACGCGTCAGGCGCGTCTCTGGGGCTGTGCGTTACATACATTGCCGATGCGTCAGACGCGTCGCTGGGGCTGTACGGGTTAAGAGTCTCCCCGCAGTCCGCCGGGGGAACTCTTAAGAGTCTCCTTGCAGTTCCCGGGTTAAGGAGTGTGACCATTTTGGTTAAAGCTATTAATCCTGTACGAGTTGTTGTTCCCTAAGCTGCCTGGCCGAACAGCCCCGAGTCCCTGAGGAAGGCCATGGCCACGATCGGGCTTTCCCACAGAGCTCTCATTGAGTGTAGATTGTATTGTTGGCGTAAGTGGTTGTGTGAAATGCAGTCTTCTATGATGTGTTTAATGGTATGGGGTGCTGTGTTACATCCCGGGCAGGCGTCGACAACGGAGTCATCCAGTCTCTTCTGATAGCTCAGGAGAGCTGGATGGTGTCCGCATCTCAGCCTGGCCAGGTGGACTCTGTCCTCGCGAGGAAGGGAGGATTCGGAAGGATGGATTTCGGGAGGTCGTGCTTGCAGCTGCGTGTTGTCTGTGAGTGAGTGGATGGATCGGCGAGATATGAGTATGGATGTGCTTCTGGAAGTTGGTTCGGGGTGGGCAGGGAGGGAGAGAGGACAGTAATTGTGTGTGATACCGTGTGCTGGGTGTTGTTTTGATATTTCTTGGTGTCTGTGGGTGTGTTGCCATGTAGTTTAGTGGGTGGTCTTGGTTCGTGGAGGCTGCTGCCAGGAATTGAGTGCCTCTCATGTCCAGATGGTCTTTGACTTTGAGGATTTTGGTTTCTTGATGTAGGTGATCTGTGGGTGCAGTACCTGTGCAGCCTGTAATGATCTTCAGGGCTTTGTTTTGAATAGTCTGTAAGGTCTTATGATGTGTTTCAGCTAGGTTAGAAGCCCAGGCTGGGCTTGCGTATTCCATCACTGATCTTATGTATTGTTTATCTACTGTGGTGGTAGTTTCTTTGTTGTGTCCAAATTTTGTGTGAGCAAGTGACCTGAGGGCGTTAAGTCTGGGTGTCAGTTTCTTTTTAATGTTTGTGGTGTGCTGTTTGAATGTCATATGAGTATCATATGTTACTCCTAGGATTTTGGGTGTGTGTGTATGTGTTAGGGGTGTGTTGTTTATGGTGAGTTGAGGGATGTATTCGTGTTCTCCTGTCCAGCTTGTGAGCAGGGTTGCGGTGGATTTGGCTGGGGCTAGATTAAGTCTGTTTGTAGTGCACCAGCCATGTAGTGTGTTGAGATAGGGTTGAAGGAGATCTGTTGCTCTTTTTGGGTCATGGTGTGTGCATGTGAGTGTTATGTCATCTGCATAGGAGGCTAAGTTTATTTGGGGCGTATTGGGTGTAGTTATATCGTGCATGTAAAGATTGAAGAGTGCGGGCGATAGGACGGATCCTTGTGGGACTCCGTTTGGAAAGTTTCTGATTTTAGATGACTGACCGGCAAAAGATACGTGTGCACATCTGCCTGCTAGGAAGTTGGCCAGCCACCTTTTTGTGTTGTTGTGCATGTTTGTGTTGTAGATTTTGTTTGTTAGGTTGTGGCGGGGGATGGCATCGAAGGCTTTACTAATGTCGAGTGTGGCTAATAGTGATCTGTGTGGTGGTCTAGCTGAGTTGATGCCGTCAAAAGCTCTTTGTGTAAGGTCTGTGGGAAGAGTGTTTGTGGAGTGCAGTGGCCTAAAGCCATGTTGTGTTGGAGCTAGGGGTAGGTCAGGTGTAATTATTTGTAATACTAGGCGTTCCATGACTTTGGAGGGGGAGCAAAGGAGTGTGATGGGGCGGTGCGAGGAGGGTAGCATGGGGTCTTTGTTGGGTTTGGGGAATGTGGTGATGAGACCATGCTTCCAAATGTCTGGTATTGTGTTGTGTGAATAACTGTAGTTTGATATGTTAGTGAGTGCTTGTATGCCTTGTGGTCCCAGGTGTCTGAGGTGTATGTTGCTTATGTTGTCTAGGCCACAAGCGGGTGAGTGCTTGAGATTGTTGATGATATGCTTTGTCTGGTGATTGGTCAAGGGTGTATAGTCAGGGTCTGTGGGGAATTGTCTATTACGTCGGATGACACGTCGGTCGTCTTTGTGAGGTTTTAGGTGGCTGACATGTGAGAAGTGATTGATGAGAGTGTTTGCTTGTTGTTTACATGAAGGAGTAGAGTCTGTTGTTGTGATTGCAGCATGTGATTGTGTTGTGTTGCTGTTGGAAAGTGTGATGCTGTTTAGTGTTTTGTAGAGTTTTTTGGGGTTTGTTTTGTGATCAAGTGTTTGTAGGAAGTTATTCCAATTTAGTTTTTGTTGTTCTTGTATTTGTTGTTAGTTTGGGTGTTGAGTGCTTGAATTTGTTGTGTGATGTCTTGTGTGTGGGGTGCTGGGGAGTGTTTCAGTATGTCGCGTTGTCTGATGAGGTTTTGAATTTCTGGTGTGAAGTTGGGGGTTGTCTTTTTCTGTTACCTCTTGGAATGTGTTTCTTGTCAGCGTTTTGGATAGTTTTATTGAGTATGTGTACAGCATTGTTGATGTTAGTGATGGGTGTACTGTTTAGAGTTGTGAAGTGTTGTTCTGTCTCATTTGTGAATGCTTCCCAGTTAGCTCTTTTATAATTGGTGTATGTGTGTTTGTGGCTAGCTGGGGTGAGTCTGGTTTTGGTGGTGATAATGATCGGGAGGTGGTCAGAGCCTAAGGTTCTGACCACCCTCCAGGATGTTGTGGGGTCGATTTCTGGGGAGCAAAAGGTGATGTCTGGAGATAATGAGTTATAGAGGGCTTCGTGAGGAATATGGGTATGTTGATGGATGTCGTTAAGGATGATGAGGTTATCAGTTTGGTTTTGTAGTACCAGCCCTCTGTCTGTGTCGGGGTTGTCGACAAACCATGCCGACGTCTTGGCGTTGAAGTCACCACCCAGGATGATGTGTGGGGTGTTTGTGATGTGTTGTAAGTGTGGTCTGTATTCATTTGGTACTGTAGGGGTTGTATGTGTTGATGATGGTTATCTTGGAGTTGTTGCCAGTGCGTATTTTAATTGATTGTATTTCTGTTGTGTTATCATTTGGGGGGAGGAGGGATTTGGTTTGTACACTGGTAACTATGTATATTTCTTTGTGTACCAGGGTGATAAGTCCACCGCCTCTGCCGACAGCCCGGTCTTGTCTGATGGTGGTGAAATCATCAAATGTGGGTGTTTTTTGTGTTGTGCGGAGTTTTGTTTCTTGTAAGATGGCAATGTGTATGTTGTGTTGTTTGATGAAGTGTGAGAGTTTGTGTTTCTTTGTGTTGATGCCATCTATGTTCAATTGGAGAATGTTAATGTTATGTGCACGATGTATGTTGGGTGCTGCTGCATGAGTATGGGGTGGGGGTGAGGGAAGGGGTGGGGGTGGGGGTGAGGGAGGGGCGGGGGGTTGGGATGGGTGAGGTTGGGGTGGGGATTTGGGAGCAGGAGATGGGAGTTGGAATGGATTAGGATGGGGTGTGGTGTGTTGAGTTGAAGATGTGGATGGTATGGGAAGGTTAGGTGGGTTAGGGAGGAGAGGTGGACGGGTTTTAGGGGGGGGGAGTGGATGATATGGGAAGGTTAGGTGGGTTGGGGAGGAGAGGTGGACTGGTTTTAGGCGAGGGATTTGACTGGGAGAGGGAGGGGTATGAGGAACAGGTCCAGGTGTTCGTGTAGTGTTTCTTGGAGGCAAGTGTTGTGCAGGTGAAGTGGGTCTAGTTCCTGCATGAATTGCAGAGAACTGAACCCTTAGTGTGGCGACTCGAAGTGATGGGTTTTGAGCAAGTTGGACATATGTAAGTGTAGGTGGGTCCTGGGTTGCTCTCAATGTCTCCGGCTAGAAGAAGTCTTCGAGAAATGACAGCCGGAGAGTCATTTCTCGGTGTAGGAAAAACTGTGTGGTGTGAGAGGTGTGGAAATTCCCGGCGCGACCGAAGCCGCTCCAAGGACTCCTGTACGAGTAGGCCTAATTGCCCGAAATTGCCTTCATTCCCTGCTCATTTTCATGCATAAGCAAAAGCCAGAGCGTAATACAATTATGTATTCGTGAAAGTACGGTAATAGCTTTCAAATTACTCCTGAATCATCCCTGTACGACGTCTGGTTTTCTTGTAAGGATCTTGCAAACGAAGGGCAAAATTGCTAAAAATTACCAAATCCGATAGGCGAAATCGCTAAAAATTACCAATTATTTTCTGTTTTTCGCTATGTGTGATGCTGCACATCAGTGAGCTCTCTCTCACACAAACCTCAGTGTCGTGGCGGGGCCTGTAGGCTCCGGCTGACGTCCATCCGTGCTGCTTGCAAAAGTTGGCCTGGCTCACAGGCTACAAAATAGCCGGAAAATCGTCTCCGTCATATGAGGGGCCCCGCGGGAATTGGGTTAAGAAGTGTGGTTGTTTTGATTATTTGATAGGGTCACCATAAGGGTAATGGTGTGGCATTTTTTCTGTACAGAAGCTTGGCCTTTTTGGTTGGGGCTTCTTAGGAATGTGACCTTTTTCGTTAGCCATGGAGAAACTGCAGAGGTACAAATTATTATAAGCAACGTCATGTTAAAAATATCTTATATATTTTTGTTTAGCTTTACTTGGCATTCCTCTTCCTCTATGTATCTAGCATTTTAACCCCCTCAAACTCCTTATGACGCGATGGTGTGGTAATTACCCCGGGCCAAAAAGTTCTAAAAGACGATAGAGTGATAACTCAAGCGAGCTTGAAATACGCAGGCGTTTCGTTCATGGTCACCCCTTCGGGGATCAAGGTGTCCGGCAATATATACCGGTAGGCTATAGATAAATTCATTTTTGGGCTATTTCTTCCATTTTATTTATCCTGTTAAAGTGCTTGATTGATTTTTGTGCTAATGTAGTTAGTATTTGGTGTAATTTTACATATTTCAGCTAAATCTGCAGAGCACATGCAATTTATTTGTGCATGTTCAGTAAGTATTGCTGGGGAAAGGGTTAACGTATTCATCTTTTGGGGTATTTATTCTATGTTTTTATCCTGTTTCTGTGATTGATTGAGTTTTGTGCTAATGTAGTTGGTATTTGGTATAATTTTACATATTTTAGATAAATCAGAAGAGCACATGCAATATATTTGGGCATTTTCAGTCAGTATTGCTGGGAAATGGTTAACATACAGTATTCATCATAGGAAGGGAAGAGGATGTGTAGCTCAGATCTTTGCCCTGAAATATGTTGTGGAGAAATATCATGAGAAGGGACAAAAGTTGTATGCTGCCTTCATGGACTTGGAGAAGGCCTATGACAGAGTTGATAGAGAAGGTACCGGTATGTAGAAAGTACTTGGAATATACGGAGCAGATAGCAAGTTGCTGAAAGCAGTGAAAAGCATGTATGAGGGCGCAAAGGTGTCAGTATGTGTTGAGAATGAACAGAGCGAGTTCTTTGATCTGAATTTTGGGTTAAAGAAAGGGTGTGTGATGTCCCCATGGTTGTTCAATATATACTGAACTGTATATGGATGGATTCATAAAAGAAATGCAAGGATGAGCAGTGGATGTTGGTGTACCACTAATAAGGGAAGGCAACGAGTGGAATGACAGAGTTGATAGAGAAGGTATGTGGAAAGTACTGAGAATATATGGAGTAGATGGCAAGTTGCTGAAAGCAGTGAAGAGTATGTATGAGAGTGCAAAGGTATCAGTACGTGTGAAGAATGAACAGAGGGAGTTCTTTGATCTGAATGTTTGGTAAAGCAAGGGTGTGTGATGTCCCAATGGTTGTTCTATATATACAGAATATGGATGGAGTCATAAAAGAAATACAAGGAAGAGCAGTGGATGTTTGTGTACTGCTGTTTGCTGACGATATGAATGGGAGTTGCAGGGTCTGGTAAATATGTTTGGAACAGTGTGCGAAAAATGGAATCTGAAGGTAAATGCGGGGAAGAGCAAGGTTATGGTCTTCGAAAGGGGTGAAGCCACAGAGTGTGAGGTGAAGTTGAACGGTCAGGCTATGGAGATTGTCAGCTCATTTAAGTATCTTGGCAGTGTACAGAGTAAAGATGGGAGTATGGATGAAGAAGTGTGGGAGAGGGTGCAACAGGGGAAGAGGGTTGTAGGAATGCTGAAAGCAGTAACATGAAATAGGGTGGTCAGCATGGAACTGAAGAAGTCATTGCAAGACAGTGTGGTAATCCCGACACTGACTTACGGAAGCGAAGCATGGACGTTGTTGGAGAGATTCAAACCAAGAGTGAAAGGGATGGAAATGAGTTACTTGAGAAGTGTGTGCAGAGTTACATGGAGGGATAGACAGACGAATGAGGAAGTACGAGAGAGGTGTGGTGTGAATGTACTGGAAAGTGCGAAAAAGAACACCTTGAGATGGTTCGGCCATGTGGAACGTATGGGAAGTGAGAGAATGACTAAGAGCGTGTACGAGTGAGGTGGAAGGGAGAATAAACCGAGAGAGAGGTGGAAGGATGGAGTTAAGAAGTATATGCGTTGTTATGCCCTGTTTTTCTACAGGTTTAACTTGGGTAATGTGGGTTCTAACTGACTGGGTATATAAGGCTGCATGCACAATACAAGGTATGAGGAATAGAGAACACAAAAGAAACACACGGTAACAAGACACATGATCACGTTTATTGATATACCACTCCAGAATACTCGTGCAAGACAATATAATAGAATTGAACAACACTAGCGTAAGTGGATCTGGATGGAGCCTAGTCTCCCACTTCCAACGTTCAGGTATTAATCTTCTGATCACTGGATTTAATTCACAAGTTTATATACTGGAGACCATCAATGTTACTTATAGATTCATATTCACTGTTAGATTTATTACTGGTAGCTCTGGTGCACAAGTAGTAGTTCACAGACTAGATTAGACACGCGTATTTTAGAGCACGAGAATTCTAGTAACCTCAGGGGGTACTGATCTAAGTTTTATATTCTTGTATCAGAACTACATAGAACACAAATCAGTGGGCGAACATTCAGATATCACTAGGGTTTCACTTCTATGTAATAATATCTGGGTATATGGGTAATTACGAGAGTTAATATCGCCTGTTAATTAATGAACACTGATACGCTTAGCACTTCCTAATGGAATGGTTATATATGAATTATACTGGGGCAAAGATATAGCCACTTCATAGAAATATTAATAAGTGAATCTCTAAATAGCACTGTAACAATGTAGTACTGATAGAGAGAATCTTGGGTAGTATTTGATTGGTCTGGTCCTGGTTATCTTGCATCCGTGATGTTGGGGGCTAACGACTGGTTCCGCGGCCGTCCAGATGGTCCATATGTAGGAAGTTCTCAAGTACGTGGACAGGTCCTTCTATCCAAATCTGCCACGGAGTCTGCCAGCTCTGGAACTCACTTCTCAGCAACCAACAAGGATAGAGCTCGAGGTTAGCTCTGGTGACCAACCTGGGTTGATGTCTATCTTTCAACTGATTTTACTGGGGGCTGGAGCTGGGTTTATAGGCTCGGTGTTGGGCCCTGTAGGCCATAGGGATCTCGAGTCTTATGGACTTATTTGGGCTCTCAATAGATACGGGGACTAGGTAAGGTGGTGATTACTGTTGTGGCACATGGCTATAGGAAGCCTTCATAATATGATATAACTGAGCCTTAGTAAGAGGTACTATTTTGGCTATACTGGAAGTATTTAAGGGAGAGAGACTGGATCTACTTTACGAGGAGGATGGGGACAGCTGTGATAGGAGCGTCTCTCTTAGATTGTTCAATCTTCATTCTATGGTATAGCTGAGGTGCTAATTTAGTGATCAGAGTATGCAAGAAAGGTAAACGGTTTATTGTGAGTTAATAGAGGTTAGTAAAGGTGTTAGTCATGCATGGTTAGTTCATTGATAGGAAGAATTCCTGTGCTACCTGGCAATGACCCGGAAGTCAAAACAAGGGTCAGGTATACCTCCGCAGGGGTGGGGGTCTCCCTCCTCGGGTGGGTAAAAAGGGGTAGCTGGGCGCCCTCTCTCTGGGATGGTCGTCCGGCGGCTGTGGCTAGGGGCTTGCAATATCACAAGTGTTTGTAATAACCCTCTGTTTATGAGACAGATGTGGGTGTCCTTAATACCAAAACCGAAGGTGCCTTGGCTAGCTGGTTTTAATCGGTTGGTTGTTAATTGTATGGTTTGCTGGATGTGGGGGAGACTGGGTTGCTAACTATGCCACATTTATCTGGAAGTATGGCAATAGAAGTTAGTTACTGGCGAGGCGGCTAGCCTCGCACCGACGACCATTGGGTGCAGGGTTGTGAATGGGTTGTAAGGGAATAGATGGCATGCAAGGGGTTAGTAAAGTTCTAATGTTGTTCCGGCCTACTAAGGGAAGGTAGGCTGGATAGGAGTATATATATAAAAGGTTGGAGAGCGTTAGCAACGGAAAAATCAAGGATCTTCAAGAGGTATGAGGGAGAGGCTAGGTCGGACAAGACACGAGAAGCGCGGGGTGTTAATGAGAGGGGGGGAGTTCAGGGGGGGCTACGTGGAATTTTGACCCTAAGGTCTCCGGGCGTGGTGGTGGCATTAGGCTACAGTTGATATTGGAGTTTGAAAGGACAGTGAAAGTACGTTAGCCAAATGCTACCGGGGGATGCAACTATGGGGTGGTATATGAGTCTGGAAAAGATAGAATCATGTGGTCTGTGGGGCTGTGGGGGAAGAAGGAGGTTAACTGTAGGTGTGTGCTTGACTGTGGATAAAGTAGGGAAAAACATGGTGTATTATTACTCGTCAATACGAGGGGTTATGGACACTATGATTTGACACGATTTCTTGAACGTCTAGTTGTCCCTGGGAACTGCGTTTTCTATGAAATATAGACCAAAGAAAAGCGGCAGTTCGTAGGGGTACTTCGTTATTGTTTCGAGGTACTATGATAGATCATGGTAACAAAGGTTATCTATACAATCTCTGGTTGGGGTAAGAATTGGAGTTACTGCATGGTGGCTAACATATTCAGTCATTATCTCTGTCTAGGTCTTACAGGAACAATGGTTATATATACAATGGTGTACCCGTGGGTATCATAGTTTCTTATTAATTAGGACATGGGGTTTTAACCTACTTCTCGGATGGAAGAACATACATAGATTTATGGCTGTCTGACTGGTTGGCATTGGCTCAACCTAGGGACAGGGCATGGGTGTTTTAATATGAATGTGTATTCCTGTTCATCATGTAGGTAGAGTCTGGCGGGTAAGAGGTGTAGGACACGAAGCAAAATGGAGTAGTGTGGACTGTGGATACGAAGGAGGTGATTGGAAGACGTATAACAATTGTGGAAAAGTAAATGGAAAAGATGAACACAATGGCGGATAAAGATAACTAACCTAAGGATTGAATACATAGATTTATGGGGGCGATTGGTCTTCAGAAACTTAGTCTGGCAAGACAAGGTATTTTAGGGTATGTTGATATTAATAACTAACCTAAGGATTGAATACATAGATTTTATGGGGGCGATTGGTCTTCAGAAACTTAGTCTGGCAAGACAAGGTATTTTAGGGTATGTTGATATTAATAACTAACCTAAGGATTGAATACATAGATGAATGACGACATTATAGCCGTCGTCCTAATAAGATGATGAAACCTGGTTGGTCTGCACGTGGCACAATACGACACAAGGACAGTGCCGCTATGTCGTATCAATACTGGTGGCATACTCCGGTTAATATTATATATACACTTAGTTACTAGAAGAACAAGGCAAGGGGGGGCGACTGAGCACGGGGGTACATATATCTATACTCGTCATGGAAAGGGAGATACGAGGTAGCTTTCCTGCATCTCTCCTGATAATCGTCTGCAGATTGGTCATAGTGAGTTTATCCGAATTAACAGGCCTAAATCAATACAATAACTGGCATAGGGTTATCGGGTGTATAGAGTCGTGGTTAAAGGTTGGGAATATATAGTTAGATAAAACCACGGGAGGTTAGAGACATAGAATTGTTAGAATTGGGGGGCTATGATTGTTATATAACTAAATACAGGGCTGACGTAATCACGATCTGATTTGGTGTGAAATGGAAGTTAAGGTGTCTTAGACCGCCTCGAACCTACACAATGAAAGTATTATAGTCTGTATGGTGGTTACATAATTAAATACATACTTAGGTGGTACATCAAGAATATCAGTGAGTAAAGTATTGTGGTTTGTATATTAGAAAACTGTGATTGAGAGACGTATAATATGTGGAATGAATTGAGAGAGAGGGAGAGAGACAAAATAGGGAAAGGAAAAGGGGCCTGGGATCTCGTTGGGGATGGTAGTTTCGCTCTCAGGATTTTCGTTCCTGTGGCTCGTTAGGGTTGGAGGTTTCGCTCTCAGGATTTTCGTACCACAGCGTTCCTGTGGTATTTTACTTCCGTCGCCTTTATATTAGGTACGACCTCGTACCTCAAGGTTGGAGTACGTAGGTTTGTTTAGGGGGGCCAGGTCAGGTCGGTGAGGGGATTAGGTTGGAAGGGAAATGGCAGCCTGTCGGTGAAGACGAAGATTACTGTCATCCCGACTAGCAACAGACTGTTCAGAAAAGAGAAAAAAACTTAATTTTTTTTATCCTGGAATGTGAATAATATAATGAAATTAGGAAAAAAATTACTCAGGCCATGTATCCAAGACACTGGAAACTAATAGGAGAGTTACTATTCAAGAAAAAAAAAAAGGAACGAGGGAAGAAATTACATAGATGTTGGAAAAGGAGAGAAAAGATGATGAAAGAACTTGACGAAAGGTCAGATAATTAAGAACACAGGAAAATTAAGAAGAGGTAAAGTGTTTAACAATGTATAAAACAAATTAAAAAGATAGTCAGAAAAGTGTAGGTTAACAAGAAAAGTAGTATGACGAAGGAAAAAAATATATAATATATACAGTATATGGAAAACATGTAAATTTAAGAAAGAACAGATAATTAAGAACACAGGAAAATTAAGAAGAGCTAAAGTGTTTAACAATGTATAAAACAAATTTAAAAGATAGTCAGAAAAGTGTAGGTTAACAAGAAAAGTAGTATGACTAAGGGAAAAAAAATATATAATATATACAGTATATGGAAAACATGTAAATTTGTAGAATCATGCCCAATCGCTTAGGAATTGAAAACAATCAAAACAAAAATCTCATGGAAAATTCCAGTACAATAATATCCTCATCATCATCAAGGGGGGGTTTATTTAGGGTCACCGTTAGTCTTGGTGAAGGTCTGGTTTATTTGGTAGGGGTGGTGGTGGTGGTTGTGGCTTTGACCTTGGGGGTTCACTTTCACTTTGGAAGGGAGGGGTGGATATACCGTCCGTTAGGAATGTGGGTCTGGGTGAGAGCTGGCCCGGGACCAGTTTTGGAGGGTGGTTTAAATGGTTTCGGTCGGGGGTAGTGATAGAGGGGGTTTAAAGGTGAAACGGGCAGGTTGAGTCGGGGTTGTTGTTGCGGAAGAGGTTGGTGCTGGGGAGGGGTTGAATTGTGTAGAGAGTTGTGGTCGTGAGTGGGGTTGGGGGAAGGGTGAGTAAGGCTGGAGGTTGAGAGTTTACGATGATCGGGTGGTTTGGAGGTTTGGAGTGTGGGGATTTGATAGAGAGATGGTGGGGGGGGGGGGGGGTCTGGGCAGGCAGGGTTGTGGTTTGAGAGGGGTTGAATTTGGACTGATTTTATTTTCGGGAGAGACGTGGATGGGATTTCGAGGAGTGGTTGAAGTTGAGAGGTCGATTATGTTGTTTGGGGCGAGAGAGAGAGTAGTCTTTTGGGGGTTAGCCAAGGTGGAAAAAGTTTTGTGGTTGGATTGGAATGGGCGTGGTATTTTGTCGAGCAGGATCTTTGGGGGTGGAATTTGGGGCGGATGGGGTAACGGTGAAGAAGGGGGTAAGATAGGGGGGAAAGAGGAGGTAGGGGTTATGTACGGGGGTGATTTTTCGTTCTGAATGTGGTCGTGAGAGGTTAGGCTGGCAGGGTGGGAATTGGTGGAGGTTGAAAGTTTAGCTGGGCTAATGATGGTGGGAGACCGACTGGTGAGCAGGTGTTCGGTACGCATGAGGGGGGGGGGGGGGAAATCACTTTAGTGGGGGTCACGCATGAGGGGGGGATTAACGGCACGTGTGGGAGGATCAGAGTGGTGAGGTGTGAGTGATCTAGGAAACGGAATTTGTTGGTGGGACTGGGGAGGATTGGTGGGGGAAGAGTTAGGCATAGAACATGGGTTATTGGGGGAGGACTGATGTACTGATTTGTGGTTGTTAAAAGTACGAATTTGGGGAATTTTCTTGGTGGCAGTCACGGTCTGTTTAGAAGTTATCTGGGATTGGTGAGTTTGTCTGTCATGAGAGGGCGAGTCAAGTGTGGGGTTTTGAAGTTTTCTAGGGGTGTGAATTGTGTGGGGGTGGAAGGGAGCTACTGACGGAAAACTGTCACAAGGGGAATTTTGTTGGTTGTGGACTAGCTGAACATTTCTGGGGGCATGGGGGAAACATTGTTGGGTACATAGGTCGGCATTTTCCCTGGAAACACGTGTACATAAATATTTGATAGAATTGTTGTTACATACATCAGAGTCTGTCCTGGAAACATGGGAGGATTTATCCTGGACAGATGGGGGTCTGGGTGATTGACAGGTAAATTGTGGGAATGGGGTGAGTAGGTCAGTTTGGAGAGATTGTTGCGGAAGAGATTTGTCTCGGACAACAATGGAATTTGGTAGGATGGATGAAGGAGACATTGATGGAGATTTTGGTTCTGGTGCTGGATTATGGGGCAGAGGTAGGTTGGTGAGCGGGGGTGTTACTGGAGGTGGATTCAAGAGCGGTTCGGGTAATGTTGGAGAGGGTGACAAGGGAGGGGGGGAATAGGAGGTAGGCAGAGCTGTAGCATTCTTGGTTGATGCGGGTGTTTGAAGGGGTTCACCGAGGTTGGGCATGTGGGGAGATGATGGTGGGGGGGGGTGAGGTTGACAGTTTTGAGGGGGGAACAGGTGGTGAATATGAGGAAGTGAGAGGCGTGACAGGTTATTGAGGGGTTGACGGGGGTGAAGGTTGGTCTTGGGTGACAGGGGAATGTGAGAGAGTGGAGGGGGGGCTCATTTTCTGACCAGCATTTTTTAGGGGTGACATTGAAAGAGAATTGGTTTCGGTGGGGGTGACCATTTCTGCGTGCTGTGGTTTGTTGGCAGGCATAGAAAAAGGATGGGGTTTATGGGGTAACACAATTGATGGAAGATTATCGTTGGTGGATGGCTGGGCAGGGGAAAATTTAGGGATGGTCAGAGAGGATAGAGGCAAAGAAGAGTGCACTGGGGTTGGACTTTCACCGGAAGTCATTTTGGAAGGGTGCACAGAGTTTTCTTTAGGGGGTTGGAGGGACTTATTTATGATAGTGTTCAGTGGAGGAATACATTAATTTTACTTTCTTGGATAGGGGCTGAAGGGGTGGATAGGGGATTCATCGAACTGAGTTGGCATCTTGCTCTGATGGAGAGCATGTGTTCTTCGAATGAGCCGTACGGGTCGAGATGGGCGGTGATGTGGGGTGGGAGGATGTTTAACAATGTGGTGAATAAGAGTTCATTTTGTTGCTCGTCATCTTCAGAGCTATACGTGGTCCTCACATATCTGTAGAGTTGTATAAGGGTCACATTGATATCCCCTTCATACTTGATTTCGTCGACTTTTATTATTTTGGGGGCGACGAGGGAACCCAAAAGTGGCCCTAAGGTCCGGATCACGAGGGATCGAAACTGGTTCCAGGTAAGCTTTGGTGTTACCTGTTCAACAATTTGGGAAACGGCTTTTCCCAACTGCATAATGTGCAATAATGCAATGGCTATTTTGTCACGGTCATTTTGAAGTGCCACATCTAACACTGGCTTTACTATGTCTAAGTAAGTGGCGATATCATATGTGTTTACATCATACTTGGGAATGTGTGTGAGTGTAATAGCGAGCTGCCTTTTTTGCGATGTTTCCATGCTTCTACTGTTCCAAACTTGCAATGTAATGCAACCTTTTATCCGAATCAAGAACCACCGCTGCCGCCAATGTTAGGCCCTGTTTTTCTACAGGTTTAACTTGGGTAATGTGGGTTCTAACTGACTGGGTATATAAGGCTGCATGCACAATACAAGGTATGAGGAATAGAGAACACAAAAGAAACACACGGTAACAAGACACACGATCACGTTTATTGATATACCACTTCAGAATACTCGTGCAAGACAATATAATAGAATTGAACAACACTAGCATAAGTGGATCTGGATGGAGCCTAGTCTCCCACTTCCAACGTTCAGGTATTAATCTCCTGATCACTGGCTTTAATTCACAAGTTTATATACTGGAGACCATCAATGTTACTTATAGATTCATATTCACTGTTAGATTTATTACTGGTAGCTCTGGTGCACAAGTAGTAGTTCACAGACTAGATTAGACACGCATATTTTAGAGCACAGGAATTCTAGTAACCTCAGGGGGTACTGATCTAAGTTTTATATTCTTGTATCAGAACTACATAGAAAGCAAATCAGTGGGCGAACATTCAGATATCACTAGGGTTTCACTTCTATGTAATAATATCTGGGTATATGGGTAATTACGAGAGTTAATATCGCCTGTTAATTAATGAACACTGATACGCTTAGCACTTCCTAATGGAATGGTTATATATGAATTATACTGGGGCAAAGATATAGCCACTTCATAGAAATATTAATAAGTGAATCTCTAAATAGCACTGTAACAATGTAGTACTGATAGAGTGAATCTTGGGTAGTATTTGATTGGTCTGGTCCTGGTTATCTTGCGTCCGTGATGTTGGGGGCTAACGACTGGTTCCGCGGCCGTCCAGATGGTCCATATGTAGGAAGTTCTCAAGTACGTGGACAGGTCCTTCTATCCAAATCTGCCACAGAGTCTGCCAGCTCTGGAACTCACTTCTCAGCAACCAACAAGGATAGAGATCGAGGTTAGCTCTGGTGACCAACCTGGGTTGGTGTCTATCTTTCAACTGATTTTACTGGGGGCTGGAGCTGGGTTTATAGGCTCGGTGTTAGGCCCTGTAGGCCATAGGGATCTCGAGTCTTATGGACTTATTTGGGCTCTCAATAGATACGGGGACTAGGTAAGGTGGTGATTACTGTTGTGGCACATGGCTATAGGAAGCCTTCATAATATGATATAACTGAGCCTTAGTAAGAGGTACTATTTTGGCTATACTGAAAGTATTTAAGGGAGAGAGACTGGATCTACTTTGCGAGGAGGATGGGGACAGCTGTGATAGGAGCGTCTCTCTTAGATTGTTCAATCTTCATTCTATGGTATAGCTGAGGTGCTAATTTAGTGATCAGAGTATGCAAGAAAGGTAAACGGTTTATTGTGAGTTAATAGAGGTTAGTAAAGGTGTTAGTCATGCATGGTTAGTTCATTGATAGGAAGAATTCCTGTGCTACCTGGCAATGACCCGGAAGTCAAAACAAGGGTCAGGTATACCTCCGCAGGGGTGGGGGTCTCCCTCCTCGGGTGGGTAAAAAGGGGTAGCTGGGCGCCCTCTCTCTGGGATGATCGTCCGGCGGCTGTGGCTAGGGGCTTGCCATATCACAAGTGTTTGTAATAACCCTCTGTTTATGAGACAGATGTGGGTGTCATTAATACCAAAACCGAAGGTGCCTTGGCTAGCTGGTTTTAATCGGTTGGTTGTTAATTGTATGGTTTGCTGGATGTGGTGGAGACTGGGTTGCTAACTCTGCCACATTTATCTGGAAGTATGGCAATAGAAGTTAGTTACTGGCGAGGCGGCTAGCCTCGCACCGACGACCATTGGGTGCAGGGTTGTGAATGGGTTGTAAGGGAATAGATGGCATGCAAGGGGTTAGTAAAGTTCTAATGTTGTTCCGGCCTACTAAGGGAAGGTAGGCTGGATAGGAGTATATATATAAAAGGTTGGAGAGCGTTAGCAACGGAAAAATCAAGGATCTTCAAGAGGTATGAGGGAGAGGCTAGGTCGGACAAGAGTCGAGGAGCGCGGGGTGTTAATGAGAGGGGGGGAGTTCAGGGGGGGCTGCGTGGAAATTTGACCCTAAGGTCTCCGGGCGTGGGGGTGGCATTAGGCTACAGTTGATATTGGAGTTTGAAAGGACAGTGAAAGTACGTTAGCCAAATGCTACCGGGGGATGCAACTATGGGGTGGTATATGAGTCTGGAAAAGATAGAATCATGTGGACTGTGGGGCTGTGGGGGAAGAAGGAGGTTAACTGTAGGTGTGTGCTTGACTGTGGATAAAGTAGGGAAAAACATGGTGTATTATTACTCGTCAATACGAGGGGTTATGGACACTATGATTTGACACGATTTCTTGTACGTCTAGTTGTCCCTGGGAACTGCGTTTTCTATGAAATATAGACCAAAGAAAAGCGGCAGTTCGTAGGGGTACTTCGTTATTGTTTCGAGGTACTACGATAGATCATGGTAACAAAGGTTATCTATACAATCTCTGGTTGGGGTAAGAATTGGAGTTAATGCATGGTGGCTAACATCTTCAGTCATTATCTCTGTCTAGGTCTTACAGGAACAATGGTTATATATACAATGGTGTACCCGTGGGTATCATAGTTTCTTATCAATTAGGACATGGGGTTTTAACCTACTACTTCTCGGATGGAAGAACATACATAGATTTATGGCTGACTGACTGGTTGGCATTGGCTCAACCTAGGGACAGGGCATGGGTGTTTTAATATGAATGTGTATTCCTGTTCATCATCATGTAGGTAGAGTCTGGCGGGTAAGAGGTGTAGGACACGAAGCAAAATGGAGTAGTGTGGACTGTGGATACGAAGGAGGTGATTGGAAGACGTATAACAATTGTGGAAAAGTAAATGGAAAAGATGAACACAATGGCGGATAAAGATAACTAACCTAAGGATTGAATACATAGATTTATGGGGGCGATTGGTCTTCAGAAACTTAGTCTGGCAAGACAAGGTATTTTAGGGTATGTTGATATTAATAACTAACCTAAGGATTGAATACATAGATTTATGGGGGCGATTGGTCTTCAGAAACTTAGTCTGGCAAGACAAGGTATTTTAGGGTATGTTGATATTAATAACTAACCTAAGGATTGAATACATAGATTTATGGGGGCGATTGGTCTTCAGAAACTTAGTCTGGTAAGACAAGGTATTTTAGGGTATGTTGATATTAATAATTAATTGAATACATGGATGAATGACGACATTATAGCCGTCGTCCTAATAAGATGATGAAACCTGGTTGGTCTGCACGTGGCACAATACGACACAAGGACAGTGCCGCTATGTCGTATCAATACTGGTGGCATACTCCGGTTAATATTATATATACACTTAGTTACTAGAAGAACAAGGCAAGGGGGGGCGACTGAGCACGGGGGTACATATGTCTATACTCGTCATGGAAAGGGAGATACGAGGTAGCTTTCCTGCATCTCTCCTGATAATCGTCTGCAGATTGGTCATAGTGAGTTTATCCGAATTAACAGGCCTAAATCAATACAATAACTGGCATAGGGTTATCGGGTGTATAGAGTCGTGGTTAAAGGTTGGGAATATATAGTTAGATAAAACCACGGGAGGTTAGAGACATAGAATTGTTAGAATTGGGGGGGGCTATGATTGTTATATAACTAAATACAGGGCTGACGTAATCACGATCTGATTTGGTGTGAAATGGAAGTTAAGGTGTCTTCGATCGCCTCGAACCTACACAATGAAAGTATTATAGTCTGTATGGTGGTTACATAATTAAATACATACTTAGGTGGTACATCAAGAATATCAGTGAGTAAAGTATTGTGGTTTGTATATTAGAAGACTGTGATTGAGAGACGTATAATATGTGGAATGAATTGAGAGAGGGAGAGAGACAAAATAGGGAAAGGAAAAGGGGCCTGGGATCTCGTTGGGGATGGTAGTTTCACTCTCAGGATTTTCGTTCATGTGGCTCGTTAGGGTTGAAGGTTTCGCTCTCAGGATTTTCGTACCACAGCGTTCCTGTGGTATTTTATGCGTGAAAGCAGTGCTGGATGGGAGGAGCGTCGACTGACTGGGGACAGAGGTGCATAGGGGTGTTTCGTTCGTGGCCAATCCTTCGGGGATCAAGGCGTCCGTCAATAGATAGATAGATAAATTCATCTTTAGGGCTATTTTTTACATTTTCTTTATCCTGTTAGTGTACTTTATTATTTTTTTTGGTAATGTAGTTGGTAATTGGTGTAATTTTACATATTTCAGATAAAGGATGTCAACAGAATAACAAATGATGAGCTGAAGAGACGTTTAGGTATAAAGAGTATTAACGAGGAGATGCGTACAAGTAAACTGGGATGGTATGGACATGTGGAGAGAATGGATGAACAAAATTGGGTGAAAAGATGCAGGTCTGCGATTGTGGAGGGAGCTGCACCAAGGGGTGGACCGAGTAAGACCTGGGATCGGACTATACGTGCCGATATCAAATCCAAAAACTTGACAAGTAAAGCATCCCTTAACCCGTGGAGCCCTGGCTAGTTTTGTAATGTTTGCGCACCAGAACCCGGCCGGTTTTCAAAAAATGGTTTTATTCCAGAAACAATAGCGAATGGGTTAGGAATGAAGGAAAAACCACGAAAAACCGCTCAAAAAGCTTAAAAAATGGTCCTAAAGAGCCCCCGAAAACGGATTTTACAAGAGTAAAAAATTGAAGGCAATTATCCCCCAAAAATAGGTTATTGCGCGCTCGCGTGCACGCACGTGGACTTTGAGATTTTTCAACCATCGGCACGGTTGCGTGGGATACGTACACAGTTCCCATACAAATCTGAGCCCTCTTGAGTGGCTACACCTGAGGTTACGGTCGGCGCAATTAGGGTGACGCGTCAGGCGCGTCTCTGGGGCTGTGCGTTACATACATCGCCGACGCGTAAGACGCGTCGCTGGGGCTGTACGGGTTAACAGGGTTGCCTGGAATGCCGCCATTAGGAAAAGAGACTGAAACTGCACATCTGTGTGGAGCACTCAGTCTTAAAATGTTATGTACGTATGTATGTATAAATCTGAAGAGCACATCCAATCTATTTAGGCATTTTCAGTCAGTATTGTTGGGTAAAGGGTTAACATATTAATCTTTTGGAGTATTTCTTCCATTTATTTATCCTGTTAGTGAGTTTTATTGATTTCAGTGCTACTGTAGTGGTATTTGGTGTAATTTTACATATTTTAGATAAATCTGAAGAGGACATGCAATATATTTGGGCATTTTCAGTCAGTATTGCTGGGGAAACGGTTAGCATACTGTAGTCATCTTAGGAAGGGAAGAGGATGTGTAGCTCAGATTTTTGCCCGGAAATGTGTGTGGAGAAATATCTGGAGAAGCGACAAAAGTTGTATGCTGCATTGATGGAGTTGGAGAAGGCCTATGACAGAATTGATAGAGAAGGTATGTGGAAAGTACCGGTACTGAGAATATACGGAGTAGATGGCAAGTTGCTGAAAGCAATGAAGAGCATGTATGAGGGTGCAAAGGTGTCAGTATGTGTGGATAATTAACAGAGCGAGTTCTTTAATCTGAATGTTGGGTTAAAGCAAGGGTGTGTGTGATGTCCCCATGGTTGTTCAATATCTACCGGTACAGTATATGGATGGAGTCATGAAAGAAATACAAGGAAGAGCAGCGGATTGGTGTGTACCGCTGATAAGGGAAGGAAACGAGTGGAAGTTGCCTCAACAGTACAGTACCGGTACTACTGTTGCTGACAACACAGTTCTGATGAGCGATAGTGAATGGGAGTTGCAGGGTCAGGTAAATATGTTTGGAACAGTGTGTGAAAAACGGAATCTGGAGGTAAATGCTAGGAAGAGCAATATTATGGTCATTGAAAGGGGTGTAACCATAGAGTGTGAAGTGAGGTTGAATGGCTATGAAGAATGTCAGCTCATTTAAGTATTTGGGCAGTGTGTTGAGTAAAGATGTGAGTAGGCCTATGGATGAAGAAGTGTGGGAGAAAGTGTAACAGGGGAAGAGCGTTGTAGGAACTCTGAAAGCAGTACGAAGAAATAGGGTGGTCAGCATGGAAGTAAAGAAGTCCTTGCATGACAGTGTGGTAATCCCGACATTGACTTATGGGAGGGAAGCATGGACGTTTCTGACTGGGATTGATCATTGATAATTTTCGGTTATGCTAGTTGGAAAATTATTGGGGTAGAATGTAGAGTTCGGGTGTACCGCCAGCCTTGTTTACACTACGCGGAGCGGCGGCGGACGCTGGCCATCATGTTCCCGTCTATTTGACTGCTTTTGGATACAATAATAGGTTGAGGGGGGTCACCCCCCCCCCCCATGACATATTGTTATCATCATATATATTGCCAGCAGGAGGCAAATAACCGAAAAAAACGCCTTTAAAATAGACGCGAACTAAAGGCTGGTTCACACATAGCCGAGTCGATGCGCGAGTCCAACACGAGTGATGAAATTTGCTATTCAGCAATGACTTGTCGATACTCCTCAACACTCGTATAGACTCGTGCTACGCTCGTGTATACTCTTCGTTTACTCGACACACTCGTGGGTACTCGCCACGGGGTCCAAATATTTCATGCATGCATGACATTTTTGGGTCCCGTTGCGAGTACCCACGAGTGTGGCCTAAATACGTGTAGACTCGTGTACATACGTGTTAACTCGTGTTTGACTCTGAATAACTTCGTTATTCGTGTTAACTCGTGTTGACTCGTGAAAACCCGTGTAACACTCTTTGGTGATTCGTCGCTTTTCGTCATTTCGACGTTGACGAAGCAACACGTGTCTACACGCAACAACACGTATGTAACACACATGCAACACGTATCAACAAGAGTAGAAAGCACGAATGTGAGTGCCAAAATTTGGTGCCCCCATGATGCCAGAGTTTACACGATTCAAACACGAGTGAAAACACAAGTAAACAAGAGTAAACACGATCCACTGAGAAAAAAACACGAGTGTAACACGAAAAAGCAAGTGTCATTTGAAATACTGTTAGGGTCAAATTTCCACGTAACCCCCTGAACTCTCTCCCTCTCATTAACACCCCGCGCTCCTCGACTCTTTTCCGACCTAGCCTCTCCCTCATACCTCTTGAAAATCCTTGATTTTTCCGTTGCTAATGCTCTCCAACCTTTTATATATATACTCCTATCCAGCCTACCTTCCCTTAGTAGGCCGGAACAACATTAGAACTTTACTAACCCCTTGCATGCCATCTATTCCCTTACAACCCATTCACAACCCTGCACCCAATGATCGTCAGGGCGAGGCTAGCCGCCTCGCCAGTGACTAACTTCTATTGCCATACTTCCAGATAAATGTGGCAGAGTTAGCAACCCAGTCTCCACCACATCCAGCAAACCATACAATTAACAACCAACCGATTAAAACCAGCTAGCCAAGGCACCTTCGGTTTTGGTATTAACACCTTACGAGCGGCCTATGCGGTTTATTTATGTGTACCGCCCAGCGGGGTGTTTTTAGCCAAAATAGGGCTGTTTACGTGATCATTTTCATGCCTAAAACCAGAACGTAAAACAAGTACCTATCCCTGAAAGGGCATAAACAGAGCTTTCGAATGACACCATAACGATCCTTGTATGATGGATAGTTTTCTTGCAATAACCGTGCAACGCGAGTGCAAAAAGCAGGTAATTCGGTACTTTCGGTACATAATTGAGTATGTAGCGAGTGAGAGAGGGAGGAGGGAGCTGAGATTTGTGTCAGTAGGTTCGCCGCGGTGGTCTGGAGCAGTCATACGCTCGCTAGTCTCCTGCCACCACTTGTATCTCTCTCTCAGCCACATTACGTGCTGAAATTGCCACTCGACCTATGTCGAGCGCCGCCACATAGTCCAGCTTTATTTAACTCGACTTAAGTGGTGAGCCGCTTTTTAAGGGTTAAGAACACCCACATATGTCTCATAAACAGAGGGTTATTACAAACACTTGTGATATGGCAAGCCCCTAGCCACAGCCGCCGGACGACCATCCCAGAGAGAGGGCGCCCAGCTACCCCTTTTTACCCACCCGAGGAGGGAGACCCCCACCCCTGCGGAGGTATACCTGACCCCTGTTTTGACTTCGGGTCATTGCCAGGTAGCACAGGAATTCTTCCTATCAATGAACTAACCATGCATGACTAACCCCCTTACTAACCTCTATTAACCCACAATAACCCATTCACCTTTCTTGCATACTCAGATAATCAAATTAGCACCTCAGCTATACCATAGAATGAAGACTGAGCAATATAAGAGAGACACCCCCATCACAGCTGTCCCAGTCCTCCCCGCAAAGTAGATCCAGTCTCCCTCCCCTCAATACTTCCAGTATAGCCAAAATAGTACCTCTTACTAAGGCTCAGTTATATCACATTATGAAGGCTCCCTATAGCCATGTGCCACAACAGTAATCACCACCTTACCTAGTCCCCGTATCTATTGAGAGCTCAAATAAGTCCATAAGACTCGAGATCCCTATGGCCTACAGGGTCCAAAACCGAGCCTATAAACCCAGCTCCAGCCCCCAGTAAAATCAGTTGAAAGATAGACACCAACCAGTGGCTGACCCCCTGAAGTTGACCTCTAGCTCTGCCCTTGTGTTGTTCCTGAGTTGTGAGATTCCAGAGCCGGCAGACTCCGTGGCAGATTGGAGATAGAAGCATCTGTCCACGTACAAGAATCTACGTGCACCTTATAACCTTCACACACACTAGTGGGTATATAAGCGTGTAGCCAGCACCGATCGCCAAGAGATCCGTCTTGAGAACTTCCTACATATGGACCACCTGGACGGCCGCAGAACCAGTCGTTAGCCCCCAACATCACGGACGCAAGATAACCAAGACCAGACCAACAAAATACTATCCAAGATTCACTTTATTAGTAGTAATGTGTTATAGTACTAATTAGAAATTCACTTATTAATCTTTCTATGAAGTGGCTATATCTTTGGCCAGTGTAATTCATATATAACCATTCCATTTGGGAAGTACTAAGCGTATCAGTGTTCATTAATTAACAGGCGACATTAACTCTCGTAATTACCTTTATCCAGATATTAAAACCCTAGTGGTATCTAACGTTCGCCCACTGATTTGTGTTCTACGTATTTCTACCATAAGAATATAAAACTTAGATCAGTACCCCCTGAGTTTACTAGAATTCCTGTGCTCTAAAACATACGCGTGTCTAATTCTAGTCTGTGAACTACTACTTGTGCACCAGACCTGCCAGTAATAAATCTAATTAGTGAAATTGAATCCATAAATAACATTGAGGTCTTCCAGTACATAAACTTGCAAACCAAACCAGTGATCAGAAGAGTATACCTGAACGTTGGAAGTGGGAGACTAGGCTCCATCCAGATCCACTAATGCTAGCGGTTCATTTCTATCATTTGTCTTGTACGAGTATTCCTACTTTCCTATGCTCCCTATTAACCTACTTAAATAGACGTGATCGTGTGTCTTGTTACCGTGTGTTTATTTTGTGTTCTCTACTCCTCATACCTTGTATTGTGCATGCAACCTTATATATCCAGTCAGTTAGAACCCACATTACCCAAGTTAATCCTGTAGAAAAACAGGGCATAACATTGGCGGCAGCGGTGGTTCTTGATTCGGATAAAAGGTTGCATTACATTGCAAGTTTGGAACAGCCAGAACACGATAACATCATGGCGCACCGTTCTCACATTCCCATCCCACATTATGATGGAGAAACTTACGAGATCGAAACGTTCATGGACATAGTGAAACCCGTACTTGACCTAGTTTATACAACGGATGCAGAAAAAATAGCCGTGACATTAACGCACCTGTGAAGCTGTTTCCCTGGTTGCCTACCAAGTGCACCCTGCTCTCACATGGGACGAATTTCGCCCAATAGTGATAGAAGCCATTAAGCCTTCGTTGGGCGTTTTCGTGGCCCACACCCATATCCAAGACACTAAATTCGAAGGCGATCTAGATGCCACAGTGAATAAGATCGCCCAACACATAAAAGTTTCTTTCCCCACATTGACCAGAATCCAACAAGAACAGCAGATTCTGGTCAACCTTGTATCAATATTGCCCTCAGCAGTAAAAGACCATTTCCGTGTGCACGATTTCGTCGGATACCAAAAAGATCTCATCACGATCCGACGTATTTTGGCAGTGCGCACAGAAGCACCCACCCAAATCGCTGTGATCAAGAGGTTTCCCACACACCCGCAGCACCCCGACCACCAAAACTCCAAGAATGCCTACCCATCCTCATCCTTCCACAACAGACCCACCTACCCTTCCGGCAAGCCCCAACCCAGTAGACCCCGGTTCCAACCTACCCAGCCACGCAGAATCTTCAACCGCAACAAAACCTACAACACCTACCAAAGTAAAAACCCTACCTTAGTAATTATCAACCCCTATGAATTCCCTGCCTGTAATGCTCAGTGTGCCCTCAATCAAATTCGTGACTCTGCCAAACCTCGCCCCTTTACTCCTCGCATTTCTGTAAATGAAGAGGAGTTGGGACAAGAGGAAGAAATGGAGGAAAGGCACACTGGAGAAATAGCCCCTATCATGACCTCAGAGGATACCGAGGAAACCCTGGAGGAGGTAGATACCGACCCCCAGGATTTTTAAAGTACCCCCCAAGATGGCCTCGGCGGGGGACGCCATAACTGACCGCACTGCCCCCAATTATTACATGGCCAAAATCAAGGACATTCCTGTCCGCTTGTTAATCGACACAGGAGCTGCCAAGTCATGTTTGTTCAAGTCTTATTATGATCAACACCACCGACTATTTGGCCCCTTGTTAACCACCAAAGCAGAACTAATCTCAGCTGCTGATACTTACTTAAATCTCCTAGGAGACACTTTGCCCCTGTCAGTAACTACTCCTGCCCCCCATGCTCGTTGTTATCACACGTTCACAGTATTTTCCTCCCACTGTAAACATTACGATGGTTTCCTTGGACTTGACCTCCTTCAAAAACTCCAGGCCCAGGTTGACTGCGGCCAAAGGCTGATCTCATTCAAAAACAAATTCCAACCCAAAGCCTCTGACAAACCAATCACGCAGAAACCCATTCACAAAAAGAAAAAAACACCTTCCCCCTCAACAAACCCTGAGTCAGGGTTACCAAGTTGCAGCTAGCACTAAGGTGACTCCTAAACCCTCCCTTTGCCCCGAGTTCTCTCAAAATATCACCCAATTCAGTAAAAAAATGCCTCAACAAACGAAAGAAGACAAGTCCAAGCAACTCCCTCTCGGTAATCCCCTCAATTCTCGTAAATCTGTCCAGGATAAATCCTCCCATGTTTTCAGGACAGACTCTGATATATGTAACCATAATTCTATCAAATGTTTATGTACACATGTTTCCAGGGAAAATGCCGACCTATGTACCCAACAATGTTTCCCCCATGCCCCCAGAAATGTTCAGCTATCCCACAACCAACAAAATTTCCCTTGTGACAGTTTTCCGTCAGTAGCTCCCTTCCCCCCCCCCCCCCCCACACAATTCACACCCCTAGAAAACTTCACAACCCCACACTTGACTCGCCCTCTCATGACAAACAAACTCACCAGTAGCAGATAACCTTTAACCAGACCGTTACTGCCACCAAGAAAATTCCCCACATTCGTCCTGTTAACAACCCCAAATCAATACACCAGTCCTCCACCAATAACCCATGTTCTACACCTAACTCTTCCCCCACCAACCCTCCGCAGTCCCACCAACAAATCCCGTTTTCTAACTCGCTCACCTCTCACCACCCTGACCCGCCCGCACGCGCCGTTAATCCTCCCCTCACGCGTGCCGACCGAGGGACACAACTATGTTCCCACCATGCCCCCAGAAATGTCCAGCTATTCCACACCCACCCCAATCCCCCTTGTGACAGTTTTCCGTCAGTAGCTCCCTTCCACCCCCACACAATTCACACCCCTAGAAAACTTCAAAATCCCACACTTAACTCGCCCTCTCATGACAAACAAAACCACCAAATCCATATAAACTCCAAAACAAATCGTCACTGCCACCGACAAAACTCCCCAAATTCGTCATTCTAACCACCACCAATTCTTACATCAGTCCTCCACCAATAACCCATCTTCTATACCCCACTCTTCCCCCACCAACCCTCCACAGTCCCTCCAACAAATTCCGTTTTCTAACTCCCTCACACCGCGCCCCACTGATCCTCCCACACGCGCCGTTAATCCCCCCCTCACGCGTGACCCCCACCAAAGTGACCTTTCCCCCCTTATGCGTACCGAGCACCTGCTCGCCAGTCAATCCCCCACCATCATTAGCCCAGCTGTAGTTCAAGATAAATGCCAAATTCCCCCCGCCATCAAAAATGGGTGAACCTTCGACCCATACCCCAAACTCACATGATATTTTCCCCCACTACCACGTCCACCAACCCCAATCGTTGCCTCTTACCATCATTTCCGCTCGCATCAACCACATTCTCGTGGCAAATATCTCCGAGGAATCCCTGACATTACCAAAAGGTCTCATTATAGGAGACCTCAAAACTTTTGATGACCTCCCCATTGATTTTAATGACACCCCTACCAGCCTCCAATTGCCCCCTCTCCCGGACACATTATCCGACCACCAAAAAAACGGCATGTACGACCTATTGCTAGAGTTCAGTGACGTGTTTGCCCAACAACCCACCGAAATCGGACAGACAGATGTAGAACAACACATCATTAACACCACAGGCCCCCCCATACGACAACCATCCCGTAGAAAAAATCCCATACAACGTCAGGAAGAGGAACGCCAAGTCCAAGAGATGTTAGAGGCCGGTATTGCCACCCCGTCCATTAGTCCCTGGTCTTCCCCTGTTGTCCTAGTCAAAAAGAAAGATGGGTCAACCCGTTTTTGCGTCGATTACAGGAGGTTGAATGACGTAACCATTAAAGACGCTACGCCATTACCCCGGATAGACGATTCCCTTGACTCCCTATACGGATCCAGATGGTTCACTACCCTCGACTTGCAAGCAGGGTATTGGCAAGTGCCTATTAAGGCCGAGGACCAAGAGAAAACAGCATTTTCCACTAGTGATGGCCACCACTACGAATTTAACGTCCTACCTTTTGGCCTCTGTAACGGACCCGCCACTTTCTCCCGTTTGATGGAAGCGGTATTACATGGCCTAATCTGGGAAACCTGCCTAGCCTATCTAGACGATATTATTGTGTACTCACCAACCTGGGAAGAACACCTCCTCAGGTTGAGACAAGTCCTTCAAAGAATCCAAGTCGCCGGGTTGAAATTAAAACCCTCAAAGTGCGAGATTGCCCGAAATAAGATAGATTTCCTCGGCCACGTAATATCTGAACATGGTATTGCACCACACCCAAAGAAACTTCAAGCCATACAAAACCAACCCCCACCCACCACCGTTAAAGGAGTACGTTCGTTTTTAGGTTTAGCCACATACTACAGATGTTTCGTCCCCCACTTTGGCACCATAGCCAGACCCCTCCACCAACTCACTCACAAAGACACCCCGTTCACCTGGACACCTGAAAGAGACCTCGCGTTTAACACTTTGAAACAAAAGCTAATCCAAGCCCCTATTGTCGCTTTCCCTGATTACCATAAACCTTTCCGTCTTTATACCGACGTATCTCTGTACGCCATTGGTGCAGTTTTAGCTCAAGTCAGAGATGGAGAGGAACATGTGATAGCGTATGCCAGCTCCACCCTCAACCAAGCACAACAGAATTATGCAGCCACCAAGAGAGAGTGCTTAGGGATCATTTGGGCACTCAGCCACTTCCGGCCATTTGTGTTGGGCGCAAAACTCTATATAATCACCGACCATCAATCTTTGCAATGGTTGCGTAAATGCGAAACCAACTCAGCCATTTTGGTACGTTGGAGGGAGACACTAGAGGACTACGACTTTACAATACAGTATCGTCCAGGAAAACTTCACACCAATGCAGATGCCCTGTCACGTTTGCCAGTACCAAAAGACCCCCCCCACCAACCTAGCCGCCTTACAAAACACGGAGCTTTTATCCACCCTCATCCCCCAACATAATTCCCCCTCAGCCCCCTCCCTAATTCAATCTTGGGAAGCAAGAATCAGACCACCCTGGATACCGTTAAATGTCTTCAGGAAACTGACTCGCTGGGGAGATCAACTCGCCACAGACTCTGGTCACATAATCTTAGACCCCACCATTGCCCACGACTACATGATTGCCATCCACGAGGAAAACGGCATACACCTTGGACAAAAGAAGATGTTAAAAATCTTCACAGATCAATACTGGACCCCCAACCCCTCCAAAATTGCACAACGAGTGACAGAATCCTGCAAACCTTGTTTATTGGAGAAGGATAGATCACGCACCCCAGGCCCAGCTGGTACCATGTCTGCTAACAAACCGTTCCAAGTCCGATCCCTCGACATCATGGGCCCGTTTCCTTCTTACGCTGGCAACCGCTATATCGTCACATTTGTTGACGTATGTTCAAAATTTGTAATTGCCTGCCCAGTTAAAGACCACACAGCCACCACAGTCGCCACACTGCTTGCCACAGAAGTGTTCCCTATATTCGGCCTTCCCCTTGCTCTTCTATCCGACAATGCCCCCGAGTTTAGTGGACACGTTGTTCACCCAACAATATGGTATTATGATTAAACACTCATCCCCGTACTGGCCTCAAGGAAATGCTATATGCGAACGTAGCCATCGCACCATCAACAATCAGTTACGGACAAAAATGATTGCTCTTAACACCTCAGACTGGCCATCACAACTAAAGATGATACAATGGGGCATGAACACCTGCCCCCGAGAAGACGGTATTTCCCCTCATGAACGTGTTTACGGTGTACCCCCCCTGTTACTGCCGTTTCACCATCACGCTCACCTCCCCTCCACCACCTCCACAATTGACCCATTGCAACATCTGCAAAACACCCTCCATACCGCCCAAACCTGTCAAGACACCAAAACTGATAACCCCGATGACAAAAAGCCATCCATGACACCGTAATGGTAGCCAACCTCCCTGTCACCAACAAATTAGGCCCTTGCTATGTCAGGCCCTACACCATCACACAAGTCCCAAACGCCTATCAAGTCACCATCGATTATCACGGCGTGACTCGCACGTTCCGAACTAGATTCGTCCGAGCGTTTAAACCTCTAAAACCACAAGACAATACCCCACCCCACACGTCTGAACCGGAATTAAACACCCCTACTAACCCTTCCACTCAGGCTATGAATATTCCCATATAAACCCCTAAGGACCTAAGCCCTCCGACACCGAACAGACAAATCATTCCTCAACATACCCCCCAAACTAACCTCCACAAACCCCAAGCCCCCACTATCACACCCTCCTCCACCATGACACCTTCTTTCACTTCTGATAGTCAAGTACCTCCCCAACTTATCCAAGTACGAAAACCTCCACCCACAACCCCGACCACAACAGAAACCCTCCCGTCTAGCCCTGAGATACCTCCCCCAGGCACCACAGTAAGAAAGCCACCCCCCCACCCAAAACCAAGTACACACCCAAACACACCACACAATCTACCTCAGTAACCTCACGCTACAACTTACGCCCACGACAAAAATCTTTTAAAACCTCCAGAAAACACACCCTGCTAACCAAGTTCCGTAGGGCTGCCAGACCACTATCCTCCTCCTCCTCTTCTTCTTCTTCGTCGAATTCTCCTCCACAAAGGGAAAGAAGACAAATAATCACCAGTAAACACCATAAACCCTCTAACTATATTCCAGAAGTAACAACCCCCACCCCCCCACGAAAACACATACCTTCCTCTTCAACCTCATCCTCTCTCCACCACCACCTCATTACCCCGAATGACCTGCTAGATCTACCCCTCCACCAAACACCCATAAAACCGCCTACTTCCACCACCAGCAAATCACCGACCTCACCAAAGAACACACCCCACACACGTCCCTACCCCCAACCCTCCAACTTAAATCTCCACTCCCTACCCACCCGTCTAGCCCCCCCCCCGCATCCACCCCTTTCCCCTCCACTATCCCCGCAACCCCACCCACACATCAACCAACCTCCTCATCTCATCGAACCCCCAACCAACCAACCCCTAAAAAATCCCCCCCCACAAAGTCACCCCTGAGAGAACCCCCATACATACCCCCACCAAATCCTCTTCCATTCCGCCTACCACCCTCACCCAACAAAAACCTCCACACACATCTACCTCTTAAATAACCCTGACCTCGCCCCCAATAAATGCCCTTCACCTGTAAAACGTTCTTCCCCTCAATATAAAACATCGTCGAGCGACTCAAGTCCCACGACAAACATCTACCTTCCCACCAGGACCTCCAAAGGTAGAATAATCAACAGACCCATCAGATTTAAAGACAGTTATACAAAAACAACACCCTGTTCTGACACTAAAGACCCAAGCCACACAACACACAAACCCCCTCCTTCTCACACACCTCCTTCACGCACCTTACCTAAACCGATCTTGCGCATTGCCTCACTATATTTCCCCAGCCTACAACACCGCCCAAGAAAACCCCAAAAAATCCCAGACTCATATCCCCCCTTCATCCCCAGCTCCGTTTTCACGCAGTAATCCCTCCCCTTCGGTTAGTAACCCATTCACCACACTAAACAGACCTCCTGTCAGTCCCACACACCTCACTCCGACCCCCACGGGGGAAAACTACAAACCATTCATACGAAAGGTTAAAGTAAAAACCCCCACAGGACGCTTAGCCCGTCTACAACGCTCACACCAAGCCCGGGCAACTGCCCTCCACAACACAGAGGACACATTCCTACAGATATACATTGACCTGCAAAAGAAACCTGACCCTCGCTCTCTTGCTTGGTGGGACCTTCTAAATACCCTCAAAATGACCCACCATGACTATGCTTCTTTTTACTTCACCCTTGAGGCTCGGGGACGAGCCTACAATGAAGGAGAGGGAAGTAAAATGCCCCAGAACGAGAAGCCCACCACAGAAGCCACGAGCGAACACCACACAGAAACACCCGAAAGAAAGGTCCACAGAACGAAAGGACCAGCTGACCGAGCCAACCAGTTCAGACAGGCCCAAGCCCGCAGGGCTAAGCAGCTCCAAACCACACCTGCCTACCCCTTCTAAACACTGACCTTTCCCACACCTCACATACACTACCCCTCGTGTCCTACACCTCTACCTACATGATGACGAACATAAATACACCGTACAGTTAATACACCCATGCCCTGTCCCTAAGTTAGGATATTAATATCAACATACCCTAAAATACCTTGTCTTGCCAGACTAAGTTTCTGAAGACCAATCGCCCCATAAATCTATGTATGTTCCTCCCAGGTTAAAACACCCATGACCTGTCCCTAGGTTGAGCCAATGCCAACCAGTTCAGACAGCCATAAATCTATGTATGTTCTTCCATCCGAGAAGTAATATGTTCACCCGTTAAAATACCTTGTCTTGCCAGACTAAGTTTCTGAAGACCAATCGCCCCATAAATCTATGTATGTTCTTCCATCCGAGAAGTAGTATGTTAAAACCCCATGTCATAATTAATAAGAAACTATGATACCCACGGGTACACCAATGTATATATAACCATTATTCCTGTAAGACCTAGACAGAGATAATGACTGAAGATGTTAGCCACCATGCAGTAACTCTAATTCTTACCCCAACCAGAGATTGTATAGATAACCTTTTTTTTCCATTGTCTATCATAGTAGCACGAAACAATAACGAAGTACCCCTACGATCTGCTGCTTTTCTTTGGTCTATATTTCATAGAAAACGCAGTTCCCAGGGACAGCTAGATCAGCAAGAAATTGTGTCAAAATAATAGTGTCCATAACCCCTCGTATTGACGAGTAATAATACACCATGTTTTTCTCTACTTTTATCCACAGTCAAGCACACACCTACAGTTAACCTCCCCTTCCCCACAGCCCACAGTCCACATGATCCTATCTTTTCCAGACTCCTATACCACCCCGTATTTGCTCATCCCCCGGTAGCATTTGGCTAACGTACTTTCACTGTCCTTTCCCCCCAAACTCCAATATCAACTGTAGCCTAATGCCATCCCCACGCCCGGAGACCTTAGGGTCAAATTTCCACGTAGCCCCCTGAACTCTCTCCCTCTCATTAACACCCTGCGCTCCTCGACTCTTTTCCGACCTAGCCTCTCCCTCATACCTCTTGAAAATGCTTGATTTTTCCGTTGCTAACGCTCTCCAACCTTTTATATATATACTCCTATCCAGCCTACCTTCCCTTAGTAGGCCGGAACAACATTAGAACTTTACCAACCCCTTGCATGCCATCTATTCCCTTACAACTCATTCACAACCCTGCACCCAATGATCGTCAGTGCGAGGCTAGCCGCCTCGCCAGTGACTAACTTCTATTGCCATACTTCCAGATAAATGTGGCAGAGTTAGCAACCCTGTCTCCACCACATCCAGCAAACCATACAATTAACAACCAACCGATTAAAACCAGCTACTCAAGGCACCTTCGGTTTTGGTATTAAGAACACCCACATCTGTCTCATAAACAGAGGGTTATTACAAACACTTGTGATATGGCAAGCCCCTAGCCACAGCCGCCGGACGACCATCCCAGAGAGAGGGCGCCCAGCTACCCCTTTTTACCCACCCGAGGAGGGAGACCCCCACCCCTGCGGAGGTATACCTGACCCCTGTTTTGACTTCCGGGTCATTGCCAGATAGCACAGGAATTCGTCCTATCAATGAACTAACCATGCATGACTAACCCCCTTACTAACCTCTATTAACCCACAATAACCCATTCACCTTTCTTGCATACTCAGATAATCAAATTAGCACCTCAGCTATACCATAGAATGAAGACTGAACAATATAAGAGACGCCCCTATCACAGCTTTCCCAGTCCTCCCCGCAAAGTATATCCAGTCTCCCTCCCCTCAATACTTCCAGTATAGCCAAAATAGTACCTCTTACTAAGGCTCAGTTATATCACATTATGAAGGCTCCCTATAGCCATGTGCCACAACAGTAATCACCACCTTACCTAGTCCCCGTATCTATTGAGAGCTCAAATAAGTCCATAAGACTCGAGATCCCTATGGCCTACAGGGTCCAAAACCGAGCCTATAAACCCAGCTCCAGCCCCCAGTAAAATCAGTTGAAAGATAGACACCAACCAGTGGCTGACCCCCTGAAGTTGACCTCTAGCTCTGCCCTTGTGTTGTTCCTGAGTTGTGAGATTCCAGAGCCGGCAGACTCCGTGGCAGATTGGAGATAGAAGCATCTGTCCACGTACAAGAATCTACGTGCACCTTATAACCTTCACACACACTAGTGGGTATATAAGCGTGTAGCCAGCACCGATCGCCAAGAGATCCGTCTTGAGAACTTCCTACATATGGACCACCTGGACGGCCGCAGAACCAGTCGTTAGCCCCCAACATCACGGACGCAAGATAACCAAGACCAGACCAACAAAATACTATCCAAGATTCACTTTATTAGTAGTAATGTGTTATAGTACTAATTAGAAATTCACTTATTAATCTTTCTATGAAGTGGCTATATCTTTGGCCAGTGTAATTCATATATAACCATTCCATTTGGGAAGTACTAAGCGTATCAGTGTTCATTAATTAACAGGCGACATTAACTCTCGTAATTACCTTTATCCAGATATTAAAACCCTAGTGGTATCTAACGTTCGCCCACTGATTTGTGTTCTACGTATTTCTTCCATAAGAATATAAAACTTAGATCAGTACCCCCTGAGGTTACTAGAATTCCCGTGCTCTAAAACATACGCGTGTCTAATTCTAGTCTGTGAACTACTACTTGTGCACCAGACCTGCCAGTAATAAATCTAATTAGTGAAATTGAATCCATAAATAACATTGAGGTCTTCCAGTATATAAACTTGCGAACCAAACCAGTGATCAGAAGAGTATACCTGAACGTTGGAAGTGGGAGACTAGGCTCCATCCAGATCCACTAATGCTAGCGGTTCATTTCTATCATTTGTCTTGCACAAGTATTCCTACTTTCCTATGCTCCCTATTAACCTACTTAAATAGACGTGATCGTGTGTCTTGTTACCGTGTGTTTATTTTGTGTTCTCTATTCCTCATACCTTGTATTGTGCATGAAGCCTTATATACCCAGTCAGTTAGAACCCACATTACCCAAGTTAATCCTGTAGAAAAACAGGGCATAACAGAGGACAAAAGAGGGAAGAGTCAGTGAAAGATGAAAATGGAGAATTACTAGTGGAACCAGTTGAAGTGAGGAAAAGATATGCCGAGTATTTTGAATCTTTGTTAAATACAAGAGATGGAAGAGAAGCAGTGATTGAAGCAGAGGTGGATGGAGATAGGTTACCCAGGCCACCCAGGTGGCAGGGAATGAATGAAAGGATTGAGGAAAATGAGGTGAAAGAAGCAGTGAAACAAATAAGAGCGGGAAAAGCAGAAGGTTTGGATGGTATTGCTGTGGAGTGTATAAAGAAGGGTGGAGATGTGATAATAGATTGGTTGGTGAGACTTTTCAATGTGTGCTTTGCTGTGTCAATGGTACCAATAGACTGGAAGAGTGCATGTATTGTGCCGTTGTACAAGGGGAAGGGAGATCGGCAGGAGTGTTCAAGTTATAGAGGTATTAGTTTATTGTCAGTGGTTGGAAAGCTGTATGGCAGGGTGTTGATAGAGAGGATAATAAAGTGTACGGAAGTTGCAATAGGAGAAGAACAGTGCGGTTTTAGGAGGGGAAGAGGGTGCGTGGATCAGATGTTTGTAGTAAGACAGTTATGCGAGAAGTATTTAGAGAAGCATAAGGAGATATTTTGGGCTTTTATGGACTTGGAAAAAGCGTATGATCGTGTGGACCGTGAAGCAATGTGGAAGGTGTTAAGGATTTATGAAATAGGAGGAAATTTGTTAGAAGCAGTTAAGAGTTTATATGAAGGGAGCAGAGCATGTGTGAGAGTAGGAAATGGTGAGTTGAGTGAATGGTTTGAGGTAAAGGTAGGTTTGCGACAGGGTTGTGTAATGTCACCATGGCTGTTTAATATGTTTATGGATGGTGTGGTGAGGGAGGTGAAAAGGAGAACTATGGGAAGAGGATTGGGTTTAGTAGGAAAGAATGGTAGAGATTGGGAGTTGAATCAGTTGCTGTTCGCTGATGACACAGCATTGGTGGCGGATTCTGATGAGAAACTGCAGCGGGTAGTCAAAGAGTTTGGTGTGGTTTGTGGAAGGAGGAAACTGAAGGTGAACGTCAATAAAAGTAAAGTAATGGTGTGTAATAGGGGAGAGCATAGGGTGAATCTAGATGTGAGGCTGGATGGGGAGGTATTGGAACAAGTAGAGTGTTTTAAATATCTAGGAGGAACGATAAGCAGGAGTGGAGGTGTGGAAGTGGAGGTAAAACAGAGAGTGTGTGAAGGAAGGAAGGTTTTCGGAGCAATGGGAAGTATGTGGAGGACGAGAAATCTCGGAGTGAAAGTAAAAAGTGCACTGTATCAAGGAATTGTTGTGCCAACAGTGATGTATGGGGCTGAGACATGGGCTCTGAAGAAGGAGAAAAGAGGGCTGGATGTGATGGAGATGAGCTGCTTGAGGAGTATGTGTGGAGTTACTCGTAGAGACAGATTGAGGAATGAAGAGACACGTAGGAGAGTGGGGCAGCAGGAACCTTTGTCAGCCAGAGTGGACAGAAGGGTGCTGAGCTGGTATGGTCATGTTGAATGAATGGGAGATGAAAGGCTTACAAAGAGAATATGTGAGTCAGGTACAAGCGGAGGTAGAAGGGCAGGAAGACTGTTACAATATTGGTAATAATATTGTAAGCTAAATATATAATCTACAGGCGAGCCGATATCAAGGCATGGCTTCCTAAACCTCCCTTGACGACAAGAAGCATGTAACCAGACTCCCCCAATATATGTGAACCCCTATCCAGTGTGTCTCATTAAGAACCCGATATATATACCCATATCAACATGGTGGCAGCTGGGTAAGCAGTGTACGTGTGAATGAAGTACTGCTGACCAAGTTCTACAGCTGAAATAGTGAGTTATCCTTGGATTTAACCTAAAAAGTCGAAAGATATGAGTGACGTCATGGCATCTACTTCACAGCCTTTATTCGTCTGCAAGTCTGAGATTGAGCAAGCAGTGGCGTGGAGGCGTTACAAGAAGAAACTCGATCTTTACATCATCGGCAACGGTCTGAAGGGTAAGAGTGATGATATTAAAATAGCGAAATTGTTGACTGGAGGTGACATTCTGCTAGATATCTACGAATCTTTTGGCATAGAAGATGAATCTGCCCTGACTTATGCAACATTAATTGGGAAATTTTGACAAGCATTTTTCACCAAGAGATGAGCAGCTGATGGCGAGGTACAACTTTCATGATAGCATGCAAAGGAAAGATGAATCCTTGGAATCTTTTATCACTAGGCTGAAGACTTTGGTAAGACACTGTGGATATGGAGAACTTCAAGATGAACTTCTGAGGGATAAAATTGTTTTTGGTTGCCAAGAGGATACACTTCGGGAAAAATTCTTTAGGGAGGATAGCCTAACTCTAGATGTTGTACTTAACACCTTAAAGATGTGTACTGCCTATGAAACTTCAAGGAGATCAATGACAGCATTTCGAAGTGACAAGCAGGAGTCTCTACACAAACTCAGTGCAAAACCCAAGAAGAAGAGTAATCCACAAACAACAAAGACTAAGCCTAACCTCACGCAATGCGACTGGTGTGGTTTAGCACATTATTGGGGTAAGAAGAACTGTCCTGCAACTGATGCCAAATGTCATAAATGCAAGAAAACGGGACACTATGCCAAGAAATGTCCAAGTAATGCAACGACCGGCGGAGCGCCAAGAAGCGCAGCGACAGGACGCAAAAAGAAGACATCGCGCAGAGTCCATGCGGTAGAAGATGGAGTCACAGAAGAAAGCGACGACTCAGAAGATAACTCAAGAGGACGGGAATACATCATGAACGTATCGACCGGATCCAGAGGAAAACACATAATGGCTAATCTCATGGTCAACGGTAATAAAGTGAAGTTCCAGATCGACAGCGGGGCAAGTGTGAATGCCATTCCAAGTCATCTGGTACCGGACGCAGAGCTACAGCCGTGTGAGTCAACTCTTCAAATGTGGAACTCTACTACAATTCAGCCGTTGGGAAAGTGTAGGATTGATGTCCGCAACTGCAAGCAACCACAAAGGTACTATTCTGTTGAGTTTGTTGTTGTAAAACAGGTTGTTACACCAATTCTTGGTAAGCGAGCGTCTGAGAAGATGGGATTCATCACAGTTAACTATGAAAACATCTGTGCAATGAATGACATCCTAACAGACTACGAAGACGTATTTGCTGATGAAGTTGGCAAGATACCAGGAAATGTTCATCTAACAGTGGATGAGTCTGTGAAACCTATTGCAATTCCTTCATGTAGAGTACCATTGAGCATCAAGTCGAAGGTTAAAGAGAAACTGGAGCAGTTGGAGCAGGAAAATGTCATTACTAAGGTCGACGAGCCTACAGAATGGGTAAGTCGAATGGTAGCAGGAACCAAGAAGTCGGGGGATCTGAGAATTTGCATTGACCCTCAAGCTCTGAACAAAGCACTCATAAGAGAGATGCACCCTCGACCGGTAATCGACGACATTATGCCTGACCTTGCAAAAGCCAAAATTTTCTCCAAGCTTGACCTCAAGAATGGCTACTGGCACTGTGTGTTGGATGAAGAATCACGCAAGCTGACAACATTTCAAACACCGTATGGGAGATACAGGTGGAACAGACTTCCTTTTGGTCTGGCTGTAAGCAGCGAAATTTTTCAGAAGAAGCTACAACTGGTTCTGGATGATCTACAAGGCGTAATTTGTGTTGCTGATGACATTTTGGTCTTTGGAGTTGGTGACACTGATGAAGAAGCTGCAAGGGATCATGACTCAAAGCTGAGAAACCTACTGGACAGATGCCGAGCAAAGGGTCTGAGGCTGAACAGAGCAAAGACTGAGCTTGGTAGTACAGAAATCACATTTCTAGGTCACAAGATCTTGCAGGATGGTCTGATGGCTGACCCAAAGAAGATTGAAGCAATCGTGAAGATGCAAGCACCAGAGGATGTGACTGCAGTACGACGACTGTCTGGAATGGTGAACTACTTGAGTAAATTTGTACCCAGTCTATCGGATGTCATGGAGCCTATGAGGAAGCTGACCCATAAGGACACCGAGTGGAAGTGGACAAAAGAACACGATGAGGCGTTCAAGAGGACCAAGAAGATGATGACCCAAACACCCATCTTACAGTACTACAACCCAGAGCAAAAGTTGGAGATTCAATGTGATGCATCTCAAAAAGGTTTAGGAGCAGCGTTACTTCAAGAGGGTAAACCAATCGCATTTGCAAGTCGAGCACTGACTGACACGGAGACACGATATGCGCAGATAGAGAAGGAGACTTTGGCAATCGTCTTTGCACTGAACAAGTTTCATCAGTATTGTTTTGGGAGGAAGACGACAATCCAGAGCGACCATAAACCTCTAGAAGCTATCCAAAATAAGCCGTTATCAAGTGTACCAAGACGACTGCAAGGGATGTTGATGAGGATACTACAGTATGATGTCGAGATTGTTCACAAGAAGGGCAAAGAAATGTATCTAGCCGACACTCTATCAAAACTTATCTGCAAAACACAAGAGATATGCAGGAAGAGGTGTTTGAACAGATCAACATGACAGACTACGTACCCATCCGAAGTGAACGATTGCAAGAAATCCGTCGAGCAACTGAGGAAGATGAAGCATTGCAGCTATTGAAGGAGATAATTCTCAAAGGATGGCCAGAAGACAAGAGTGAAGTAGAGACCATACTGAAACCATACTTTAATGTACGAGCAGAACTGTCATTTCAAGATGGATTGATCTTCAAGGGAGAACGTGTTGTAATTCCTACCAGTCTACGTCAGAAGATGAAGTCCGCTATACATTCGTCACATATGGGAGTTGAAGGTTGTCTACGACGCGCAAGAGAATGTTTGTTTTGGCCAGGAATGAATGCAGAGATGAAGCAATTCATTTCAGAGTGTGAAATTTGTAACACATACTCTACAGCTCAACAAAAAGAACCTCTGATGACTCATGAGCAAACCAGCCGACCATGGGAGAAAGTAGGTGTAGACCTTATGACAATCAAGAGTCACAACTATCTTGTTACAGTATTTCAGTAATTTCTGGGAAGTTGACTACCTGGAAAGCACTAAGTCAAGCGCTGTTATCAGGAAGTTGAAGGCGCACTTTGCAAGATATGGACTGCCAAATGTACTAGTTAGTGACAATGGTCCGCAGTTCAGCAGTGAAGAATTTCAAGAATTCGCGGAGAAGTATGACTTTGAACATCGAACGAGCAGCCCACATCATCCCCAGTCTAACGGTAAAGCAGAATCAGCGGTCAAGACGGCGAAGAAACTAATCAAGAAAGCTGTCGAGAGTGGTGAAGATCCGTTTTTGGCGATTCTAGACTACAGAAATACGCCTATGCAAGATTTGGAAGAGAGTCCAGCGCAACTCAACTTTGGTCGACGTACGAGGACGTTACTGCCGACTACTAGCAAGTTGTTGGAGCCGAAAGGAATTATGTTGGAGCGAGTGAAGCGGAAGAAGACGCTGAAAGATCTCAAAAGCAAGAAGTACTACGACAAAGGTTCGAGAGTTTTGGAACCATTGGTTGAAGGTGACGTGGTGCGAATCAAGCCAACATCACTAGGCAAGAAGAAGTGGGAACGAGGAGTTGTAACCAGGAGATTAGACGAGCGATCGTATGAAGTGGAGACAGAAAATGGAGCGATAAGACGAAATCGAGGTCATTTACGGATGACAAGTGAAAACGCTGACATAAGATATAATGGAAAAGTCACTAATACAGACAACACCACAACCATTAGATCTACAGATAGGAATTCTACAGACATATGTGTTCCAGTCTACACAAACAACAGACACGTGAGAGACATACACGGTAGACTTGATGAACCTGTCACTACACATGAGAACAGGACGAGCGTGAGACGGAATAGGAATGTATTACCTACCAGGTACCGAGAGTTTGACATGACCAGATAAGAGTACAGTACCAGTATGACTGATTGCATGTCTGACTAACAGTCCAATACTGGTATGAGATGAGGCACTGGCAGAAATGGAAATGCTGGATGAGAATGTTACAGGATGAGAAAGATTATCTAAATGGAGTAAGTGAGTGAGAATACGACTGAAGCCACTGAATGAGGAGTAACCTAACATTACAGTCTGAATGATACAGGTTTTGTAATGTGAATGGGAGTGTAAGGATATTATAATGCAGATCGGTATGCAAAGAAATTGTAATGCGAAAGGAAAGAGATTGGATGATTTTGAGTATGGTACTGGGTATCAGGATCTATAAATTTAAGTCAATCATATAACCTTTGTTACTAATTTACTAATCCTGCATGATATAACCAATAACTTTGCATGAAACATTTTGTAATTTTCAGAACATTGAATATTAATGTTCTAATGTACTAACTTTACTAATATACCAACAATTACTAATCCCATATAATCTCATAAAATAGATTCTTTATGTTTAGTTGGCACAAGGGTATACAATATATTTTGTATCATATATATTCACTATTTGTGGATATTCTCATGTAGAACAGTATTATCAACTAATAATTAACCTACCTCACCTAGTCTTGTAATACCATATCAATAGATTTGACTAATATACCTCATCTACTTCATATCTCATAGCATCCTGGGTTCGAGTCCACGGACTGCCACATGTGTTTGTAAATTTCATTAATCGATTAGTAGTGGTTTGGAAGGAACATAATAATTGATATTGGTTCAGGAGTAATTTATCGAGAGGACTTCCCTAAGTGGTTAAGGCCCCATTAATTGCTCTTTCCATTCACATATGCATAGCCTACGTGAGTTGCAGTTGGGATGTGTGTACATGCTTAGATTGATATGCAGGATTCGAAGTTGCATAATAAATCGTAGGCAGTGTCCACCAACCTTTTAACTGTCTTCGTGGTGCGATGTATAAGATGTTGATTTTCGGTGTGAGCATCCTGGGTTCGAGTCCACGGACTGCCACATGTGTTTGTAAATTTCATTAATCGATTTTAGGAGTATGGTTAGTTGTTGGAAGGAACATAATAATTTACATACTAATAGATTAATATTCTAACAAAATTAATCACATTCCATACTGTACTAAAAATACTAATTACTGTACCGGTAACATACTGTATACAGTACAGTACCAGTAACTTAACAAATCATAGTACTGTACAATTTTATAAATCATATTGGTACTATTATTACTCTAGCTCATGTGCCATAATAGAATAAGCATTACTTAATAATCCTAGGGGACCTCAAAATGTCAAAATATAATTATTAATACCAATTTCACTGGTAGCTATCTTCTCAAAAGAGAGAGGATGTTACAATATTGGTAATAATATTGTAAGCTAAATATATAATCTACAGGCGAGCCGATATCAAGGCATGGCTTCCTAAACCTCCCTTGACGACAAGAAGCATGTAACCAGACTCCCCCAATATATGTGAACCCCTATCCAGTGTGTCTCATTAAGAACCCGATATATATACCCATATCAACAAAGACCCCCATTGAGATGGAGAGACTGTGTAAGAAAGGCTTTGGATGATAGAGGAATGACTATAGATCAGGCAGGGGAAGTGGTGGTGGACAGGAGTGAATGGAGAATGCTTGTGAATAGTTGAGTGAACACGTGGTCATTTGGAGTAAGGGGTCGGGCGCAAGTTGGACTAGATAATAGTCCATCAGGCGCCTGGCCCGGGGAGACGATTAATATGAAGGGTGCGCCTGGAAGTGTGGTGGGAGGGCTTGTGGCTTTGGCTCCGCTGCATGTTTGCCTGCCGAGATCGGAACCTCTCCGGGTGGTCGGGGGCCAGGGGAGTGCTGGAGCGACCTTGGTGACCCTGGTCTCTGGGTCTTCTCCTGGGTGGCCTGGATGTGTGTGAGTTTGTGCTTTTTATCTGTGTTTATTTGTTGTTTTATGTTGTTTTTGTGTTTTCCCTGTTCTTGCTGTCTTGAGTCGGCTACCCCCAAAATGGGGATTTGGCCTGAGCATATAGATAGATAGATAGATAGATAGTTGTCCTTCTTCACAGTTTCCTTTTTACACAACTTAATGATTGATTCATATGGACTAGTGTCCTTCCCTAGCTATAGCTAATCTATTAGGCAACTAAACAACTGTTTCCCTCTTTAACTTACTGGTTGCCTCATTTATTAACACAAGTATTCTTTCCCTCCCCTCTTTACTTTTTCTCTTTTAACCCGGGAGCTGCGGGGAGACTTAATCTTTAATCTCTCCTATCAGATCCTATATAATAACTCTTCGGCTGGTGCCGCTGCTAACAAAGATAACTAATCAATAACACATCATCATCTTTATGTATTTAGGTAAGTCTAAATTATTTTTCCTTTAGTCTTGTCCTAGAAGGACACATTAATTTTTATAAGTGATGGCCACCGGGTCAGTTCTGCAGTCTCTCTCTTTCTTTATCTCAACTGGAAATCTTTGCTCTCCCACTACTATCTGTCGTCCTCTTGAATCGTTTGGCTGTAGTGGTATGCAAGCCTGCGATGCGACGACAGGTGGCCAGATACTGATGGTGTATCTGCCTTAGTAGGAAAGAGCTGGTGATAGGTCTGGGGTGTGCCTGCTGGAAGAAAAGGCGAGGGGCTGGGAGGCTGGAGCCGAATTCCCGTGAGTGCCCAAGTGCGAGAGAGCAAGTAGGTTGCGAGATCTGGACCCAGTGCCGTCTGGCCGGCGAATGACTTTGCAACCCAATTTTCAATTACAATTTCAATTACAAGGTAAGTTGGGGAGATGAGAGGTCTCTAAGGATTAGAGAGAAGTAAAGATGGAAATGAAGAGCAAAATCGAAGAGTAAAAAGTGGAGGGCTGTCCTCCTTGCTATTTTTCATGAGTTTTTTGTTGATAGGAGCATCTCTGGAGCAGCAGTGCCACGTGGTGTTGGTGTGGAGAGGCAGCTAATGTTGGTGATGGAAGGCCACTGATGTTGATGGAGTTGTAGTTATTTTGACTTTATAAGTTGTTCAGGTTTCTTCCACTTTTCTTCAAGGTGTTCAGGAAACTCTAGACCTGATTCCTTAGCATGTCTGAGTTTTTGTAGTACATCTTCAGGTCGCTGGGATGGTGTAGAGCTGGCAGTCACCAAGTCAACATCCTCGTCTCCTTCCTCCATCCCCTCCACATCGACATCTTCTCCTATGGTGGAGTCGGAGTATTCAGACGATGTAGAGGAGTTGGTTGCCACTGGATCTTGAAGGGTGGCAGGTGCTGGAGTCGAGGCTGCTGCTGGTCCGGTGACGTTGACTGCTGGTGGCGGTGGTGATGCAGAGACTGTTGATTGTGGTGGTGGTGGGGGTCTTGAGAGACGCTTCTGGATGTCCAGTCTCCTTCTCGGGTGGCTTCTTTGCCTCATAGCCTGAGTGGGAATGAGGTTGGGTGGTGAAGGTGGTCCTGGAAGAGGTGGGATGGTAATGGTTGGGAGGTTGTTTGCTTTCAGGAGTGATGGTAGGTACTCCTGCAGGAGATGATGGTTCCCTTGGCAAAGGGCCGTAGCAGTTGTGACAACCACCTGGATTAGCTCCAGACGGTTATCATTGATGACTGCTGTGGCATGGCGTTCCTCCCTCCTTATTCTTCCATGTCTAGAGCCCTTCAGGACTTCTCCTTCAGGGCCCATAACGTTGGTGGCTTCCTCTCCTCTTTTCGTTTTTTTAATCCTGAAAGACACCCTCTCATTGTTGGAAAGAGGGCACAGGATGATGAGGGTTGGGCTTTTAAATGCCTGTTGAGTGGACAAAGATGTCCCCTCCATTGTGAGTGATAAAACCATACCCCTTCTTGGTGTTAAACCACTTAACGTGGCCAGTAAGGGTGGTTGTGGTGCTGGAGGTCTCGTCAGGCATACTGGGCTGGAGAGTGAAGAGGAATACATTTTTGCAACCCGCCGCCCCCCCCCCCTCCCTTTATAGTCCTGGCCCCCACTCTCTCGCGCTACCATTGGCTGAGGAACCCGCATGGCATCCCGCTCGCACTGACTTCTTGCTTCCTTCATCTCCTCTCTCTCCTCTTCATAGTAAGTTCCAGGAAGTTGATTATAAACCTCTTTTAGTGGCTTACGGGAGTACAGGGCTGGCACCGAGGTATTACTTAGGGGATAATCAGAAGGAGCTCTTCGGGCAGAGAAAGAGAGTGACTTTTGAGGTGGAATAAGAAGTCCAGCTTCGCGCTCCGATAATGGAGGCCGCTGATTGGCTGGTGGGCGTGGCGTGGCATGTTGCAGCCGTGAACTGTCAGAATCAACTGGCCGTGCAAGCCAGTAAAAGGGGGCGCAGTGATTGGCGGAGGGCGTTTCTACTTTAATAATAATAATTATTATTATTATTATTATTATTATTATTATTATTATTATTATTTATCTGGAAAAAATACAGTCTGTGGGGACGAACAGACTTCAAGGTGGGGGCGAACGCACTTTATTGGTTGGGCGAAGAGACTTCCTTGTTTGGGCGAACAGACTTGCTTGATTGGGCGAACAGACCTTCTCATTTGGGCGAACGGACTGGAAAGTGTGAGCGAACGGATTTTGGGTGAAAAGACTTGTGAGCGAAAAGACTGTAAACCGAACTAGGTAGCCTATTCCACATGTCTACGACTCTGTTAACAAACCAGTATTTGCCCATATCTTTCCTGAAACGAAATTAGTATGTTCTTTTGCAAGTACCCATCCAAATATTGTATTTTGAAGACAAGCCTGTAGCCTACACCTGGGTAGTCTATAATTATACTAAAGCTTTTATGACCCGCTTCCACATTTGGCACCTTAAATCTTGTTGTCTTTACACCTGGTAAAGCTATATTATAGCCTTCACGGCCCACCTACATCTTTGATATTGTTATAGTTATACCCAAGTTATACGATACATATACAGCACATGCATTGTATATATTGGTAAGACCACAAGAACATAAGAATACAGGTGTCTGCAGAGTGCCTATGTGGTAGATCCCTCTCACACCCAACCCAACTTATCCATATAGGTATCAAACTTAAGCTTGACCAGAAGAGTTTAACCTGTTGGCTCAGAATACTCATATTTTGGTTGGATTTAGAAAATAATATCTGGACTAACAACACCTAAATTAGCATACTGTAACCAGAGGGCACATGATTGAGTTTTCTAGTGAAATGTGCAGAGTAGGACAGACAGGACAAAACGACTATAATAATTAGGTTAGGCTACGTTATTCTTACGTTAAGTGGTACAGTACATTACAATGAATATATTACAGTAAACTCGATTACAATACTGTACTTTGTTATTATACATTTTGTCTAGGTGTATTTGAAAACATGTATGTGTGTGTGTTTATGTGTAAAAGTAGGCCTATGTGTGTGTATAACTGCATGTGTACGTGGAAATATGCAATACAATTAGATAGGCATATGGACGAGATGGGTTGGGTGTAAAGGGGATCTGCCGTGTGTGGGCCAATCGGCGTTCTGCAGACCCCTGTTTTCTGACGTCTGATCGTTTTTGGTGATGTCAGTCCTCATGGTTTTAGTGAGCTGGGCCTATAATTAGGCCTTGTAATTAGGGTTGGGTGTGAGAGGAATCTGCCTTGTGTGGGCCAATCAGTTTCTGCAGAGTCCCATTTTCTTATGTTCTTAAGATGTGTGTGACGTGTGCGTGTACACTTTGCGTATAAGCAATAACTATTAGTTGGTTGAGAGTGGTTGGGTGAGAAAAGGTATTTAAGTGCATGATAGTAAAATGCCCCAGAACGAGAGGCCCACCACAGAAGCCACGAGCGAACACCACACAGAAACACCCGAAAGAAAGGCCCACAGAACGAAAGGACCAGGTGACCAGGCCAACCAGTTCAGACAGGCCCAAGCCCGCAGGGCTAAGCAGCTCCAAACCACACCTGCCTACCCCTTCTAAAACACTGACCTTTCCCACACCTCACGTATACACTACCCTCGTGTCCTACACATCTACCTACATGAGAATGAACATAAATACACCTTAAGTTAATACACCCATGCTCTGTCCCTAAGTTAGGATATTAATATCAACATACCCTAAAATACCTTGTCTTGCCAGACTAAGTTTCTGAAGACCAATCGCCCCCATAAATCTATGTATTCAATCCTTAGGTTAGTTATCTTTATCTGCCATTGTGTTCATCTCTTCCATTTACTTTTCCACAATTGTTATACGTCTTCCAATCACCTCCTTCGTATCCACAGTCCACACTACTCCATTTTGCTTCGTGTCCTACACCTCTTACCCGCCAGACTCTACCTACAAGATGATGAACAGGAATACACATTCATATTAAAACACCCATGCCCTGTCCCTAGGTTGAGCCAATGCCAACCAGTTCAGACAGCCATAAATCTATGTATGTTCTTCCATCCGAGAAGTAATATGTTCACCCCTTAAAATACCTTGTCTTGCCAGACTAAGTTTCTGAAGACCAACCGCCCCCATAAATCTATGTATGTTCTCCCATCCGAGAAATAATATGTTCACCCCTTAAAATACCTTGTCTTGCCAGACTAAGTTTCTGAAGACCAACCGCCCCCATAAATCTATGTATGTTCTTCCATCCGAGAAGTAGTATGTTAAAAAAACCCATGTCCTAATTGATAAGAAACTAAGATACCCATGGGTACACCAGTGTATATAGAACCATTACTCCCGTAAGACCTAGACAGCCATGACTGAAGATGTTAGCCACTATGCTATAACTTAATGCTTACCCCAACCAGGGATTGTATATACAACCCTCTGTTACCATTGTATCGACCACTTTCACCACGAAACAATACCGAAGTTAACCCTACGAACTGTGGTTTTCTTTGGTGTATATATCATAGAAAACGCAGCTCCCAGGAACAACTGGACCAGCAAGAAATAGTGTCAGAGTAACAGTATCCATAACCATCGTATTGACGAGTAATAATACACCATGTTTTTCCCTACTTTATCCACAGTCAAGCACACACCTATAGTTAACCTCCTTTTCCTCCACAGCCCCACAGTCCACATGATTCTATCTTTTCCAGACTCATATACCACCCCGTATTTGCTCATCCCCCGGTAGCATTTGGCTAACGTACTTTCACTGTCATTTCCCCCCAAACTCCAATATCAACTGTAGCCTAATGCCACCCCCACGCCCGGAGACCTTAGGGTCAAACTTCCACGTAGCCCCCTGAACTCTCTCCCTCTCATTAACACCCCGCGCTCCTCGACTCTTTTCCGACCTAGCCTCTCCCTCATACCTCTTGAAGATCCTTGATTTTTCCGTTGCTAACGCTCTCCAACCTTTTATATATATACTCCTATCCAGCCTACCTTCCCTTAGTAGGCCGGAACAACATTAGAACTTTACTAACCCTTTGCATGCCATCTATTCCCTCACAACCCATTCACAACCCTGCACCCAATGATCGGCAGTGCGAGGCTAGCCGCCTCGCCAGTGACTAACTTCTATTGCCATACTTCCAGATAAATGTGGCAAAGTTAGCAACCCAGTCTCAACCACATCCAGCAAGCCATACAATTAACAACCAACCGATTAAACCAGCTAGTCAAGGCACCTTCGGTTTTGGTATTAACCCGGGAGCTGCGGGGAGACTCTTAAGAGTTCCCCCGGCGCACTGCGGGGAGACTCTTAAGAGTCAGAGAAAAAAAAATCAACTTTTGACATCGAAATTTTTTTTTTTTTTTTTTTTTTTTTTTTTTTTTTTTGGCCCCTGGGCCATGCAAAATCTCAGTCCTCTACCTCCCCTCCTTCCCCACTTTCCTCCTCTCCTTCAGTTATCACCTATTTTCCCTGTTATTCCCTTATTCTGAGGTATATTTTCGTGCTAACATTAGAAATCCGATTGGAGGGTGTGGTCATCACTGATAGCAAGCGAGTGCAAGAGAGAGAGAGAGAGTATCGATCGACTGTGTCTCAGTGGCCTTGGGGGAAATTGGCGGGAAAGCAGATTGCCTCACCCATACATTATACAACTCGCGGGCTATATCTCCGATTTTGACCATCCAAACGCTGTTTTCACTCGTTTTATTGTTTCAGGTTAATACCTTTATAATCAACCCATAATAGGCGCATATGGATAAGTATTAATGCTATTAATGGCACAATGAATATTTTAGTGACGGAAACACCTCAAATACGTCAGCACAGGGGGACGTTTCCAATTACCCCCATGCGCACTTCAGAGGTTAAGAACACCCACATCTGTCTCATAAACAGAGGGTTATTACAAACACTTGTGATATGGCAAGCCCCTAGCCACAGCCGCGGGACGACCATCCCAGAGAGAGGGCGCACAGCTACCCCTTTTTACCCACCCGAGGAGGGAGACCCCCACCCCTGCGGCGGTATACCTGACCCCTGTTTTGACTTCCGGGTCATTGCCAGGTAGCACAGGAATTCTTCCTATCAATGAACTAACCATGCATGACTAACTCCTTTACTAACCTCTATTAACCCACAATAACCCATTCACCTTTTTTGCATACTCGGATAATCAAATTAGCACCTCAGCTATACCATAGAATGAAGACTGAGTAATATAAGAGAGACGCTCCTATCACAGCTGGCCCAGTCCTCCTCGCAAAGTAGATCCAGTCTCCCTCCCCTAAATACTTCCAATATAGCCAAAATAGTACCTCTTACTAAGGCTCAGTTATATCACATTATGAAGGCTCCCTATAGCCATGTGCCACAACAGTACTCACCACCTTACCGAGTCCCCGTATCTATTGAGAGCTCAAATAAGTCCATAAGACTCGAGATCCCTATGGCCTACAGGGTCCAAACCGAGCCTATAAACCCAGCCCCCGCCCCCAGTAAAATCAGTTGAAAGATAGACACCAACCAGTGGCTGGCCCCCTTAAGTTGACCTCTAGCTCTGCCCTTGTGTTGTTCCTGAGATTTGAGATTCCAGAGCCGGCAGACTCCGTGGCAGATTTGAGATAGAAGCATCTGTCCACGTACAAGAAATCTACGTGCACCTTATAACCTTCACACACACCAGTGGGTATATAAGCGTGTAGCCAGCAACGATCGCCAAGAGATCTGTCTTGAGAACTTCCTACATATGGACCACCTGGACGGCCGCGGAACCAGTCGTTAGCCCCCAACATCACGGACGCAAGATAATCAGGACCAGACCAACCAAATACTACCCAAGATTCACTTTATTAGTATTAACGTGTTACAGTACTAATTAGAAATTCACTTATTAATCTTTCTATGAAGTGGCTATACCTTTGCCCAGTGTAATTCATATATAACCATTCCATTTGGGAAGTGCTAAGCGTATCAGTGTTTATTAATTAACCGGCGACATTAAATTAACTCTCGTAATTACCTTTATCCAGAAATTATTACATAGAAGTAAAACCCTAGTGATATCTAACGTTCGCCCACTGATTTGAGTTCTACGTATTTCTGACATAAGAATATAAAACTTAGATCAGTACCCCCCTGAGGTTACTAGAATTCCCGTGCTCTAAAACATACGCGTGTCTAATTCTAGTCTGTGAACTACTACTTGTGCACCAGACCTGCCAGTAATAAATCTAATTAGTGAAATTGAATCCATCAGTAACATTGAGGTGTTCCAGTATATAAACTTGCGAACCAAACCAGTGATCAGAAGAGTATACCTGAACGTTGGAAGTGGGAGACTAGGCTCCATCCAGATCCACTAATGCTAGCGGTTCATTTCTATCATTTGTCTTGTACGAGTATTCATACTTTCTTATGCTCCCTATTAACCTTCTTAAATAAACGTGATCGTGTGTCTTGTTACCGTGTGTTTATTTTGTGTTCTCTATTCCTCATACCTTGTATTGCGCATGCAGCCTTATATACCCAGTCAGTTAGAACTCACATTACCCAAGTTAATCCTGTAGAAAAACAGGGCATAACATTGGTGTAATGCCCTCGAAAATATCCCGCAACCCCAATAATGTACTACCCGAGTTGACGTCAGGTATAGTGTAAAATAGTCGTGGATGGTAAGTCCAATAAACTCATCACGTGAATCACCACGAGACTATCACCTGGTTCTTACAAATCGGACTAAGGTTACTATACTTTTAGTACGTTCGTGGTAGTACAGTGGGTTAGTGCGCGGGCCTGGTGGTGATGGCCATGGTCACTAACCAGGGTTCGAACCCCACCCAAGGCATCTCAAAACCTGTGGGTTTTTAGGAGGGTTAAACTCCCTTCAGAGGTTCGAGCCCCGCACCAGGTACCAGGAAAGGTTGATCCTAAAGTGGGCCTGGGGAGTTTTCAGGACAGAAAAACTCCCTTCACACCCAGCATTTCATTGGTGGCAGTAACGGAACGTGATCTACCAGATCACGTTCCGTTACTGCCCCCAACCTCACGGACGCAAGATAACCAGGACCAGACCAATCAAATACGACCCAAGATTCACTCTAGCAGCACTACAGTGTTACAGTGCTATGTAGAGACACGCTTATTAATATTTCTACGAAGTGGCTATATCTTTGTCCCAGTATAATTCATATATGACCATTCCATTAGGAAGTGCTAAGCGTATCAGTGTTTATTAATTAACGGGCGATATTAACTCTCGTAATTACTCATATATCCAGATACTAATTGTCGGGAATAGGGTAATGATCCCGACAGGTTTTGGTCCAATAGGACATTTGAATTTGGCGGTATCGTATCGCTTGTACAATTTCGGCTGGTTCTTTGTGTATTGTAGTTTATTCTTAAGTTAGGTTAAATATTAACTGTAATGTATAAATATCTACATCAGCTCTAGATGTATTATGAAACCAAGTTATGGGTTATAATTATTATGAGCCGGCAGCCATATGTAATTTCGCGAAGCGATCGGACGCCGGCCCTTTAGTCTCTCAATCAACACCGTACAGCCAACATCTCCTCCCCCGGCTCTGACTCAACCCACAGTTCACCATGTGCTACAACTACTAACAATATTAACAACAGTCCTACATCACCAGTCCTCTAAGCTAAGTTCATTGTATCGATATTGTATTATGTGAACATTCCTACATGTCATGCAATTGAACTAGCCGCGTGTGGGGGACTGGATTACACCCACCATCGAATACCTCGTTGGTAATTATATTATAACTATTTGTTGGGATATTTCATGTACCAGTGATATACAATTTAACCTCTTTATCTAAATTCCCGACAAATAATGGTCCTTCGTGCCCTAAAGCTTCCATACCGTAGTACCGTTTTGTTTGCTTCCTTGACGCTTGTGGGCTTACAAATGGCTGCTGCCTCGCGCGTTGTTGGCCGACTGCCATTTCCCTAGTTTAGACCCAGCTTCTTCCCTCGTGTTTTTTACCGTTTCGGCGCCGTCCCTATCATTTTTGGGGCTAGTTTCCAGGTTTTTTTGGGCGTGTGATCCTTGGCGTTTTTTGGTGGGTTAGCTGGGCTGAAGATTGGGGTAGGGGTAGTTTCGTCGGTCACCATTTTGCGCTCCTGGGTAGGCTAGGCTAAGCAGTCTAGGCCTGCGGGTGTCTGCGGTTGCTGTTCATTTCGCTTTGGTGGTGTGCCTGTGGTGTTAGTTGTTGTTGTGTCATTGTGGGACTCATTATTAATTTTGCTGGTGGGGAGGGTTCTCATGTGACCTTTTATATTTAAATTTCATAATAGCCTAGGCCTGGTTGCTTAAAGTGGCGGTCATGAGTGTCGGTCTTTGTTAATTCCTAAGCGATTGACAGTTAATAGTCAGACCTCATGATTGTAGCTTAACCAACTAGGCTTACCTATAAAGGGCTTACAATAATTAGTGCTTCACCTTACCCTTTCTTTTAATGGATTTAGTATTTAATTCTTTTGTCTAGTTAGATAATTTCCTTTCGATAGTTTATATTAAGGGGGATGTAAGTATTATGTAATTCTTTTTGAGTAAATTTCTTAAGTAATGGGAGTTTGCCGCTGTTGATTCCTAAGCGATTAACGGTTTGTAGTCTGACCTCATTGTAGTTTAAGTTGCTTAAAATTAGACCTTAACGATGACAGATTTAAAGAAACTTAAGATTCTTAAGGGAGGGATGAAGGGAAGTTTAAATAGATGTTTAAGAGATCTTGATGAATTTTTAATAAGTGCCACGGCTGATCAAATAAAGGGTAAATTCGCTACTGTTACTAAATCGCTAGCTACTTATGATAGTTATGCTCAGCAGGTATATGGTTTATTGACAGTTACTGACGATGTGGAAGAAGAAATGTCGGCAGATCTTGAGTACTTTGAGAATGTTAATACAGCCTTAGCCAGACTATCTTCCACCCAAGAATCAACCTCTGTTAAGGATACCGGTACACCAAAGGCGACTGGTTTTAACCTGCCGAAGCTTACTTTGCCTACCTTTTCCGGGGATTCGGCTACCTGGACTGGATTTTGGGATATTTTTGAGTGTTCCGTCCATCATAATAAAACACTCACATCCATCCAAAGGTTCACCTATCTCCGTGGTCAATTGAAAGGGGAGGCATTGAAGTTAGTCGATGGGTACAAGCTAGAAGCTACCAGCTACGAGTCTGCAGTGGAGTTGCTGAAGAGAACTTACGGGAGAGTGGAAGTCATCAAGACCGCTTTAATTACCAAATTCTTCACGCTAGATCCTCCATCCTATGATGTGACGGCCCTAAAGGAGTACTATGTACTATGCCTCCTTTGAGAGCCTCCTCCGATCTATGGAGACAATGGCCGTCACCAAGGAGATATTTAGTGTGAATATCTTGAATAAAATACCCTCTCCCCTAAGGGAAATCTTAAGACGACAACTAAGCGACTCTCCACTAAACTTGGAAGCGTTGGTGCAGGTGTACCAGACTGAAGTCTTCAATATGGAGAGTACTGGACACTACCGACAAGTGGAGATGTCGCCATCTACTGCAGCTTTCCCGGTACAGACTTCTCCTAAACAGAAAAGGCCAATATCATTAGGTTGTAAGTTGTGCAGTGTCCACGGTCATCTGTGGTATCAGTGTCCTAAGTATCCTAAGGCTACACAGAAGATTGGCAAGGCTAAATCGCTTAAGTTATGTACCAGCTGTCTGGCAAGAGACCACTTCAACAGTAATTGCACCAATTCCTACATCAAACCTTGTAAGTATTGCAAGGGGAAACATTGGTTTTCCCTTTGCACCCAGTCTGATCGGCACAACGGCAAAGAAAAGGGGAGAACCCCCAAAGAGTCACATGAGAAAGGTAAGAGCGAGGGTGATAAAGTATCTGCCATGTCCATTGCTTCTCGAGAATGTCAATTGCTTCCTACTATGATGCGGCCAGTAGTGGGGAGTAATAATAATACTATAATGACGCGCACCTTACTTGACCAGTGCTCACAGAGGTCATTCGTTCTGCGGTCATCATTACCCCAGCTCAAGTGTACCAGCAAGGGTCAAGAGAATTTGCATCTCCATGGTTTCACTGGTGAAATAGATTCCAGTGACTATGATATAGTGGAGATTTCCTATGTTTATAGAAAAAAGGTATGTCCCATCAAGGCTGTTGTGGTCGACACACTACCCAGTTTCTATATAGCATCAGAGATTCAACCACATTTGAAATATCTCAGAAGCAAGGGTTATAAACTGGCTGATGATCAACTCTCTGCTAACAATGGTATTATGCTACTGGTCGGAGCTGATTATTACTACGACCTGGTTCACCCTGGATATCGGCGGGTAGATAAGCTAATAATGCTGCCCACGATCCAAGGTTATGCCATTTCTGGATCCTATGCCACTTCCTCTCAAGACACACAGGTGGAGGTGGTTACGGTCCTCAAGGTAGCAGTAAGCCCCATAGATAAATATTAGGCCAAAGGCGCCTGATAATACATGTACTGATATAGATAAACTATGGGACTTGGACAATATTGGAATTGACCCACATGAACTTGATCGTGAGTCCAAGCTAGCGTTAAGCTCGTATGAAGAGACTGTAACGTATGACTCTGGCAGAGGTCAGTATGTGGTAAGGCTCCCTTGGAATGATAACAAGAGTAAATTACCTACTAATTTCCATCTAGCACTTGGTAGGTTACGTGGCCTTCAGAAGCAGTTTGTCAAGGATCCAAGTTATTGCGAGACTTATGCGGCAGTTTTGGCCGAGCAGGTACAACGTGGATTTGTGGAGAGAGTAGATCTCAGTGAATATGGGGATAACATCCATTACCTTGCTCACCATGGGATTAAAAAGGACAGTTCCACCACTCCTGTTCGTATTGTGTATGACTGCTCTGCTAAATCTAGTGATCGCTCCTATAGCCTGAATGATTGTCTGTACACGGGTCCGTCCCTGGTCTCTGATCTAGCGCAAATTATGTTGCGCTTCAGATGTCATAAGTTTGCATGGGTCGCCGATATTGAGAAGGCCTTCCTGATGCTTCAACTCCATCGTGAAGACAGGGACTCGACAAGATTTTTATGGCCACGGGACCCAATGGATCTGGATTCGGAGTATCTAGCCTACAGGTTCAGAGTCGTCTTATTTGGGGCGAACTGTTCCCAGTTCCTTCTCAACGCTACTATCTTGCGTCATCTTGAGGAGGCTGGACTAGATCCTGACTTCAAGAATGAGATCAGGCAGGGGATCTATGTGGACAATCTTCAAGGCACCGGAGACAATGAAGATTTATTGCTCAAGAGATGCTGGGAGATCCGCGATATATTTGCCAAGGCTCATTTATACTTAAGAGAATGGGCCACTAATAGTGATCTTTTGAAAGGTCAATTTGCTTCTGACGGTGTAGCTACTGAGAATAGTGAGGTGAAGTTTTTAGGCCACAAATGGGACACTACCACAGATTGTATATCCTTCTGTCACACCCCATGCGGCAGTGAGCTTATGACCAAGCGAAACTGCTTAAGCTTGTCAGCGAGGTTGTTTGATCCCCTAGGTTTTTTGCTGCCTGTAACAATCCGTGCTCGTATGTTTTTACAGCAACTGTGGCGGCTAAAACTAGATTGGGATACGCCCCTCCCGATTGAGTTACAAGATACTTGGCGGTTGATTCGGTCGGACCTTTCCACATGTTGCAAGGTCCAACTTAATCGTCAGGTTATTAGTGGTCAACAGGTGGATCTACATGCCTTTTCTGATGCTAGTAATAGTGCGTACGGTACTCCCATATACATATGCAATGGTAGTGTAGCGACGCTGGCTATAGCGAAGGCCAAAGTAGCCCCTATAAAGAAAATTACAGTTCCTAAATTAGAACTTACTGCATTGCTTCTGTCTGCTCGTCTAATAAAGTTTACACTGGATGCTTATGCAGACATACTACAGATTAATAACGTCTATGTCTGGAGCGACAGTCAAATAGCGCTTTCATGGGTACACAGCCAGAAAGTGTTACCTGTTTATGTTTCTACTCGCACTGATGAGATTCATGACTTAGTTCCTACAGCTACATTTCGCTATGTGAGCACCAGGGATAACCCCAGTGACATAATTTCACGGGGGATCTCGGCGCAACAGTTTATGTCGTCCTCTATTTGGTGGCATGGACCTCCATGGCTTACATCTCCAACTGAATGGCCTCAGGATTTCAGGGAATACATATCTGATCCTTCTAGTCGGCCCCAAGATGATGTGTTAAGTAGTTCGAATGTGAGTACTACACATCAGGATAACAAGTTGGTAGAGTGGGAACGTTACGGCAGCTATGATCAAGTAATACGGGTATTTGCATGGATATACCGTTTCATTAACAACATGAGAGGTCGGGCTCACGGGTCTTTCCTTAGTGAAGATTCGAAGCATATCAGACTCCATGAAATGAGATCAGCAGAAGCAAAACTAATATGTTTAGTACAAAAGGAATCTTATCCTACTGAACATCAAATCCTGAGCAAGGAGTCAAAGGCCATACCCTCAAACTTAATGAGGCAGCTAGGATTATATATGGAAGGAGGCATAATTAAGTGTAGAGGCAGGATACAAAAAGCGGACATTATTGATTCTGCTAAATATCCTGTCCTCCTTAGCTCCTCTCATTTGATTACCAAAATGTTGATTCGCCAATGCCATCGGACCTGCCTACATTTTGGCGTAAATTATGTTCTGGCGTATATGCGACAACGTTGGTGGATCCCTAAGATGCGACAAGCAATTAAAGGGATCCACAATAGCTGTACTATCTGTAAAAGATTACAGGGTAAGCCTTACTCCCCAGTTGATCTACCTCCCTTGCCTGAGTTCAGGGTACAAAGGACTGAACCATTTCAGGTAACCGGGGTAGACTACACCGGAGCGATTCATGTTAGAGAATCGCCTGGTAATATCATAAAGGTATATGCCGTTCTATTCACATGTGCGGTAACCAGAGCGATTCATATTGAATTGATTGACGACCTATCCAGTGAGGGGTTTTTGCATACTCTAAGACGCTTTGCAGGCCGCAATGGTTTCCCTCAAATTATTATGAGCGATAATGCGACTTGTTTTGTCGGGGCCTCTAAATATCTCCAGTGTTTAATGGATGACCCGCAGGTTGTGGCTACCCTCACTGGAAAGGGTTGTCAGTGGAGATTTATACCAGCACGTGCACCATGGTTCGGGGCGATTTGGGAGAGAACTATCGGTATCGTCAAATCTGCCATGAAGAAGGTATTAGGAAGGGCACTGGTGACCAGACGGGAGTTGCAAACCATCTTAATAGAAATTGAGATGTCAGTCAATGACAGGCCCTTGACCTATACCTCGGCAGATGTTGATGACCTCTGACCCATTTCGCCTTCTATGCTAACACGTGGACGAACCCTTAATACCTTTCCTAGATCGTCCGTAAATGACGAAGATCTGCAAGACCCTACGTTCGGCAATGCTGACGCCACACGTCGTCGCTTCCAGTATGTAAACAAGGTGTCCGACGATCTATGGAAACGGTGGACCCAAGAATATTTGCTGTCTCTTCGTGAGCGTCACTCTCATAAGATCAAAGGGACGAATCAACGATGGCCTCGTATCGGGGATATCGTCCTGATTCATGATGAGCGTCCTAGGTTATTTTGGAAGCTTGGGAGGATTATCGATTTGTTCCAGGGCATTGATGGTCTTATAAGGGTTGCTAGAATACGAACTTCGACTGGGGTTACTACTCGCCCAGTCGTAAGGTTATATCCCTTGGAGCAGGATGTAGAACTGCCGGATGATCCTGGCATCTCTACTGATACCCCTCCGCGGGAGAGTGCTGGTGACAGTGCTCCTCAAGGTGGGGCAGCTGATGATGAGAAGGATGATCCTCCTCAGGCTTCAGGTGGCGCTCGTCCCAAAAGGAGGGCAGCTATGAGTTCCGTGGATCTTTGGAGATCAAAGATCAAACAAGGTGATCTTTGACTTCGATGTCCTTTTTTTTGTTCTCTGTATATAGCTCCTGTATATCATTTTTGGTGGCGGGCAATATGTCGGGAATAGGGTAATGATCCCGACAGGTTTTGGTCCAATAGGACATTTGAATTTGGCGGTATCGTATCGCTTGTACGATTTCGGCTGGTTCTTTGTGTATTGTAGTTTATTCTTAAGTTAGGTTAAATATTAACTGTAATGTATAAATATCTACATCAGCTCTAGATGTATTATGAAACCAAGTTATGGGTTATAATTATTATGAGCCGGCAGCCATATGTAATTTCGCGAAGCGATCGGACGCCGGCCCTTTAGTCTCTCAATCAACACCGTACAGCCAACATCTCCCCTCCCGGCTCTGACTCAACCCACAGTTCACCATGTGCTACAACTACTAACAATATTAACAACAGTCCTACATCAGTCCTCTAAGCTAAGTTCATTGTATCGATATTGTATTATGTGAACATTCCTACATGTCATGCAATTGAACTAGCCGCGTGTGGGGGACTGGATTACACCCACCATCGAATACCTCGTTGGTAATTATATTATAACTATTTGTTGGGATATTTCATGTACCAGTGATATGTAATTTAACCTTTATCTAAATTCCCGATACTAATACATAACCGTGAAACCCTAGTGATATCTGATGTTCGCCCACTGATTTGCGTTCTATGTGTTTCTGATACAAGAATATAAAACTTAGATTAGTACCCCCCTGAGGTTACTAGAATTCCCGTGCTCTAAAATACGCGTGTCTAATCTAGTCTATGAATTACTCCTTGTGCACCAGAGCTACTAGTGATCAATATAACATTGAATAGGAATCTAGAAGTAATATTTATGGTCTCCAATATATAAACTTGTGAATAAAGCCAGTGATCAGAAGATTAATACCTGAACGTTGGAAGAGGGAGACTAGGCTCCATCCAGATCCACTTAATGCTAGTTTGTTAAATTCTATCAATTGTCTTGTATGAATATTCATATCTTCTTATGCGTCAGATTAATCATCGTCAAACAACATACAGAAGTGTGTCCCTCAATAAAAGTGATCGTGTGTCTTGTTACCGTGTGTTTATTTTGTGTTCTCTATTCCTCATACCTTGTTTTGTGCATGCAGCCTTCTATACCCAGTCAGTTAGAACTCACATTACCCAAGTTAATCCTGTAGAAAAACAGGGCATAACATTGGCGGCAGCGGTGGTTCTTGATTCGGATAAAAGGTTGCATTGCGTTGCAAGTTTGGAACAGCCAGAACACGATAACATCATGGCGCACCGTTCTCACATCCCCATCCCACATTATAATGGGGAAAATTACGAGATCGAAACGTTCATGGACATAGTGAAACCCGTACTTGACCTAGTTTATACTACGGACGCAGAAAAGATAGCCGTGACATTAACGCACCGGGGAAAAGCCGTTTCCCTGGTTGCCTACCAAGTGCACCCTGCTCTCACATGGGACGAATTTCGCCCAATAGTGATAGAAGCCATTAAGCCTTCGTTGGGCGTTTTCGTGGCCCACACCCGTATCCAAGACACTAAATTCGAAGGCGATCTAGATGCCACAGTGAATAAGATCGCCCAACATATAAAAGTGTCTTTCCCCACATTGACCAGAATCCAGCAAGAGCAGCAGATTCTGGTCAACCTTGTATCAATATTGCCCTCAGCAGTAAAAGATAATTTCCGTGTGCACGATTTCGTCGGATATCAAAAAGATCTCATCACGATCCAACGTATTTTGGCCGTCCGCACAGAAACACCCCCGCAAATCTCTGTAATAAAGAAGTTTCCCACGCACCCGCAGCACCTCGACCACCAAAACCCCAAGGCTCAAACCTTCAACTCCAAGAATGCCTACCCATCCTCATCCTTCCACAACAGACCCACCTACCCTTCCGGCAAGCCCCAACCCAGTAGGCCCCGGTTCCAACCTACCCAGCCACGCAGAATCTTCAACCGGAACAGAACCTACAACACCTACCAAAGTAAAAACCCTACATTAGTAATTATCAACCCCTATGATTTCCCTGCCTGTAGTGCTCAGTGTGCCCTCCATCAAATTCGTGACTCTGCCAAACCTCGCCCCTTTACTCCTCGCATTTCTGTAAATGAAGAGGAGTTGGGACAAGAGGAAGAAATGGAGGAAATGCACACCGGAGAAGTAGCCCCTATCATGACCTCAGACGATACCGAGGAAACCCTGGAGGAGGTAGATACCGACTCCCAGGATTGTTAAAGTACCCCCCGCCCACGATGGCCTCGGCGGGGGATGCCATAACTGATCGCACTGTCCCCATGTACTACATGGCCAAAATCAAGGACATTCTTGTCCGCTTGTTAATCGACACGGGAGCTGCCAAGTCATGTTTGTTCAAGTCTTATTATAATCAACACCACCGACTATTTGGCCCCTTGTTACCTACCAAATCAGAACTAATCTCAGCTGCTGATACCTACTTAAATCTCCTAGGAGACACTTTGCCCCTGTCAGTAACTACTCCTGCCCCCCATGCCCGTTGTTATCACCCGTTCACAGTATTTTCCTCCCACTGTAAACATTACAATGGTTTCCTTGGATTTGACCTCCTTCAAAAATCCAGGCCCAGGTTGACTGCGGCCAGAGGCTGATCTCATTCAAAACAAAAATCCAACCCAAAGCCTCTGACAAACCAATCACGCAGAAACCTATTCACAAAAAGAAAAAACACCTCCACCCTCAACAAACTCTGAGTCAGGATTACCAAGTTGCAGCTAGCACTAAGGTAACTCCTAACCCCTCCCCTTGCCCCGAGTTCTCTCAAAATATCACTCATTTCGTTGAAAAAATGCCTCAACAAACGAAAGAAGACAAGTCCAAGCAACTCCCTCTCGGTAACCCCCCCATTTCTCCTAACTCTGTCCAGGATCAATCCTCCCATGTTTCCAGGGCAGACTCTGATGTATGTAAAAACCATTCTACCAAATATTTATGTACACATGTTTCCAGGGAAAATGCCAACCTATGTACCCAACAATGTTTTCCCCATGCCCCCAGAAATGCTCAGATATTCCACAACCAACAAAATTTCCCTTGTGACAGTTTTCCGTCAGTAGCTCCCTTCCACCCCCACACAATTCACACCCCTAGAAAACTTCAAAACCCCACACTTGACTCGCCCTCTCATGACAGACAAACCCACCAATCCCATATAACCTCTAAACAAACCGTGACTGCCACCGACAAAACTCCCCAAATTCGTCCTGTTAACAACCACAAATCAGTACATCAGTCCTCCACCAATAACCCATGTTCTATACCTAACTCTTCCCCCACCAACCCTCCGCAGTCCCACCAACAAATTCCGTTTTCTAAATCGCTCACCCCTCACCACTCTGATCCTCCCACACGCGCCGTTAATCCCCCCCTCACGCGTGACGACCTATGTACCCAACAATGTTTTCCCCATGCCCCCAGAAATGCTCAGCTATTCCACAACCAACAAAATTTCCCTTGTGACAGTTTTCCGTCAGTAGCTCCCTTCCACCCCCACACAATTCACACCCCTAGAAAACTTCAAAACCCCACACTTGACTCGCCCTCTCATGACAGACGAACCCACCAATCCCATATAAACTCTAAACAAACCATCACTGCCACCGACAAAACTCCCCAAATTCGTCCTTTTACCAACCACAAATCAGTACATCAGTCCTCCACCAATAACCCATGTTCTATACCTAACTCTTCCCCCACCAACCCTCCGTAGTCCCACCAACAAATTCCGTTTTCTAAATCACTCACACCTCACCACGCTGATCCTCCCACACGCGCCGTTAATCCCCCTCTCACGCGTGACCCCCACCAAAGTGATTCCCCCCCCCCCCTTATGCGTACCGAGCACCTGCTCACCAGTCGATCCCCCACCATCATTAGCCCAGCTGTAGTTTAAGATAAATGTCAAATTCCCCCCCGCCATCAAAAATGGGTTAACCTTCGACCCATACCCCAAACTCACATGATATTTTCCCCCACTACCACGTCCACCAACCCCAATCGTTGCCTCTTACAACCCGCCATCATTTCCGCTCGCATCAACTACATTCTAGTGGCAAATATCTCTGAAGAATCCCTGACATTACCAAAAGGCCTCATCATAGGAGACCTCGAAACTTTTGATGACCTCCCCATAGATTCCAATGACACCCCTACCAGCCACAAATTGCCCCCTCTCCCTGACACATTATCCGACCACCAAAAACACAGCTTGTCCGAACTATTGCTAGAGTTCAGTGACGTGTTTGCCCAACAACCCACTGAAATCGGACAGACCGATGTGGAACAACACATCATTAACACCACAGACAACCCCATAAATCAACCATCCCGTAGAAAAAATCCCATACAACGCCAGGAAGAGGCACGCCAAGTCCAAGAGATGTTAGAGGCCAGAATTGCTTCCCCGTCCATCAGCCCCTGGTCTTCCCCTGTTGTCCTAGTAAAAAAGAAAGATGGGTCAACCCGTTTTTGCGTCGATTACAGGAGATTGAATGACGTAACCATTAAGGACGCTACGCCATTACCCAGGATAGACGATTCCCTTGACTCCCTATACGGATCCAGATGGTTCACTACCCTCGACTTGCAAGCAGGGTATTGGCAAGTGCCTATCAAGGCAGAGGACCAAGAAAAAACAGCATTTTCCACTAGTGGTGGTCACCACTACGAATTTAACGTCCTACCTTTTGGCCTCTGTAACGGACCCGCCACTTTCTCCCGTTTTATGGAAGCGGTATTACATGGCCTGACCAGGGAAACCTGCCTAGCGTATCTAGACGATATTATTGTGTACTCACAAACCTGGGAAGAACACCTCCTCAGGTTGAAACAAGTTCTTCAAAGAATCCGAGCCGCCGGGTTGAAATTGAAACCCTCAAAGTGCGAGATTGCACGAAATAAGGTAGATTTCCTCGGCCACGTAATATCTGAACATGGTATTGCACCAGACCCAAAGAAACTTCAAGCCATACAAAACCAACCCCCACCCACCACCGTTAAAGGAGTACGTTCTTTTCTAGGTTTAGCCACATACTACAGACGTTTCGTCCCACACTTTGCCGCAATAGCCAGACCCCTCCACCAACTCACCCACAAGGACACCACATTAACCTGGACACCCGAAAGAGACATCGCTTTTAACACTTTGAAATAAAAGCTAATCCAAGCCCCCATTGTCGCTTTCCCTGATTACCATAAACCTTTCCGTCTTTATACCGTCGTATCTCTGTACGCCATTGGTGCAGTTTTAGCTCAAGTAAGAGACGGAGAGGAACATGTGATAGCGTATGCCAGCTCCACACTCAACCAAGCCCAACAGAATTATGCAGCCACCAAGAGAGAGTGCCTAGGGATCATTTGGGCACTCAACCACTTCAGGTCATTTGTGTTGGGCGCAAAACTCGATATAATAACCGACCATCAATCTTTGCAATGGTTGCGTAAGTGCGAAACCAACTCAGCCATCTTGGTACGCTGGAGGGAGACACTAGAGGACTACGATTTTACAATACAGTATCGTCCAGGTAAACTTCACACCAATGCAGACGCCCTGTCACGTTTGCCAGTACCGAAAGACCCCCCACCAACCTAGCCGCCTTACAAAACACTGAGCTCTTATCTACCCCCATCCACCAACATAATTCCCCCCCAGCACCCTCACTAATTCAATCTTGGGAAACAAGAATCAGACCACCCTAGATACCGTTAAATGTCTTCAGGAAACTGACTCGCTGGGGAGATCAACTTGCCACAGACTCCGGTCACATAGTCCTAGACCCCACCATTGCCCACGACTACATGATTGCCATCCACGAGGGAAACGGCATACACCTTGGACAAAAGAAAATGTTAAAAATCTTCGCGGATCAGTACTGGACCCCCAATCCCTCCAAGATTGCACAACGCGTGACAGAATCCTGCAAACCTTGTTTATTGGGGAAAGATAGATCACGCACCCCAGGCCCACCTGGTATCATTTCTGCCAACAAACCGTTCCAGGTCCTATCCCTCGACATCATGGGCCCGTTTCCTTCTTACGCTGGCAACCGCTATATCGTCACCTTTGTTGACGTATATTCAAAGTTCTTAATAGCCTGCCCAGTTAAAGACCACACAGCCACCACCGTCGCCGCACGGCTTGCCACAGAAGTGTTCCCTATATTCGGCCTTCCCCTTGCTCTTCTATCCGACAATGCCCCCGAATTTAGTGGACACGTTTGGCACCAGTTCACCCAATAATGCGGTATTAAGATCAAGCACTCATCCCCGTACTGGCCTCAAGGAAATGCTATATGCGAACGCAGCCATCGCACCATCAACAACCAGTTACGTACCAAAATGATTGCTCTGAACACCTCAGACTGGCCATCACAGATAAAGATGATACAATGGGGCATTAACACCTGTCCCCGCGAAGACGGTATTTCACCTCATGAACGTGTTTACGGCGTACCCCCCCTGTTACTGCCGTTCCACCATCACGATCATCTCCCCTCCACAATTGACCCATTGCAACATCTGCAAAACACCCTCCATACCGCCCAAACCTGTCAAGACACCAAAAATGATAACCCCGATGATACAAACCCTTTCGCCATCCATGACACCGTAATGGTAGCCAACCTCCCTGTAACCAACAAATTAGGCCCTCGCTATGTCGGACCCTACACCATTATCAAAGTCCCAAATGCCTATCAAGTCATCATTGATTATCACGGCGTGACTCGCACGTTCAGAAATAGATTCGTCCGAGCATTTAAACCTCTAAAACCACAAGACATTACCCCACCCCACACGTCCGACCCTGAATTGAACACCCCTACGACCCCTCCCACTCAGGCTATAAATGTTCCCCTACAAACCCCTAAAGGCCAAAACACTCCAGCACAGAACCGGCCGATCATTCCTCAACATACCCCCATAACTAACCTCCACAAACCCCAAGCCCCCACTATCACACCTTCCTCCACCATGACCCATTCCTTCACTTCTGATAGTCAAGTACCTCCCCAACTTATCAAAGTACGAAAACCTAACCCACAACCCCGACCACAACGGAAACCCTCCCGTCTAGCCCTGATGTACCTCCACCAGGCACCACAGTAAGAAAACCACCACCCCCACCTAAAACCAAGTACACACCCAACCGCACCACACAATCTACCTCAGTAACCTCACGCTACAACTTACGCCCACGACTAAAATCTTTTAAACCCTCCAGAAAACACACCCTGCTAACCAAGTTCCGTAGGGCTGCCAGACCACTATCCTCCTCCTCCTCTTTTTCTTCGTCGAATTCTCCTCCACAAAGGGAAAGAAGACGAATAATCACAAGCAAACACCATAACCCCTCTAACTATATTCCAAAAATAACCACCCCCACCCTCCCACGAAAGAACATACCTTCCCCTTCATCCTCATCCCCTCTCAACCCCCACCTCATCACCCCGAATGACCTGCTAGATCTACCCCCCCCCCCCACCAAACTCCCACAAAACCACCTATTTCCACCACCATCAAATCACCAACCCCACCAAAGAACACACCCAACACACTTTCCTACCCCCAACCCTCCCAATTAAACCTCCACTCCCTACCCACCCGTCTAGCCCCCCCCGCATCCACCCCTTTCCCCTCCACTATCCCTGCGACCCCACCCACGCATCAACCAACCTCATCATCTCATCAAACCCCCAACCAACCAACCCCTAAAAAGTACCCTATGCCAACGACCAACCCCTCCTCACACACCACGTCTAACACACAACTAACTCCTAACCTCGTGCTTCACATGTCTCACTCCCTAGACTGGAACAAGACCTCACGGGCTTCACTGTTCATTGTAAAGCGGTGAATGTTAAGGCTCTCAGCCTATGCCCGAGAGGAAGTAAGTTGGAATATAGAAAAAAAAAAAAAAAAAAAAAAAAAAAACCAAAGCCCCTCAAAAATGACGTACCCGACCTCCACACCCCCACTTGAATCCCCCCACAAAGTCGCCCCTGAGAGAACCCCCATACATACCCCCACCCAATCCTCTCCCATTCCGCCTATCACCCTCACTCGACAAAAACCTCCACACGCATCTACCTCTCATATAACCCCCTACATCACCCCCACTAAATGCCCTCCACCTGTAAAGCGTTCTTCCCCTCAATATAAAACATCGTCGAGCGACTCAAGTCCCACTACAAACATCTACCTTCCCACCAGAACCTCCAAAGGTAGAATCATCAACAGACCCATCAGATTTGCAGACAGTTATGTAAAAACAACACCCCGTTCTTACACTTTGGGCGGGTGCCCAACCCCGAAAGGAGTTGAAATAGGGGAGCTATCCCCCCGCCAAAGGCGGCTTTCTAGGGCCTTTCCTAGCTGATGCTGAGAGGATTGGGTTCTAGTCATGCGGTGATGGGCTGGTCTATCCGAGTGAGAACTGAGCGATCTCTGCCATACCCATAGCTTACTCTGACTGTTCCTTTTACTTATATATCTTCTAGATCTCAAGTGGCGGCGTCTTTTCCGTGGATTGACCTCCCTACTGCCAACCTAGAAGTTGGCAGATTCGGAGCCAAAGCGTCACATTTTTCCCTTGCCCCTCAACTTTCCCTTCATAATTGCTGAGGGGCACAGGGCCTTGGGTGGGGCTTTGGTTTCCCGGGCGTTTCCGCACCCTCCTTAGCTCCCTGCCTTGGAGTGGCTTCGGTCACCCGGGCTTTGTTAGTGGTAAGCAGGGAGGATTTTGTGGGGGCGCTCGTTTGTGGCCTTGGCCTTGCTCGAGACCTTGGGGCTGTTCGGCCAGACAGCCTGGGGAACAACAACAACAACAACCACACAACACACACACCCCCTCTTTCTCACACACCTCCATCACGCACCTTACCTAAACCAATATTGCACATTGCCTCCATATATTTTCCCAGCCTGCAACACCACCCAAGAAAGCCCCCAAAACCCCAGACTCATATCCCCCCTTCACCCCCAGCTCGGCTTTCACGCATTAGTCCCTCCCCTTCAGTTCAGTTATAAACCCCTTCACCACACTGAAGAGGCCTCCTGTCAGTCCCACACACCTCACTCGATACATGACCTCCACCATGAACAAATCCACACCATTCGTCGCCCCCGTCCCTACCCCCACGGAGGAAGAATACACACCGTTCATAAGAAAGGTTAAAGTAAAAACGTCCACAGGACGCTTAGCCCGTCTACAGCGCCCACATCAAGCCCGGGCAGCTGCCCTCCACAACACCGAGGACACATTCCTACAAGTCTACATAGACCTGCAAAAGAAACCTGACCCTCGCTCTCTTGGTTGGTGGGACCTTCTAAATACCCTCAAAATGACCCTCCATGACTATGCTTCTTTTTACTTCACCCTTGAGGCTCGTGGACGAGCCTACAACAAAGGAGAGGGAAGTAAAATGCCCCAGAACAAGAAGCCCACCACGGAAGCCACGAGCGAGCACCACCAGGAAACGGGACCAGAAACACCCGAAGGAAAGGCCCACAGAACGAAAGGACCAGGTGACCAAGCCAACCAGTTAAGACAGGCCGAAGCCCGCAGGGCTAAGCAGCTCCAAACCACACCTGCCTATCACTTCTAACCACTGACCCTTCCCCCACCTCACGTATACACTACCCCTCGTGTCCTACACCTCTACCTACATGATGATGAACATGAATACACCTTGATGTAATACACCCATGCCCTGTCCCTAGGTTGAGCCAATGCCAATCAGTTCAGACAGGCCTAAATCTATATATGTTTTTCCATCCAAGAAGTAATATGTTAACCCCCTGTCTTGCCAGACTAAGTTTCTGAAGACCAACCGCCCCCATAAATCTATATATGTTCTTCCATCCGAGAAGTAATATGTTAACCCCCTAAAATACCTTGTCTTGCCAGACTAAGTTTCTGAAGACCAACCGCCCCCATAAATCTATGTATGTTCTTCCATCCGAGAAGTAATCTGTTAAAACCCCATGTCATAATTGATAAGAAACTATGATACCCACGGGTACACCAGTGTATATATAACCATTATTCCTGTAAGACCTAGACAGAAATTACTGCAGATGTTAGCCACCATGCAGTAACTCTAATTCTTACCCCAACCAGAGATTGTATACACCACCCTCTTTTACCATTGTCTCGACGCCTTTCCACCACGAAACAATACCGAAGCTGCCCCTATGAACTGCCGCTTTCTTTGATATATATGTCATAGAAAACGCAGTTCCCAGGAACAACTAGAATCAGCAAGAAATAGTGTCAGAGTAACAGTGTCCATAACCATCGTATTGACGAGTAATAATACACCATGTTTTTCTCTACTTTTATCCACAGTCAAGCACACACCTACAGTTAACCTCCTCTTCCCCACAGCCCACAGTCCACATGATTCTATAATTTCCAAACTCATATACCACCACTTATTGCTCATCCCCCGGTAGCGTTTGGCTAACGTACCTTCCCTGTCATTAACCCCCAGGCTACGATACCAACTGTAGCCTAATGCCACCCCTACGCCCAGAGACCTTAGGGTCAAACTTCCACGTAACACCCCCTTAACTCTCTCCCTCTCGTTAACCCCCCACGCTCCTCAACTCCCTTCCGACCTAGCCTCTCCAGCATACCCCCTGAACATCCTTAACTTTTCCGTTACTAACATTCTCAAACCTTTTGTATATATACTCCTATCCAGCCTACCTTCCCCCAGTAGGAAGGAACACCATTAGAACTTTACTAACACTTTGCATGCCATCTATTCCCTCACAACCCATTCACAACCCTGTACCAAATGATCGTCAGTGCGAGGCTAGCCGCCTCGCCAGTGACTAACTTCTATTGCCATACTTCCAGATAAATGTGGCAGAGTTAGCAACCAAGTCTCCACCACATCCAACAAACCATGCAATTAACAACCCAACCAATTAAACCAGCTGGTCAAGGCACCTTCGGTTTTGGTATTACGAACACCCACATCTGTCTCATAAACAGAGGGTTATTACAAACACTTGTAATATGGCAAGCCCCCAGCCACAGCCGCCCAGACGACCATCACAGAGAGGGGACGCGCACCTCCCCCTTTCACCCACCCGAGGAGGGAGACCCCTACCCCTGCGGAGGTATACCTGACCCCTGTTTTGACTTCCGGGTCATTGCCAGGTAGCACAGGAATTCTTCCTATCAATGAACTAACCATGTATGACTAACACCTTTACTAACCTCTATTTACCCACAATAACCCATTAACCTTTCTTGCATACTCTGATAACCAAATTAGCACCTCAGCTATACCATAGAATGAAGACTGAGCAATCTAAGAGAGACGCTCCTATCAAAGATGTCCCAAACCGCCTCGCAAAGTAGATCCAGTCTCTCTCCCCTAAATACTTCCAGTATAGCCAAAATAGTACCTCTTACTAAGGCTCAGTTATATCACATTATGAAGGCTCCATACAGCCATGTGCCACAACAGTAATCACCACCTTACCTAGTTCCCGTATCAATTGAGAGCTCAAATAAGTCCATCAAAACTCGAGATCCCTATGGCCTACAGGGTCCAAAACCGAACCTATAAATCAAGCTCCAGCCCCCAGTAAAATCAGTTGAAAGATAGACACCAACCAGTGGCTGGTCCCTTAAGTTGACCTCTAGCTCTGCCCTTGTTTTGTTCCTGAGAATTGAGTTCCAGACCCGGCAGACTCCGTGGCAGATTGAGATAGAAGAATCTGTCCACGTAAAAGAAATCTATGTGCACCTTATAACCTTCACATAAACCAGCAACGATCGCCAAGAGATCCGTCTTGAGAACTTCTACATATGGACCATCTGGACGGCCGCGGAACCAGTCGCTAGCCCCCAACCTCACGGACGCAAGATAACCAGGACCAGACCAATCAAATACGACCCAAGATTCACTCTATCAGCACTACAGTGTTACAGTGCTATGTAGAGACTCACTTATTAATATTTCTACGAAGTGGCTATATCTTTGTCCCAGTATAATTCATATATGACCATTCCATTAGGAAGTGCTAAGCGTATCAGTGTTTATTAATTAACAGGCGATATTAACTCTCGTAATTACTCATATATCCAGATACTAATACATAACCATGAAACCCTAGTGATATCTGATGTTCGCCCACTGATTTGCGTTCTATGTGTTTCTGATACAAGAATATAAAACTTAGATCAATACCCCCCTGAGGTTACTAGAATTCCTGTGCTCTAAAATACGCGTGTCTAATCTAGTCTATGAATTACTCCTTGTGCACCAGAGCTACTAGTGATCAATATAACATTGAATAGGAATCTTGAAGTAATATTTATGGTCTCCAATATATAAACTTGTGAATAAAGCCAGTGATCAGAAGATTAATACCTGAACGTTGGAAGAGGGAGACTAGGCTCCATCCAGATCCACTTAATGCTAGTTTGTTAAATTCTATCAATTGTCCTGTACGAATATTCATATCTTCTTATGCGTCAGATTAATCATCATCAAACAACATACAGAAGTGTGTCCCTCAATAAAAGTGATCGTGTGTCTTGTTACTGTGTGTTTATTTTGTGTTCTCTATTCCTCATACCTTTTGTGCATGCAGCCTTCTATACCCAGTCAGTTAGAACTCACATTACCCAAGTTAATCCTGTAGAAAAACAGGGCATAACAGTAATGAATATTATCACTGAAATATATATAGAAAATAAATAATCATGTACGAGGATTGTTAATATTGACACTCGTGTTGACCCGTGTTACACTTGTGTTGACCCGTGGTACACTCGTTTTGACCCGTGTTACACTCGTGTTGATCCATGTTATACTCGTCGTGACTCGTACCTACTCTTTGTTTACGTGCCCTGGAATTTGACCGTTATTTTTCAAATTTTTGACACTCGTCTTGGGTTCGTGTTACACTTGTTTTGACTCTCAGTTACTCGTACAGACTCTTGCATGAACACGTGTTGACTCGTATTGACTCGAGTTAACTCGTGTTACACTCTCGTTGACTGGGGATCAATTGCTACTCGCGGCCGACTCGGCCTCCAGCGACAGCGATAATCGACGAGTGTGACTCGTGTTGGACTCGCTCACCGACTCGGCTATGTGTGAACCAGGCTTTAGTGAGACAAAAGGCAGAACTGTCTGTGACAAATTCCTTCCCCATAGTTGAAAGAGTGACAGGGCCAAAATCAAGGAATGTTCGAGCCAAAATGCCTTGATAAACGGAGTTTAAAGTAATTAAAGTCATAGGATGCGGGGAAAATGGATTCAGGGTAGAGCGTTCCAGAGCTCAGCTATTGAATAGGGGAAAGATTGGGAATATCGTTTCACTCTTGGGTTGGAGAGTTGCAAAGAGTAGGGGTGGGATTGTATTGGAAGACAGGTTCTACGTACTCTTAGTAAAGGAGGTAGTATACATTGAGAGAGGGTGAGGAACACTGATTATTGTAATATCAGTAGAATAGCGAGAGAGATGCAACTTTGCGGCGAAGAGAGAGAGATCGCAGAGAGTCAGGGAGTGGACATCAGTTAATGAGACGAAAGTTTTCTTTTCTACTTTGTCAAGAAACGCTGTGTGAGAGGATCTTCCCCACACATGTGAACAATACTCAATACATGGACGCACTGTGCCTCTGTATAGAGCAAGAAGCTGTGCTAGGGTAAAGAACCCCCGGAGACGATTGAGCATACCCAGCTTCTGGAAAGCTGTTTTAGCAATGGTGGTAATATGATCTTTCCAAGTGAGATCAGGAGAAAAGGAGACACCGAGCGTACTGAGAGAAGATGAAGGGTTGATTTGTGTATTGTTGAAGTATAAGGGAAAGTCCTGTGGGAGTTCTTGATGGGTAGATAAATGGAGAAATGGGTTTTGGAAGCACCAAAAGCAACAATATATTTTCTGCCCCAAATGGGAATTGTTGATAGGTCAAAAGATATGGCATCGTCACGTGACTTTTTGAGAGATTGCTTGCTGGGGGGTTCTGAAAAACAAGTTGAATAGGGTAAGGTAGAGTCATCAGCATATGAATGAATAGCTGATAGTTGATAGGTTGAGGAAGGGAAAGATGGCCGTCCACAACTGCAGCCATGGAACGGCCAGGAAGGGAAATAGAGATACAATTTGAGGGACAACAACTAAAGGTGGGTAGTTTAGAAGTTAGAGATTTGTGCCAGACTCTATTAAAGGACATATTGATATGTCTAGCACAATAGAAAAGCTTTCACCGAAATCATGAAAGGAGGATGACCAAAAGTTAGTAAGATATGAATAAGATATGAAAGAAGATCACCAGTAGAGCGACCCCTAAGGAAGCCATACTGGCGATCTGAAAGTAGATTATATGGGCAGAGAGATGCTTAAGAAATTTCGAAGTAAGAATAGTTTCCAAAAAATTTGGAGATGCAAGAAATGAGAGCAATTGGACGATAGTTGGAGGGTTGAGAGCGATCATCCCTTCTTTGGGATAGGTTGAATGAGAGCAAACTTCCAGCAAGAAGAAAGACATTAGAGGAGAGACAGAGACGAAAGAGTTTGCCTAGGCAGGGAGTCAGCACGGAAGCATTTTTTTTTTAGTACAACAGGAGGAACACCATCACGCCTTCTTAGTATTAAGCCCAGAGAGGGTAGAGAGCACATATTTAAAAGAGATTAAGATATTAGGTGTAAGTATGAGAGAGGGGGTTGGAGGGGGAGGAATAACACCGGAATCATCCAAGGTGGAGTTTTTAGCGAAAGTTTGGGTGAAGAGTTTAGCTTTGTCAGAGGAAGAAGTGACGGTAGTGCTGTCAGAGTGGAAAATGGGAGGTAAAGACGAAGAAGAACAATTGGTGGAGAGGTTTTTGGCTAGATACCAGAAAGCTTGGGAAGAGCTTAGAGTTGGATAGTTCAAAGAGAGGTAACCTGACCAAGATTCGAACCCACACACTGCAGGTATATTTGGAAGAGCTGGGCACCATAACCACTCGGCCATGAGCATATGGCTGAGTGCTTATGGTGCCCAGCCCTTCCAAATATACCTGGAGTGAGTGGGGTCGAATCCTGGTCAAGATACCTCTCTCCCAGCCTGTCCGACATTATCATTAGATATTGAATAGTTCAGTGCATTTAATATAGAATCGATGAAAGAGTGTTTGGTGAGTCAAAGAATAGATTTGGCTTGATTCTGGGCAGAAACATAAGAAGAATAAGATTCTTTAGTTTGAAGGTGTCGGTACTGTTTGAATGCTTCATCCTTATTGCGGACAAAAGTTGAACAAGTGTGAGTAAACCAATTTTTTTTTACATCAGTCTGAGGGAAAGAAAATGTAATGTATGCCTCCATGCCCGAGAGGATTACCTCGGTAATGAGTTCAGCACTCTCCGAGGGTCTCCGGCAACGGAAGGAAAAGTCATTCCATGGGAGATCAAAGAAGTACTACCGGAGAGCCTCCCAGTCGGCAGTGCCAAAGTGCTACAAGTGCCGCCGGGTGGCTAGTTCGGCTCAATCGGATGGCCGTACTGGAGAGATAGGACAGGTAAGAGAGATAGGTAAGAGGAGCCCAAATGAGGGAAAAGATCGACAGTATCAGAAGAAGAAAGGTTAGTCAGTGGAATGAGAGAAGAGCAATTGGTGGTGGTGAGGGTTAAAATCTCCTAAGATGGTGATTTCTGAGAAAGGAGAGATGGCTAGGATGTGTTCCAGTTAAGAGTTTAGATACTCAAAGAATTTGGGAAAGTCAGTAGAGTTAAGGGAAAGATAGACAAAACAGAAGTATTTAGTATGAGAATGACAGGATAACTTGAGCCATAAAGTGGAGAATTCAGAGGAGTCAAAATCGGGAACATGAGAGCCTGAGTTTGCTGCATCCGCCTTTGGCTTTGAAAGTAGGATAGAGAAAGTAGGATGATACAGAGAAGGGGCTGCTGTCAGTTGCATACAATTATGTCTAAACAAATATGATAATATTTATTTTACAAAATCAAGGAACTGCACTGCAAATATATATAGTGTACCGGTAGTGTGTAAATATTATCACGGTCGACCCAGTTTGCTATAACAGTAAAACTGCAGACTAAAACATATGAATATAGCAAAGATAAATAGGTATGATAAAGCTTGCTTCATTTACTGAAATACTGTATATTTAGATATACAACCGACAAACGGTTGGTAGTTATGTTCCAATTATAGCGAGAGAGAGAGAGAGAGAGAGAGAGAGAGAGAGAGAGAGAGAGAGAGAGAGAGAGAGAGAGAGAGAGAGAGAGAGAGAAAGAGAGCTAGCGAGAGTAAGTTGCCTATAGCGCGTTTATCATGCTGCACACACCTCTACCTAATCGTATCAAGGTTTATGGTGTTATGAGGCTCTGCGAAAATGTGTTTCATAGTTGAATATTTAGTGCATAAGAATTCGTTATATTACTACCACAATCGAAGGTGGATAAGCGAAATGTTAGACAACTTATTTATTATACCATTACCAAAGTTTAAATTAATTGTTCTTCATAAAATAATTCACACTCCAGCTACAGGTTTCTTTGTAATCCACCACCACCTACCCCTATCCTGCACTACTGCTAGGTTGCCCTCTATAGTTTGTCACTCACCACTTTGTATCTGGATCTCTTTATGCATTTTCTGTCTCGTGCTCGTCTTTTACCTTTCTGTAACGTTTGTTTTCCCATAGCTTTGTATCTTTCTTGAATTCGCCTAGCTTACCTCTGCCGTTTTAATCATGAGTGTTAGTGCCACATAGTTTTCATGGGCTTGGTGCTAGTCTTTATAATAATAATACCTTCTCCCCTCCCCCATCTATGATTCTCGAGGTAGAAACACACAGTTTCTTATTGGAGGGTGTCTGTTTCAGTTTGCTACAGCTTCAGCAGTATTATATGTTTCATTAATACTAGCAATCCAATATTTTGCAATCATAATACCACATAATGATCAAAACTTAATAATTCTTTCACAGTAAAGTATTTGGTCACCCACTTCCCTTCACCCCCACCTGCCGCTGGTTACCCCTCCCACTCCTTCCCCCTCCCTCGCCTCCCTCCCTCCACCCCATACCTTCACCTACTACCCCCACACCATCACTGTTACCAGATAATTTATGGGCACTAATTGTGCTGCCCTCTATTGAGGTCTTGGACAGACCAAGGCTGTATCTGTTTCATCTGTCCACAACTGTACATACTGACTGCACATAGGTGCGGAGCCATCCAGATCCCGGTGACAGGCATATGGGGTTGGATAAATCTTACGGAGTATAAACCATTTAACACTATCTGGTGCAACTTTTTGGGGAGTACTATGCTTATTGTTATGTCAGGCTATAATATTTAACCCGTGGAGCCCCGGCTAGTTTTGTATTGTTTGTTCACCAGAACCCGGCCGGTTTTCAAAAAATGGTTTTATTCCAGAAACAATAGCGAATGGGTTAGGAATGAAGGAAAAACCACGAAAAACCGCTCAAAAAGCTTAAAGAATGGTCCTACAGAGCCCCCGAAAACGTATTTTACAAGAGTAAAAAATTGAAGGCAATTACCCCAAAAAACCAGGTTATTGCGCGCTCACGCGCACGCACGTGGACTTTGAGAGTTTTCAACCATCGGCACGGTTGCGTGGGATACGTACACAGTTCCCATACAAATCTGAGCCCTCTCGAGTGGCTACACCTGAGGTTACGGTCGGAGCAATTAGGGTGACTCGTCAGACGCGTCGCTGGGGCTGTGCGTTACATACATCGCCGACGCGCCAGATGCGTCACTGGGGCTGTACGGGTTAAAGCTCGTGATATAGTCTTTACTAAAATCCAGATCTGGACTTATAGACCGTAAATAAGCCCAACAGGGTCACACCGAACACGTTCTTAATATCACAAATAGGTACTACAGAACTCAATAACAACGCATATAACAGTTATACACAAGTTTATTCAAGATATTTCTTAGCTTGAAGTTCAGAAGCTCATAACATGATCATTTCAATTCCCAATTCACGAATATATATTTGGAATTCAGGATGAAGCATTACCTTGATAATTATTAGAACTATCAGGCAAGGAATAGAATACATATAAATAGTAGATCATAAATGGAGAGCAATAATTACTCTTCAACTGTGGTTATAAACAAGGTAAATAATATGCAACTAAATCATAACACGTGACTTAAAGAATCAACATTTAATAATATAACTATGTGAGTCGAGTGTCTTCCGTGAGCAAATCAACTATATGGTTACTAGATTACAATCTTGATGCAAGAGAGAATGGGGAATTGAGAGTCTAAACAAGTGCACAGGTAGTGCGAGTGAGTCACACGGGAGGTGGCGCGCGCGCTAGCCAGGTAGACGCGTTTATAGTTAGTGCAACCTTTTCATTAGCTAGCGTGTCTTAGATAAGGTCATAGATTTGTACTGCGGGGTTGGAAAATACAATTCTAGTTTGTGTATATAGGAACTGAATTTCAATGATATTACGATAAAATTGGTGGCAAGGTACTATTTAATTCTTTTCACAATTTCTTATATATGTAACTTAATTTATGTAAATTATGATTTGAATCCTATATTCACTTCAAACGATCGTATGTAATAATAACGAACTGGGTCGTGGAATTCAGATGTAATATTTAATATACAATTATGAATCAACTATAGAAGAATATCTATTAATTGTATTTAAGAACAGATTATAATTAACCAAATAAACTTAGTTAAGTGATGTTCTAGAAACGCTTATGTATTTATAGCGTATGATAATAATTAACACAATATTCATTATAAAGGAGAATAACGCACAAGACGAGGTTGTAGGCCTACTAAGGAAATACTCAAGCTAGTATAACCAAGATGGCTGAACAGGTTAACAGTCTTAATAAGAATACACCTGAATAAGCGGTGTATTTAATATGATGAATAATTAGATAACAGAAACTATGCAATGCTAGAGTTCCTAGACATGAAGAATCAGAATTAATATTACCTACATCAGTAATAAAATGAACATCAATACTAATTCATATAATAATTACAATGGCGATTAAGTAATCGAACGTAAGATGGGGGGCTCGGGAAGTAAATATGTTTATTCAATAACACACTTCTCAACGAGGAGACTGATAAATTAATTATGAATATGAGCGTAGGTTCTAGGTAATAAATTATTAGTTAGGAAGGGGAATTAACACACGAAATACACTTCGACCTCAACTTGCAACATACATAACAGAATACATATTATTATGTTCTCTCCACCAACCAACTTTACTCCTAAACTCGATTAATGAAATTAACAAACACATGTGGCAGTCCGGGGATTCGAACCTAGGATGCTCACACCGAAAATCAACACACTTATGCATTGCACCACGAAGACAGTTAAAGAAAGGTGGACAAGCCTACGATTTATTATGCAGTTTCGAATCCTGCTTATCAATCTAAGCATGTACACACTTTCCAACTGCGCTATCATAGGCTATGCATAGGTGAAAGGAAATAGTAATTAATGGGGCACTTAACCCTAGGGAAGGCCTCTCGATAAACTACTACTGAACCTGAATGAATTATTATGTTCTCTCCACCAACCAACTTTACTCCTAAACTCGATTAATGAAATTAACAAACACATGTGGCAGTCTGGGGATTCGAACCTAGGATGCTCACACCGAAAATCAACACACTTATGCATTGCATCACGAAGACAGTTAAAGAAAGGTGGACAAGCCTACGATTAGGAAAATCTGTGAGTGCGTGGCGAGGTGAATCAATTTACAAGATTATATAACTATGCCTAGGACGTTCTAGAGGGTATTAAATAAGATAAATGGTAGATCTTGGGCACAGATCTAGATAAGAGTTAATGTAAGATTCAGAAGGATTAACACGTACGCAAAGTAAGGATCTTGGGCACAGATCTAATTAGAAGTATTCACTACACAATTCACATATTTTTACCTATACTTTGACAACAATAAACACAACATAAGATACACAGGGACACTTAGGGTAATGTTGGAGGGTAGAGAGAGGGCAAGTCTGGCCGACGTAGATCGTGGGTCCGTTGAGCAGCACTTCAGGGGTGTAGCGCGTCACTCGAACAGGACCTCAGGTTCCAGACTTCAGGGGGTGCTCCAGGTCTAGTACACTCTCCGGGCAGGGGCAGGTGAGCACAAACTACCACTGTGATTAGCTGTTCTGTTCCCTTTCAGGTTTTAGTACAGTACCGCAGTTGAGTTTTGCATACTTTTCTACTAAATCTTTGAGGTGATATGTGACTTATTTCTTGACTCTTTTACAGGTGTTCAAGGTCATAGGGGTATTGGGAAATTGTTGTGATGGAGTTGTGAGGTTTAATACTTATTCTAGACATCGATGGGTAAGATTTACATTGTTGTTTACCTCATATGTATTATAATTAAAACTTATCTAGTAGTTATTTAGCTTAGGAACAGATAAATCATACTTTTACTGATTACGCCATCCTCTAAGTTCTTAGGCTAACTTGTTTATTGTTCGCCTAGTATTGGTGGTTGTCCTGAGGTTCTTACATCTTCAGGTTCGTCGTAGTTGGGGCTCCTGTTCATGTCCATTTATTCCTATAGGTCTCGGGGCGTTGATGTGCAATTTGCATAAACATATGCTCATCATACTGCAGGTCTGGAAAGGGAGGAAATGCTGTCCTGTGGTTGGCTGGGACGGTTTGAAAGCAGGGTGATGATTGGCTGTTGTTATTTCCCATACTTGCTGCTGTTGGCTGTTTCCGTAGAGCACGGAGAGTTCCTGAGGAAAGTAGGGGTGGCTACTGTATTCTTTTTCCGTTCTGTGGTTTACGTCCCCTTGGTTTCTTTGACTCCCTCAGTTGCATATTAGCAATTCTGCAACTGCCTGCTGTAGTTCCCTTCGCCAACCCTGTCATTTCACTTTTGTTTAATTATTATTGAGGGTTTTTATTGATCCAGCCATTTTCAAGCAATAGTTTGCCCCCTAGACAAAAAAAAGATACAAATAAAGCCTCCACAGATAAGTTCAAGCTCAACACGCCCTACAGACTTCCTTCGAGTTATATATATGTATATATTTCGGTATTTAATAGTGGCCCCTTCATCATTGACGATATTGCCTATTAATATAATAGTCTCCCTTCAACACCCGCGGCAGCAGTTTTGAATCTCCCGTACGGAAGGGTCAGGGAGTACTCTCATAAGTGCACGCTTAATTCTCTTATGGAATCGTCCTTATGATCGGGTACCCTACAAAAAAAACTTTGTAGAAAATAAAAAATAAAATTTAACTTAATATCTGTTATATTATGGCTTTCCATGCATGGATTTCTTGTGCGCAGCACCCAGGCGCAGGATCCCTTGCGGCCATAACTTCCTTCTCCCTTCCGCGTTCGTACCAGGCGGGCGGGTGTCCCTAGTGCTCCAGCTTCATTCGTCGTTCCTGCACTTCTCGTGAGTCCTTACTCATTTGTATACATCTGCGTTGTATTGAACAAGGTTTAGATTAGCTAGCACGGGCTGCCCCATTGGTACGACCGCAGGAAGTGTGTAAATTAGGGTACTTCTGTAACAAGGCGCCTTCGTATCCCAGGATCCGCGCGCCACTTGTGTTATTGTTGTGTTGTTTTGCGCCTTTAGCTTTTTTATATTATAGCTAGGAGGCTACCATTCTGCAAGATTATGCTTCAGGCCATCACTTTGAGGCAGTTGCATATATATTTTGTTTTTTGATTAGCAAATGCTCTAGTTCAAGGGTGGCTGTACGTGGTGCGGAGCCTTCTAGAGTCCGTATTTGCTTCTGGGGCCCCTCTCGGGTCCTCCCCTCTGCTTGTTGCTGCTGCTGGATCGTCGGAGCGTCAGTTCATCCTGTGATGTTTCGTCGGGCCTCGTGGCCAGCCTATTTAGGGGTCTCCAATGTAGGCTACAAGTAATTTAGGATTCTCAATTCTATGCATTTGTGATTATGCCTATGTGTGCCCCTGTTATTGTGTTCATGTGTGCTTTACATGTTATTGGGGGGGCCCTTGGGAGACGTCCCTATATATGTGGGGTTTTGGAAGGGGGGGGATTTTTACATGTAAGTCCCCCCCTCTAACATTTTTGGTTGTTCTTTCTCCGGTGGCCTTCTGTGCAGGGCGTCCGTTTTCCTCGTCTCGCAGACGAGTAAGGGAGCAACCAAATGTCCCGGCGTGGTGCGCTGAACCACAATCCTTCCGGCGGAAAATGCAAATTCCTACGGGAGCAACCTCGGCCCGCCGAGGGACTCGCCCTGACCGATTTGTCACACGGCAAGACTTCCTTCGCCCGGCGTTCCAGTCTAGTGTGCAGGTGTTGTGTTAAGTCATGTAAGCACGCTACCTATCTTTCTATTTCATTAGTTATGGATAGTTAAACACTTAAGGTCACGAGGGTAAGTGACACTTTGTCACAGGTAAGCAGTCCAATCATCTTAAACGGAAAAACCAAAAAAATTTCATGGTCGAGTCCAGCGGAAGATTAGTGTAGCGGTGGCTATAGCTAATTTTCCGGCGGACTTGAGGTAGGATGTCTAACACCTCGCAGGTTATCCTTATGAGCACTGATTCCTGGAAATTTTCTATTTCCAGAAATACCCAGTGCTTCAGTTACAACAAGCCCGGCGGCTGGTGGGTGGCTGATCCCGGCAGGGGGGGGGACCTTTTTTTCCATCATGCCTCGGTTTGAGCTGTGCGCTACTCCTACTTGCTCATTATTACCTGTATTTGCTCACAAACTCTGCATTAAGTGCGTTAAATGCCTCGATTGCTCTAGAGGCTTGTGGGTGTCTAAACGTTGTTCTGTCTGTTCTGAGTTGAAGGCGGCACTTCTTACTAAGAAAGACCTGTCGTGCTTGGCGGCGTTAAAAGAGATAAAGACATTTGTTAACGTTTATGCTAAAGATACTGCCCATAAGGCCCTTCATTGTGATGATGACACCCTGTGGGAACATTTAGTCGTAAAATCGCCTTTGGTTAAGTCAGCTCCTATTAAATCTACTAAACCTAAAGCTAAATCTAAAACCCTTTCAAAAGAGGTAGTGAGTAGCTGTAGTAGCAATGAGAGTGATATTGCCGAGGCTACCCCCCCCCCCCCCCCCCCACCGTACCAAGCGGAGGCAGTCGCCTTCCCCATGGCATCGGTCAAGGTCACGGTCGAGATCTCCCAGAAAACAGTCCCGGCACTCATTGGCGGAGTCGTCCAGATCAACCAAACGCCGTCGAGAGGCCCCGGCGACACCGGCCATCCAATCCGGTGCCTCAGAGGTGGGGGCGGTGGACAGTGAACCTAGTCCCCGTCATGAACAGTCATTAAGTGTACCATAGGACTTCATTTTTGCTATTCCTAAGTTGACTCAGGTACCATGCAACGACCCTACGGCTGGGCCGAGTAGGGTATTAGCGGATCAATATAGAGGTTTACCTTCAAGTTCTAATTCTTTTGGCAGCTCTCAGGTGATTCAGGACTCACAGCCACCCACGGCGAACGAACGGGGGTGCTGGCATCAATCTGAACCATGTCAACCTAATGTTAGAGTTAGTCAGGGAACAGATAGAGATAGTAATAGCAGTGAAGTTTTACCCTCATCAGTCCCAGATTTGTTTTAGCCGCCGGAGGACCAAGCGCCGGATGCGCAACAGGACATACCGGAAGTGCTTGAGTTTAATGAAGAGCCGGAGGAGGCTAACGTACCCTCGGCTCAACAAGGTATAATGTTTGAGGAGTCAGAAGCTAGTTCCCAATCTTCCAGGGGTTCCCATAGTAAGTGTGTGACCACAGAGGAGATAAGTGACATAATGCATAGGGTAATGCAGCAGTACCATGTCTCCTTCTCCTGATTCTCCCTCTAGTCAACCGGTAGCTCCCCCGAGTAGCTCCACGATAAGACCATTAGAGCCTTCAGGTTTTCCCATCCCTCAGTCCTCTTTACCTGCTTTGATTTTACCCCCGACAACGTCAACGGCGGCCGGCACTACAGTGCCAGCCTCTATGACTACCACTAATGTGCGAGTAATTTCTGACATCACTCCTCCCCCCTTAGATGGCACCTCAGAGGAAAGGCCCTATGCCTCTCCTCTACGGGCCGGATTGCTCTTGGATTCAGGTACAACCTTTGAGACCACTCCTAGCACAACCCACTGTTTCAGGGGATCTACCGGTTCCTAGTGAGTGGACTATTGAAATCAACAAGAATAGGAAACTCAGAGCCAAGGATAAGGTAGGGAGATTACTGGACGTTTCTATTAAGGCCATACCCAGTACATATAATGCTGATTTCTTTGTGTTCTCAGCTGCCCCGGCAGTACCGCCGGCCTCATCTGCACGACTCTTTGCAGACTGGTCCAAAGCGGATGGCGTTAATGACATTAAAGCTTTGAATGCACTCACGCCGGAACTGGCTACAGTTCCGGTACTTGATCAGTCACATACACCAGTCCTGCAGATGGGGCGGGTAGGTTTGGTGTCCTTGGGTAGACTGGGAATCAGAGGCGCAGGTATTTGCTTCTACCATTACATCTAAATCCTCCCATCAGGTCCCTCAGGAAATACATACTTGGTTCTCGTTACCTGTTAGTAAGGCAGAGGGGGTGTCGCCAGCCTTGTTCGCTTTCTTGGCGGCACCCAAACTGGCTCTTCACCAATTAGATGAACCCTTTTGTACCCGTCCCCCAGTCCATCTGGATAGGGACTTTAAGTTAAGAAGCAAAGCCTTCAGATTGTTCTCACAATACTTTGTCACTCGCCAGGTCACTTTCGGCCATTGCAGACCAAAATGTGAGAAAAGCCACAGAACTGTCACGTAGGATTTTATTACAAAATTCAATACAATCCCTGGGTGACATTAGAGTAGCTATCATGGAGGCGGTGAGGGCCCGCCAGGACCTAAGAGTGTTTTTAGTAAAGAAGTTACCGGCAGATATTGGTCGCTGGGTAACCCTTTCCCCAGTCTTAACTGCCTCCCTCCTCAGTTCAGAAACGTGGAGTGTAGTGTTCAATATGGTAGACGGGTGGAAGCAGAATACCTCCCAGGCTAAGAGAGAACCGTTTAAGAAACTTTTCAATAAGCCCAAAAGCGGCGGTAAGTCACAACCCCCTCATACTAAACAGTCCTTTCAGGACCCCAGGCCTCCTCCACAGCAGGGAGGTAAGCAGCCCAAGCCCAAACAAGGTAAATACTCAGGTTATAGAGGTAAGTCACACCCCAAACCAAATCAAGGACAGACGTCAGCCAAGACTAGCCAACCGTCTGACACCAACCCACCACCCCCTCCAAAAAACTAGCCAACCAACCTCTCTGTCTCCCGGGGCCGTGCTTAGGCGTGTCGGATTCGAGAGTTGTTCCACCAAACGGACCCAGTCTGCAGACTTGGTCATTCCAAGTATACCACAGAGCCTGGTCCAAGCGAACCTGGGCCAGAACTGTAGTAAGCAAAGGCATCACCTGGCGGTGGATCCGGCGACCTCGACTGCATCAGGCGCTCGAACACAACCACGTTTCGCCGGAGGTGGAGGCCCTGGTCCAAGAAATTATCTCAAAGGTCATTGTCCCGGTAGAACCAACTTGCCTAGTATTCACCTCCAGAATTTTCTTAGTGCCAAAGAGGGACAGTGTGCAGATGCGACCAGTAGTGGATCTCTCGCGTCTGAACACTTACATCATAAATCCATCCTTCAGGATGCTTACAGTAAATCAAGTCAGGCTTACACTTCCGCCGATGGGTTGCATGTGCTCCTTAGACTTCAAAGATGCCTATTGGCATGTCCCTATCAACAAACGATTCCAAAAGTTTCTCGCCTTGAGGGTCAGGCAAGAGACTTATGTCTTTCAGAGACTGCCCTTCGGGTTGAACCTGGCACCGAGAATTTTCACAAAATTAGTCCGGCAAGCCCTTCTGCCATTATTGGCCCAGGGCATAATGGTGTTGTGGTATCTAGATGACTGGCTAGTGGTGGCGGAGTCAAGAGAGTTATGTCACGATCATGTCAACCAAGTAATCAATCATGTACAAACTATAGGTTTGATTCCCGGAGGGAAGTAAAGAAAACCTAATATTTAGTAGGGCCCCGTAATCATTGACGATATTGCCTATTAGTATAATAGTCTCCATTCAACATCCCGCGTCAGCATTTTGAATATACCGCGCGGAAGGATCATGGAGGACTCATCATAAGTGCACGCTTAATTCCCTTATGGGATCGTCATTATGATTGGGTACCCTACAGAAAAAACTCGGTAAAAAATAAAAAAGAAAAAATAACTTAATATCTGTTATCATATGACTTTCCATATGTGGATTTCTTGTGTTGTGCTACCCCGACACCAGGCCCTCTAGCAGCCATCTCGACCTTCATTGAAATACCAAGATCAAACTATAGAAATCAACGAATGGGAAGTGGGATGGTTGGGAGGGACGTTTATCGTCAATGATTACGGGGCCCTACTAAATATTAGGTTTTCTTTTCTTCTCTCCGGGAATCAAACCTATAATTTAATAGTGGCCCCTCCATCATTGACGATATTGCCAGAATACCAAGACTGGAGGGGGACATTCGTGACAATATTCTTAACCTCAGGGAAGAAAAATCCATATAACGTTTGTTAAGTTTTATTGTATGCAAACAATATATTTCTTATAAAATTATAAAAGATTGCAAGCAGTGCGTGACATCAAGAAAATCTGCTTAAGGTCGTTGCACACTGATACGATTGCCCCTCCAGGCGAGTTCCCGACTCGAAATTTCAGCCTGATGCGGCGAATCGGCAACATAATCGTGGATATCAGGAATTAGCCGTGGGTGACTCTCACGGTCCAAGCGACGTATCGGGGGTCGATACAAGATTTTGAGCTGTTCAAAAGTTCATGGGAATCCCCCGAGTCGGGGAAAAACAAAACGGAAAAAAACGGCACAGGAAAAAAAGGCACCGGAAAAAATGTCACAAATTACGGACTAGGAAAAAATGGCACATACAACAAAATATTGTATTAAGAAGTAATAGATCAATAAAATGTGTTTCGATGCAATATGCAATATTGCATAATGTAATTATATATATCTGGTAGTGTACTCATCACAGGTTAGGTTAGGTTAGGTTAGGTTAGAACTTAAGAAACCAGAATTTTGCATAAGGCTGACCGACCCACACAAAGCAGATCCCATTCACACCCAACCCATATTATTCATATGACTATCAAGTTTGCACTTGAAATGTTCTACCGTTCTTGAGCTAACCACACACTTCTACAACTCTGTTCCCAAACCAGTGCTAACCTATATTTTTTCTAAAGCAAAACTTATCCAATTTGAAGCCATTTGAACGGGTAATCTCGCCGTTATTAAGCCTTAATACCTTATTTATATCTCCCTTGTTGATATACTTTTCATCCACTTAAACACCTATATCATATCTCCTATACATCTTCGTCTTGCTAACGAATGCAAGCCAAGGGTTATCAGCCTCTCCTCATATGATAAATTTCTAACAATGAGGATCATTTGCGGTCAATCTTTGTTGGACTGCCTCCAGAGAGTCAATATCCATTCTATAATAAGGACACCAACACTGAACAGCATAGTCCCAGTGAGGTCTCACATTAGGTCAGGTTAGGTTAAATAGAAATATAGTGTAATTAAAGCAAAATATAGAAGTACAATAAATAAAACAAATATATTAACATTATTAAATTCTTGAATAATAAATAAATTAGGAATAAATCCTGGATACTAAAGTTGCCTAATTAAACATTTTGATAGATTTTCATAATATGCGATTTTTTCCTACCCCGAAGAATATGCTTTTTCCCCCCCAGTGCCCTTATTTCCAGTGCGTTTTTTTCCTACATTCGGTCCACACGGCAGGTTTATGCACCAGACGACGTTGATACGGGCCATACGGCTTTGATACGGACCATACGATTGTGATACGGCGAATTTGCGATGGAGACCAGACTCAGACGATTTTTTACAGTTGCCAGGGGATTCTCGCGAACTTTTGAACAGCTCAAAACTTCGTATCGACCCCCAATACGTCGCTTGGACCGTGCGAGTCACCCACGGCTAATTTACGATATCCACGATTATGTTGCTGATTTGCCGTATCAGGCTGACATTTCGAGTCAGGAACTCGCCTGGAGGGGCATTCGTGTCAGTGTGCAACGACCTGGTACCCGATACGTTGCTTGGACCGTGCGAGTCACCCACGGCTAATTTACGATACCCACGATTATGTTGCCGATTCGCTGTATCAGGCTAACATTTTGAGTCGGGAACTCGCCTGGAGGGGCAATTGTGTCAGTGTGCAACCACCTAATTTACTCATGACCAGATCTCAATTCAAGATCTATGCATGATACTTTATGGGGACACGCATGTGTTCCCCTAGATTGAACTATAATTCTGCAGAATTTCGTTCTCACCTTAATACTATTTGTACAATATAATCTATTTGTACAATTTGGTAAAACTGCATAGTTGCAACTTATGCTAGATTTCTGCTTAATCTAAACATAAATAAAATATCTTTGACTGTATAACCAGTTATGATCACAGCTCGTGATTTATCACAGTCTCCGGCGGACGGGGACTTAGTGAAGTATGGGCTATTCCGCACCCCCCCCCCTTTTTAAAACACAACATACATAATAGAACATAACCTACGGAACCTGTTGTCGTAAAGCTACACAGGTACGCTTTGGTTTAGCTAGAGCGACCGACAGGTAACGTGTTAAGAAAGTATTATTGGAAGCCCAAAGTTGAGTATTAGCAATGTCTTCTATAGAAAAATTCTGGAGGAATCTAAGGGAGACTGCCCATTTCCTGATGTCGTGAGCCCTGCCCACGACGCAGGGGTTACTTTCTTTAATTACGTCTACAAGCAAGGAAGCTAACTTTCTTCTTGTAACACGATTACCTGCCTGATTCACCCACAGAGCACCTAGTTGGCGAGGGTGAGCAGCGCTCATAAAATTAGATAAGGCCTGCACAGGGCATAAAATATGATGAGTATGTCCGCGTTTCAATGCCGGAACAGAAAACTCAGAAAATACACGATTGGAATGCTCGTTCTTTGCAATAAATGTGGGAGACGGAGCGATTTGCACATGATCGTGTAGTCTCCCAAACCTAAGGCAGTTAGGTTCGTTGCTCATCGCCGCCAGCTCAGACACCCTATTTCCGGTGGCGAGAGCCATCAGGAATACAGCCTTCTTTAACCCTTATTTAGCGGCGAGCAACATAAGTCGAGTTAAATAAAGCTGGACTATGTGGCGGCGCTCGACATAACTCGAGTGGCAATTTCAGCACGTAATGTGGCTGAGAGAGAGAGACAAGTGGTGGCAGGAGACTAGCGAGCGTATGACTGCTCCAGACCACCGCGGCGAACCTACTGACACAAATCTCAGCTCCCTCCTCCCTCTCTCACTCGCTACATACTCAATTATGTACTGAAAGTACCGAATTACCTGCTTTTTGCACTCGCGTTGCACGGTTATTGCAAGAAAACTATCCATCATACAAGGATCGTTATGGTGTCATTCGAAAGCTCTGTTTATGCCCTTTCAGGGATAGGTACTTGTTTTACGTTCTGGGTCTTATTTAGGCATGAAAATGATCACGTAAACAGCCCTATTTTGGCTAAAAACACCCCGCTGTGCGGTACACATAAATAAACCGCATAGGCCGCTCGTAAGGTGTTAAGAGTGAATCAAAATTCGGCGCATTATTATATTTACGGGACTGAAGTAATGATAAGGCTTTGTCAAGTGAACAGGTGGGCATGAGCTGACGGGGTGGTGGGCGCAGCTTGAAACACGCCCTCATAAAACCTTTCTCCTCCGCCTGCGGTATGGAAAGGCCTGTGAGATCAAAAAAGGGAGTTCTGATGGCAGACAAGTGATTTTTTAACGTGATTACTGAAAAATGTTTGTGCTCAAATAGATAATCTAGGTATTTGAAAATCAAGGCTCTCGAGGCATCTGTTTGGCCTGTGTGATGCACTCCAGTGCTGGGCAACGCAACCTGATTGTACTCCTTGGTACTCCACTGTACCACCCGTGATCTGGCTACCGTCAGCCGCTATGTATATTGAGTGTGACAACTTATAACTATGTTCTTTGTATCTCTGCAAAGGTCTCGTCATGTGCTAACCAGTGGTGGGTTTTGTTTTAAGCCATGTCGAGACCTTCCATTTAATATGTAGTATCAATAGAGAAGTTGATAGATAAGACAATGAGAGTTCAGAGAGAGAGAGTGAGTTAGGCTTCAGAGCAAGAGGGTAGCAACGCGCCGCGCTGCCGGCCGGGTGGTTGCCAGACGTATGGACTGGTTGGCAGCCTTGCCCTTATAGCTAGGCGCGATAGGGTTGGTAGTCCATTGTTGCCTGCCTGGGCTGGGCCCATGTTGTCGTACAGCACACTGCCTGGAGGTTGGCTGCGTGTTCTATGATCAGGTTGCCTAGAACCTTTGAGATTCTAACATCCCTTGCTCTCTCTCCCCACTTCTCACGGTTGCACTCTTTCTCTCTGACGACATTACTCTCATTTCATTCTTCTCTCTATTTAAATGCATAACCTTCCCTTGAGGTCCTAAAGGAGTTTCAGCACTCACCTCTCGTATTACTCTTAGGACAAACATATATTTACATGTATTAGATTTAAGGGGTTAATGTGAACAGCGATCTTCTTGATGAGGATAGTTGGTGAACGTTCTACATGTTCACGAGTTATATGCCCTGCTCATCATCCCATTTGTGACTAGACTGGTGCCATGTGTAAGAGCCCGACCATGCCCAGGAGTTGTCTGTAGAGGGACGAGGACTTAGCCTTGATTTGCATACCGAGCCAGGAGCGAGTGTAGCACCCGAGACTACAGCTCGCTCGTAGTGCCGGTATAGTAGAGTAACGTAATTTATCTGTCCTTGTGTTCTCTACAGTCTTCTCCTGGGTTCTCGCTTTCGGTGCTGGGACTCGTTGTTCCTGTGACTTGGCCTGCTAGCTAGAACACATGGGGATGATGAGTGGGATATATCTTTATTTTACTATGCATTGCAGCTCTCTTTAAGTATATATCTATAACACTTTACAATACACATTACTCACACACAAGACAACACTATTAATACTTTCATGTATCAATTAACTGCACTGTCGTTTTGCTGCTGTGTCCGGAGTTCTGTTGCGTAGGGCGCATACGGACTCGGAGGGGAGACAGAGTGAGAGAAGCGAAGTAGCCTATGCGGTAGTAGGCTACCGGCGCAGTACTGTTGCCTGCAACCTTTTAGTTATTCCAAGTATAGATTCATTATTATAATAAGTGACTACTATTTATGTTCCTCCCATGTGTATTATTAGGTATCTACTGGATCATGAACATCTTGTATGCTACATGCTAGTGCATGTTAGTAGGGGACAGTTAGTGTAGTGCACGCGCTTTCAAGTAGGCGTGTACATTTGTCATTTAGCATTTCACTGTCATACCTTTAGCCTGCTTCTATTCTACATTATTAGAGGCTTAATATTAACGTAGTTTCTTGAGTATTGCATTTCTTTAGTAATAACGTAACCTATAAATGTCTGAGGGAGTTTAGCCTCATAGCCTACCCCTGTTGTACACTTTCGCCGAGTTAAGGTACCTCGTTACCTTAGACGATAACTCTGTAGGGCGTTGGTGCTTTTGTTGTCTGGAGCATATAGTATTTGGGACTGGAATCGAGCGTGTCGTTGTCACTTAAGCCATTTCTGTCCTACGATCAAGAATCCCGAATATGTATTGCCGATCCAGCCGTAACAAAATGGCGACCTTGCACAAGATTCAGTAGTATCCTATCACATGTTTTTTGGAGAACTATTCTATGCTACCTAGTAGAGCTGGCTAGAATTTTCTTGCATATTGGAGGAATTTGTATTGTGTCATTATTGTATTGGTGGACTTGCAGATTGTTTCGTTAGGTGTCTAGAGTAGAGTCATTCAAGCATCTTTAACATTTTGTGAGTCGAGACTGCAATTAGTAATAAGCACTTTTTTTTTGAACAGCAATTGTATAACCAGCACTATGTCTAATGACTCATCATTTACGGGGGAGGATAACACGGTACAGCCTAGTGACCAGCAAGTACAGCAGATATTTAGGGAGGGGAGTGTTATAAGTGGAGAGAGGGATGCCCGGGCATTTTTGCAGACACCTTTGACCGAACAGCGCCTGCAGGCTATTGATTGTTACGGTCTTCGCTGTTTAGCCACGGTTTTGGGGCGGGACTGTCCTGACAGTTGGCCCAAGAAGAATTTGGTGGCATGTTTGTTGGGTGATGGCGATGGGGCAGTGGGTGGAGTGGGGTCTTGGGGGGTTCCCTCCAAGCCTCCATTCCACTCTACCCCTGAGCTGGGCCCTCAGCCAGCGAGTCTTAGCACGATGCAGCAGGAGGGTTCTCAATGGCAAGCTGGCTTACCCGTAAACACGTCTCGGTGTGGATCCCCCATTTTGTGCTTTCCCCCCCCAGGCCTGTCTCCTGAGATGTTATTTCAGCTAGAACTAGCTAAGCTTAAGTTGCGAGAGAGTCAACAGGCTAGTATAGAACGGATTAAGCTGCAGGAGACTCAGATACAACAGGCTAGTATAGAACGGATTAAGCTGCAGGAGACTCAGATACAACAGGCTAGTATAGAACGCATAGAGGTTGCTAGAATCCAAGCCAATCAGGATGCAACCAGGTACCAGGCTGAAATGGATGTCGAGAAGTCTAGAGTAGAGACCACGGGGCGTCATCTCGGTGGTGGGCACCGGGTTACAGACTCACTTTCGCATTTAATTAAGTTAGTACCCGCATTTGATGAGACAGCAGTGACTGAGTTTTTTGCTCGTTTCGAAAAGAAGTGTCGTGAGTATGACTGGCCGGAGGTTAAATGGGCAGCATTAGTTTCATCATGTCTAGTGGGTAAGGGGTTGAAAGCCTACGATGCACTGTCACTGGACGAGAGTGTCGTGTATGGACTGGTGAAGGAGGCTGTGCTCCGGGCCTACGAACTGCAACCCGAAACTTATAGATTGAAGTTCTGTGGCGTGAATAAGAAGAGCGACGTCAGTTTTATGGAGCACGCACGGGACTTAACAGATGCATGTAATAACTGGTTTCGGTCCGAGCACGCAGAGTCGGCTGAGGAAATTAAGCAACTTTTCTATCTGGAACAGTTTTACAAATGTACTGGAACCGATCTAACGCTGAACATTAAGGAAAAATGTCCCAAGACAGTAGAGGAGGCTGCCAAGATGGCAGACCTCAGATTATCATTGATTCGTGGTTGCGGTGCCGCTCAGAGGGCTGAGTCAGGGCAGAAGGGGCGCTATACCCCACCCACCAGAGTTTTCGATAATAACAAATCCTATGACACACATAACCACACTAAAAGCATTGCACCTAATAACACCTACAAACACAAGCCTCTCCCGTTTACTAAAGGTCAGGCCCCTTCTTCGCCCGCACAAGGGAAGAAGCCCATTGGGGATGTGAAATGTTACAAATGTCAGAAGCTAGGCCATTATTCACGTGAGTGCCCTAGTAACACTCCCGCTAAGCCGGTGTCATTGGTTCACAGTATCGGTGTGTCTCTGAAGGCTGCAGCAACTGCCCGGGGTAGGTTGTCAGCAGCTGAGGCACACGCGGTAAAGAAGCGTACGGAAGGCTCGACACCTGTCCGGGACACTTTCTGTAGCCATCGGGGACACGGGTTTGTGAGCTGGGGGAGTGAACTACGGAGGGTTGACTTGTTGAGGGATACGGGGGCTTCGCAAACTTTGTTGAGGAACTTCACAGGGAAACCGATAAATGCGGCCAGAGTTGTTGTGGTGCAGGGTATAAATGCTACGAGGTCATACCCACTTGTGAGGTTGGAGTTGAGAGTGGGAGAGGTGTGCAGGGAGCTGGATGTAGGGATCGTTGAGTGTTTGCCAGTTGAGGGCGTCGACCTTCTTCTCGGCAACGACTTTGCGGTGCCCACTTCCGGGACTCCACCCTTAGTCGTTGCCGAGAGGGCGGCCGACGTGGATGGTGAGAATCGGGAATGGGTTGGGAGGTGCCAACAGGATGAGATGGCCTGTGTGGTAACCCGATCTCGCTCTGCGGCTCCTGCACAGCCTAGCACTCAACCTCGGGGACAGTGGAGGAAGGATCAGGAGAAGGTTGCTAAGGGCAGGAAAAGGGACATTGATTCTGCTGCACTTCTCGGTGATTCGGTACTTGGACCTATAATAAACATGGGAGTTGACTCTGGCCCAGAGATGGTGTGTAACAAGGCAGAGTTGGGTAAGACTTCGCGTGAGGCAAGAGCTGTAGCGAGAGCCACTAAGGCAGTAGAGCCTACTAGCCGGGGTAATGTCTTATTACAAAACCATCTTGATGCATTGACGCCCGGGGACATTAGTGAGCAGCAGCTGCAAGACGCTAGCCTAGCTCGTTATAGCAATGGTGCCATAGAGTTGGAGGAAGATGGGGATGCGAAGCCGGGAGATTTCTTTAGGCTCAACAGGATATTGTACCGCAGATTTTTAGACCCCAAATCGAAGTGGGAGGGCGGTGCGAGGGTAGTAGACCAGGTGGTTGTTCCAAATAAGTATAGAGAGTCCTTATTGTGTCTGGCGCATGATGTGCCGGTGGCGGGTCATTTGGGGGTAACAAAAACATTGGCGGCATTGGGCAGGTTTTTCTGGTGGCCTGGGGTCAAGGCTGATGTCTGTGCATGGGTGGCTGGGTGTGCGACCTGCCAGACAACGGGGAAGCCTAACCAGACAATCCCGAAGGCACCTTTGTTTCCCATACCTGTCACCGGGCCTCCGTTCAGCAAAGTTGTAGTAGATTTGGTTGGCCCTTTCCCGCAATAAATGGCAATAAATTCCTGTTGACAATCATGGATGTGGCTACGAGATACCCGGACGCATACCCCATGAGAAACGGCTCGGCAAAGGCAGTTGTTAAAAACTTATTATTGTTCTGTTCCCGCTATGGATTTCCACGTGAGGTGCAGTCAGACCAGGGGAGCAATTTTACATCCAAATTGTTCAAGCAAACCCTTCAGTGGCACGGTATATGTTCTGTAGTGTCGTCAGCCTACCATCCCGAGAGTCAGGGAGTCTTGGAGCGGTGGCACTCGACCCTGAAGAGTATGCTACGCTGTTACTGTGCAGAACATGACACTGATTGGGATTTGGGTCTGCCGTATGTTCTGTTCGCTGCACGTGAAGTCCCAGGAGAGAGCCTGGGGTTCAGTCCAAATCAGCTAGTCTTTGGCCATAATGTGAGAGGACCTTTAAGTATGGTGAAAGAGATCTGGGAGGGCGAAGAGAAGCCGGGGTCTGTACTTAAATATGTCCTTGAGAGACGGGAGAGACTTATAGGTTGCATGGCAGCGGCAGGTAATAACTTGGTTAATGCACAGGCGGTCATGAAGCACCAGTATGACGCCAAGGTGAAGCTTCGGGAGTTTTCGGTGGGTCAGGAGGTAATGTTGCTTTTACCTTTGCCTGGACACCCCCTTTCTGCCAAGTTCATTGGGCCGTATGTGGTGGCTAAGAAACTGTCCGACCTTGATTATCTCGTTGCAACACCTGACCGTCGGAAAAAACATCAGTTATGTCATGTTAACCTCATGAAAGAGTATGTGAGACGCCCCTCAGAGCCTCTCACTGTCCCTGTGCTGGCCTGCAGCGGCCAGGGTGGAGAAGGAGGTGGGGACAGTCATGCTGCTGAGGAGGATAGCTGGGACTGTGTCATTTCCGCGGAACAGTGGGCGGGGAATACTGAACAAGAGGCTAGGCAAGCTGTAAGTCACCTGCCTGAGCACCAGGGTGCTGCTGTCCTAGGCCTGTTCAGGTCATACCCCTCTGTTTTCGCCGAACACCCAGGTCTCACTACTCAGGTAACGCACGACGTGGACGTCGGTGATAATGTGCCCTTCAAGTCAGTGCCCTACCGTGTGCCCCCGGTAAAGTTGCCAGCTTTACGGGAGGAGTTAAAGTACATGGTTGAGAGAGGGATGATCACTGAAGGTTATGTGAAGTGGACATCACCCGTCACGTTGCAGCCAAAACCTGACGGCAAGGTGCGGTTCTGCATAGATTTTCGTAGGCTAAATGGCTTGACCACTACCAACCCTTACCCTTTGCCTCGAGTTGACGACAGCGTGGACAAGATAGGGAATGCAAAGTACCTTACTAAAATTGATCTTGTAAAAGGCTACTGGCAAGTACCCCTGTCGGACCGAGCTAAGCAAGTTTGTGGTTTTGTGGTAGATGGCAAGACCTACCAATGTAACGTAATGCCTTATGGGCTTAAGAACGCACCTGCCACGTTTCAGAACCTGATGAACGATATTTGTGACGAAATCCCTAACTGCACGGTCTACCTTGATGACGCGATAGTATATGATGACGATTTTGAAAATCACCTAAGGCACTTAGAGACCCTGTTTGGGAAGTTGCACGATGCTGGGCTGGTGGTGAACCTGAGGAAGTGCGAGTTTGTAAAGGCTACTGTGCAGTATCTTGGCTTTGTGGTCGGGTTAGGCCGGGTGTGCCCCCCCCTGAGCAAGATACAGGCTATCAATATGTTTCCCAGGCCCACCACTAAGCGCCAGGTCATGCGGTTCCTAGGTATGATAGGCTATTATAGGCGCTTCATCCGGGGATACTCTACTGTCTTAGCACCGTTAACTGATCTACTGTCGAAGTCAGTGAAGTTCTGTTGGGCTGCGGAGTGTCAGAGGGCTTTCGACCTAGTCAAGCACCTGCTGTGTACACATCCGATTTTGAGGGCCCCAGACTTCTCCAGGAGTTTTCAGCTGGCGACTGATGCCAGCGGTGTGGGTGCCGGGGCAGTGTTACTGCAGACTGATTCCGAGGGCTTGGAACACCCAGTGAGCTTCTTTTCTCGCAAGTTTAATTCGGCACAAAGGAATTACTCGACTATAGAGAAGGAGCTTCTGGCTATCGTTTTGTCGCTCAAACATTTCGAAGTTTATGTTCCAGCCTACGGCCCGGTAGTGACGATTTATACGGACCATCATCCCTTGAAATTCCTAAATCAGTTTCACAATCGGAATATGCGGTTGACCAGGTGGTCCCTAATGCTCCAAGAGTATAATCTCAACATTCAGCATATTGCCGGGAGTGAGAACGTGATAGCAGATTGTCTATCAAGGGTTGATGATCCAAGATAGTCGTGCACGGTGTGTGGGTTGAGCAGGAGTAAAATTAGGCTATCATAACGCCGTCCAAAAAGATTATAAAACAATAAAATAAACGAGAAATACTCTTTCTTTTTTTTAGTTTTGTAACTCTTTATTGTTGTAGCATGATGCATGCGATATTGTGTTTTATGTATAATTCACACTTCAGTTGTTGTGCACCTTTTGCAATTAGTGGCAGCTAAGGGTAGCAGGTCGGTTGGTTGCCTGTCAGATTTTGATAATGCTTCTAAGGTCGATTATCTAAAATCTTGGGGGGGCTGTGACGCACTCCAGTGCTGGGCAACGCAACCTGATTGTACTCCTTGGTACTCCACTGTACCGCCCGTGATCTGGCTACCGTCAGCCGCTATGTATATTGAGTGTGACAACTTATAACTATGTTCTTTGTATCTCTGCAAAGGTCTCGTCATGTGCTAACCAGTGGTGGGTTTTGTTTTAAGCCATGTCGAGACCTTCCATTTAATATGTAGTATCAATAGAGAAGTTGATAGATAAGACAATGAGAGTTCAGAGAGAGAGAGTGAGTTAGGCTTCAGAGCAAGAGGGTAGCAACGCGCCGCGCTGCCGGCCGGGTGGTTGCCAGACGTATGGACTGGTTGGCAGCCTTGCCCTTATAGCTAGGCGCGATAGGGTTGGTAGTCCATTGTTGCCTGCCTGGGCTGGGCCCATGTTGTCGTACAGCACACTGCCTGGAGGTTGGCTGCGTGTTCTATGATCAGGTTGCCTAGAACCTTTGAGATTCTAACATCCCTTGCTCTCTCTCCCCACTTCTCACGGTTGCACTCTTTCTCTCTGACGACATTACTCTCATTTCATTCTTCTCTCTATTTAAATGCATAACCTTCCCTTGAGGTCCTAAAGGAGTTTCAGCACTCACCTCTCGTATTACTCTTAGGACAAGCATATATTTACATGTATTAGATTTAAGGGGTTAATGTGAACAGCGATCTTCTTGATGAGGATAGTTGGTGAACGTTCTACATGTTCACGAGTTATATGCCCTGCTCATCATCCCATTTGTGACTAGACTGGTGCCATGTGTAAGAGCCCGACCATGCCCAGGAGTTGTCTGTAGAGGGACGAGGACTTAGCCTTGATTTGCATACCGAGCCAGGAGCGAGTGTAGCACCCGAGACTACAGCTCGCTCGTAGTGCCGGTATAGTAGAGTAACGTAATTTATCTGTCCTTGTGTTCTCTACAGTCTTCTCCTGGATTCTCGCTTTCGGTGCTGGGACTCGTTGTTCCTGTGACTTGGCCTGCTAGCTAGAACACATGGGGATGATGAGTGGGATATATCTTTATTTTACTATGCATTGCAGCTCTCTTTAAGTATATATCTATAACACTTTACAATACACATTACTCACACACAAGACAACACTATTAATACTTTCATGTATCAATTAACTGCACTGTCGTTTTGCTGCTGTGTCCGGAGTTCTGTTGCGTAGGGCGCATACGGACTCGGAGGGGAGACAGAGTGAGAGAAGCGAAGTAGCCTATGCGGTAGTAGGCTACCGGCGCAGTACTGTCGCCTGCATCCTTTTAGTTATTCCAAGTATAGATTCATTATTATAATAAGTGACTACTATTTATGTTCCTCCCATGTGTATTATTAGGTATCTACTGGATCATGAACATCTTGTATGCTACATGCTAGTGCATGTTAGTAGGGGACAGTTAGTGTAGTGCACACGCTTTCAAGTAGGCGTGTACATTTGTCATTTAGCATTTCACTGTCATACCTTTAGCCTGCTTCTATTCTACATTATTAGAGGCTTAATATTAACGTAGTTTCTTGAGTATTGCATTTCTTTAGTAATAACGTAACCTATAAATGTCTGAGGGAGTTTAGCCTCATAGCCTACCCCTGTTGTACACTTTCGCCGAGTTAAGGTACCTCGTTACCTTAGACGATAACTCTGTAGGGCGTTGGTGCTTTTGTTGTCTGGAGCATATAGTATTTGGGACTGGAATCGAGCGTGTCGTTGTCACTTAAGCCATTTCTGTCCTACGATCAAGAATCCCGAATATGTATTGCCGATCCAGCCGTAACACCTGACTCTACAATCCAGGTCGTAAAAGTTTTCCAGTGTGACTGGTATTGTCTCCTGGTAGACATAGTATACTGGTTCAAAAGCTTGTTTGTGACACTGTCCCCAAATTTAGCTAACAATTTTCCCTTGTAAATGTCCATAAGGCAAAACTGAGCGAGGTCTGAAGGTTGCCAACCATCTCTAAGTGGAAGGCGGAGACCGGGAGCAACACCGGGGTCTTGCACCATTCCTGCAATTGGTGGTACCATGCCTGGGCCGGCCATAACGGCGCGATCATCGAGACTAAGCCCCGGTAACCCCTCAGTTTGTGAATCACTCTGCACATTAGTACAGAATCTGGTGGAAGAAAAAGATAAATTGAAGTCCACTTGTTCCAATCCTCCAGTAATGCATCTGGTCCCCCTGCCGGGGTTACCCCGCGGCGAGTTAGGAAGAGAGGGAGTCTGTGATTCTCCTCGGATGTGAACAGATCCACTTGTGGATGGTAAGGCTTAGCAATCATCTTGTCGAAGACGGTTTGTTTGATAGCCCATTCTACTAGGTTGCTCCGCCTCTGAGACAGGGTGTCTGCCCAGATGTTCGACACGCCGGGAAGGTATGCTGCATGCAGATGGATGCCCAGCGATTCGGCTAGGGCAAAAATCTGTTCTGACAATTTTAGCCACTCTCGAGACCTCACTGAGCCCTGCTTCTGAATACAATGGACTGCGGTGAGGTTGTCCATACGGAACGCTAATGACTTGTCTTGCAAGGACATCCCATGATCTTGTAGGAAAAAGAGAGGAACTAAAAGCTCTTGCTTGTTGATATGACAAAAGTTGGCGTGGGGCCAAGTGCCTTGCCCTTGATGGCCTAGATTCGATTGATAACCCCAACCTAGAGCCCCTGAAGCGTCTGTGTCTACCCATACCGTAGGCTGGGGAAGAAACCCATGTCATTATTGAGTAAAGCATTTCCGGCTTGGCCCAGACCAATAGCAAGCTGTGAATTAATGGAGGAATTGGCCATAATTTCTTCTCCGGCGAGAGGAAAAACTTTGTTGCCTTCCAAGATTAACCTTTTCACTTTCAACCGGCCCAACTTCACAGTTAATTGGATGCAGTTGAGAGAGCCGACCAGGGAATCCCACGTTTTCCTGGTTGTATTCAGACTGTGGAGAAAACGGAACAGTTTCCGGCGAAATCTGTTCCGGTTGTCCACACTCTGAGTAAGAGTGAGATTGGTGGTGTCCCAGACCAGCCCTATCCACTGAATGTTCCTTGTGGGGACAAGGAGAGACTTCGCCAAGTTCACCTTGAACCCTAGGTTGTGCACATGACTTAATACTTGGTTTACATGGTTGTGACATAACTCCTCTGACTTTGCCACCACCAGCCAGTCGTCTAGATACCAAAACACCTGAATGCCCTGGGCTAACAAAGGGAAAAGGGCTTGCCGGACTAATTTTGTGAAAATTCTCAGTGCCAGGTTCAACCCGAAAGGCATTCTTTGAAAGACATAAGTCTCTTGCCTGATCCTCAGAGCGAGGAATTTTTGGAACCTTTTGTTTATAGGGACATGCCAATAGGTGTCTTTGAGGTCTACTGAGCACATCCAGCCTTGTGGCGGAAGAGAGAGCCTGATCTTATTGACTGTAAGCATCCTGAAGGGTGAATTTATGATAAATGTGTTCAGATGTGAGAGATCTACTACTGGTCACATTTGCACACTGTCCCTTTTCGGCACTAAGAAAAGTCTGGAGGTGAATACTGGGCAAGTTGGTTTGACTGAGACAAGGACTTCTTTTGAGATCATTTCGTGGACTAGGGCCTCCACCTCCTGTGAAACATATTTGTATTCCAGCGCCTGACGCAGTCGAGGCCGCTGGAGCCACCGCCAGGTGATTCCTTTGATACTGCCTTCTTGGCCCAAGTCTTCCTGGGCCAAGCTAAGCGGAATGACCGGAACGACCCCGGCTGCAGACCGGGGCAGTTTGGTAAAGCTACTCTCGAATCCGGTAACCTTAAGCATGGCACTGGGAGATTGAGAGGCTGGGTGGCTAGTTTTTTGGAGGGGGTGGTGGGTTGGTATCAGACGGCTGGCTAGTCTTGGCTGACGTCTGCCCCTGATTTCGCTTCTGATTGGGCTTACCTTTATATCCAGAGTATTTACCTTGTCTGGGTTTGGGCAGAGCACCTCCCGGCTGAGGAGGAGTTCTGGGATCACGAAAGGATTGTTTAGCCTGTTGCTGGTGAGACTTACCTCCACTCTTAGGCTTGTGAAAAGGTTTCTTAACAGGGTCCTTCTTAACTTGGGAGGTACCCTGCTTCCACCCATTTACCAGATTGAACACTACACTCCAAGTTTCTGCGGTAAGTAGGGAGGCCGTAAGAACCGGTGAAAGAGTTACCCGGCGGCCAATGTCCTCCGGTAACTTCTTCACTCTATCTCTATGCACTCTCAAATCCTGGCGGGCTCGAGCCGCTTCCATGATTGCAATTCTGATGTCACCCAAGGTCTGAATAGAGTTTTGCAATAAGAGTCTTCTAGATAAATCAGTGACCTTCCTAACCTGAGGGTCAGCAATGGCCGATATGGTTCTGTTAAGGGAGACAGCAATCTGGCGATTAACTAGATACTGAGAGAACTGCCGGTAAGCTTTGTTCCTTAATTTAAAGTCCCTTTCAAGGTGAGCTGCCGGAGGCGTACAAAAAGGTTCATCTAATGAGTTAAGGGCTACATTGGGTGCCGCCAGGAAGGCAAACAGAGCCGGCGACACCCCATCAGCCTTAGAGACAGGCAACGAAAAATACTGATGCGTTTCCTGTGGAACCTGATGTGAGGACTTGGAAGTGATTGTTGCAGCAAATAATTGAGCCTCTAATTCCCAGTCTACCCAGGGACCTGCCCCTATCCGCCCCATCTGCAGGACTGGTGTATCCGTTTGGTCTAGTACCGGAAGTGTATCCATTTCCGGCGTAAGAGCATTTAAAGCCTTGACATCATTCACGCCATCAGCTTTTGACCAGTCTGCAAAGAGCCGTGCAGAAGAGGCGGAAGGGACTGCCGGGGCCGCAGTATACACAAAAAAGTCTGGTTTATATGAACTGGGTATACCTCTAATCAATACATCCAGTAACCTCCCTGCCTCATCTTTAGCTCTAAATTTCCTGCTCTTGTTTATCTCAATATTCTATTCAGTGGGGACCGGTAGGTCTCCTGAAATGGTGGGTTGTGCAGATTGTGGGTACAGTGGCGTCGCCGGAACCCAAGAGCAGTCAGGGCCATAGAGGAGAGGCATAGGGCCTTTCTTCTGTGGTGCCTTGTCTAGTGGGGGGGGGGAGTGATATCAGCAATGACCCTCACATTGGTGGTCGTCACCGTGGCCGGCACTGTAGTGCCTGGAACCGCGGACGCCGCCAGGATCAGAGAAGGCAGAAAGCCTGGAGATACTAGAGGTCTTATCATTGATTGACTGGGGGCAACTAATGGCTGATAAGCAGGAGGATCAGAAGAGACAGGGAGATTATACTGTTACATAACCCTATGTAATATATCACTGATTTCATCCGAAGTAACACACTTACTATGAGAGTTCCTCGAGGATTGTGAACTTACTTCAGACTCCTCACCTGTAATAGTCTGCTGAGCCGGGGCTAAGGGCACTTCCTCCGGCTCCCTACTTAACTCAGAGCCATCCTGTTGTGGCTCCGGTACCTGTTCCACTGGAGGCCACATTAAATCTGGGACTGATGAGGGTACCATGTCCATACTCTCCTCATCCCTTAGTTCTTGGAATTCCCTTCTGTGCCTCAGAGACGGTTCTGACTGCCGCCAGCACCCACCTGCCGTGGGTGGCTGAGAGTCCTGAATTATTTGAGGGCTGTCATCAGTTTGTGAACCTGACGGAAAACCCTTGTAATGGTCAGCCAGGACCCGTCTTGGGCCGGCGGATTGGACACTACGTGGCACATAGTTTAATTTGGGGATCGCAAAGGTAACCTGAGATGGGACACTTAATGATTGTTCATGACTAGGAGTGGAACCCGTAGCCTCTATCCCCACTTCCGAGTCGCCAGAATCAACCTGAGGCGTGTCAGACGCAGGGGTAGAGGGAGGCGGTTGCAGGGTCCCCTTCCAGCTCCCACTACGTGGCGTACCAGCCGATGACTCAGAGTTCTCTTTCCGGCGCTTGAGGGACCGGGAAGAGTCAGTTGAAGTGCCGAGATTGCCTTCGAGGGGACCTAGACCTGGACTTAGATTTCCGCTTCGGAGAGGGTGATCGTCTCCTCTTCGGGGAGGGGGGGGGGGGGAACCTCAGTTAGTTCGTTGTCAATGCCACTACTGCTACTCACTACCTCTTTTGTGAGGGCTTTCGACTTGACTTTAGGCTTAACAGATTTATATGAGGCGAGTTTAGTTAAAGGAGACTTGATAATCAACTTTTCCCAAAGGGCTTCATCATCACAATGAAGTGCCTTATGGGCTGTGTCTTTAGCATAAGATTTAAAAATAGCTTTAATCTCTTGCAGTGCTGCCAAGCACAAGAAGTCTTTCTTGGAGAATAAGGCGTCTTTGAGCTCAGAGCAAACAAAACAACGCCGCGACACCCACAAGCCTCTAGAGCGGTCTAAACATTTAACGCATTTCAAACATAACTTATGAGCGAAAATGGGCAACATGGAACAGGTAGGAGTAGCGCATAACTCAAAGCGAGGCATGATGGATAAAGGCCCCCCCTCCCCCCCGCAGGAATCAGCCCCCCCAACGCCGCCGGTGCTGCAGTCACTAAGGAGCCGGGGATTCTGGAAATAGACAATTTCCAGGAATCAATGCTCATAAGGATAACCTGCGAGGTGTTAATACATTCTACCTCGAGTCCGCCGGAAAGTTAGCTATAGTTCACAACTACTCTTCCGCTGGACCCGCCGTGAAAAAACCTGGGGTTTTCTCGTATAAGCTGATTGAAACTGCTTACCTATGGCAAAAGCCACAGGCCCATTGACTAATAGTGTATGATTATCCCTTACTAAAGCACTAGAGAGATAATGAAACGAGTTTGGATAACGAATCTTAACACTTGTACACTTGACTATGGCACCGCAGGGCGATTGGTCGTGTAACTAATATGGTCAGGGCGAGTTAACTCGGCGAACCGAGTTATAAGCTCCCATAGGAATTTGCACTTCCGCCGGAAGGGATGTGGTTCAGCTATACCACGCCGGGACATTTGGTTGCTCCCTACCCGTTTTGAAGATGGATAACCTGGGCCCTGCTGCAAGAGGCCGCTGGAAAAAACAACCAAAATTTTAGAGAGGGGAGACAAAAGCACAGCTTCCTCCTCCAAAACCCACATTACATAATTTTATAATATATATAAATATAGGGACGTCTCCCAAACCCCCAAAACATGGAAGCACACATGTTCATCACTAGGGGTACATAAAGGCAAAATAAGTACAGAGAATTCAGAATCCTAAATTACCTGTAGCCTAGACCAGAGACCCCTAACCAGGCTGACCATGAGGTTCGAAGCGATGTCCCAGCCGACGACGCTCCGGAGACCCAGCCACAGCACACAGACGAGGGGAGGCCCATGATAAGCACCAAGCTTATGTCTACTACTAAATGCGACATAAGAGATAGACAAACCAAACTGAAATGATTACTGATTACGAATTACCGATATTTACTATAGGATGTAAGGTATCTTAAAATAACCCCCTAGAAATACTTTCTCTAAAGTATCTATTTCTTTATCCTCCCCATTTTCCCCAGCTAACCTAATCCCACAAGGACCCCAATGGAAATACGCCTAACGGCCTTATTGGGTTATCCTTAGTTGGAATTATGCAAGGCTGGTACATGTCATATTTGTAACATACTATGTGGTACCAACTCTGTAAATTGCTAACTGAATAAATATTATTATTATTATTATTATTATTATTATAGGGGCCTAAAAGCAAATTACGAACTCTGGAAGGTGGAGCACGACGTGCAGGCACCCTTAGACCAGAGCATTTGCTAAAACTCATAATTAACTATGCCACTGCCTCAATATTGACCGTCTGTAGCATAACTTGTAGAATGGTAGCCTCCTAGCTATGTAACAAAAGCTAAAGGCGCCAAAACAATATAATATAACACACGTGGCGCGACGATCCTGGGATGCGTAAGCGCCTGTTACAATAATACCCTAATTTACATTCTTCCTGCAGCCATACCAATAGGGTAACCGTTGCTAGCTAATCTGAACCTTGTTACTACAACGCAGGTGTATACAAATGAGTAAGGACTCACTAGAAAGCGCTGGAACGAAGAATAAAGCCGAGCACGGCAAATCCCTTATTGCTAGGATGGACGCGGAAGGAGGAAGGTCGAGATGGCCGCTAGAGGGCCTGGTGTCGGGGTAGCACAACACAAGAAATCCACATATGGAAAGTCATATGATAACAGATATTAAGTTATTTCTTCTTTTTTATTTTTTACAGTTTTTTCTGTAGGGTACCCAATCATAATGACGATCCCATAAGGGAATTAAGCGTGCACTTATGATGAGTCCTCCATGATCCTTCCGCGCGGTAGATTCAAAATGCTGACGCGGGATGTTGAATGGAGACTATTATACTAATAGGCAATACCGTCAATGATGGAGGGGCACTATTAAATCCTAGGGTTCAAGGTGAACTTGGCAAAGTCTCTCCTTGTTCCCACACGGGAAATTCAGTGGATAGGGCTGGTCTGGGATACCGCCAATCTGACTCTGACTCAGAGTGTGGACAATCGCAACAGATTTCGCAGGAAACTGTTACGTTTTCTCCACAGTCTGAATATGACAAGGAAGACGGGGGAGTCCCTGGTCGGCTCACTCAACTGGATCCAATTAACTGTGCAGTTGGGCCGGTTGAAAGTAAAGAGATTAATCATGGAAGGCAACACATTTTTCCCACTACTGCCGGAAGGAAAACCATGGCCGATTCCTCAATTAATTCACAACTTACTGTCGGTCTGGGCGAAGACCGAAACACTGCACTCTGTAACAACATGGGTTTCTCCTCCTCCTTCGGTATGGGTAGACACAGACGCTGCTGGAACACTAGGGTGGGGGTATCAGTCCAATCTAGGCCATCAAGGGCAGGGCACTTGGGCCCAGAACGAGTCATGGCACATCAACAAACAAGAGCTTCTAGTTCCTCTATATTTTCTCCAAGCCCACGGCTCGTTGTTGCAAGGGAAGTCAATCGCGTTTTGGATGGACAACTTAATTGCGGTCCATTGCATTCAGAAGCAAGGTTCAGTGAGGTCTCGAGAGTTGCTAGTAGTGTCAGAACAGATTTTTGCTCTAGCCGTATCGCTGAGCATTCATCTGCATGCTTCATACCTCCCAGGCATGTCGAACGTCCGGGCGGATGCTCTGTCCCGGCGACAGAGCACTTTAGTAGAATGGGCTCTCAAACTAACCGTCTTCGACAAGATGATTGCCAAGCCTTACCATCCACAAGTGGATCTGTTCGCATCCGAGGATAATCACAAGCTCCCTCTCTTCCTTACCCGCCAGGGGCTAACTCCGGCGGGGGGACCAGATGCGTTACTGGAGGACTGGAACAGGTGGAATTCCATCTATCTATTTCCGCCACCAGACTCTGCTCTAATGTGCAGGGTAATTCACAAACTAAGAGGTTACCGGGGCTTAGTCTCGATGATCGCGCCTTTATGGCCGGCTCAGGTGTGGTATCGCCAGTTGAGAGAATGGTGCAGGGACCCGGTGTCGCTCCCGGTCTCCATATTCCACTTAGAGACGATTGGCAACCTTCAGACCTCGCTCAATTTTGCCTTTTGGACATTTACAATGCCAAATGGCTAGCTCAGTATGGGGAAAGTGTCACTAGTAAACTTATGAACCAATATACTTTATCTACCAGGAGGCAATACCAGTCGCATTGGAAAACTTTTACGAACTGGATTGTAGAGTCAGGACAAACCAATGCCTCAGGAGCCCTGGTTTTCAAATACTTAGATTATTTATTTGAGCAGAAGCATTTTTCCGTTGTTACGTTAAAGAATCACTTATCTGCCATCAGAACTCCCTTCTTTGATCTCACTGGTCTCTCGATACCGCAGGCGGAGGAGAAAGGGTTTATGAGGGCGTGTTTCAAGCTACGCCCACCACCACGTCAGCTCATGCCCACCTGGTCGCTTGATAGGGCCTTATCTTTGCTTCAATCGTGCAAATAAAATAATGCGCCGGATTTTGCTTCATTACTTAAAAAGGCTGTGTTCCTGATGGCTTTAGCTACAGGAAATAGGGACTCTGAGCTGGCGGCGATGAGCAACGAACCTAATTGCCTCAGGTTTGGGAGACTGCACGACAATGTCCAAATCGCGCCGTCCCCCACATTTATTGCTGAGAATGATCACTCTGATCACGTTTTTTCAGAATTTTCTGTTCCGACGTTAAAACGCGGACACACTCATCAATCAGAGTCATCATATTTTATGTCCAGTGGAGGCCTTAGTTAAGTTTATGAGGGCAGCTCACCCTCAACAACCAGGCTTTCTAGGGGTGAACCAGAGAGGTAATCGTGTTACTAGGAGAAAATTGGCTTCTCTATTAATAGTCCCCCTATATAAGGGCAAAGGGGAAAGAGGAGTGTGTGGTATCCACCGAGGAATATGTCCTCTAAGCGTAGTAGGGAAGGTATACAGTAGGGTAGTGATTGAGAGAGTGAGAGTGAGAACGGAGAAATGGATAGGCGACGAGCAGGGAGGTTTTTAGGAATGGAAGAGGATGTGTAGATCAGATTTTTACCCTGAATTGTGTTGTGGAGAAATATCTGGAGAAGAAACAAAAGGTGTATGTTGCCTTTATGGACTTGGAGAAGGCCTATGACAGAGTGGATAGAGAAGGTTTGTGGAAAGTACTTAGAATATACAGAGTAGAGGGCAAGCTGCTGAAAGCAGTGAAGAGCATGTATGAGGGTGCAAAGGCGGCAGTACGTGTGGAGAGTGAGCAGAGCGAGTTCTTTGACCTGAATGTTGGTTTGAAACAGGGGTGTGTGATGTCCCCGTGGTTGTTTACTGTATATATGGATGGAGTCATGAAAGAAATACTATCAAGAGCAGTGGATGTTGGTGTATCGCTGAAAAGGGAGGGAATTGAGTGGAAGCTACCTATAGTGCTGTTTGTGGATGATACAGTTCTGATGAGTGATAATGAATGGGAGTTGCAGGGTCTGGTAAATGAGTTTGGAACAGTGTGCGAAAAACGGAATTTGAAGGTAAATGCGGGGAAGAGCAAGGTTATGGTCTTCGAAAAGGGGTGAAGTCACAGAGTGTGAGGTGAAGCTGAACAGTCAGGCTATGGAGATCGCAACTCTTTTAAGTATCTGGGCAGTGTGTTGAGTAAAGATGGGACTATGGATGAAGAAGTGCGGGAGAGGGTACAACAGGGGAAGAGGGTTGTAGGAATGCTAAAAGCAGTAACAAGAAATAGGGTGGTCAGTATGGAAGTGAAGAAGTCCTTGCATGACAGTGTGGTAATCCCGACACTGACTTACGGAAGCGAAGCATGGACATTGGTTGAGAGACTCAGACCAAGAGTGAGAGCAGTGGAAATGAATTACTTAAGGAGTGCGTGCGGAGTTACATGGAGGGATAGACAGACTAATGAGGAAGTAAGAAGGAGGTGTGGTGTGGAGGTAGATGTGCTGGAAAGTGTGAAAAGGAACAACTTGAGATGGTTCGGCCATATGGAACGTATGGAAAGCGAGAGAATGACTAAGAGGGTGTACGAGAGCGAGGTGGAGGGACAGAGAGGGAGAGTAGACCGAATGAGAGGTGGAAGGATGGAGTGAGGAAGTACATGAACGAAGGCGGTGCTGGTTGGGGGGAGGGGCGTCGACTGACTGGGGACAGAGGTGCATGGGGGCGGTTCGGTCGTGGCCACCCCTTCGGGGATCACGGCATCAGGCAATAGATATATAGATTAAAGAAAGTAAACCCGGCATAGTGGGCAGGGCCCACGACATAAGGAAGTGGGCCGTTTCTCTTAGATTTTTACAAAATTTCTCTATAGACGACATTGCCAACACTCAATTGTGGGTATCCAACCATACTTCCTAACACGATACCCGTCGGTCGCTCTGGACAAACCAAAACGTACCTATGTAGCTTTACGACAGAAGGTCTCGTAGGCTCTGTGCTATTATTATTAAGGTTAAGGCGAGAAAAAGAGGGGGGGGGGGGTGCTGAATAGTCCAAAGCCCCACGAAGTCCCCTTCTGCCGGAGATTGTGATAAATCACGAGCTGTGATCGAACTGGTAGGACGGTTCAAATTTTAAATTTTAAGAAATCTATCATAGTTGTAACTATATAGGATTACCAGAATGTACAGACATATATACACTGTACACATATTGTTAAGGTTAGAACAATATTCCAAAGAGTTTATAGTTCTAGTTAGGGACACGAAGATGTTCCCAGTTTATCATGTATAGATCCTAAGGTACGAGATCTGGCCATGAGCAAGCAGACTTTCTTTGAAGTCACGCACTGCTTGCAATCTTTCATATTTTTATACTATTTATTGTTTGTATACAATAAAAAAACTTAAACAAATTTATACGGCTTATTTTTGTCCTGAGGTTAGGGTATTGTCACGAATGTCCCCCTCCAGTCTTGGTACTCAGGCAATATCGTCAATGATGAAGGGGCCACTATTAAATTATAGGTTTGATTCCCGGAGGGAAGTTAATGAAAACCTAATATTTAGTAGGGCCCCGTAATCATTGACGATGCATGGCCCTCCCATCCATCCCCTTCCCATTCGTTGATCTCTAGTTGTATCTTAATATATCAGTGAAGGAAGTTATGGCCGCAAGGGATCCTGCGCCTGGGTGCTGCGCACAAGAAATCCATGCATGGAAAGCCATAATATAACATATATTAAGTTAAATATTTGTTTTTATTTTCTACAAAGTTCTTTCTGTAGGGTACCCGATCATAAGGACGATTCCATAAGAGAATTAAGCATGCACTTATGAGAGTACTCCCAGATCCTTCCGCGCGGGAGATTCAAAACAGCTGCCGCGGGTGTTGAAGGGAGACTATTATATTAATAGGCAATATTGTCAATGATTACGGGGCACTACTAAACATTAGGTTTTCATTACTTCCCTCCGGGAATCAAACCTATGATTTCTCCTAAATTTCAGGCCCGGTATCACTCATCCAGAATATAATCGACACTAGGATGGAGTGAAATGTTCTATAATTACCAAACTAATGAGCTAAATCGCCATAATAGCTTCATGCTAATAACCAACATACTCTGAGCTAGGGCCGATACAAAGGTCAGTTCTGTGGAATCTACAACAAAGAATCTGGGAGCCTCTGAAGAGGAAACGCAAACTTCGCAAAGTTTGTTTTTGTAAGTTTTTATCGAACGTAAGTTCAGTAGGCCTATATGACATATTGCATGATAACATGTGTATATGATAGTGATCTTTATGACCTTATGTGAAGTCTTAAGCAGGTTATGACCGTTATGCTAGGATGTTAACAATGTGATTGCCTATTCCTCCTCATTTTTACAAGTTTACAAATTGTTAGGCCTACATAACATGTTGGGCTGTCTCACTCTCTGCATTACAGAAAAGGGTCAATATTAAGTATATATCATGACTTCATTTTACTATATTTTCCTTGCACCTAAACTATAACCTAATTAGCCTAACCTAACCTAGCCTAAGTTACCTAACTAGCTGTGCTAGGTTTCAGCGCCTGAGAAAATAATGGCTCGACTAGGCCCTGCAGTTGCTGCAGTTTTTAAATCATTGCACTCCCTTAGCCTAATTGACAGGACCCTCTGACTTCCACATCCCCTTCCTAATCTGAAAAGAATCGTCTAATAATAGCCAGAATATACTGTCTATATGAGTCATAATCCTCAAGAGGTTAATAAATATATACAATTGATAAAGATATAATAGAACCTGCGATAGATACCCTACACTATACACTGTTCCAAATAGGTAGGTCAGAAATTGTGAAACCTAACCTCTGTAACTCAAAAAAGGATAGAGCAAATGGGCTGTAAATGTCCACACCTATTCAGTGGCTAACCCTTCCCTTCCCTGATGGTAGAAATATTAGCTCGATTACTCAGTCATTTGTGAGTTATAGAGGATTATGTTAAAGAGTGTTGGCCTACTTATTTGGAACAAGGTATAATCCCAGGAAAATAATAAAATAGTTTATATACAGTATAAATATTTTCATGTCATAGGCTAATTATAAATTTTGTTGCGGGAGATTGAAGGCACCAATTGAGCAGGGCAGTACCTAGAGGAGGCCTCATAGGCATGTGATAAGGAGTTGCTGGAACTCCTGTTTCAATTGTCTGGCTTCCTAAAATGCCCCAGAACGAGAAGCCCACCACAGAAGCCACGAACGAACACGTACCACACAGAAACACCCAAAGGAAAGGTCCACAAAACGAAAGGACCAGCTGACCGAGCCAGCCAATTCAGACAGGCCCAAGCCTGCAGGGCTAAGCAGCTCCAGGCCGCACCTAGATACCCCTTCTAAACTGACCATTTTTCCACACCTCATGTACACTACCCCCTCGTGTCCTACACTCCTAACTACAAAAATGATGAACAGGAATATACATTCATATTAAAAACACCCATGCCCTGTCCGAACGTTGAGCCAATGCCAACACATCAGACAGCCATAATTATCTATGTATGTTCTTACATCCGAGAAGTAGATGTTATATATCTTAGAAGTTAAAACACCCACGCCTGTCCCTAGACCTTGTATATCATTTCCCATGACGAGTATAGATATATGTAACCCGTGCTCAGTCGCCCCCTTGCATTGTTCCTCTAGTAACTAAGTGTCTCTATAATATTAACTGCCACCAGTATTGATACGACATAGCGGCACTGTCCTTGTCGTATTGTGCCAAGTACAGATCAACCAGGTTTCATCACCTTATTAGGATGACGACTATAATGTCGTCGTTCATCGATGTATGCAATCCTTAGTTTAAGTATTAATATTAACATTCCCTAACATCTTGTCTTGCCAGACTAAGCTTCTGAAGACCCATCGCCCCATAAATCTATGTATTCAATCCTTAGGTTAAGTATTTTTATCCGCCATTGTGTTCACCTTTTTCCATTTACTTTCCAGAATTGTCATACGTCTTCCCCTTGCCTCCTTCGTATCCACAGTCCACACTACGCCAATTTACTTTGTGTCATACACCTCTTACCCCAACCAGAGATTGTATAAGATAACCTTGTTACCAGTATCTGTCATAAGTACCCCGAAACAATAACTAAGTACCCCTACGAACTGCCGCTGTTGTTGGTATATATATATTTCATAGAAAACGCAGTTCCCAGGGCCAACTAATAGTATCCATAACCCCTCGGACTGATCACATAACTCTATCTTTTCCAGACTCATATACCACCCCATAGTTGCATTCCCCGGTAGCATTTGGCTAACGTATTCTACTGCCTTTTCAAACTCCCATATCAACTGCAGCCTAATGCCACCCCCACGCCCAGAGACCTGAGGGTCAAATTCCCCTATAGCCCCCCTGCACTCCTCCCCTCTCATTATAAGACCCCGCGCTTCTCTACTCTTGTCCGACCTAGCCTCTCTCTCATACCTCTTGAAGATCCTTGAATTGTCCGTTGCTAACGCTCTCCAACCTTTTATATATATACTCCTATCCAGCCTACCTTCACTTAGTAGGCCAGAACAACATTAGAACTTTACTAGCCCCTTGCATGCCATCTATTCTTTTACAACCTATTCACAACCCTGCACCCAATGGTCGTCGGTGCAAGGCTAGCCGCCTCGCCAGTAACTAACTTCTATTGCCATACTTCCAGATAAATGTGGCAGAGTTAGCAACCCAGTCTCCACCACATCCAGCAAACCCTACAATTAACAACCAGCCGAGTAAAACCAGCTAGCCAAGGCACCTTCGGTTTTGGTATTAAGGACACCCACATCTGTCTCATACACAGAGGGTTATTACAAACACTGGTGATATGGCAAGCCCCTAGCCACAGCCGCCGGACGACTATCACAGAGAGAGGGCGCCCAGCTCCCCCTTTTTGCCCACCCGAGGAGGGAGACCCCCACCCCCGCGGAGGTATACCTGGCCCCGGTTTTGACTTCTGAGTCATTGCCAGGTAGCACAGGAATTCTTCCTATCAATGAACTAACCATGCATGACTAACACCTTTACTAACCTCTATTAACTCACAATAAACCATTTACCTTTCTTGCATACTCTGATCACTAAATTAGCACCTCAGCTATACCATAGAATGAAGATTGAACAATCTAAGAGAGACGCTCCTAGCACAGCTGTCCCCATCCTCCTCGCAAAGTAGATCCAGTCTCTCTCCCCTAAATACTTCCAGTATAGCCAAAATAGTACCTCTTACTAAGGCTCAGTTATATTAAAATATGAAGGCTTCCTATAGCCATGTGCCACAACAGTAATCACCATCTTACCTAGTCCCCATATCTATTGAGAACTCAAATAAGTCCATAAGACTCGAGATCCCTATGGTCTACAGGGTCCAGAACCGAGCCTATAAACCTAGCTCCCGCCCCCAGTCAAATCAGTTGAAAGCTAGACACCAACCAGTGGTCACTACCCTGCAGTTAACTTCTAGCTCTGCCCTTGTGTTGTTCCGGAGTGAGATCCCAGAGCCGGCAGACTCCGTGGCAGATTTGGATAGAAGGACCTGCCCACGTATTTGAGAACTTCGCACATATGGACCCCCTGGACGGCCGCGGAACCAGTCGTTAGCCCTCAACATCACCGGAATCAAGATAACTAGGACCAGATCTACAAATACTATTCAAGATTCATGTTGCTAGTACTAAGTGTTATAGTACTAGTTTGACACTCACTTATTAACTTTCTATAAAGTGGCTAAAACCTTGCCCAGTATAACTCTTCTTCCAGAAATTAAACTTGCTAATTAAGCCAGTGATCAGAAGATTAATACCTGAACGTTGGAAGTGGGAGACTAGGCTCCATCCAGATCCACTTATGCTAGTGTTGTTCGATTCTATTATATTGTCTTACACGAGTATTCTGCAGTGGTATATAAATAAACGTGATCATGTAACTTGCTACCATGTGTTTCTTTGTGTTCTCTATTCCTCATATCTTGTATTGTGCATGCAGCCTTATATACCCAGTCATTTAGAACTCACATTACCCAAGTTAAACCTGTAGAAAAACAGGGAATAACATTGGCGGCAGCGGTGGTTCTTGATTCGGATAAAAGGTTGCATTACACTGCAAGTTTGGAACAGTAGAAGCATGGCAACATCGCAACATTTTCAGCCACTCACACACATTCCCAAGTATGATGTAAACACGTATGATATCACCACTTACTTAGACATAATAAAGCCAGTGTACGATGTGGTACTTCAAAATGACCGCGAAAAAAATCGCCGTTGCAATTTCGCACATTATACAGTTGAGAGAAGCCGTTTCCCAACTTGTTGATCAGCTTACCTGGAAAGAATTTATTTGCCAAACTGTGAAAGAGTGTACGCCAGAGCTTACCTGGAACCAGTTTCGATCCTTCGTGATCCGGACCTTAGATCCACTTTTGGGTTCCCCCGTCGCCCCCAAAATAATAAAAGTCGACGAGATCAAGTATGAAGGGGATATAAATGTGACCCTCATCCAACTCTACAGATACGTGAGGACCACATATAGCTATGAAGATTACGATCAACAAAATGAACTCTTATTCACCGCATTATTAAACATACTCCCACCCCACATCACCGCCCATCTCGACCCGTATGGCTTATTCGAAGAACATATGCTCTCCATCAGAGAAGAATGCCTACTCAGTTCGATGAATCCCCTATCCAACCCTTCAGCCCCTATCCAAGACTCCGTGCACCCTTCCAAAATTACTTCCGGTGAAAGTCCAACCCCAGTGCACTCTTCCTTGCCTCTATCCTCTCTGACCATCCCTAAATTTTCCCCTGCCCAGCCATCCACCAACTATCATCTTCCATCAATTGTGTTACCCCATAAACCCCATCCTTGTTCTATGCATGTCAAACAAACTCACCAGTCCCAGATAACCTCTAACCAGACCGAGACTGCCACCAAGAAAATTCCCCAAATTCGTCCTGTTAACAACCCCAAATAAATACATCAGTCCTCTTCCAATAACCCCTGTTCTAAACCTAACTCTTCCCCCACCAACCCTCCGCAGCCCCCCCAACAAGCCCCGTATTCTAGCTATGCCTATGCCTAGGCCTACCAAAACATGTTTTCCCCATGCCCCCAGAAATGTTCAGCTATTCCACAAACAACAAAATTCCCCTTGTGACAGTTTTCAGTCAGTAGCTCCCTTCCACCCCCACACAATTCACACCCCTAGAAAACTTCAAAACCACACACATGACTCGCCCTCTCATGTCAAACAAACTCACCAGTCCCAGATAACCTCTAACCAGACCGAGACTGCCACCAAGAAAATTCCCCAAACTCGTCCTGTTAACAACCCCAAATCAGTACATCACTCCTCCCTCAATAACCCATGTCCTATGCTTAACTCTGCCCCCACTAATCCTCCCCAGTCCCACATAACCTTTAACCAGACCGAGACTGACACCAATAAAATTCCCCAAATTCGTCCTGTTAACAACCCCAAATCAATAAATCAGTCCTCTACCAATAACCCCTGTTCTACACCTAACTCCTCCCCCACCAACCCGCCGCAGTCCCCCCAACAAATCCCGTTTTCTAATTCGCTCACCTCTCACCACCCTGACCCTCCCACACGCGCCGTTAATCCTCCCCTCACGCGTGACGACCTAGGGACCCAACCATGTTCCCCCACTTCCCCCAGAAATGCTCAGCTATTCCCCCACCAACAAAATTTCCCTTGTGACAGTTTTCCGTCAGTAGCTCCCTTCCACCCCCCACAATTCACACCCCTAATAAACTTCAAAACCCCACACTTGACTCACCTCCTCATGACAGACAAACCCACCAATCCCATATAACCTCTAAACAAACCGTCACTGCCACCGACACACCCCACCACTCTGATCCTCCCACACGCGCCGTTAATCCTCCCCTCACGCGTGACGACCTAGGGACCCAACCATGTTCCCCCCCTTCCCCCAGAAATGCTCAGCTATTCCCCCACCAACAAAATTTCCCTTGTGACAGTTTTCCGTCAGTAGCTCCCTTCCACCCCCCCACAATTCACACCCCTAATAAACTTCAAAACCCCACACTTGACTCACCCCCTCATGACAGACAAACCCACCAATCCCATATAACCTCTAAACAAACCGTCACTGCCACCGACACACCCCACCACTCTGATCCTCCCACACGCGCCGTTAATCCCCCCCTCACGCGTGACCCCCACCAAAGTGATTTCCCCCCCCTCATTCGTACCGAACACCTGCTCACCAGTCGGTCCCCCACCATCATGAGCCCAGCTAAACTTTCAACCTCCACCAATTCCCACCCTGCCAGCCTAACCTCTCACGACCACATTCAGAGCGAACAATCACCCCCGTACATAACCCCTACCTCCTTTTTCCCCCCTATCTTACCCCCCTCTTCACCGTTACCCCACCCGCCCCAAATATCCCGCTCGACAAAATACCACTCTCATCCCAATCCAACCACAAAACTTTTTCCACCTTGGCTAAACCCCAAAATACTCTCTCTCTCTCGCCCTAAACAACATAATCAACCTCTCAACTTCAACCACTCCTCGAAATCCCATCCATGTCTCTCCCGAAAATAAAATCAGTCCAAATTCAACCCCTCTCAAACCACAACCCTGCCTGCCCAGACCCCCCCCCCACCATCTCCCTATCAAATCCCCACACCCCAAACCTCCAAACCACCCGATCATAGTAAACTCTCAACCTTCAGCCTTACTCACCCTTCCCCAAACCCCACTCACGACCACAACTCTCTACACAATTCAACCCCTCCCAAAACAACAACCCCGACTCGACCTGCCCGTTTCACCTTTAAAACCCCCCTATCACTACCCCCGACCGAAACCACTTAGACCCCCCTCCAAAACTGGCCCCGGGCCAGCTCGCCCCCAGACCCACATTCCTAACGACAGAACTAACGGTATATCCACCCCGCCCTTCCAAAGTGAAAGTGAAACCCCAAGGTCAAAGCCACAACCACCACCACCCCCTATTACCAGACCGTCACCCAGACTAACGGCGACCCTAAATAACCCCCCCTGATGATGATGAGGCTATTATTGTACTTAATTTTTTTTTATTGTTTTCAATTCCTAAGCGATTGGGCATGATTCTATAAATTTGCATGTTTTCCATATACTGTATATTATATATTTTTTCCCTTAGTCATACTACTTTTCTTGTTAACCTACACTTTTCTGACTATCTTTTAAATTTGCTTTATACATTGTTAAACACTTTACATCTTCTTAATTTTCCTGTGTTCTTAATTATCTGTTCTTTCTTAAATTTACATGTTTTCCATATACTATATATTATATTTTTTCCCTTAGTCATACTACTTTTCTTGTTAACCTACACTTTTCTGACTATCTTTTAAATTTGTTCTATACATTGTTAAACACTTTACCTTCACCTGTAACACATTCTTCCCCTCAAAATAAAACATCGTCAAGCGACTCAAGTCCCACGACAAACATCTACCTTCCCACCATGACTATGCTTCTTTTTACTTCACCCTTGGGGCTCGAGGACGAGCCTATAATGAAGGAGAGGGAAGTAAAATGCCCCAGAACGAGAAGCCCACCACAGAAGCCGAACACCACACAGAAACAACCAAAGGAAAGGTCCACAGAACGAAAGGACCAGCTGACCGAGCCAGCCAATTCAGACAGGCCCAAGCCCGCAGGGCTAAGCAGCTCCAGGCCGCACCTAGATACCCCTTCTAAACTGACCATTTTTCCACACCTCATGTACACTACCCCCTCGTGTCCTACACTCCTAACTACAAAGATGATGAACAGGAATATACATTCATATTAAAAACACCCATGCCCTGTCCCGACGTTGAGCCAATGCCAACATCAGACAGCCATAATTATATCTATGTATGTTCTTACATCCGAGAAGTAGATGTTATATATCTTAGAAGTTAAAACACCCACGCCTGTCCCTAGACCTTGTATATCATTTCCCATGACGAGTATAGATATATGTAACCCGTGCTCAGTCGCCCCCTTGCATTGTTCCTCTAGTAACTAAGTGTCTCTATAATATTAACTGCCACCAGTATTGATACGACATAGCGGCACTGTCCTTGTGTCGTATTGTGCCAAGTTCAGATCAACCAGGTTTCATCACCTTATTAGGACGACGACTATAATGTCGTCGTTCATCGATGTATGCAATCCTTAGTTTAAGTATTAATATTAACATTCCCTAACATCTTGTCTTGCCAGACTAAGCTTCTGAAGACGCATCGCCCCATAAATCTATGTATTCAATCCTTAGGTTAAGTATTTTTATCCGCCATTGTGTTCACCTTTTTCCATTTACTTTTCCACAATTGTCATACATCTTCCCCTTGCCTCCTTCGTATCCACAGTCCACACTACGCCAATTTACTTCGTGTCATACACCTCTTACCCCAACCAGAGATTGTATAAGATAACCTTGTTACCAGTATCTGTCATAAGTACCCCGAAACAATAACTAAGTACCCCTACGAACTGCCGCTGTTGTTGGTATATATATATTTCATAGAAAACGCAGTTCCCAGGGCCAGTTAATAGTATCTATAACCCCTCGGACTGATCACATAACTCTATCTTTTCCAGACTCATATACCACCCCATAGTTGCATTCCCCGGTAGCATTTGGCTAACGTATTCTACTGCCTTTTCAAACTCCCATATCAACTGCAGCCTAATGCCACCCCCACGCCCAGAGACCTTAGGGTCAAATTCCCCTATAGCCCCCCTGCACTCCTCCCCTCTCATTATAAGACCCCGCGCTTCTCTACTCTTGTCCGACCTAGCCTCTCTCTCATACCTCTTGAAGATCCTTGAATTGTCCGTTGCTAATGCTCTCCAACCTTTTATATATATACTCCTATCCAGCCTACCTTCACTTAGTAGGCCAGAACAACATTAGAACTTTACTAGCCCCCTGCATGCCATCTATTCTCTTACATCCCATTCACAACCCTGCACCCAATGGTCGTCGGTGCGAGGCTAGCCGCCTCGCCAGTAACTAACTTCTATTGCCATACTTCCAGATAAATGTGACAGAGTTAGCAACCCAGTCTCCACCACATCCAGCAAACCCTACAATTAACAACCAGCCGAGTAAAACCAGCTAGCCAAGGCACCTTCGGTTTTGGTATTAAGGACACCCACATCTGTCTCATACACAGAGGGTTATTACAAACACTGGTGATATGGCAAGCCCCTAGCCACAGCCGCCGGACGACTATCACAGAGAGAGGGCACCCAGCTCCCCCCTTTTTGCCCACCCGAGGAGGGAGACCCCCACCCCCGCGGAGGTATACCTGGCCCCGGTTTTGACTTCTGAGTCATTGCCAGGTAGCACAGGAATTCTTCCTATCAATGAACTAACCATGCATGACTAACACCTATACTAACCTCTATTAACTCACAATAAACCATTTACCTTTCTTGCATACTCTGATAACTAAATTAGCACCTCAGCTATACCATAGAATGAAGATTGAACAATCTAAGAGAGACGCTCCTATCACAGCTGTCCCCATCCTCCTCGCAAAGTAGATCCAGTCTCTCTCCCCTAAATACTTCCAGTATAGCCAAAATAGTACCTCTTACTAAGGCTCAGTTATATTAAAATATGAAGGCTTCCTATAGCCATGTGCCACAACAGTAATCACACCTACCTAGTCCCATATCTATTGAGAGCTCAAATAAGTCCATAAGACTCGAGATCCCTATGGTCTACAGGGTCCAGAACCGAGCCTATAAACCTAGCTCCCGCCCCCAGTCAAATCAGTTGAAAGCTAGTCACCAACCAGTGGTCACTACCCTGCAGTTAACTTTAGCTCTGCCCTTGTGTTGTTCCGGAGTGAGATCCCAGAGCCGGCAGACTCCGTGGCAGATTTGGATAGAAGGACCTGCCCACGTATTTGAGAACTTCGCACATATGGACCCCCTGGACGGCCGCGGAACCAGTCGTTAGCCCCCAACATCACCGGAAGCAAGATAACTAGGACCAGATCTACAAATAATATTCAAGATTCATGTTGCTAGTACTAAGTGTTATAGTACTAGTTTGACACTCACTTATTAACTTTCTATAAAGTGGCTAAAACCTTGCCCAGTATAACTCATATTTAACCATTCCATTTGGGACATACTAAGCGATCAGTGCTCATTAATTAACACATTGACTCCCGTAATTACCTTATTCAGATATTAAAACTCTAGTGATATCTAACGTTCGCCCACTGATTTGTGTTCTACGTATTTCTGCCATAAGAATATACAACTTAGATCAGTACCCCCATGAGGTTACTAGAGATTTCCGTGTTCTACAATATACGCGTGTCTAATCCTAACTGTGAGCTGCTACTTGGGCACGCGACCAGCCAGTAAGAGATCAAATCAGTGAAATTGAATTACATGAATATATTGAGGTCTTCCAGAAAATAAAACTTGCTAATTAAGCCAGTGATCAGAAGATTAATACCTGAACGTTGGAAGTGGGAGACTAGGCTCCATCCAGATCCACTTATGCTAGTGTTGTTCGATTCTATTATATTGTCTTACACAAGTATTCTGCAGTGGTATATAAATAAACGTGATCATGTAACTTGCTACCATGTGTTTCTTTGTGTTCTCTATTCCTCATATCTTGTATTGTGCATGCAGCCTTATATACCCAGTCATTTAGAACTCACATTACCCAAGTTAAACCTGTAGAAAAACAGGGCATAACACTTCCCTTACTGTTTTTGTGTCTCACCTACATAATGAGTAATCCAGCTAACTCTCACAAACACCTCCTTTTTTTTACCATACACTAAACTATAATTATCTCAGCTATTACAACTTTTCGCTGCCAAATATGCTTTTAATTACGAAAACTTGGCAATAAAGTGATGCGAGATATAGTAGTGTCATATGTCTCCATTAGTTATCGATACATTTTCTGCCAAGGGAGTAAAATATCCGCAAGTTTTAAAATATTGAGCATAGCACACCCTGCACACGTCTTGCCAAAACACCAGTTATATAATGACAACTCATCATCAAACATCAGAGTCCCAGGGGGAGGGGGGGGGGTCAAAATAATTCGTCCTTCCCCAAATGCTCCCTATCGCTCTTTCAACTGGGGTGAGGGGGGGGGGGGGGGTCACTTGTTACAGGCAACATTGCTTTTCGTCTCAAAAATATCCATGTTAAATTACAGCTCAACATTTTCTATCAGGAGCATTAATAATAATTACTATTATTAGTAGTATCATGATTTATTTATAACGTATTATTGTTACTATTATATCAATATATAATATATCACTCATCACTTATTGACTTGCAAAGAAGCCATTACTTCTAATTAATTACCTCATAATTAGGATAATTGTCTGCCAAGTTAGGTCCTAATATAATTGGGTGTCGCTTCCTATGCAGCCAATTGTCCATAAGTAACTTAAAGTATTAGAAACACTGTAGGTCCCTTGTACTGTATGTTTATACTCAGAATCTGTTGAATGTATAGTATTTATATATATATATATATATATATATCAGGCTGGGAAATTAGGTATAGCCCGGCAGCCCGGACTAGCCCGGACATGTAGCCGGGCTAGTGATTTTCAATGTTAGTCTGCCCGGCAGTTGCCCGGGGGACAAGTGGAAGTTTGTAATACTTCCTTACATAAAGCTGCAATAAAATATATACATACATATATAATATCAAATACCGGTATATAATTAATGTAGGAAAACATCGCTGCGGTAACCCTTTAATAGACGGAGTCTGAAACCGACGACACTCGGTGTGCGGTTACCCTTAACCTAAGAAGTGTGCATGGGGGTAATTAGAAACGTCCCCCTGTGCTGACGTATTTGAGCTGTTTCCATCACTAAAATATTAATTTTACCATAAATAGCATTAATACTTATCCATACGCGCCTATTATGGGTTGATTATAAAGGTATTAACCTGAAACAACAATAAAACGAGTGAAAACAGCGTTTGGATGGTCAAAATCGGAGATATAGGCCGCGAGTTATATAATGTATGGGTGAGGCAACCTGCTTTCCCGCCAATTTCCCCCAAGGCCACTGAGACACAGTCGATCGATATTCTCTCTCTCTCTCTTGCACTCGCTTGCTAACACTGATGACAATGCCCTGCTTGCAACTCGCTAATGTTAGCACGAAAATATACTTCAGAATAAGGGAATAACAGGGAAAAAAAATAAAAATATATATATATTTTTTTTTATGTTTAAAGTTGATTTTTTTTTTTCTCTGACTCTTAAGAGTCTTCCCGCAGTCCGCCGGGGGAACTCTTAAGTCTTCCCGCAGTTCCCGGGTTAAGTAAACAGTAAACAGCTAATCGGTTGCCGAATACTATACTGTCAATATTGATTTATATCAGATGCAATAACAACACAAGAATCAATAAACAGATAAAGAAAACAAAAACAGGAAAATTGAAACAAGTTAGGCTAAATGTAGCCGTGTAAATCCTATGATAACATTGCCTAAGAATTGTCGTTATTCCTTTGCCGTGAATCTCGTAATGTTACGAACTTGAATTGCAAGGGATACTCAAGCTTGTTAAGGGGGGATGGTTCACTTTTTGGGCGTTTATTGCATGTATTCATTATTTTGTTAGTTTCCTCCCTAGACCTCCATCAAATTTAAAAAAACACATCCTTTAGATCCCCCTTCTAGATTAATTTGTAGCCTACATTTTTCGGTAGAAAAATTTTCCCGGCGAAGGCTGGTTCTTCCAACATTACAGGCTCACTATTGTTCGCCAGGGAAAAAATCGACATCTAAATAGCACGAAAGGTCTAAATATTGACGACGAAATGGAGCGAAAGGTTTTAAGATCGACTAACTATTGGGGCAAACATCTTAAAATCTGTTAACTAATGGGGCTAAACATGAGGGAGAAAGTGGTTCAGAAAACAGGCCCATGTCCCCTTAAGCTTGTAGATGGTGTTGGTGGCATAGTTGTTGGTCAGTGGTCAGTGTTATACTATAAGCCATAGATGCTGGTTATAGGGTAGCAGATTGGCATCGTCTGCACCTACGCTTGTCTCCACTTACCCGATATCGGTGTGCAGTTTTATTATTTGTTCTATTTCTCCCCATTTTAATGTTAATAATTCCGATCTTCAAAAAATCGGGCTATTTGGGAATTTTGGATTATTCGTGTTCGAATTATCAGAATTTTGCTGTAACAGACTATTTGACAGACAGACACATCTTCCTTAACCCCTTCTGTACTGGCGACGTGTTTATAATATCTTTCTAGCTAGATTTATACTATTTTGTGCAGTTTAAGGGGACACTTACTGATTTTTTTTGGCTTATAAATTCATTCATCATAAATTCTGAGTTTCCTCGCTAGACATCCCTCAAGCTTAAATAAATATCCCCTAGACCCCGGTAGAAAAATTTCCCGGCCAAAGGCCGGTTCCTCCTACAATTACAGGCTCGCTATCGCTGGCCAAGAAAAAATGGCACGATAGGTCTTAAAATTTATAACGAAATGGGACGAAAGGTCTTAAAATCGCCAAAGAAATGGGCCGAACGTCTAAAAATCTAAAAAATAATGGGATTAAACACGAGTTAGAAAGGGGACCAGAAAAACTACTAAAAAAATGTGATGGATCTGTGGGCATCAAAAGGTAAAATATACCCATCTGACTTCCATATGCCCTTCCTACATTGAATAATATTGTCTGATAACCCATTCAGTACCAGGGACGTCCTTTTCATCATATTTTGGCAACTATTAGACAACTTTATTCAGCTCAGGAAGGCCCTTAGCAATAACAAAGCTTCAAACTATCTCAACCAACCCCGAAAGGGGTTGAAATAGGGGAGCTATCCCCCCGCCAAAGGCGGCTTTCTAGGGCCTTTCCTAGCTGATGCTGAGAGGATTGGGTTCTAGTCATGTGGTGATGGGCTGGTCTATCAGAGTGAGAACTGAGCGATCTCTGCCATACCCATAGCTTACTTTGACTGTTCCTTTTATTTATATATTTTCTAGATCTCAAGTGATGGCGTCTCTTCCGTGGATTGACCTCCCAATCTACCAAGATTGGAAGCCAAAGCGTCATAATTTTCCTTTGCCCCTCAACTTTCTCCTCATAATTGCTGAGGGGCACAGGGCCTTGGGTGGGGCTTTGGTTTCCCGGGCATTTCCGCACCCTCCTCAGCTCCCCGCCATGGAGTGGCTTCGGTCACCCAGGCTTTATTGTGGTAGGCAGGGAGGGTTCTGTGGGGGCACTCGGTTATGGCCTTGGCCTTGCTTGGGGCCTTGGGGCTGTTCGGCCAGGCAGTCTGGGGAACAACAACAACAACTAACACAGATCCTTCCTAAGCTGCACAATATCGTCTAAATATGGCTAGAATAAAATATAACACACGTCGCTGGTACTCAACGGGTTAATAGCCAGATTAATCCTTTCAAGCTCCAAAACGCATTTCTGTTCTGTGTTCTGGCTATTATTAGACAGTTTTATTCAGAATAGGAAGGGTATATGGAAGTCAGAGGGATAATTGAGATAGGCGGTACTTCTTAGATTTCCCATGGAATGACTTTTGCTTTCGTGGCCGGGGACCTTCGGAAAGTGCTGAACGCATTACCGAGGTAATCCTCTTGGGCATGGAAGCATACATTCCATTTTCTTTCTCTCAGTCTAATGCAATTTTTATTTGGTTTACTGACGCTTGTTCTACTGCTGTCCGCAATAAGGAGGAAGCATTCAAACGGTACCGTCGCCTACAAACTCAAGAATCTCATACTTCCTATGTTTCTGCCGGGAATCATGCAAAATCTGTTCTTCGACTCGCCAAGCATTCTTTCATCAATAATTAATGCACTGAACTATCTAACTCTAGCTTTTCCCAAGCCTTCTTACATCTAGCCAAAACCTCTCCAACAATTTTTCTTCTTTGCTTTCCCTCCTCTTTTCCACTCAGAAGGCACTACTCCTTTGTTGCTGTGTTCTTGACCCTTACCAAGGAGGTTTCTTTGAGAGGCTGACCAATGTGACCAGGACCAGTCCACCATTGTGGTCCATTGGGTACCGGGTCAGTAAAAGAGCCGTCCAATACACACCTTTAACTGTATCTAACCCCTCGTGTAAATCCACCTTTAGGCACGCAGGTGCCTAAAAAGTCAACTTGTTGTATCCCGTGATGCTCTACCGTCGCTTCTTCCTCCGACAAAGCTGAACTCTTTGCTAACACTTTCGCTAAAAAATCCACTTTGGATGATTCCGGTGCTATTCCTCCATCTCCCTCTACTACTTATGCCTAACATCATAATCTCTTCCAAGGATGTACTTTCCACCCTCTCTGGGCTTAATACTAAGAATGTGTACTGACCGGACGGTGTTCCTCTTGTTGTGCTAAAAAACGGTGCTTCCGTGCCGACTCCCTGCCTAGGCAAACTCTTCCATCTCTGTCTCTCCTCTAACATCTTCCCTTCTTGCTGGAAGTTTGCTCTCATTTAACCTGTCCCAAAGAAGGGTGACCGCTCTTAACCCTCCGACTATCGTCCAATAGCTCTCATTTCTTGCATCTCTAAAGTTTTTTATTTTTTTTTTACCTCAACATTTCTTAAGCACTTATCTTCCCATAACCTACTCTCAGACCGCCAGTATGGCTTCCTTAAGGGCCGCTCTACTGGTGATCTTCTTTCATATCTTACTAACTCATGGTCATCCTCCATTCAGGATGTCGGTGATACTTTTTCTGTTGCGCTAAACATATCGAAGGCCTTCGATAGAGTCTGGCACAAATCCCTCATTCCAAACTACCCTTCTTCGGTTTCTATCGAACCCTCACTATGAAGGTTGAATCTCTCCATATCACTCAACGTAGGAGTGTCAACATCTGCTGAAATCAGCACTTCGACATCAACTTCCAACAGCCCGACGCCTGCAGCACCGACTCCAGTGGAACCACCGGTTGCGGAAAAAACTAATAACAACTCGGCTCAGGAAGAATCAACTAGCAACTTGGCCTTCCCTTAGGTTAGGACAACTTCTGTGTCATGAGGAACAATATTCAAACCACTCCGAGGAAGATCATCCCCATCACCAAGTGCCACAACCATTTCAAGATTTTAGAGGACTCAGACGATGAAGAGGAAACGGAAGAAATTCGGCTGGTTGGAGACTCAATGGTTGGTGGCCAACTCACGGAGTTCTGCGCCAGGGCACCTGGGACCAGGTTCTATGCAAAAGCTCGTAGCATGCGCAATAACATTTCAGATTTAGAGGAACTAGTGTTTACAGAAAATTATGACGTAATTGGCATAACAGAATCTTTGCTCAATACAGAAGACAGAGACTTTTTAGCAGAGTATTCACTTCTCGGTTATGAAGTGTTTGAGAAAAGCCGAATTAATGAAAATGGAGGTGGCGTGTTATTTTGTATTAAAGAAAGTTTTTTTTTTTTTTTTTTTTTTTTTTTCTATATTCCAACTTACTTCCTCTCGGGCATAGGCTGAGAGCCTTAACATTCACCGCTTTACAATGAACAGTGAAGCCTGTGAGGTCTTGTTCCAGTCTAGGGAGTGAGACATGTGAAGCACGTAGAGTACAACGAGCACCTGCCATCTTGCCTTCACATGAGGCACGGTGCTCACTCATGGCCCGAAACGACCCCATCTCTGAAGCCACCTCGTTCCCGTGCTTCACTGTCTCACCCCCTACACTCGGACTCTCACACTTACACACACAGAACGCCACCTGTTGAGCAGATAACTCACCAGCCATTGCACCCCTGTAGCATATTTTGAATATGGGAATATTCATACAGTGCTATTTAATCAGGGAACAATGAGGGTATTTTATTGACGTTTCGGTGGACTTGTGGTAATGCACTGATACTAGGTACAGCACAAATTCCATCCCAATAATATCTTCCCATTGATACATCGGGATTTGAACCCGGGACCTTTGGATTACCAGGCCAGTGGCAAGACCACTCCACCACACCTCCCCTTAACCCGATCCTCTTGTCAAAACCCCAAATTGTGATTGTCGACACATCCTTTGTGCTAATAAATAATAATAAAGGTACAAAAATAATACTTGCATTAATATACAGACCTCCAGCTCAATCAGTGCAAACAGACGAGAAATGTATGAACAAATTGCAGATGTAAGTAACTCACAAGATACCGTAATTTTTGGCGACTTTAATTTACCTGTGACCAAGTGGGGCGATACTCTTACTTCACACTCCGGACATGACTTGTATGCAAACTTGCAAGAGAGTTCGCTCTAATATGTTCGATCGCCGACCCTTGTATTTGAAACAAAAGAAGAATTAATTGAGAATTCGAATGTTGTTGATGAATTCAGTAATAGTGACCATCGTACGAGCACTTTCCATTTAAAATTCAATAGCAACGAATTCAATACCAGTAAAGACAAGGTCCCAAATTTCAAGAGAGCAAACTTCCGTAAACTTAGAGCAATACTTTAGGAAATCGATTGGAGTTCTATGATTAACAATGATGATCTAAACCTATTGTTATGCCCTCATTTTATTCAGGTTTAACGATTAGTTAACCCGCTGAGTACCAGCTAAATGTTTATAAATGTACCACCCAGGACTGGCTGATTCTGATTTTTTTTTTCCAGAAACAATAGCGAATGGGTTAGGAATGAAGGAAAAACCACGAAAAACCGATCAAACAGCTAAAAAAAATGGTCCTACAGAGCCCCCGAAAACGGATTTTACAAGAGTATTAAAAATTTAAGGCAATTTCCCCAAAAAACATGTTTTTGCGCACTCATGCGCACAAGGTTGGACTTTGAGTTTTCAACCATCGGCATGGGTGCGTGGGATACTTACACAGTTCCCATACAAATCTGAGCCCTCTAGGTGCCATAGGACCGGAGTAATTGGGACAGGAGTGAAACTGACGCAGACGTCTGCGTCGCTGGGGTTTAGCGTTACATACATTACCGACGCACTGTTTGCGTCGCTGGGGCTCAGTGGGTTAAGGCGAGTTATTTCGAGACTGGGATATCTGAGTTCATGCAAGTACATATAAATAACACAATAGAGGATACCGGTATGTATAATATCGAAATATAATTTGTAGTACAGCTTTATTCACTTAATCACTAGTTACAACACTAAATATGGAAAAACATAAGTGGTACAACTCTATTTAATTTCTCCCAGCACGATTGCGGATCTAGATGGAGATCAGGTATATTCAATTCAACTTAGATAGGTAATCTTTTTCTGGAGAATCACACGCACTATTCTCTCCTCGAAAGTTTATAAAAAAGTTACTAAAATCAGGTTCTATTTATATTCACGATATATCTTGACTTAAATTCTGTTCGTGGATAATAGAGGACGATGTGATACAAGTTCATATATTCCTTGGCACGAAATATGGAAGCTTAGGTACTGATGAACTTATTCAGTTTGAGTTCAAGTTTGTGGACTCTAAAAATATTACTGCACTGACTGAGATTATTTTCAGAGTTCCTGAAGGGGTGAAAATCCTCTTTTTTGGTATAAATTCACTTGTTTCGTAATATAAGTATTTAAGACGTGTTTATCCCTGAACACATAGATAATTAAATATTGTTTTAGTTACTGGATTACTATAACACTTGGTTTCTTAACTCAAAGTTTAGGTTTGACGGACTCTGTTTATTTTTCACTTGGCGGAAATATGGCAGAGTTGATTGATGCTTCAAATCCGTCTTATTTTGGTATATTTGTTATTTATTGAGTTAGAAAGTCGTGCTAAAGATGGTTATTTCTAGTGCATCTTAATATTAATCTTTTTCTATAGATTAACTGAGTGGAACACTTTTACGAACTTTTCACGTATTTCGAGGTATTAAGAACTCTGTTTATAGGGGTCACTTTGAACTCTAACTTTGGTTGTATCTCGTCACTGATACTGAATTTTAGTAGTTTCTATATTATTTCTTTTCTTGGAAGAAATATACACTTAGTTGAGGATTTCTTCTGATGCTCCGTGGGCCGTCCAGGTTGGCCGGTCGTGTGAAGTTTAGTTACAGTTGGGTTAATGGGTGTGGGGTCTTGAATATGGCTCCGTAACTAGTAATGAAACAGTTGGGCACCATATCGGACTAACGCGAGTATTCTAAGCATGTAGCTTTAAACAAATACTCGACTATCCTGACTTTTATATTAACCGGTGATGAAGTTCTGTTCAGGTACTCTTGAAATGAGGTTTTAAATATTGTGTCTCAGGGTTGCCTGATTAACACAATATCGGACTAACGCAAGAAGAGTAGAGGTATTGCTCTTCTTGACTGTCCTAACCGTTATAAGAGGTTCAAAGAACTCGGGGCGGTGTTAACCTTTTAGTCACAAATCCTGGTGACAGACAATTTGCGCCTAGGATTTATATATGCAGAGCTCCTGTGAGGGTGTCTCCCTAAACCCTTCTAACACAAAAGATCTTTCTACCTTAGATCTCTGTGAATAATGTTAGTATAATTTCCCAATAGTAAAATTTTGAAAGGTAGGGGTGCCAGAAATAATAACGTTACGTATATTATATAGGTCACTGTTGTTGCATTAAAGATATTAAAATATAAGTGGAGGGGGGCATACACACTTATGATTTTGATACTTACGATACAAAACTATTAGAGGTCTCTATGTTAAATGATTGGGTTTCCACAAATAACAAAGATCCTAGAATAGGGTTTTTATATTCACAGACAGTATTAGGACTTCGGGGTGCCGTTATCAATAACTGATTATGAAGGGTCAAAATAATATTTCTCCAGAGCAGGGTGCCGATCTCAAGAAAGCTTAGATTCACTTAATTTCCTTCAAACTTCCCTGGCCTAATGTGCACCAGTACCCATTCTCTGTCGAAGGATAGTAAGGACTTGTGTTTGCACTGTTTATTAAAACAAGAAGTCCTTCTTGTCCTAGGGGAGGTGAATCTTTTAATTATTGTATGACAATACTCTACTATCCTTGAAGAGTCATTCAAAATAATATAATGGGCAGATGTTAGGTAAATCAAAGTTTTACTTGTCTAAGTTATTGGGAGAAATCAAAGGGGATGATGATATTAGAGCTTTAACACAGAGTTTCGGTGTTGATTTCTAGGTGATCTCTGAGCGTGAGAGTTCAAGGGAGGGGGGGGGGGGTTATTGGGCTTGAGGTTGCCCCACATCATAAAGGTATTATTTATTTCTATAGGAGTTGGGCACTGTTAATGTTGGAGAGAGGTATATGAGGTATATATCTTTTACTTCTGGAGTTATTACTAATTGTTATTTTAGGTGTTGGATATCGAGAACATACATTTTATATAAAAATACAGTCTGGTCGGCAAGAGGGTTAGGTTGGTATTCTTGGGGGTCATTGGAGGGTCGCGTTTGTCTCCTAGCCTCGCTCGCTTGATTTTCCTACAAGGTTTTAGACTAGGCCTGTAGCCTTCATATTAATCTTTAGAGCATCTGACAATGTTAAGTTTACTTAGAGTGAACCTGGATAGTTTCTAGCTTAGAATATATAAAAAAACATGTTTATAATAGTTTATAAGACTCGCAAGGTTGGAGGCTAAATTGGCAATAGTGCGTTTCTACTGGGTCACGTGTCCAGCTTCTCTCGTGGTTAGGAAGTTATAGGTTTGCAGACAAGGGTCTACAGCGATTAATATGGGGCATCACAATCTCTAATCATGCTAGAGTTAGTTATCACAAATAATACTGATATCTCTTATATAGAAAACATATGTAACAACAATTCTATAGTGTTACTAGGGGTTGTAGCTGGTGACCTTTTGGGTTGGTATTTCTGATGGTCACTTTGCTATCTGAAAGGGCAAAAAAGTTCGTTGGCCCAAGCCAGGAAGGAAGCATATGTGATTTGTTTGAAATTAAAAAATAGAGAAACTGTATTTTTAGGGAAGGCGTGTACATACTGTAGGTGTTTATTATTTCTTTGAAATATAGAAGCATCTCGGCGAGATGATTTTTAGAACTCTCGTATCCTGACGAGATCCTTCAACATTGCTTATATTCTGTTCACCATCTGGTTACCTAGTGAATCTGTCTTGCGACATGTTATACTTAATATTAATAGGTCTATTAAGATTATGTCTGTATTCATAAGGAAATACGGAAAAGGAGTAAAAGGGAACATTACACGAAAATGAGATAAAATATTATTTATTCAACTGAAAAGAACAGAGGAATTAGTGTGGGAGAAGACCAGAGGAAGTGAAGAAGACCAAAGGAAGTGTGAGAGAAGAAGACCAGCGGATGTGTCGAAGAAGACAGCGGAAGTGTGGGAGAAGAAGACCAGTGAAAGTATGGGAATAGAAGACCAGAGGAAGTGTGGGAGATGGCAAATGGGAATGAGGGCGAAAAGGACCAGAGGAAGTGTGGGAGTACAAGACCAGCGGAAGTGTAGAAGAAGAAAAATCAGTGGAAGTGTGGGAGAGTACCAGTGGAAGTGTGGGAGAAATAGACCAGGGAAAGTGTGGGAGGAGGACAGCAGAAATCTAGATCAGAAGAAACGTAGAAGACTGGAGAAAGTAGAAATAGAAGAGAAAAACAGCAAAATTAAAAGAAAAGGAAAGTTCAGAAGGGAGGAGAAAATTACAGAAAAACATAATAGGATACACAGCAGAACAGACACAGCAGATAAAAACAAGAGAACAGAAGAAAACAGAGAGGAAGAAGGGAAAACAAAATCGTGGAGACCATATCAGGGGCCATTACATAAGGCTTACCCCTCAACAATATCACATCACATCAAACTCTTGCGTAATTAGTAATTTATGAATTTTGAAGAAAAAAAACAGCCACATAAAAAGAAAACAATAAAACAGAAAAAGGGAGGCCATTGCAAGAGGCTAACTCCTCGACCAGCAACCGAACCGAACCTTGCGCAACTCGGTTATCTTTTGGCAGGACTCCGTTGTTTACATCTTCAAAAGTGCGCCAAAATAACTTGCACCAGCAGCATCCGCCAGCCGGTACGCCAATAATTCGCGCATTTAATGCCTTCTCCATCGAGCCAAGTGTGCATGCGAAACAGTAATTCCCTCAATGTTTAATGTGTAGCCATAGGCCTATAGTATTATGCAGTATGCTAAGCCTACCCTTAGGCTTAGGGTAAAATATAATTGCATCTGTAGCAAGTCAAGTTAGAAGTTCATCACACATTGAGTCAGTTCTGCTTTAACACTTCTTATTTGGAATGGTGTGTGACAGTTTAACACTTTGTACAAAGCTAGCCTATAGCCTATCTTCTATACCTTGAACCTTCACTAAAGTAGGTAGGCTGTCCTTAGTGCCCTACGGCCCCTACCAGTAGATAGCCTAGCCTCACAATTATGACCTAGGGTTCCATTGGGTTCAATGTTATTTTAATACCACAAATTTTGTTGATATATTTGAAGATAAATATTGAATCTAGGCTATATGCTCTTAAGATCATAAGAAAATTTGTTTTAACCCTCAGTAAAACCTAATTAAAAAGTATGGTACTAAAATGTCTTTCGTAACAAGGTTGTCAATACGGTACTTCCAGTTATCCGATAGCTCTAAAAATCATATGAAAATGTGTTAAACCCTCGGAAAAACCTAATATAGCCTAGGCTAGCTAGGCTAAAAGTGTCGTATTAAAATGTACTTTTCGTAACAAGGTTGTCAATACGGTACATTCCCGTTGGGCCGTTATCAACGTACAATCAAAGCTGAAGATTGTAGAGTAAACACCGTAGACTTCATCGAATTTTTTCACCTTTGTATAGGCCTAATCGACAGCTTTTTTTGTTTTTTTTATTTAATAAGGGATTAGGCTAGTACTCAACGAGCGGGGGTGTGGGGGCAGCAGGATGCCAAAACAGGAAATATCCAGTTCTGGATAATTTTTCTAAGCTTACAAGGATCAACTTTGCGTGGCGTCCGTGGGGGGCACAGCCCCCCGCTACATATAACAGGGGGTCCGGGCGGCGACGGAGGGCGGCGACGGACGATGGAGGGCGGCGACAGAAGACGGAGGGCGGCGATGGAGGACGGAGACAGAGGGCGTCGACGGAGGACAGAGGGCGTCGACGGAGGGCGGCGACGGAGGACGGCGACGGAGGGCGGCGACGGAGGGCGGCGACAGAGGACGGAGGGCGGCGACGGAGGGCGGTGACGGAGAACGGAGGGCGGCGACGGAGGACGGAGGGCGGCGACGGTGGACGGAGGGCGGGGACGGAGGACGGAGGGCGGCGACGGAGGACGGAGGGCGGCGACGGAGGGCGGAGACGGAGGACGGAGGGCGGCGACGGAGGACGGAGGGCGGCGATGGAGGGCGGCTATGGAGGACGGAGGGCGGCGACGGAGGACGGAGGGCGGCGACGGAGAACGGAGGGCGGCGACGGAGGACGGAGGGCGGCGACGGAGGGCGGCGACGGAGGACGGAGGGCGGCGACGGAGGACGGAGGGCGGCGACGGAGGACGGAGGGCGGCGACGGAGGACGGAGGGCGGCGACGGAGGACGGAGGGCGGCGACGGAGGACGGAGGGCGGCGACGGAGGACGGAGGGCGGCGACGGAGGACGGAGGGCGGCGACGGAGGATGGAGGGCGGCGACGGAGGACGGAGGGCGGCGACGGAGGACGGAGGGCGGCGACGGAGGGCGGCGACGGAGGGCGGCGACGGAGGACGGAAGGCGGCGATGGAGGACGGAGACGGAGGGCGGCGACGGAGGACAGAGGGCGACGGACGGAGGACGGAGGGCGGAGAATGGAGGGCGGCGACGGAGGAAGGAGGGCGGAGAGCCGCGACGGAGGACGGAGGGCGGCGACGGAGGACGGAGGGCGGCGACGGAGGACGGAGGGCGGCGACGGAGGACGGAGGGCGGCGACGGAGGACGGAGGGCGGCGACGGATGATGGAGGGCGGCGACGGAGGACAGAGGCCGGCGACGGAGGACAGAGGGCGACGGACGGAGGACGGAGGGCGGAGAATGGAGGGCGGCGACGGAGGAAGGAGGGCGGAGAGCGGCGACGGAGGGCGGCGACGGAGGACGGAGGGCGGCGACGGAGGATGGAGGGCGGCGACGGAGGACGGAGGGCGGAGGACGGAGGGACGGAGGCGACGGAGGACGGAGGGCGGACGGAGGGCGGCGACGGAGGAGGGCGGCGACGGAGGACGGAGGGCGGCGACGGAGGACGGAGACGGAGGACGGAGGGCGGCGACGGAGGGCGGCGACGGAGGACGGAGGGCGGCGACGGAGGACGGAGGGCAGCGACGGAGGACGACGGAGGGCGGCGACGGAGGACGGAGGGCGGCGACGGAGGACGGAGGGCGCGACGGAGGACGGAGGGCGGCGACGGAGGACGGAGGGCGGCGACGGAGGACGGAGGGCGAACGGACGGAGGGCGGCGACGGAGGACGGAGGGCGACGAGGACGGCGATGGCGGACCGAGGGCGGGGACAGAGGACGGAGGGCGGCGAAGAAGGACGGAGGGCGGCGACGGAGGACGGAGAGCGGCGACGGAGGACGGAGGGCGGCGACGGAGGACGGAGGGCGGCGACGGAGGACGGAGATGGAGGGCGGCGACAGAGGACGGATGGCGGCGACGGAGGACGGAGGGCAGCGACGGAGGACGGAGGGCGGCGACGGAGGACGGAGGGCGGCGACGGAGGACAGAGGGCGGCGACAGAGGGCGGAGGGCGGCGATGGAGGACGGAGACGGAGGAAGGAGGGCGGCGACGGAGGACGGAGGGCGGCGACGGAGGACGGAGGGCGGCGACGGAGGACGGAGGGCGGCGACGGAGGACGGAGGGCGGCGACGGAGGATGGAGGACGGAGACGGAGGACGGCGACGACGGTGGACGGAGGGCGGAGACGGAGGACGGAGGGCGGCGACGGAGGGCGGCGACGGAGGACGGAGGGCGGAGACGGAGGACGGAGGCGGCGACGGAGGGCGGCGACGGAGGACGGAGGGCGGCGACGGAGGACGGAGGGCGGCGACGGAGGACGGAGGGCGGCGACGGAGGACGGAGGGCGGCGACGGAGGACGGAGGGCGGCGACGGAGGGCGGCGACGGAGGGCGGCGACGGAGGACGGAAGGCGGCGATGGAGGACGGAGACGGAGGGCGGCGACGGAGGACAGAGGGCGACGGACGGAGGACGGAGGGCGGAGAATGGAGGGCGGCGATGGAGGAAGGAGGGCGGAGAGCCGCGACGGAGGACGGAGGGCGGCGACGGAGGACGGAGGGCGGCAACGGAGGACGGAGGGCGGTGACGGAGGACGGAGGGCGGCGACGGAGGGCGGCGACGGAGGGCGGCGACGGATGATGGAGGGCGGCGACGGAGGACAGAGGCCGGCGACGGAGGACAGAGGGCGACGGACGGACGGAGGGCGGAGAATGGAGGGCGGCGACGGAGGAAGGAGGGCGGAGAGCGGCGACGGAGGGCGGCGACGGAGGACGGAGGGCGGCGACGGAGGATGGAGGGCGGCGACGGAGGGCGGCGACGGAGGGCGGCGACGGAGGACGGAGGGCGGAGGGCGGCGACGGAGGACGGAGGGCGGCGACGGAGGACGGAGGGCGGCGACGGAGGACGGAGGGCGGCGACGGAGGACGGAGGGCGGCGACGGAGGGCGGCGACGGAGGACGGAGGGCGGCGACGGAGGACGGAGGGCGGCGACGGAGGACGGAGGGCGGCGACGGAGGACGGAGGGCGGCGACGGAGGACGGAGGGCGGCGACGGAGGACGGAGGGCGGCGACGGAGGACGGAGGGCGGCGACGGAGGACGGAGGGCGGCGACGGAGGACGGAGGGCGGCGACGGAGGACGGAGGGCGGCGACGGAGGACGGAGGGCGGCGACGGAGGATGGAGGGCGGCGAAGGAGGACGGAGGGCGGAGGGCGGCGACGGAGGACGGAGGGCGACGACGGAGGGCGGCGACAGTGGACGGAGGGCGGCGGCGGAGGACGGAGGGCGACGACGGAGGACGGAGGGCGGCGACAGAGGACGGAGGGCGGCGACAGAGGACGGAGGGCGGCGACGGAGGACGGAGAGCGGCGACGGAGGACGGAGGGCGGCGACGGAGGACGGAGGGCGGCGACGGAGGACGGAGGGCGGCGACAGAGGACGGATGGCGGCGACGGAGGACGGAGGGCAGCGACGGAGGACGGAGGGCGGCGACGGAGGACGGAGGGCGGCGACGGAGGACGGAGGGTGGCGACAGAGGGCGGAGGGCGGCGATGGAGGACGGAGACGGAGGAAGGAGGGCGGCGATGGAGGACGGAGGGCGGCGACGGAGGACGGAGGGCGGCGACGGAGGACGGACGGCGGCGATGGAGGACGGAGACGGAGGACGGCGACGACGGTGGACGGAGGGCGGAGACGGAGGACGGAGGGCGGCGACGGAGGGCGGCGACGGAGGACGGAGGGCGGCGACGGAGGACGGAGGGCGGCGACGGAGGGCGGCGACGGAGGACGGAGGGCGCGACGGAGGACGGAGGGCGGCGACGGAGGACGCGAGGGCGGCGACGGAGGACGGAGGGCGGCGACGGAGGACGGAGGGCGGCGACGGAGGACGGAGGGCGGCGACGGAGGACGGAGGGCGGCGAAGGAGGACGGAGGGCGGAGGGCGGCGACGGAGGACGGAGGGCGACGACGGAGGGCGGCGACGGAGGACGGAGGGCGGAGATGGAGGACGGAGGGCGGCGACGGAGGGCGGCGACGGAGGACGGAGGGCGGCGACGGAGGGCGGCGACGGAGGACGGAGGGCGGCGACGGAGGACGGAGGGCGGCGACGGAGGACGGAGGGCGGCGACAGAGGACGGAGGGCGGCGACGGAGGACGGAGGGCGGCGACGGAGGACGGAGGGCGGCGACGGAGGACGGAGGGCGGCGACGGAGGACGGAGGGCGGCGACGGAGGACGGAGGGCGGAGATTGTTGACGGAGGGCGGCGACGGAGGGCGGCGACAGAGGACGGAGGGCGGCGACGGAGGACGGAGGGCGGCGACGGAGGACGGAGGGCGGCGACGGAGGACGGAGGGCGGCGACGGAGGACGGAGGGCGGCGACGGAGGACGGAGGGCGGCGACAGAGGACGGAGGGCGGCGATGGAGGACGGAGACGGAGGACGGAGGGCGGCGACGGAGGACGGAGGGCGGCGACGGAGGACGGAGGGCGGCGACGGAGGACGGAGGGCGACGACGGTGGACGGAGATGGAGGGCGGCGACAGAGGACGGATGGCGGCGACGGAGGACGGAGGGCAGCGACGGAGGACGGAGGGCGGCGACGGAGGACGGAGGGCGGCGACGGAGGACGGAGGGCGGCGACGGAGGACGGAGGGCGGCGACGGAGGACGGACAGCGGCGACGAGGGCGGCATGGACGGAGGGCGGCGACGGAGGCCGGAGGGCGGCAGCGGAGGACGGAGGGCGGCGACGGAGGACGGAAGACGGCGACGGAGGACGGAGGGCGGCGACGGAGGACGGAGGGCGGCGACGGAGGACGGAGGGCGGCGACGGAGGACGGAGGGCGGCGACGGAGGACGGAGGAGGGGGCGACGGAGGACGGGCGGCGACGAGGACGGAGGGGCGGCAACGGAGGACGAAGGGCGGCGACAGAGGACGGAGGGCGGCGACGGAGGACGGAGGGCGACGACGGAGGGCGGCGACGGAGGACGGAGGGCGGAGATGGAGGACGGAGGGCGGCGACGGAGGGCGGCGACGGAGGACGGAGGGCGGCGACGGAGGGCGGCAACGGAGGACGGAGGGCGGAGGGCGGCGACGGAGGGCGGCGACGGAGGGCGGCGACGGATGATGGAGGGCGGCGACGGAGGACAGAGGCCGGCGACGGAGGACAGAGGGCGACGGACGGAGGACGGAGGGCGGAGAATGGAGGGCGGCGACGGAGGAAGGAGGGCGGAGAGCGGCGACGGAGGGCGGCGACGGAGGACGGAGGGCGGCGACGGAGGATGGAGGGCGGCGACGGAGGGCGGCGACGGAGGGCGGCGACGGAGGACGGAGGGCGGAGGGCGGCGACGGAGGACGGAGGGCGGCGACGGAGGACGGAGGATGGCGACGGAGGACGGAGGGCGGCGACGGAGGACGGAGGGCGGCGACGGAGGGCGGCGACGGAGGACGGAGGGCGGCGACGGAGGACGGAGGGCGGCGACGGAGGACGGAGGGCGGCGACGGAGGACGGAGGGCGGCGACGGAGGACGGAGGGCGGCGACGGAGGACGGAGGGCGGCGACGGAGGACGGAGGGCGGCGACGGAGGACGGAGGGCGGCGACGGAGGACGGAGGGCGGCGACGGAGGACGGAGGGCGGCGACGGAGGACGGAGGGCGGCGACGGAGGATGGAGGGCGGCGAAGGAGGACGGAGGGCGGAGGGCGGCGACGGAGGACGGAGGGCGACGACGGAGGGCGGCGACAGAGGACGGAGGGCGGCGGCGGAGGACGGAGGGCGACGACGGAGGACGGAGGGCGGCGACGGAGGACGGAGGGCGGCGACAGAGGACGGAGGGCGGCGACGGAGGACGGAGAGCGGCGACGGAGGACGGAGGGCGGCGACGGAGGACGGAGGGCGGCGACGGAGGACGGAGACGGAGGGCGGCGACAGAGGACGGATGGCGGCGACGGAGGACGGAGGGCAGCGACGGAGGACGGAGGGCGGCGACGGAGGACGGAGGGCGGCGACGGAGGACGGAGGGCGGCGACAGAGGGCGGAGGGCGGCGATGGAGGACGGAGACGGAGGAAGGAGGGCGGCGACGGAGGACGGAGGGCGGCGACGGAGGACGGAGGGCGGCGACGGAGGACGGAGGGCGGCGACGGAGGACGGAGGGCGGCGACGGAGGACGGACGGCGGCGATGGAGGACGGAGACGGAGGACGGCGACGACGGTGGACGGAGGGCGGAGACGGAGGACGGAGGGCGGCGACGGAGGGCGGCGACGGAGGACGGAGGGCGGAGACGGAAGACGGAGGGCGGCGACGGAGGGCGGCGACGGAGGACGGAGGGCGGCGACAGAGGACAGAGGGCGGCGACGGAGGACGGAGGGCGGCGACGGAGGACGGAGGGCGGCGACGGAGGACGGAGGGCGGCGACGGAGGACGGAGGGCGGCGACGGAGGACGGAGGGCGGCGACGGAGGACGGAGGGCGGCGACAGAGGACGGAGGGCGGCGAAGGAGGACGGAGGGCGGAGGGCGGCGACGGAGGACGGAGGGCGACGACGGAGGGCGGCGACGGAGGACGGAGGGCGGAGATGGAGGACGGAGGGCGGTGACGGAGGGCAGCGACGGAGGACGGAGGGCGGCGACGGAGGACGGAGGGCGGCGACGGAGAACGGAGGGCGGCGAAGGAGGACGGAGGGCGGAGGGCGGCGACGGAGGACGGAGGGCGACGACGGAGGGCGGCGACGGAGGACGGAGGGCGGAGATGGAGGACGGAGGGCGGCGACGGAGGGCGGCGACGGAGGACGGAGGGCGGCGACGGAGGGCGGCGACGGAGGACGGAGGGCGGAGATTGTTGACGGAGGGCGGCGACGGAGGGCGGCGACAGAGGACGGAGGGCGGCGACGGAGGACGGAGGGCGGCGACGGAGGACGGAGGGCGGCGACGGAGGACGGAGGGCGGCGACGGAGGACGGAGGGCGGCGACGGAGGACGGAGGGCGGCGACAGAGGACGGAGGGCGGCGATGGAGGACGGAGACGGAGGACGGAGGGCGGCGACGGAGGACGGAGGGCGGCGACGGAGGACGGAGGGCGGCGACGGAGGACGGAGGGCGACGACGGTGGACGGAGATGGAGGGCGGCGACAGAGGACGGAGGGCGGCGACGGAGGACGGAGGGCGGCGACGGAGGACGGAGGGCGGCGACGGAGGACGGAGGGCGGCGACGGAGGACGGAGGGCGGCGACAGAGGGCGGAGGGCGGCGATGGAGGACGGAGACGGAGGAAGGAGGGCGGCGACGGAGGACGGAGGGCGGCGACGGAGGACGGAGGGCGGTGACGGAGGACGGAGGGCGGCGACGGAGGACGGAGGGCGGCGACAGAGGACGGAGGGCGGCGATGGAGGACGGAGACGGAGGACGGCGACGACGGTGGACGGAGGGCGGAGACGGAGGACGGAGGGCGGCGAAGGAGGACGGAGGGCGGAGGGCGGCGACGGAGGACGGAGGGCGACGACGGAGGGCAGCGACGGAGGACGGAGGGCGGCGACGGAGGACGGAGGGCGGCGACGGAGAACGGAGGGCGGCGAAGGAGGACGGAGGGCGGAGGGCGGCGACGGAGGACGGAGGGCGACGACGGAGGGCGGCGACGGAGGACGGAGGGCGGAGATGGAGGACGGAGGGCGGCGACGAAGGGCGGCGACGGAGGACGGAGGGCGGCGACGGAGGGCGGCGACGGAGGACGGAGGGCGGAGACGGAGGACGGAGGGCGGCGACGGAGGGCGGCGACGGAGGACGGAGGGCGGCGACGGAGGACGGAGGGCGGCGACGGAGGACGGAGGGCGGCGACGGAGGACGGAGGGCGGCGACGGAGGACGGAGGGCGGCGACGGAGGACTGAGGGCGGCGACAGAGGACGGAGGGCGGCGATGGAGGACGGAGACGGAGGACGGAGGGCGGCGACGGAGGACGGAGGGCGGCGACGGAGGACGGAGGGCAGCGACGGAGGACGGAGGGCGACGACGGTGGACGGAGATGGAGGGCGGCGACAGAGGACGGATGGCGGCGACGGAGGACGGAGGGCAGCGACGGAGGACGGAGGGCGGCGACGGAGGACGGAGGGCGGCGACGGAGGACGGAGGGCGGCGACAGAGGGCGGAGGGCGGCGATGGAGGACGGAGACGGAGGAAGGAGGGCGGCGACGGAGGACGGAGGGCGGCGACGGAGGACGGAGGGCGGCGACGGAGGACGGAGGGCGGCGACGGAGGACGGAGGGCGGCGACGGAGGACGGAGGGCGGCGACGGAGGCGAGACGGAGGCCAGCGACGACGGGGGACGGAGGGCGGAGACGGAGGACGGAGGGCGGCGAAGGAGGACGGAGGGCGGAGGGCGGCGACGGAGGACGGAGGGCGGCGACGGAGGACGGAGGGCGGCGACGGAGGACGGAGGGCGGCGACGGAGGACGGAGGGCGGCGACGGAGGGCGGCGACGGAGGACGGAGGGCGGCGACGGAGGACGGAGGGCGGCGACGGAGGGCGGCGACGGAGGACGGAGGGCGGAGACGGAGGACGGAGGGCGGCGACGGAGGGCGGCGACGGAGGACGGAGGGCGGCGACGGAGGACGGAGGGCGGCGACGGAGGACGGAGGGCGGCGACGGAGGACGGAGGGCGGCGACGGAGGACGGAGGGCGGCGACGGAGGACGGAGGGCGGCGACGGAGGACGGAGGCGGAGGGCGGCGACGGAGGACGGAGGGCGGCGACGGAGGACGGAGACGGAGGACGGAGGGCGGCGACGGAGGACGGAGGGCGGCGACGGAGGACGGAGACGGAGGGCGGCGACAGAGGACGGATGGCGGCGACGGAGGACGGAGGGCAGCGACGGAGGACGGAGGGCGGCGACGGAGGACGGAAGGCGGCGACGGAGGACGGAGGGCGGCGACAGAGGGCGGAGGGCGGCGATGGAGGACGGAGGGCGGCGACGGAGGACGGAGGGCGGCGACGGAGGACGGAGGGCGGCGACGGAGGACGGAGGGCGGCGACGGAGGACGGAAGGCGGCGACGGAGGACGGAGGGCGGCGACGGAGGACGGAGGGCGGAGGATAGAGGATGGAGGACGGCGACGACGGTGGACGGAGGGCGGAGACGGAGGACGGAGGGCGGCGACGGAGGGCGGCGACGGAGGACGGAGGGCGGAGACGGAGGACGGAGGGCGGCGACGGAGGGCGGCGACGGAGGACGGAGGGCGGCGACGGAGGACGGAGGGCGGCGACGGAGGACGGAGGGCGGCGACGGAGGACGGAGGGCGGCGACGGAGGACGGAGGGCGGCGACGGAGGACGGAGGGCGGCGACGGAGGACGGAGGGCGGCGACGGAGGACGGAGGGCGGCGACGGAGGACGGAGGGCGGCGACGGAGGACGGAGGGCGGCGAAGGAGGACGGAGGGCGGAGGGCGGCGACGGAGGACGGAGGGCGACGACGGAGGGCGGCGACGGAGGACGGAGGGCGGAGATGGAGGACGGAGGGCGGCGACGGAGGGCAGCGACGGAGGACGGAGGGCGGCGACGGAGGACGGAGGGCGGCGACGGAGGACGGAGGGCGGCGACGGAGGACGGAGGGCGGCGACGGAGAACGGAGGGCGGCAAAGGAGGACGGAGGGCGGAGGGCGGCGACGGAGGACGGAGGGCGACGACGGAGGGCGGCGACGGAGGACGGAGGGCGGAGATGGAGGACGGAGGGCGGCGACGGAGGGCGGCGACGGAGGACGGAGGGCGGCGACGGAGGGCGGCGACGGAGGACGGAGGGCGGAGATGGAGGACGGAGGGCGGCGACGGAGGGCGGCGACAGAGGACGGAGGGCGGCGACGGAGGACGGAGGGCGGCGACGGAGGACGGAGGGCGGCGACGGAGGACGGAGGGCGGCGACGGAGGACGGAGGGCGGCGACGGAGGACGGAGGGCGGCGACGGAGGACGGAGGGCGGCGACGGAGGACGGAGGGCGGCGATGGAGGACGGAGACGGAGGACGGAGGGCGGCGACGGAGGACGGAGGGCGGCGACGGAGGACGGAGGGCGGCGACGGAGGACGGAGGGCGGCGACGGAGGACGGAGGGCGGCGATGAAGGACGGAGGACGGAGGACGGACACGGAGGGCGGCGACGGAGGACAGAGGGCGACAGACGGAGGACGGAGGGCGGAGGACCGAGGGCGGAGGGCGGCGACGGAGGACGGAGGGCGGCGACGGAGGACGGAGGATGGCGACGGAGGACGGAGGGCGGCGACGGAGGACGGAGGGCGGCGACGGAGGGCAGCGACGGAGGACGGAGGGCGGCGACGGAGGACGGAGGGCGGCGACGGAGGACGGAGGGCGGCGACGGAGGACGGAGGGCGGCGACGGAGGACGGAGGGCGGCGACGGAGGACGTAGGGCGGCGACGGAGGATGGAGGGCGGCGAAGGAGGACGGAGGGCGGAGGGCGGCGACGGAGGACGGAGGGCGACGACGGAGGGCGGCGACGGAGGACGGAGGGCGGCGACGGAGGACGGAGGGCGGCGACGGAGGACGGAGGGCGGCGACGGAGGACGGAGGGCGGCGACGGAGGACGGAGGGCGGCGACAGAGGACGGAGGGCGGCGATGGAGGACGGAGACGGAGGACGGAGGGCGGCGACGGAGGACGGAGGGCGGCGACGGAGGACGGAGGGGACGGAGGACGGCGACGACGGTGGACGGAGGGTGGAGACGGAGGACGGAGGGCGGCGATGAAGGACGGAGGACGGAGGACGGACACGGAGGGCGGCGACGGAGGACAGAGGGCGACAGACGGAGGACGGAGGGCGGAGGACCGAGGGCGGAGGGCGGCGACGGAGGACGGAGGGCGGCGACGGAGGACGGAGGATGGCGACGGAGGACGGAGGGCGGCGACGGAGGACGGAGGGCGGCGACGGAGGGCGGCGACGGAGGACGGAGGGCGGCGACGGAGGACGGAGGGCGGCGACGGAGGACGGAGGGCGGCGACGGAGGACGGAGGGCGGCGACGGAGGACGGAGGGCGGTGACGGAGGACGGAGGGCGGCGACGGAGGACGGAGGGCGGCGACGGAGGACGGAGGGCGACGACGGTGGACGGAGGGCGGAGGACGGACGGCGGCGATGGAGGACGGAGGACGGAGGACGGACACGGAGGGCGGCGACGGAGGACAGAGGGCGACAGACGGAGGACGGAGGGCGGAGGACCGAGGGCGGAGGGCGGCGACGGAGGACGGAGGGCGGCGACGGAGGACGAAGGATGGCGACGGAGGACGGAGGGCGGCGACGGAGGACGGAGGGCGGCGACGGAGGGCAGCGACGGAGGACGGAGGGCGGCGACGGAGGACGGAGGGCGGCGACGGAGGACGGAGGGCGGCGACGGAGGACGGAGGGCGGCGACGGAGGACGGAGGGCGGCGACGGAGGACGTAGGGCGGCGACGGAGGATGGAGGGCGGCGAAGGAGGACGGAGGGCGGAGGGCGGCGACGGAGGACGGAGGGCGACGACGGAGGGCGGCGACAGAGGACGGAGGGCGGCGGCGGAGGGCGGCGACGGAGGGCGGCGACGGAGGACGGAGGGCGGAGGGCGGCGACGGAGGACGGAGGGCGGCGACGGAGGACGGAGGGCGGCGACGGAGGACGGAGGGCGGCGACGGAGGACGGAGGGCGGCGACGGAGGACGGAGGGCGGCGACGGAGGACGGAGGGCGGCGACGGAGGACGGAGGGCGGCGACGGAGGACGGAGGGCGGCGACGGAGGACGGAGGGCGGCGACGGAGGACGGAGGGCGGCGAAGGAGGACGGAGGGCGGAGGGCGGCGACGGAGGACGGAGGGCGGCGACGGAGGACGGAGGGCGGCGACGGAGGACGGAGGGCGGCGACGGAGGACGGAGGGCGGCGACGGAGGACGGAGGGCGGCGACGGAGGACGGAGGGCGGCGACGGAGGACGGAGGGCGGCGACGGAGGACGGAGGGCGGCGACGGAGGACGGAGGGCGGCGACGGAGGACGGAGACGGGAGGGCGGCGGAGGACGGATGGCGGCGACGGAGGACGGAGGGCGGCGACGGAGGACGGAGGGCGGCGACGGAGGACGGAGGGCGGCGACGGAGGACGGAGGGCGGCGACGGAGGACGGAGGGCGGCGACGGAGGACGGAGGGCGGCGACGGAGGACGGAGGGCGGCGACGGAGGACGGAGGGCAGCGACGGTGGACGGAGGGCAGCGACGGTGGACGGAGGGCGGCGACGGAGGACGGAGGGCGGGGACGGAGGACGGAAGGAGGCGACGGAGGAGGACGGACGGAGGGCGGCGACGGAGGACGGAGGGACGGCGACGACGGAGGACGGAGGGCGACGGAGGACGGAGGGCGGGGACGGCGACGACGGTGGACGGAGGGCGGAGACGGAGGACGGAGGGCGGCGACGGAGGACGGAGGGCGGAGACGGAGGACGGAGGGCGGCGACGGAGGACGGAGGGCGGCGACGGAGGACGGAGGGCGGCGACGGAGGACGGAGGGCGGCGACGGAGGACGGAGGGCGGCGACGGAGGACGGAGGGCGGCGACGGAGGACGGAGGGCGGAGGGCGGCGACGGAGGACGGAGGGCGGCGACGGAGGACGGCGACGGAGGACGGAGGGCGGCGACGGAGGACGGAGACGGAGGACGGAGGGCGGCGACGGTGGACGGAGGGCGGCGACGGAGGACGGAGACGGAGGACGGAGGGCGGCGACGGAGGGCGGCGACGGAGGGCGGCGACGGAGGACGGAGGGCGGCGACGGAGGACGGAGGGCGGCGACGGAGGACGGAGGGCGGCGACGGAGGACGGAGGGCGGCGACGGAGGACGGAGGGCGGCGACGGAGGACGGAGGGCGGCGACAGAGGACGGAGGGCGGCGATGGAGGACGGAGACGGAGGACGGAGGGCGGCGACGGAGGACGGAGGGCGGCGACGGAGGACGGAGGGCGGCGACGGAGGACGGAGGGCGGCGACGGAGGACGGAGACGGAGGGCGGCGACGGAGGACGGAGGGCGGCGACGGAGGACGGAGGGCAGGCGGAGGACGGAGGACGGCGACGGAGGCCGGGGGGCGGCGACGGAGGACGGAGGGCGGCGACGGAGGGCGGAGGGCGGCGACGGAGGACGGAGGACGGAGGGCGGCGACGGAGGACGGAGGGCGGCGACGGAGGACGGAGGGCGGCGACGGAGGACGGAGGGCGGCGACGGAGGACGGAGGGCGGCGACGGAGGACGGAGGGCGGCGATGGAAGACGGAGGGCGGCGACGGAGGACGGAGGGCGGCGACGGAGGACGGAGGGCGGCGACGGAGGACGGAGGGCGGAGGGCGGCGACGGAGGACGGAGGGCGACGACGGAGGGCGGCGACGGAGGACGGAGGGCGGCGACGGAGGACGGAGGGCGGCGACGGAGGGCGGCGACGGAGGACGGAGGGCGGCGACGGAGGGCGGCGACGGAGGACGGAGGGCGGAGGGCGGCGACGGAGGGCGGCGACGGAGGGCGGCGACGGATGATGGAGGGCGGCGACGGAGGACAGAGGGCGGCGAGGACAGAGGGGCGACGGGGGGCGGAGGGCGGCGACGGAGGACGGAGGGCGGAGGACGGAGGGCGGAGGACGGAGGGCGGCGACGGAGGGCGGCGACGGAGGACGGAGGGCGGCGACGGAGGACGGAGGGCGGCGACGGAGGGCGGCGACGGAGGGCGGCGACGGAGGACGGAGGGCGGAGACGGAGGACGGAGGGCGGCGACGGAGGACGGAGGACGGAGGGCGGCGACGGAGGACGGAGGGCGGCGACGGAGGGCGGCGACGGAGGACGGAGGGCGGCGACGGAGGACGGAGGGCGGCGACGGAGGACGGAGGGCGGCGACGGAGGACGGAGGGCGGCGACGGAGGACGGAGGGCGGCGAGGACGGAGACGGAGGCGGCGACGACGGAGGGCGGCGACGGAGGACGGAGGGCGGCGACGGAGGACGGAGGGCGGCGACGGAGGACGGAGGGCGGCGACGGAGGACGGAGGGCGGGGACGGAGGACGGAGGGCGGCGACGGAGGACGGAGGGCGGCGAAGGAGGACGGAGGGCGGAGGGCGGCGACGGAGGACGGAGGGCGACGACGGAGGGCGGCGACGGAGGACGGAGGGCGGCGACGGAGGACGGAGGGCGGCGACGGAGGACGGAGGGCGGCGACGGAGGACGGAGGGCGGCGACGGAGGACGGAGGGCGGCGACGGAGGACGGAGGGCGGCGACGGAGGACGGAGGGCGGCGACGGAGGACGGAGGGCGGCGGGCGGAGGACGGAGGGCGGCGACGGAGGACGGAGGGCGGCGACGGAGGACGGAGGGCGGCGACGGAGGACGGAGGGCGGCGACGGAGGACGGAGGGCGGCGACGGAGGACGGAGGGCGGCGACGGAGGGCGGAGGGCGGCGGAGGACGGAGACGGAGGACGGAGGGCGGCGACGGAGGACGGAGGGCGGCGACGGAGGACGGAGGGCGGCGACGGAGGACGGAGGGCGGCGACGGAGGACGGAGGGCGGCGACGGAGGACGGAGGGCGGCGACGGAGGACGGAGACGGAGGGCGGCAGCGACGGAGGACGGAGGGCGGCGACGGAGGACGGAGGGCGGCGACGGAGGGCGGCGACGGAGGACGGAGGGCGGCGACGGAGGACGGAGGGCGGCGACGGAGGGCGGCGACGGAGGACGGAGGGCGGCGACGGAGGACGGAGGGCGGCGACGGAGGACGGAGGGCGGGGACGGAGGACGGAGGGCGGCGACGGAGGACGGAGGGCGGCGACGGAGGACGGAGGGCGGCGACGGAGGACGGAGGGCGGCGACGGAGGACGGAGGGCGGCGACGGAGGACGGAGGGCGGCGACGGAGGACGGTGGGCGGCGACGGAGGACGGAGGGCGGAGGGCAGCGACGGAGGACGGAGGGCGGCGACGGAGGACGGCGACGGAGGACGGAGGGCGGCGACGGAGGGCGGCGACGGAGGCGGCGACGGAGGACGGAGGGCGGCGACGGAGGACGGAGGGCGGCGACGGAGGACGGAGGGCGGCGACGGAGGACGGAGGGCGGCGCGGAAGGGCGACGGAGGACGGAGGGCGACGGAGGACGGAGGGCGGCGACGGAGGACGGAGGGCGGCGACGGAGGACGGAGGGCGGCGACGGACGGAGGGCGGCGACGGAGGACGGAGGGCGGCGACGGAGGACGGAGGGCGGCGACGGAGGACGGAGGGCGGCGACGGAGGACGGAGGGCGGCGACGGAGGACGGAGGGCGGCGACGGAGGACGGAGGGCGGCGACGGAGGACGGAGGGCGGCGACGGAGGACGGAGACGGAGGACGGAGGGCGGCGACGGAGGACGGAGGGCGGCGACGGAGGACGGAGGGCGGCGACGGAGGACGGAGGGCGGCGAAGGAGGACGGAGGGTGGAGGGCGGCGACGGAGGACGGAGGGCGACGACGGAGGGCGGAGGGCGGCGACGGAGGACGGAGGGCGGCGACGGAGGGCGGCGACGGAGGACGGAGGGCGGCGACGGAGGACGGAGGGCGGCGACGGAGGACGGAGACGGAGGGCGGCGACGGAGGACGGAGGGCGGCGACGGAGGACGGAGGGCGGCGACGGAGGACGGAGGGCGGCGACGGAGGACGGAGGGCGGCGACGGAGGACGGAGGGCGGCGACGGAGGACGGAGGGCGGCGACGGAGGACGGAGGGCGGCGACGGAGGACGGAGGGCGGCGACGGAGGACGGAGACGGAGGACGGAGGGCGGCGACGGAGGACGGAGGGCGGCGACGGAGGACGGCGACGGAGGACGGAGGGCGGCGACGGAGGACGGAGGGCGGCGACGGAGGACGGAGGGCGGCGACGGAGGACGGAGGGCGGCGACGGAGGACGGAGGGCGGCGACGGAGGACGGAGGGCGGCGACGGAGGACGGAGGGCGGCGACGGAGGACGGAGGACGGAGGGCGGCGACGGAGGACGGAGGGCGGCGACGGAGGACGGAGGGCGGCGACGGAGGACGGAGGGCGGCGACGGAGGACGGAGGGCGGAGGACGGAGACGGAGGACGGAGGACGAAGGCCGGCGACGGTGGACGGAGGGCGGCGACGGAGGACGGAGGGACGGAGGGGAGGACGGAGGGCGGGGGCGAGGACGGAGGGCGGCGACGGAGGACGGAGGGCGGCGACGGAGGACGGAGGGCGGCGACGGAGGACGGAGGGCGGAGACGGAGGACGGAGGGCGGCGACGGAGGGCGGCGACGGAGGACGGAGGGCGGCGACGGAGGACGGAGGGCGGCGACGGAGGACGGAGGGCGGCGACGGAGGACGGAGGGCGGCGACGGAGGACGGAGGGCGGCGACGGAGGACGGAGGGCGGCGACGGAGGACGGAGGGACGGAGACGGAGGACGGAGGGACGGTGGACGGAGGCGGAGGGAGGACGGAGGGCGGCGACGGAGGGCGGCGACGGAGGACGGAGGGCGGCGACGGAGGAGGAGGCGACGGAGGGCGGCGACGGAGGACGGAGGGCGGCGAGGACGGAGGGCGGCGACGGAGGACGGAGGGCGGCGACGGAGGACGGAGGGTGGCGACGGAGGACGGAGGGCGGCGACGGAGGACGGAGGGCGGAAACGGAGGACGGAGGGCGGCGACGGAGGATGGAGGACGGACACGTAGGGCGGCGACGGAGGACAGAGGGCGACGGACGGAGGACGGAGGGCGGAGGACAGAGGGCGGAGGGCGGCGACGGAGGACGGTGGGCGGCGACGGAACACGGAGGGCGGCGATGGAGGACGGAGGGCGGCGACGGAGGACGGAGGACGGTGACGGAGGACGGAGGGCGGCGACGGAGGACGGAGGGCGGCGACGGAGGACGGAGGGCGGCGACGGAGGACGGAGGGCGGCGACGGAGGACGGAGGGCGGCGATGAAGGACGGAGACGGAGGGCGGCGATGAAGGACGGAGACGGAGGACGGCGACGACGGTGGACGGAGGGCGGAGACGGAGGACGGAGGGCGGCGACGGAGGGCGGCGACGGAGGGCGGAGGACAGAGGACGGAGGACGGCGACGACGGTGGACGGAGGGCGGCGACGGAGGACGGAGGACGGCGACGGAGGATGGAGGGCGGCGACGGAGGACGGAGGGCGGCGACGGAGGATGGAGACGAAGGACGGAGGGCGGCGACGGAGGACGGAGGGCGGCGACGGAGGACGGAGGGCGGCGACGGAGGACGGAGGGCGGCGACGGAGGACGGAGGGCGGCGACGGAGGACGGAGGGCGGCGACGGAGGACGGAGGGCGGCGACGGAGGACGGAGGGCGGCGACGGAGGATGGAGGACGGACACGGAGGGCGGCGACGGAGGACAGAGGGCGACGGACGGAGGACGGAGGGCGGAGGACAGAGGGCGGAGGGCGGCGACGGAGGACGGAGGGCGGCGACGGAACACGGAGGGCGGCGACGGAGGGCGGCGATGGAGGACGGAGGGCGGCGACAGAGGACGGAGGGCGGCGACGGAGGACGGAAGACGGCGACGGAGGACGGAGGGCGGCGACGGAGGACGGAGGGCGGCGACGGAGGACGGAGGGCGGCGACGGAGGACGGAGGGTGGCGACGGAGGACGGAGGGCGGCGACGGAGGACGGAGGGCGGCGACGGAGGACGGAGGGCGGCGACGGAGGACGGAGGGCGGCGACGGAGGACGGAGGGCGGCGACGGAGGATGGAGGACGGACACGGAGGGCGGCGACGGAGGACAGAGGGCGACAGACGGAGGACGGAGGGCGGAGGACGGAGGGCGGAGGGCGGCGACGGAGGACGGAGGGCGGCGACGGAACACGGAGGGCGGCGACGGAGGGCGGCGATGGAGGACGGAGGGCGGCGACAGAGGGCGGAGGGCGGCGACAGAGGACGGAGGACGGCGACGGAGGACGGAGGGCGGCGATGGAGGACGGAGGGCGGTGACGGAGGGCGGCGACGAAGGACGGAGGGCGGCGACGGAGGACGGAGGGCGGCGACGGAGGACGGAGGGCGGCGACGGAGGACGGAGGGCGGCGACGGAGGACGGAGGGCGGCGACGGAGGACGGAGGGCGGCGACGGAGGACGGAGGGCGGCGACGGAGGACGGAGGGCGGCGACGGAGGACGGAGGGCGGCGACGGAGGACGGAGGGCGGCGACGGAGGATGGAGGGCGGCGACGGAGGACGGAGGGCGGTGACGGAGGACGGAGGGCGGCGACGGAGGACGGAGGGCGGCGACGGAGGACGGAGGGCGGCGATGGAGGACGGAGGGGAGCTGGCTTTGAAGTGAATTCGAAAGAGTAGTAGCTCTGGGGATAAATGAATTCTGATAAACAGAAGTTCTGCATTGTGGAGGAGAAAGTGTAAATTCATGGGTGCTCTCAGCTGCCCTAGTTCTACGGGGAAAGATGTGGAGAGGCGGCACAATTGAAGCAAGTTCCTCGGAACAATTGCTGTGAAAATATCTGTAGAATAATGCAAGGGATGCAACGTTTCTTCGTATGGATAATGTAGGAAGGTCCTGTGTGATTGCAGGGTTATTGATTAATCTAATAGCTTTATTTTGAATTTTGTCCAACTGCCTCAATGCAACCACTCCACTTCCACCCCACAGAGGTGAACAGTAATCCATCTGAGAACGCACATGACTTTTATATATCACGGCCAACTGCTCGTCAGTGAAGAATTCTCGAACTCTGTACAGGAGTCCCAGTTTTTTAGAGGCATTCTTAGCAATGCCTCTAACATAATGTGTCCAGCTCAAGTTAGTAGTTAATGTTACACCGAGAATGTCAATACTAGGGGAAGTGGGAATATTTACATCATTAAAAAATATATGGGAGTCAGTGAGATTCTGTCGGTTAGAAAATTGAATGTACTTGGTTTTCTGTGCATTAAAGGAAACCAGATTCTTTTGTCCCCATCCATCAATTCTAGAAAGGTCCTGGTTCAGAGAAATTGCAGTGTTTATTTTTGAATTTATAAGATCGGGTTGGGTGAAAGAATTGGTAAATGTGAAGGAACTGTGGAGTGTTGAGTCATCTGCGTAGGAATGTATTGGATTATGAGTGGTAGATATGAGATCATTGATATGAATGAGGAACAGAATTGGGGCCAAAACTGATCCCTGGGGAACACCAGCATTTATTGAGTGAAATTGAGAATAAAGGCCATCTACCATTACACGTATTTTTCTGTTATGAAGATAAGAAGAAATTAGTGGAACTAATGATGCAAGGCCGTAGTGTGACATCTTCGACAATAAGGATTGATGCCAGACTCTATCAAATGCCTTTAATATATCCAGTGCTATTATATGTGTTTCACCATGTTGGTCTGTAGCTTGGTTGATTTGATGCGTAAGAAGGCAAAGCATGTCTGCAGTTGATCGACATCGTCTAAAACCGTAATATGATATCCGTAATACTTGTTCCTGTCATTAAAGATAAATCAGGTAAAATTACAGCTAAAGACAACTACCGCCCAGTAGCACTTGCTAGTGTGGTGAGTAGTTGAAATGATAATGCTAGAAAGAATGTCTGCATATATTGTCACCAGCAGCAATCAGTTTAGCTTTAAGAAAAATCACGGCACAGACCAATGCATATATGTGCTGAAAGAAGTGATTGATACATACAACAAACTAAATAGCTCAATTTTCTCTTGTTTTCTTGATGCAAGTAAGGCTTTTGATAGGGTGTGTCACAAAACCTTATTTGAAAAATTAGTTAACAGGGGAGTGCCTAGCTATATTGTTAGGATACTTATTTTCTGGTATGCTAATCAAAAAATGTGTGTAAGATTGGGCAACATCCTGTCAGGCTCTTTCGCCGTAACCAATGGTGTTAGGCAGGGGGGGATATTGTCTCTGTATCTTTTCAACGTCTACATGGATGATCTTAGTCTGGAGCTGAACAAGACTCGCACTGGGTGCTGTATTGGCAGCACCATTGTAAATCATCTCATGTATGCTGATGACCTAGCCTTAATCGCGCCCTTTGGAGCAGGACTGGATAAATTATTAAGAGTATGTGAAAAATTTGGAAATCGAACATTCAGTCAAATTTAATCCTATAAAGAGCAATATCATAATATTTAAATCTAACCTTCTATTGAAATCAAAGCTACCTAAATTCCATTTGTATGAAGAAATTATAGAAGAAGTAAGTAAAGTAAAGTATCTAGGACACTATATTTCAAGTGATCGCTCAGATGATGAGGATATGGGTCGTCAGCGAAGGCAACTTTACATGCAGGGAAATTCAATATTAAGAAAATTTCATATGTGCACATGGGATACAAAAATAACATTGTTTAACTCCTACTGCTCACCAATGTATACAGCACAACTATGGTGGAACTATAAGAAAATGACAGTGAATAGACTAAGTATCTCATATCACAATATCATGAAAATGTTTCTGGGGCTCTCAAAATATGAGAGTACAAGTATGCTATGTGCCTATATGAACTTACACTGTTACCAATCACTCATTAGAAAGCTAACATATAAATTCATTCAGCGCCTTAACACTTCTGAGAACAGGATCATTAAAATGCTACAAACTCCAAGCATAGTGTACACCTCCAGGATCCAGGCACACTGGAGGAAGTTGCTCTATATTTAACCTTGAGTAATGATTTCAGGTCTGCTACTCTACAGAATTAGCATACCGGTACTGAACCTCATAGTGCAGTACAGTACCGATATTCCTATACTGTACTGTAGCAACATACTGTACCGGAAGCTAAATGATGTGAGGCATGGTACTGTACACAATTAGGACAGTGGTTTTGGTAACACAGTAGTTTGATGACCACTGTTTTTGGTTGAGGCAGTGCTGTGAACTACATGATAGCAAGCTGGGTATTATTTAATTTCTTTTTATTTTATGTAGCCTATGTACAGTAGCTTATATATATTTATGTTACTGTAAGGTATATATGGTCCCCTCTGTACTGTGTGAGTCTGAAATAAAGTATTATTATTATTATTATTATTATTATTATTATTATTATTATTATTACTACTGTATTATATTCCTTGAAGAAATAAAAACAAATAATTGTACGTAAGGCTGCGGAAAGATTCTTTAGTGATACCCAAGTCATGGCCGGGAAATCTATAAATGCACTGTCACTATCATATATATAGCAGTGATAGAAGAAAGCTTATAGATTTTCGTTACAAAAACTGTCATCTTAAATTATTAGGGGCGTTTTACGGTATGAGATCCCCTGATTAGGAGGGATTGTTGGGTGTCATTTGAAAGCACATTCTATTGGCTTTCCAATGGTGTAGGATTGGTAATGGCCGCTCGAAAGATATAGGAGTGATAGAAGAAAGCTTATCGATTTTCGTTACAAAAACTCATCTTAAATTATTAGGGGCGTTTTACGGTATGAGATCCCCTGATTAGGAGGGATTGTTGGGTGTCATTTGAAAGCACATTCTATTGGCTTTCCAATGGTGTAGGATTGGTAATGGCCGCTCGAAAGATATAGCAGGTATAGATGAAAGATTACAGATTTTCGTAACAAAAACTGTCATCTTTTATGATTAGAGGCGATTTACGGTATGAGATCCCCTGATTAGGATGGATTATTAGGTGTCATTTGAAAGTACATTCCATTGGCTTTCCAATGGTGTAGGATTGGTAATGGCCGCTCGAAAGATATAGCAGGTATAGATGAAAGATTATAGATTTTTGTTACAAAAAGTGTCATCTTAAAGGATTAGGGGCGATTTACGGTATGATATCCCCTGATTAAGATGGATTATTAGGTGTCATTTGAAAGTACATTCCATTGGCTTTCCAATGGTGTAGGACTGGTAATGGCCGCTCGAAAGATATAGCAGGTACAGATGAAAGATTATAAATTTTCGTTACAAAAAGTGTCATCTTAAAGGATTAGGGTCGATTTACGGTATGAGATCCCCTGATTAGGATGGATTATTAGGTGTCATTTGAAAGTACATTCCATTGGCTTTCCAATGGTGCGAAGGAATTAAATGCTAATCTGTCAAGAACCGCGAATTTGGATAAAGCTCCACCAACACGACCCAAATTCAAAACCGCCAGGGATAACGACCGAGGACCGATGTCAGCCATGAATGTAAATGTAGATCCGATCAGAACCAAAAATTTGATTAAAGAACGTTCTGTGAGTTCTAAAACCGCAACTTTAAAGGTTTTCTATGCAAACGCTCGTAGCATACGCAATAAATTTTCAGATTTAGAGGAACTAGTGTTTACTGAAAATTATGATGTGATTGGTATAACAGAATCTTGGCTCAATACAGTAGATAGAGACTTTTTAGCAGAGTATTCACTTCCCGGTTATGTAATGTTTGAGAAAAGCCGAATAAATAAAAATGGAGGTGGCGTTTTATTTTATATCAAAGAAAGTCTTAACCCGACCCTCTTGTCAAAACCTCAAATTGTGAACGTCGACACATCTTTTGTGCTAATAAAGAATAAGAAAGGTACAAAAATAATACTTGCATTAATATACAGACCTCCAGCTCAATCAGTGCAAACTGACCGAGAAATTTATGAACAAATTGCAGATGTAAGTAACTCACAAGATACCGTATTTTTTGGCGACTTTAATTTACCTGTGACCAAGTGGGGCGATACTCTTACTTCACACTCCGGACATGACTTGTATACGAACTTGCAAGAGAGTTCGCTTTATCAATTTGTTCGAACACCGACCCGTGGTAATAACGTTCTTGACATTGTACTTGCAACAAAAGAGAATTCGTACGATAACTTTCACTTTAAACTTTACTAGTAACGAACCAAATAGTAGCATCGAAAAAGTCCCTAATTTCAAGAAAGCAAACTTTCATAAACTTAGAGCTATGTTTAAAGAAACTGACTGGACCTTTTTAATTAACAATAACGACATAAATACATCTTGGAAGTTATTCGAAACCACTTACCTAAAAGCAGTGCAAGACTGCATACCATCGAAAATACGGCGTCCAGGCCATAATAATAAGCCCAAATGGTGGAATAAAGATATTTCAAACTGCCTGCTTGCTAAAAAATTTGCTAATGATAAATTAAAATCCTCACAAAATGACGAAGAACGGGTGAAATTTGTAGAGCTACGACGCAAAGCCAAAAAGTTAATTAAGCAAAGTAAAAAGACCCTAGAGTTACATATTGCGAATCAAAGTAAAACAAACCCGAAAGAATTCTATAGTTATATCAGAAAGAAAAAAGTAGTTACTTCAACTGTTGGACCGTTAGTCGATGAAAATTGAGAATACACCAAAGACGAAGTACAAATGAGTAATGCCCTCAATACCTTCTTTGCATCAGTTTTTACAACAGAAGACCTGAGTGATATCCCTACACTATCACCGATTCAGATTGATAATTCAGATGTTCTAAGCAATATCACCGTTACAGAGAGAGAAGTATTGAATTGTTTAGATAAACTCAAGGTAAATAAAACGCCTGGACCTGATACAATCTCGCCTAGAGTTCTAAAGGAAGCTAAGGATGAGCTCTCCAAACCACTGACATTACTATTCAATAAATCCTTGCAGTCTGGAACTATGCCTGATCAGTGGAAGATAGCCAACGTAACACCGATATTCAAAAAAGGCAGCAAATCCCTACCCAGTAACTATCGTCCAATTAGCTTAACCTCAGTTGTATGTAAAATGCTAGAAACGGTCATAAGAGACAGACCCGTAAATCACTTAGAGGAAAATAACATACTTAAAGATACTCAACACGGCTTTCGTAAAAAACGTTCCTGTTTAACAAACCTCTTAGACTTCTTCCACGATATCCTCAACCTCTACGGTGAGAGTAAAGCTGTAGATATTATATACCTTGATTTTCAAAAGGCCTTTGACAAAGTTCCCCACAAACGTTTACTGCTAAAACTAAAAGCTCATGGAATACAAGACGGTGTGTTGAAATGGATAGAAAATTGGCTCAGCGACAGAAAGCAAAGAGTAGTCATAAACGGTAAGGCATCTAAATGGACCAATGTAAGTAGCGGGGTACCCCAGGGATCGGTACTAGGACCAATTCTCTTTCTAATTTACATCAACGACATAGATGAGGGTCTCACCTGTACAATCTCAAAATTTGCTGACGATACAAAAATTGCAAATAGCGTACTCTCAAAAGATCAAGTTGACGATATGCAACCCAATCTAGATAAATTGTCACATTGGGCCCAAATTTGGCAAATGAGTTTCAATGCGGATAAATGTAAAGTACTACATATCGGATACCTAAATGAGAAAGCAAACTATTCGATGAATGGCACTCAGCTTAAGAATGTAAACAGAGAAACCGATCTGGGAGTAACAATATCGAGTAACCTAAAACCGAGTCAACAATGTTCAGAAGTTGTTAAGAAGGCAAACAAAATAATTGGCTTTATAGGCAGATCATTTGAGCATAAATCCAAAGACGTAATCCTAACCCTTTACAATTCCTTAGTCCGCCCCCTTCTGGAATACTGCGTTCAATGCTGGTGCCCTTATTACCAAAAAGACATAAACAAGCTAGAACGAGTTCAACGTAGAGTTACCAAAATGATACCTGGCCTAAAGAACAAACCATACGAAGAGCGTCTTAGAGAATTAAATCTATTTCCTTTAACCCAGCGCAGATTAAGAGGTGACTTAATTCAAGTGTTCAAAATCATCAAAGGCATCGACAATATGAACTGTAGTAAGTACTTCACTATCGACCAATCTAATTACACGCGGGGAAACGGTTGCAAAATTATTGGTAAATCTTTTAACTCACACGAATCTAAGAATTTCTTCTTCAATCGAGTTGTCAACTTGTGGAATGGGCTTCCCCGAGACGTTATAGACTGCAGCACCGTTGATTAATTTAAATTCCGCCTAGACAAATATCTCGCATCAAACCCGCGACTGACTGCGTTTGTAAATGAATAACTTTATTTTATCCTCCCCTCAGTTACTAACCCCTATGTCCCCTACTAACTTCCTAGTCCTGCCACGTTAGTGGCAGGGCAGTAGTTCCCTTCCCAATGTTCCCTTACCCACTCTAAACCACTGTTTGGACACTTGATCCTCAGTGTTTTGGAGGACAAGCAGCCTAGAAGGGTCACTAGATCTGTTGTTGCTTGATTTCCTTTGTACTCCTTTGATTGGTAATGGCCGCTGATAAGCTATAGATACTATGAACGAAATATCCTAATTATGTCGAATAAGTAAATAAATATGAAAGCCAAATAGCCTACTGCAGGATTGAAAAAACTAAAAATCTCATTCCTAGGTTAATCCACCATTAACCTCTCCGCGGCGCACATTTTTTTTTTTACAGGTACATACTGTGCGCATGTATGATGATTTTGGGACCCATTGCCAATTTCGATAAAAAGTACATCAGCATGTAGGGAATGTTTGCGTGCATCGGCCCATATATATTTGACCCCCCAAAAAATGTCTGGGGGGGGGGGGGAACGGTCCGTAGTTGAAAAATGTGGAGCGAATGGCACCGCGCGGCTAGATTGTCATCGAGCGGCGAGATTTCCCGGCCGAATTTTCACGCGCCCAGGGGATAGAACCTGAGGGAGGAGGGGGGGGGGTTACCGCGTAATATCACGTATATCTCCTTTTTTTATCCCTTTTAGGCTATGTAGAGTACGTATACGTGTGTAGGCCACCCATATAACAATGAATATGCCTCATAGGGACCAAAAATTGCAATATATAAGGGAATTATCAATGAATATTTAGGCGGGAATGAAGATGGGTTGGAGGTTTGGCGTCAATTTATGAGATGAGAGTGTGGTTTGCGCTATAATATTACGTATATCTCGTACTTAGAGCACTGTCATGCTATAATACAGACTTGTACGTATGTAGACGTGCCATATAACAATATATATACCGCATATAGACCAATTCATGCGATATTTACGCACATTATCAATGAGTTTCTATGCGTGAACCAAGGTGTGATTGAGTTGTGCTGGGAATGAAAGGGGGAGAGGGTGTTTTGTGCCATAAATATCACGTATATCTCGTACTTAGAGCACTGTCATGCTATAATACAGACTTGTACGTATGTAGACGTGCCATACAACAATATATATACCGCATATAGACCAATTCATGCGATATTTACGCACATTATCAATGAGTTTCTAGCAGACGGAAGCCTAAAAGGGTGGGTGGGTGGGAGGGAGGCAGGGTGTGAGTCGTGGAGAGAGTGAAGGCAGGGAGAAACATACGCAGCTATCAAGAAACATACGCAGCTGTGTGATAATTGTGGAGGCGCCCGAGGCTTATGGATGTCTTGGGATTTTGAACCTTATGTCTAGCAGGTGTCTGGGGTTCGTTGCCACCCAGAGGTCTACAATAACATGAATCAGGAATGGAGAGAGAGAGAAAGTGAGACATGCGTATGTCGTACGTATAAATGGCTTTCAGAATTGCATTTTTATGCAAGCAGACATTGTATTTTAGACACATGTGAAGTACCACAGAAATATGTAGGCCATTGACTGTAAATAAAGCACTATATTATAGACTAGGAACGAGGGTGGTCAGTAAACATCGGTAGTTAACCTTTTTTGATAGAGAGCTAAATATGGACTGGTGTCGCCTTACACTTGCGAAAGGGTAGATTGCCACCAGAGAAACTTATATTTATTTATTTCCAAGTAATATGCAATCAAAATGTATATTCGAGACCTACTGCAAGTATTTGTATGACAGTCATGACTATGTATAATCCAATATACGCGCGTAAGGGCGTAGGCGAGATATAAGAAAGCTGGTTGAGCAATTTTCGACACCCACACAGTTATTATTCATTATTATTTACAATATTATACAATACAAATGTATTTGTGAAGAGTATTTTATGCATGCTGTATTTATACGAATTTAGTTGGTAGCCAAACTCAGACAGAGAGAGGTGTTGTGGATGGAGGGAGGGAAGGGTCACCCACTGACCGTGTGATAATGACTGGAGTCACACTGAGAGGGGCAATTTTGCTGAGTGTTTGGGCAATTTTTGACAGAATAAAGTCATATAATTACTAATTCTTGACAGAGACAAACTTTTATAAACCTTTGCATGATATAATTGATAATCCCATCAATTTACAAACGTAAATTGGTGGATAAATCATTTTTTTTTGTATATTGTTATTTCGATTGTAGACACAAAGTTTTGAGTGACATTTGGTATGAGCTCCTGTGGCATGGTTGGTAAGGTCGCGGACTGGAAAACTCAAAGTGTGGTAGGGTAGTGGGTCGAATCCAAGAGGGGGTTATGGGGAAGGTTTTATACTGTTTAGATAAATTTTGATAATTTTTTTTTTTTACAAGATCATGCCATTGTATTCAAACAATATGAAATATTCATAGAATATATCATATTATAAGAATACAATGACATGACCTTGTATTTCTTTTCTTTTTTTATTGTTTTATTTTATTATCTTAGTAGGTTTGACAGGATTTATTGAAACATATTTATTTTGGTACAATTCATTTGAGGTAAGAAAATATATACACATTACTTTGGCTATAACAAACATATATATTGATATACTAAAAAAGAAGGCATATTACATGGAAATCTTTGAAACTTATAAACTAAATAATGAAAGATACAATTATATAATGTAAAAACCTACAGTATATCACAGGGACATCTTTGGAACTTATACATTATATAATATATATGTAACATTATGAGGTAGCGTGATCAATTTGGTCAGGTCAGGTAAGGTAGGGCGCGAGTCCAGGGCAGGGCAGGGCAGGGCAGGGCAGGGGGCGGCACTCAGTAGTTATTATACATGTGGTAGTCCCTGAAGCAGTCACCCAAGCAGAGTGCAACTTTGCACTCGGCGCACATTGAGGTGACTCTTTTGGTTACATGGGGTTTCCTGACACTGGAGCTGCAGACGTGGCACTGCACCTGCCTGTGACGAGTGCCAATCAGCTCGGTGTTGGTTGGGTAGTGTCTTTCCACACCCAGCTGGATGTGGCAGGGATGTGATCCCCACGCCATGCCGTACGTCTGTGAGTGGTGGTGCCATACTTCTCCAGGAGTTGATATGCAACGTTATACACAAACTCCCGGAATTTTAGCTTCTGGTTTGGGGCCATCTCTCTCTTCACCAACCACAAGTTGTAGGCGTTGAGCATCGTGATGTCAACTAGGTTTTATGTATATGTATGTCTGTGTGTACGTGCTGTCAATGGTTCGAGCCCGGTTGAGAATATAAGGTATATAATATATATATGTACTGTACGTGTATTTATATTTATATGGTCATATGCACATATGTATATAAATATACGTACATATGAGCGAGAACATATTGCTCACTAGCGCAACTTCTGATTATAAATCTATGCATAAGCATTATCTATTATTAAGTGTTCGCGTATCTTCATCCATGTATTTCCACCCTTAACAATAGAACGCCCAGCTCTTCCATATTTCGCCTTCTGTCTCACACACACACACACACACACACACACACACACACACATACACACCTACACTACCGAGGATTAACCTCCCATTGTAGTACCCGCACCCTCCTTACCTGACCTTACCAAAACAGTTTCTGTATGTATGTTTGTGTGCATACGTGAGCGTTTGTGTATACGGACATGTGCACACTTACTGCATGTTCTTATGTTCCTATATATGTATGTATATGTATGTGCGCACGTACGTGTATATACGTATGTTCTGTATATGAGTAAGTAAATAAATGTGTATATGTACTGTATATCACTTACTCTCATGGTTATTTTATAATTTGTATTCTGCACATGCATCATTATTGTATTTATTTATTTTGTTTGTAAACTAAGCTTACCATCCTCATATCTGTACATCTCATGTTCATCCACTAAATTGTAAAATGTGTATTTTCAGCTCATGAGGCTGCCATTCTTTAATAAACCGTTTATTATTATTATTATTATTATTAAAATAGTCGTAGATGGTAAGTCCAATAAACTCATCTCGAGAGACTATCACCGTGGTTCTTAAAAATCGGACTAAGGTTGCTATACTTTTGTACGTCCGTGGTAGTACAGTGGGTTAGCGCGCGGGCCTGGTGGTGATGGTGGTGCGTCACTAACCAGGGTTCGAACCCCACCCAAGGCATCTCAAAACCTGTGGGTTTTTAGGGGGGTTAAATTCCCTTCAGAGGTTCGTACCCCGCGCCAGGTACCAGGAAAGGTTGATCCTAAAGGTAGCCTGGGGATAATTCCCATTCCTATTTAACCTGGAAAAACCTAGCATTTCATTGGTGGCAGCGGTGGGATTTGGTGGAGGTTGAAAGTTTAGCTGGGCTCATGATGGTGGGGGACCGACTGGTGAGCAGGTGTTCGGTACGCATGAGGGGGAGGAAATCACTTTGGTGGGGGTCACGCGTGAGGGGGGATTATCGGCGCGTGTGGGAGGATCAGAGTGGGGGGGTGTGTCGGTGGCAGTGACGGTTTGTTTAGAGGTTATCTGGGGTTGGTGGGTTTGTCTGTCATGAGGGGGTGAGTCAAGTGTGGGGTTTTGAAGTTTATTAGGGGTGTGAATTGTGGGGGGTGGAAGGGAGCTACTGACGGAAAACTGTCACAAGGGAAATTTTGTTGGTGGGGGGATAGCTGAGCATTTCTGGGGGAAGGGGGGGAACATGGTTGGGTCCCTAGGTCGTCACGCGTGAGGGGAGGATTAACGGCGCGTGTGGGAGGATCAGAGTGGTGGGGTGTGTCGGTGGCCGTGACGGTTTGTTTAGTGGTTATATGGTATTGGTGGGTTTGTCTGTCATGAGGGGGTGAGTCAAGTGTGGGGTTTTGAAGTTTATTAGGGGTGTGAATTGTGGGGGGGTGGAAGGGAGCTACTGACGGAAAACTGTCACAAGGGAAATTTTGTTGGTGGGGAAATAGCTGAGCATTTCTGGGGGAAGGGGGGGAACATGGTTGGGTCCCTAGGTCATCATGCGTGAGGGGAGGATTAACGGCGCGTGTGGGAGGGTCAGGGTGGTGAGAGGTGAGCGACTTAGGAAACGGGATTTGGTGGGGGGACTGCGGCGGGTTGGTGGGGGAAGAGTTAGGTGTAGAACAGGGGTTATTGGTAGAGGACTGATGTATTGATTTGGGGTTGTTAACAGGACGAATTTGGGGAATTTTCTTGGTGTCAGTCTCGGTCTGGTTAAAGGTTATGTGGGACTGGGGAGGATTAGTGGGGGCAGAGTTAGGCATAGGACATGGGTTATTGAGGGAGGAGTGATGTACTGGTTTGGGGTTGTTAACAGGACGAGTTTGGGGAATTTTCTTGGTGGCAGTCTCGGTCTGGTTAGAGGTTATCTGGGACTGGTGAGTTTGTTTGACATGGGAGGGCGAGTCAAGTGTGGGGTTTCGAAGTTTTCTAGGGGTGTGAATTGTGTGGGGTGGAAGGGAGCTACTGACTGAAAACTGTCACAAGCTACCGACGGAAAACTGTCACAAGGGAAATTTTGTTGGTGGGGGAATAGCTGAACATTTCTGGGGTCATGGGGAAAATATGTTGTGGTAGGCCTACATAGGTAGGCATAGCTAAAATACGGGGCTTGTTGGGGGGGCTGCGGAGGGTTGGTGGGGGAAGAGTTAGGTGTAGAACAGGGGTTATTGGTAGAGGACGGATGTATTGACTTGGGGTTGTTAACAGGACGAATTTTGGGAATCTTCTTGGTGGCAGTCACGGTCTGGTTAGAGGTTATCTGGGGTTGGTGGGTTTGTTTTCTGGGGTCATGGGGAAAATATGTTGTGGTAGGCCTACATAGGTAGGCATAGCTAGAATACGGGGCTTGTTGGGGGGCTGCGGAGGGTTGGTGGGGGAAGAGTTATGTGTAGAACAGGGGTTATTGGTAGAGGCCTGATGTATTGATTTGGGGTTGTTAACAGGACGAATTTTGGGAATCTTCTTGGTGGCAGTCACGGTCTGGTTAGATGTTATCTGGGGTTGGTGGGTTTGTTTGACATGCATAGAAAAACGATGGGGTTTATGGGGTAACACAATTGATGGAAGATGATCGTTGGTGGATGGCTGGGCAGGGGAAAATTTAGGGATGGTCAGAGAGGATAGAGGTAAGGAAGAGTGCACTGGGGTTGGACTTTCACCGGAAGTCATTTTGGAAGGGTGCACAGAGTCTTGGATAGGTGCTGAGGGTTGGATAGGAGATTCATCGAACTGAGTAGGCATTCTTCTCTGATGGAGAGCATATGTTCTTCTAATAAGCCATACGGGTCGAAATGGGCGGTGATGCGGGGTGGGAGGATGTTTAACAGTGCGGTGAATAAGAGTTCATTTTGTTGGTCGTAATCTTCATAGCTATACATGGGCCTCACGTAGCTGTAGAGTTGTATGAGGGGCGCATATATATCCCCTTCATACTTGATCTCGTCGATGAGGATGTTTAACAATGCGGTGAATAAGAGTTCATTTCTTTGTTGGTCGTAATCTTCATAGCTATACGTGGTCCTCACGTATCTGTAGAATTGTGTGAGGGTCACATTTATATCCCCTTCATACTTGATCTCGTCGATTTGTATTATTTTGGGGGAGATGAGGGAACCCAAAAGTGGCCCTAAGGTCCGGATCACGAGGGATCGAAACTGGTTCCAGGTACTCTCTGGCGTTACCTGTTTAGCAATTTGGGAAACGGCTTTTCCCAACTGCCTAATGTGCAATAATGCAACGGCGATTTTTTCGCGGTCATTTTGAAGTGCCACATCTAACACTGGTTTTATTATGTCTAAGTAAGTGGCAATCTCATACGTGTTTACATAATACTTGGGAATGTGTGTGAGTGGCTGCCAATTTCGCGATGTTGCCATGCTTCTACTGTTCCAAACTTGCAGTGTAATGCAACCTTTTATCCGAATCAAGAACCACCGCTGCCGCCAATGTTATGCTAGGTTTTTCCAGGTTAAATAGGAATGGGAATTATGCCCAGGCTACCTTTAGGATCAACCTTTCCTGGTACCTGGCGCGGGGTACGAACCTCTGAAGGGAATTTAACCCCCCTAAAAACCCACAGGTTTTGAGATGCCTTGGGTGGGGTTCGAACCCTGGTTAGTGACGCACCACCATCACCACCAGGCCCACGCGCTAACCCACTGTACTACCACGGACGTACAAAAGTATAGCAACCTTAGTCCGATTTTTAAGAACCACGGTGATAGTCTCTCGAGATGAGTTTATTGGACTTACCATCTACGACTATTTTACGCTATACCTGACGGTGTAATGCCCTCGAAAATGTCCCGCACCCACAATAATACTAACCCGAGTTGACGTCAGGTATAGCGTAAAATAGTCGTAGATGGTAAGTCCAATAAACTCATCTCGAGAGACTATCACCGTGGTTCTTAAAAATCGGACTAAGGTTGCTATACTTTTGTACGTCCGTGGTAGTACAGTGGGTTAGCGCGCGGGCCTGGTGGTGATGGTGGTGCGTCACTAACCAGGGTTCGAACCCCACCCAAGGCATCTCAAAACCTGTGGGTTTTTAGGGGGGTTAAATTCCCTTCAGAGGTTCGTACCCCGCGCCAGGTACCAGGAAAGGTTGATCCTAAAGGTAGTCTGGGGATAATTCCCATTCCTATTTAACCTGGAAAAACCTAGCATTTCATTGGTGGCAGCTAAGGAACGTGACCAGGTAGCTACGTGGAGCACCCGTCACGCGAACCCTAAAAACCATATTGAGATAGCTAAGGCAAAAAGGCTACGATACCCTACGACCTTACGAGGCTAGGGACTAGCCTAACTAAAAAGGAATGTGGTGTAATGCCCTCGAAAATGTCCCGCACCCACAATAATACTAACCCGAGTTGACGTCAGGTATAGCGTAAAATAGTCGTAGATGGTAAGTCCAATAAACTCATCTCGAGAGACTATCACCGTGGTTCTTAAAAATCGGACTAAGGTTGCTATACTTTTGTACGTCCGTGGTAGTACAGTGGGTTAGCGCGCGGGCCTGGTGGTGATGGTGGTGCGTCACTAACCAGGGTTCGAACCCCACCCAAGGCATCTCAAAACCTGTGGGTTTTTAGGGGGGTTAAATTCCCTTCAGAGGTTCGTACCCCGCGCCAGGTACCAGGAAAGGTTGATCCTAAAGGTAGCCTGGGGATAATTCCCATTCCTATTTAACCTGGAAAAACCTAGCATTTCATGGATACATACAAAAAGTCTTAAAACTGTTATCAAGTTCCGAAAGTCTGAATCGGGTTGAGTTTAGACCCTGTGGAAGAGCAGGGTTGAGTTGGCTTGATATTGGACACCCTTTTATGGCATTTGGGTGTGAAATACGACACCATTTCCAGTCTATCGGAGATAGTGATGGTAAAGGAAAATGCGGTAGAAGTAAACAACTGGGTTAAAGTCAAGCCGATTCGGGCTTTAAGTATATATCTGTAAGCAAGTCATCATATTTCATTGGCGAGTGTTAAAATATTCTATCAATCTAAATGTAGTCTTAAATTAGCCCAAACATACACCAAAGTAAAGATATTCACGATCATTCTAAATTGGGCTTTTGTGTATTTCCTCTTTAACAAGTAAGTGTTTATACTTATAAGAGTGTGCAAACTATAAATATGTTCTAATGTATAACTAAGAACCCCAAATATACGAAGCGTTTGTTGACGTTCTTAAAACAAAACAAAAGAACAACAGCTTGCGTACGCTTATACGATATCGGGAAAGTAATCCTTCTTTATTAAACCCTCTAAGTAGCATATTATAATTTATTATGTAAATGTTTGTTAAACTAATGGAACTGAAATTGTGTACTTCGACTTCCAAACCAATCTGATGATCTCTGAACTTTGAAATAATTGTAATAGTTTCGAAATCTGACCTTGTTCATTATAACGGAATGAAGGTTCTTGGTACGATGTTGCCAATGTAGCTGCTACCGCTAAATCCAGCGAATCACTTACATCACTTCCATCTAGCGACATCAAGATGTGATGAATTCTAGCGATATTCAAGTTAGTTTCCCTATTTTAAGGAATTGGAGAGATATTTCGATTGTTAAAGATTATTCTAGATACTTCAACATATGTTTTCTAGTGACATACAAGTTTTTAGTGTCTGGTGACTATCTAGCGATTTGTCAATGCTATTCTAGCATACATTTGTGCTTTAGTTTATCTTGCATTTTTGTCTAAATTTGCCCTATTTCTCCAGAAGACTTCCTACATGGTATAATGTATTGTTCTAGTGATAATTAAATATTATATAGGGCTATTTTAAGTTGGCTGATGAATATGAAGCAGTAATATGCTGGACGATGAGAACACTGTATGTAAACATGTCTCGGATATCACCGAAATTTGTTGGCATTTTCTGCCAAAAGCCCAATGGCTTATCAGTGGTGGTAAGACAAAATGCAGTTGGGAAAAGCCGTTTCCCAAATTGTTAAACAGGTAACGCCAGAGATTACCTGGAACCAGTTTCGATCCCTTGTGATCCGGACCTTAGGGCCACTTTTGGGTTCCCTCGTCGCCCCCGAAATAATAAAAAAAGTCGACGAGATCAAGTATGAAGGGGATATAAATGTGACCCTCATACAACTCTACAGATACGTGAGGACCACGTATAGCTCTGAAGATGACGAGCAACAAAATGAAATCTTATTCACCACATTATTAAACATCCTCCCACCCCACATCACCGCCCATCTCGACCTGTACGGCTCATTCGAAGAACATATGCTCTCCATTAGAGAAAGATGCCAACTCGGTTCGATGAATCCCCTATCCACCCCTTCAGCCCCTATCCAAGAGATTCCTCCACTCAACACTATCATTGATAAGTCCCTCCATCCCCCTAAAGAAAACTCTGTGCACCCTTCCAAAATGACTTCCGGTGAAAGTCCAACCCCAGTGCACTCTTCCTTGCCTCTATCCTCTCTGACCATCCCTAAATTTTCCCCTGCCCAGCCACCCACCAACGATCATCTTCCATCAATTGTGTTACCCCATAAACCCCATCCTTTTTCTATGCCTGCCAACAAACCACAGCACGCAGAAATGGTCACCCCCACAGTAACCAATTCCTTTTCAAATTCACCCCTAAAAAATGCTGGTCAGAAATGAGCCCCCCCTCCACTCTCTCACATGCCCCTGTCACCCAAGACCAACCTTCACCCCCGGCAATCCCTCAACAACCTGTCACGCCTCTCACTTCCTCATATTCATCACCTGTCCCCCCATCAAAACTGTCAACCTCACACCCCCCACCATCATCTCCCCACCTGCCCAACCTCGGTGAACCCCTTCAAACACCCGCATCAACCAAGAATGCTATAGCTCCGCCTACCTCCTATTCGCCTCCTCCCTTGTCACCCTCTCCAACATTACCCGAACCGCTCTTGAATCCACCTCCAGTAACACCCCCGCTCACCAACCTACCTCTGCCCCATAATCCAGCACCAGAACCAAAATCTCCATCAATGCCTCCTTCATCCATCCTACCAAATTCCATTATTGTCCGAGACAAATCTCTTCCGCAACAATCTCTCCAAACTGACCTACTCACCCCATCCCCACAAATTACCTGTCAATCACCCAGACCCCCATCTGTCCAGGATAAATCCCCCCATGTTTTCAGGACAGACTCTGATATATGTAACCATAATTCTATCAAAGGTTTATGTACACATGTTTCCAGAGAAAATGCCGACCTATGTACCCAACAATGTTTTCCCCATGCCCCCAGAAATGTTCAGCTATTCCACAACCAACAAAATTCCCCTTGTGACAGTTTTCCGTCAGTAGCTCCCTTCCACCCCCACACAATTCACACCCCTAGAAAAATTCACACCCCACACTTGACTCGCCCTCTCATGTCAAACAAACTCACCAGTCCCAGATAACCTCTAACCAGACCGTGACTGCCACCAAGAAAATTCCCCAAATTCGTCCTGTTAACAACCCCAAATCAGTACATCAGTCCTCCCCCAATAACCCATGTCCTATGCCTAACTCTTCCCCCACCAATCCTCCCCAATCCCACCAACAAATTCCGTTCACTAGATCACTCACACCTCACCAATCTGATCCTCCCACACGCGCCGTTAATCACCCCCTCACGTGTGATCCCCACCAAAGTGATTTTCCCCCCTTCATGCGTACCGAACACCTGCTCACCAGTCGGTCTCCCACCATCATTAGCCCAGCTAAACGTTCAACCTCCACCAATTCCCACCCTGCCAGCCTAACCACTCACGACCACAACTATCTACACAATTCAACCCCTCCCCAGCACCAACCTCTTCCGCAACAACAACCCCGACTCGACCTGCCCGTTTCACCTTAAAATCCCCCCTATCACTACCCCCGACCGAAACCATTTAAACCCCCTCCAAAACTGGCCCCAGGCGAGCTTGAACCCAGACCCACATTCCTAACGACAGACCTAATGGTATATCCACCCCTCCCTTCCAAAGTGAAAGTGAACCCCCAAGGTCAAAGCCACAACCACCACCACCACCCCTAAAAAACCCCCCTTGATGATGATGAGGATGTATTGTACTGGAAAATTTTCCATGGAAGATAAATGTGGCAGAGTTAGCAACCAGTCTCCACCACATCCAGCAAACCATACGATTAACAACCAACCGATTAAAACCAGCTAGCCAAGGCACCTTCGGTTTGGATATTAAGAAGACCCACATCTGTCTCACACTGGTGATATGGCAAGCCCCTAGCCACAGCCGCCGGACGACCATCCCAGAGAGAGAGCGCCCGGCTACCCCTTTTTTACCCACCCGAGGAGGGAGACCCCCACCCCTGCGGAGTTGCTGAGAAGTGAGTTCCAGAGCTGGCAGACTCCGTGGCAGATTTGGATAGAAGGACCTGTCCACGTACTTGAGAACTTCATACATATGGACACCCTGGATGGCCGCGGAACCAGTCGCTAGCCCCCAACATCATGGACGCAAGATAACCAGGACCAGACCCATCAGATACTACCCAAGATTCACTCTATCAGTACTACATTGTTACACTGCTATTTAGAGATTCACTTATTAATATTTCTACGAAGTGGCTATATCTTTGCCCAGTGTAATTCATATATAACCATTCCAGTTGGGAAGTGCTAAGCGTATCAGTGTTTATTAATTAACAGGCGACATTAACTCTCGTAATTACCTTTATCCAGATCTTATTACATAGGAGTAAAACCCTAGTGATATCTAACGTTCGCCCAGTGATTTGTGTTCTACGTATTTCTGCCATAAGAATATAAAACTTAGATCAGTACCCCCCCTTAGGTTACTAGAATTCCCGTGCTCTAAAATACGCGTGTCTCATCTAGTCTGTGAACTATTACTTGTGCACCAGAGCTACCAGTAGTAAATCTAACAGTGAATATGAATCTATAAGTAACATTGATAGTCTCCGGTATATAAACCTGTTAAATAAGCCAGTGATCAGAAGATTAATACCTGAACGTTGGAAGTGGGAGACTATGCTCCATCCAGATCCACTTATGATAGTGTTGTTAATTTCTATCATATTGTCTTGCACGAGTATTCAGCAGTGGTATATTAATAAATGTGATCGTGTGTCTTGTTACCGTGTGTTTCTTTTGTGTTCTCTATTCCTCATACCTTGTATTGTGCATGCAGCCTTATATACCCAGTCAGTTAGAACTCACATTACCCAAGTTAAACCTGTAGAAAAACAGGGCATAACGTTTCCAGGGAAAATGCCGATCAATGTACCCAACAATGTTTCCCCCATGCCCCCAGAAATGTTCAGCTATCCCACAACCCACAACAATTCCCTTGTGACAATTTTCCGTCAGTAGCTCTCTTGCCCCCCCACACAATTCACACCCCTAGAAAAATTCACAACCCCACACTTGACTCACCCTCTCATGACAAACAAACCCACCCGCCCCACATCACTTTTAACTAGACCTTGACTGCCACCAAGAAAGTTCCCCACGTTCGTCCTAAAACAACCCCAAATCAATACACCAGTCCTCCACCAATAACCCATGTTCTACACCTAACTTTTTCCCCACCAACCCTCTGCAGTCCCCCCAACAAATCCCGTTTTCTAACTCGCTCACCTCTCACCACTCTGAACCGCCCGCACGCGCCGTTAATCCCCCCCTCACGCGTGCCGACCGAGGGACACAACCATGTTCCCACCATGCCCCCAGAAATGCCCAGCTATTCCACACCCACCCCAATCCCCCTTGTGACAGTTTTCCCTCCCTAGCTCCCTTCCACCCCCACACAATTCACACCCCTAGAAAACTTCACAACCCCACACTTGACTCGCCCTCTCATGACAAACAAAACCACCAAATCCACATAAACTCCAAACAAACCGTCACTGCCACCGACAACGCTCCCCAAATTCGTCCTTCTAACAACCACAAATCCTTACATCAGTCCTCCACCAATAACCCATCTTCTATACCTCACGCTCCCCCCCCCCCCCACCCTCCGCAGTCCCTCCAACAAATCCCGTTTTCAAACCCCCTCACACCGCGCCCCACTGATCCTCCCACACGCGCCGTTAATCCCCCCCTCACGCGTGACCCCCACCAAAGTGACCTTGCCCCCCTTATAAGTACCAAGCACCTGCTCGCCAGTTAATCCCCCACCATCATTAGCCCAGCTGTAGTTCAGGATAAATGCCAAATTCCCCCCCACCACCAAAAACGGCGAACCTGCGGCCCATACCCCAAACTCACATGATATTTTCCCCCACTACCACGTCCCCCAACCCCCATCGTTGCCTCTTACAACCCGCCATCATTTCCGCTCGCATCAACCACATTCTCGTGGCAAATATCTCAGAGGAATCCCTGACATTACCAAAAGGTCTCATTATAGGAGACCTCGAAACTTTCGATGACCTCCCCATAGATTGTAACGACACCCCTACCAGCCTCCAATTGCCTCCTCTCCCTGAGACATTATCTGACCACCAAAAGAACGGCATGTACGACCTACTGCTGGAATTCAGTGACGTGTTTGCCCAACAACCCACCGAAATCGGACAGACTGATGTAGAACAACACATCATTAACACCACAGGCCCCCCCATACGACAACCATCCCGTAGAAAGAACCCCATACAACGTCAGGAAGAGGAACGCCAAGTCCAGGAAATGTTAGAGGCCGGGATTGCCACCCCGTCCATTAGTCCCTGGTCTTCCCCTGTTGTCCTAGTCAAAAAGAAAGATGGGACAACCCGTTTTTGCGTCGATTACAGGAGGTTAAATGACGTAACCATTAAAGATGCTATGCCCTTACCCCGAATAGACGATTCCCTTGACTCCCTACACGGATCTAAATGGTTCACTACCCTCGACTTGCAAGCAGGGTATTGGCAAGTGCCTATCAAGGCCGAGGACCAAAAGAAAACAGCATTTTCCACTAGTGGTGGCCATCACTATGAATTTAACGTCCTACCTTTTGGCCTCTGTAACGGACCCGCCACTTTCTCCCGTTTGATGGAAGCAGTATTACATGGCCTAACCTGGGAAACCTGCCTAGCCTATCTGGACGATATTATTGTGTACTCACCAACCTGGGAAGAACACCTCCTCAGGTTGAGACAAGTCCTTCAAAGAATCCGAGCCGCCGGGTTGAAATTAAAACCCTCAAAGTGAGAGATTGCACGAAATAAGGTAGATTTCCTCGGACACGTGATATCTGAACATGGTATTGAGCCAGACCCAAAGAAACTTCAAGCCATACAAAACCAACCCCCACCCACCACTGTTAAAGGAGTACATTCGTTTCTAGGTTTAGCCACATACTACAGATGTTTCGTCCCCAACTTTGCCACCATAGCCAGACCCCTCCACCAACTCACCCACAAAGACACCCCGTTCACCTGGACACCTGAAAGAGACCTCGCGTTTAACACTTTGAAGCAAAAGCTAATCCAAGCCCCGATTGTCGCTTTCCCTGACTACCAAAAACCTTTCCGTCTTTATACCGACGTATCTCTGTACGCCATGGGTGCAGTTTTAGCTCAAGTCAGAGACGGAGAGGAACATGTGATAGCGTATGCCAGCTCCACCCTCAACCAAACACAGCAGAATTATGCAGCCACCAAGAGAGAGTGCTTAGGGATCATTTGGGCACTCAGCCACTTCCGGTCATTTGTGTTGGGCGCAAAACTCGACATAATCACCGACCATCAATCTTTACAATGGCTGCGTAGGTGCGAAACCAACTCAGCCATTTTGGTACGTTGGAGGGAGACACTAGAGGACTACGACTTTACCATACAATATCGTCCAGGCAAACTCCATACCAATGCAGATGCCCTGTCACGTTTGCCAGTACCAAAAGACCCCCCCACCAACCTAGCCGCCTTACAAAACGCTGAGTTGGTATCTACCCCCACCCCCCGACATAATGCCCCCTCAGCCCCCTCCCTAATTCAATCTTGGGAAGCAAGAATCAGACCCCCCTGGATACCATTAAATGTCTTCAGGGAACTGACTCGCTGGGGAGATCAACTTGCCACAGACACTGGTCACATAATCTTGGACCCCACCATTGCCCATGACTACATGATTGCCATCCACGAGGGAAGCGGCATACACCTTGGACAAAAGAAGATGTTAAAGATCTTCACAGACCAATACTGGACCCCCAACCCCTTCAAAATTGCACAACGAGTGACAGAATCCTGCAAACCGTGTTTATTGGGAAAGGATAGATCACGCACCCCAGGCCCAGCTGGTACCTTGTCGGCTACCAAACCGTTCCAAGTCCTATCCCTTGACATCGTGGGCCCGTTTCCTCATTACGCTGGCAAGCGCTATATCGTCACATTTGTGGACGTCTATTCAAAAATTTTAATAGCCTGCCCAGCTAAAGACCACACAGCCACCACAGTCGCCACACTGCTTGCCACAGAAGTATTCCCTATATTCGGTCTGCCCCTTGCTCTTTTATCCGACAATGCTCCCGAGTTTAGTGGACACGTTTGGCAACAGTTCACCCAACAATGTGGCATTAAGATTAAACACTCATCCCCATACTGGCCTCAAGGAAATGCTATATGCGAACGCAGCCATCGCACCATCAACAATCAGTTGCGAACAAAAATGATTGCTCTTAACACCACAGACTGGCCATCACAACTAAAAATGATACAATGGGGCATGAACACCTGTCCCCGAGAAGACGGTATTTCCCCTCATGAACGTGTTTACGGCGTACCCCCCCTGTTACTGCCGTTCCACCACCATGCTCACCTTCCCTCCACCACCTCCACAATTGACCCATTGCAACAACTGCAAAACACCCTCCATACCGCCCAAACCTGTCAGGACACCAAAACTGATAACACCAATGACAAAAACCCTTTCACCATCCATGAAACCGTAGTGGTAGCCAACCTCCCTATCACCAACAAATTAGGCCCTTGCTATGTCGGGCCCTACACCATCACACAAGTCCCAAACGCCTATCAAGTCACCATCGACTATCACGGCATGACTCGCACGTTCCGAACTAGATTCGTCCGAGCGTTTAAACCACTCCAACCACAAGACAATACCCCACCCCACACGGCTGAACCAGAATTAAACACCCCTACTAAACCGTACACTCCAGCTATGAAAATCCCCACACAAACCCCTAAGGACCTAAGCCCTCTGACACCGAACAGACAGATCATTCCTCAACATACCCCCCAAACTAACCTCCACAAACCCCAAGCCCCCACTATCACACCCTCCTCCATCATGACACCTTCGTTCACTTCTGATAATCAAGTACCTCCCCCGCTTATCCAAATACGAAAGCCTCCCCCCACAACCCCGACCACAACAGAAACTCTGCCGTCTAGCCCTGACATACCTTCCCCAGGCACCACACTAAGAAAACGACACACCCAACCCAAAACCAAGTACACACCCAAACACACCACACAATCTACCTCAGTAACCTCATGCTACAACCTACGCCCACGACAAAAACTTTTTAAAACCTCCAGGAAACACACCCTGCTAAACAAATTCCGTAGGGCTGCCAGACCACTAACCTCCTCCTCTTCTTCTTCGTCGACTTCTCCTCCACAAAGGGAAAGAAGACGAATAATCACCCCTAAACACCATAAACCCTCTAACTATAGTCCAGAAGTAACAACCCCCACCCCCGCAAGAAAACACATACCTTCCTCTTCAACCTCATCCCCTCTCAACCCCCACCAAACACCCATAAAACCGCCTACTTCCACCACCAGCAAATCACCAACCTCACCAAACGACACACCCCACACCCGTCCCTACCCCCAACCCCCCAACTTAAATCTACACTCCCTACCCACCGGTCTAGCCCCCCCCCCGCATCCGCCCCTTTCCCCTCCACTATCCCCACCACCCCACCCACACATCCACCAACCTTCTCATCTCACCGAACCCCCAACCAACCCCCCCCTAAGGAATCCCCCCACAAAGTCACCCCTGAGAGAACCCCCACACATACTCCCACCAAACCCTCTTCCAATTCACCTACCACCCTCACCCAACAAAATCCTCCACAACCCTCGACCTCGCCCCCAATACATGCCCTTCACCTGTAAAACGTTCCTCCCCTCAATATAAAACATCGTCGAGCGACTCAAGTCCCACGACAAACTTCTACCTTCCCACCAGAACCGCCCGAGGTAGAATAATCAACAGACCCATCAGATTTAAAGATGGGGAGATAAAAATAACACCCCGTTCCGACAGTAAAGACCCAAGCCACACAACACACACACCCCTTCCTTCTCACACACCTCCTTCACCCCCCTTACCTAAACCTATCTTGCGCATTGCCTCACTAGATTTTTCCAGCCTACAACACTGCCCAAGGAAACCCCAAATAATCCAGACTCATGTTCCCCCTTCATCCCCAGCTCTGTTGTCATGCGTTAATCCCCCGTCGGTTAGTAACCCATTCACCACACTAAACAGACCTCCTGTCAGTCCCACACACCTCACTCCGACCCCCGCGGGGGAAAGCTACAAACCATTCATACGAAAGGTTAAAGTAAAAACCCCCACTGGACACTTACGTCTACAATGCCCACACCAAGCCCGGGCAACCGCCCGTCACAACACAGAGGACACATTCTTACAGGTATACATTGACCTACAAAAGAAACCTGACCGTCGCTCTCTTGATTGGTGGAACCTTCTAAATACCCTCAAAATGACCCACCATAACTATGCTTCTTTTTACTTCACCCTTGAGGGTCGGGGACGAGCCTATAATGAAGGAGAGGGAAGTAAAATGCCCCAGAACGAGAAGCCCACCACAGAAGCCACGAGCGAACACCACACAGAAACACCCGAAAGAAAGGTCCACAGAACGAAAGGACCAGCTGACCGAGCCAGCCAATTCAGACAGGCCCAAGCCCGCAGGGCTAAGCAGCTCCAGGCCGCACCTACCTACCCCTTCTAAACTGACCATTTTCCACACCTCACGTACACTACCCCCTCGTGTCCTACACTTCTAACTACAATGATGATGAACAGGAATATACATTCATATTAAAAACACCCATGCCCTGTCCCTAGGTTGAGCCAAGGCCAACAAATCAGACAGCCATATATCTATGTATGTTCTTACATCTGAGAAGTAGATGTTATATATCTTAGAAGTTAAAACACCCGCGCCTGTCCCTAGACCTCGTATATCATTTCCCATAACGAGTATAGATATATGTAACCCGTGCTCAGTCGCCCCCTTGCATTGTTCCTCTAGTAACTAAGTGTCTCTATAATATTAACTGCCACCAGTATTGATACGACATAGCGGCACTGTCCTTGTGTCGTATTGTGCCAAGTGCAGATCAACCAGGTTTCATCACCTTATTAGGACGACGACTATAATGTCGTCGTTCATCGATGTATTCAATCCTTAGGTTACGTATTAATATTAACATTCCCTAACATATCTTGTCTTGCCAGACTAAGTTTCTGAAGACTCATCGCCCATAAAATCTATGTATTCAATCCTTAGGTTAAGTATCTTTATCCGCCATTGTGTTCACCTTTTTCCATTTACTTTTCCACAATTGTCATACGTCTTCCACTTACCTCCTTCGTATCCACAGTCCACACTACGCCATTTTACTTCATGTCCTACACCTCTTACCCACCCGATTCTACCTACACGATGATGAACAAGAATATACATTCATATTAAAAACACCCATGCCCTGTCCCTAAGTTGAGCCAAGGCCAACAAATCCGACAGCCATATATCTATGTATGTTCTTACATCCGAGAAGTAGATGTTAAAAAAAACACATGTCCAAACTCGTAAGAAATTAAGATACCCACGGGTACACCAGGATATAGAACCATTGCCCCCATAAGACTTAGACAGCCGTGAATACAGATGTTAGCCACCATGCTGTAACTCCAATTCTTACCCCACCCAGAGATTGTATAGATAACCTTTGTTACCAGTATCTATCATAGTATTCCGCAACAATAACGAAGTACCCCTACGAACTGCCGCTTTCTTTGGTCTATATTTCATAGAAAACGCAGTCCCAGGGACACCTAGACGTACAAGAAATCGTGTCAAATAATAGGTCCATAACCCCTCGTATTGACGAGTAATAATACACCATGTTTTTCCCTACTTTATCCACAGTCAAGCACACACCTACAGTTAACCTCCTTCTCCCCCACCGCCCCACAGTCCACATGATTCTATCTTTTCCAGACTCATATACCACCCCATATTTGCATCACCCGGTAGCATTTGGCTAACGTACTTTCACTGTCCTTTCAAAACTCCAATATCAACTGCAGCCTAATGCCATCCCCACGCCCAGAGACCTTAGGGTCAAATTTCCCTGTAGCCCCCTGAGCTTCCCCCTCTCATTAAAATGCCCCGCGCTTCTCGACTCTTGTCCGACCTAGCCTCTCTCTCATACCTCTTGAAGATCCTTGATTTTTCCGTTGCTAACGCTCTCCAACCTTTTATATATATACTCCTATCCAGCCTGCCTTCACTTAGTAGGCCAGAACAACATTAGAACTTTACTAACCCCTTGCATGTCATCTATTCTCTTACAACCCATTCACAACCCTGCACTCAATGGTCGTCGGTGCGAGGCTCGCCGCCTCGCCAGTAACTAACTTCTATTGCCATACTTCCAGATAAATGTGGCAGAGTTAGCAACCAGTCTCCACCACATCAAACAAACCATGAAATTAACAACCAACCGATTACAACCAGCTAGCCAAGGCACCTTCGGTTTTTATATTAAAAACACCCACATCTGTCTCATAAACAGAAGGTTATTACAAACACTGGTGATATGGCAAGCCCCTAGCCACAGCCGCCGGACGACCATCCCCGAGAGAGAACGCCCGGCTACCCCTTTTTACCCACCCGAGGAGGGAGACCCCCACCCCCGCGGAGGTACACCTGACCCCTGTTTTGACTTCCGGGTCATTGCCAGGTAGCCTAGGAGTTCTTCCTATCAATGAACTAACCATGCATGTCTAACCCCCTTACTCACCTCTCTTTACCCACAATAACCCATTCACCTGTTTTGCATACTCGGATAGTCAAATTAGCACCTCAGCTATGCAATAGAACGAAGACTGAGTAATATAAGAGAGACGCCCCTATCACAGCTGTCCCAGTCCTCCCCGCAAAGTAGATCCAGTCTCCCTCCCATAAATACTTCCAGTATAGCCAAAATAGTACCTTTTACTAAGGCTCAGTTATATCACAAAATGAAGGCTTCCATAGCCATGTGCCACAACAGTAATCACCATCTTACCTAGTCCCCATATCTATTGAGAGCTCAAATAAGTCCATAAGACTCGAGATCCCTATTGCCTACAGGGTCCAGAACCGAGCCTATAAACCTAGCTCCCGCCCCCAGTCAAATCAGTTGAAAGTTAGACACCAACCAGTGGTCACTACCCTGAAGTTAACCTCTAGCTCTACCCTTGTGTTGTTCCTGAGTTGAGAGATTCCCGAGCCGGCAGACTCCATGGCAGAAGTTAAATAGAAGATCTGTCCATGTACAAGTACCAACGTGCACCTTATAACCTTCACACAAATTAGTGGGTATATAAGTGTGTAGCCAGCACCGATCGCCAAGAGATCCGACTTGAGAACTTCCTACATTTTGGACCACCTAGACGGCCGAGGAACCAGTCGTTAGCCCCCAACATCACCGGAAGCAAGATAACCAGGACCAGACCAACAAATACTATTCAAGATTCACGTTACTAGTACTAAGTGTTATAGTACCAGTTCGACATTCACTTATTAACTTTTCTATGAAGTGGCTATAACTTGCCCAGTGCAACTCATATTTAACCATTCCATTTGGGACGTACTAAGCGTATCAGTGTTCATTAATTAACCCGGGAACTGCGGGGAGACTCTTAAGAGTTCCCCCGGCGGACTGCGGGGAGACTCTTATGAGTGAGTGAAACAAAAAATCAACTTTTGACATCGAAAAAAATTTTTTTTTTTTTTTTTTTTTTTTTTTGGCCCCTGGGCCATGCAAAATCTCAGTCCTCTACCTCCCCTCCTTCCCCACTTCCTCCTCTTCAGTTATCACCTATTTTCCCTGTTATTCCCTTATTCTGAGGTATATTTTCGTGCTAACATTAGCGAGTTGCAAGCAGGGTGTTGTCATCACTGATGGCAAGCGAGTGCAAGAGAGAGAGAGAGAGTATCGATCGACTGTGTCTCAGTGGCCTTGGGGGAAATTGGCGGGAAAGCAGTTTGCCTCACCCATACATTATACAACTCGCGGGCTATATCTCCGATTTTGACCATCCAAACGCTGTTTTCACTCGTTTTATTGTTGTTTCAGGTTAATACCTTTATAATCAACCCATAATAGGCGCATATGGATAAGTATTAATGCTATTAATGGCACAATGAATATTTTAGTGACGGAAACACCTCAAATACGTCAGCACAGGGGGACGTTTCCAATTACCCCCATGCGCACTTCAGAGGTTAACAGGCGACATTGACTCTCGTAATTACTTTATTCAGATATTAAAACCCTAGTGATATCTAACGTTCGCCCACTGATTTGTGTTCTACGTATTTCTGCCATAAGAATATAAATCTTAGATCAGTACCCCCTTGAGGTTACTAGAATTTCCGTGTTCAGAAATATACGCGTATCTAATTCCAACTGTGAGCTGCTACTTGGGCACGCGACCTGCCAGTAAGAAATCTAATTAGTGAAATTGAATACATAAATACATTAAGGTCTTCCAGTATAATAAATCTTGCTAACAGAAACCCGTGATCAGAAGAGTATACCTGAACGTTGGAAGTGGGAGACTAGGCTCCATCCAGATCCGCTAATGCTAGCAGTTCCCTTCTATTATTTGTTATGTACGAGTATTACTATCTTTCTATGCTCTTTATTCACCTATTTAAATAAACGTTATCGTGTGTCGTGTTACTGTGTGTTTATTTTGTGTTCTCTATTCCTCATACCTGGTTGTGCATGCAGCCTTATATACCCAGTCAGATAGAGCCCACATTACCCAAGTTAATCCTGTAGAAAAACAGGGCATAACAAGGTAAGTGGAAACAGCCAATATATTTTGACTTTGATCAATCAAACGTGCAAAATATATTGACATATTTGATAGAGAGAATAGAGTTAATTAGCAGGCTACCCAGTTGTTGCAATAGTGCACGATTTAGGAACTACCAATCTCCGTGTATGGAAACAATTTGGTATAGATCCTCTCAAACATAATCAAATGTCTTTAAAAAATCCAGTGGCTGATAAAGATTTTTTTTTTATTTGCTGATGTTCCTAATTTGTTAAAGCTAATCAGGAATCATTTTATTGATTCAGGGGTTGAGTTGCAGAACGGACATATAGTTTCTGCTGCATGCATTCACGTAATGCTGCTCAATACCAAAACAGAATATGGATAATTAGCTTACAAAGTGAGTGATATTCACCTCACAGTCACTGGTCAGCAAAGACAACGTGTGAAATATGCAACACAGTTGTTGTCAGAGAGCTGTGCAAGTTCAATCATGTTTTTAGGCGAGAAAGGAGTTCTGGAGTCTAAAAACTGGAAAGAAACGGCTAAGTTCATCTTACTAGCAGATAACTGGTTTGACGTCATGAATTCCTCCAACTATGGTGATAAGAAACTTCGCTGTGGATATGGAATGTATTTTGATGAACAGACAAGTATGATTGACACAGTGAGCACCATGAGAGTAATAATAATAATAATAATAGTTCTTAAAGCTAGCGCATGCTAAGCTAGCTAAGGATAGCTCAATAAGGCCGATTAGGCGTATTTCCATTGGGGTCCTGTACTACTACCCCATCCCTTTGCTCATGAGAAATGGTAACGACTCAGTGCTTGTGACAAATCTTTAATGCGCCGAGCGTGGGCGCGAACCCGGGCCTTCTGGGTGGAAGTCCGAGACGCTAGTCACTACACCAAGCGAGCCGCTTGTATGTAACTCTGTGTCAAGCTCACTCTATTCCTTTCAGAAAGGAATATTATCATCTTGCAATTCACTCATAGGATTAATGGCTATGTTAAAGAACAGTCATCAGCTTGATTATATAATGACCCGAAGACTAAATCAAGATTGCCTAGAACATTTCTTTGGGTGCATCAGGCAAATGAGTGGACCTCAGGATCACCCAGATTCAGTCCACTTTAAATATAGACTGACAAAATATTTGTTAGGAAGAGAAGTCGCCCTGATCAGTGACAAATGCAACATTAGCCAACATGCTGATAATGATGAGTGTGTTATTTATGGGGTGGTGTCAGGTGCAACTCCAGAGACACCGAACTCCTATGACCGTGAACTGGGCCTAGAAATTTTCCCAACTAGCTTGCTATTCAAGGATATGGACTTTGAAATGGATAATATGACTGATGAGCTGTCTGATGAGTTGCATGAAGGTGAAAATAGTTGCGTAGGAGCATATAACAATTCATCAAAATCACCTAGTACAATTATAGAAGAACAGGCCTTGTTGTATAATACTGTAGGTGGCTATGTTGTGAGGAAATTCTCTAAAAAAATATCCTGATTTAGGTTACATGGCAGCGAAATGTGTACTGTAAACAAATCATGGATTGATATTGTATGGTTGTCATGTGAAGCCACAACAACCTTGATAATCCTTTCTTGCACAAGGATGTAGAATAAAAGTCCAGAGATATGTTTATAGGTTCTTATTAGCCAGAGATATACAGAGAGCTGGGAGGCACTGCTATGCTGAGTGCCGACCGAATGTTACTGATGAAAACATGTGCAGCGGTGCCGGATATATTTGGTGCAACGCTGCCGATACTACAGAGTACGGTATATTATCATGGGATATTAAACAATGATAGTATTGCCCTGAAAGTACATGTGTGTATGTTGCAATATGATTAAGGAATGTGTACACTCTGTATATATGTTGTGTGTGCACTTAACCTATATCAACACCTCCCTCCCCCTTCAAGCTCGCAAGACGTTGTCGAGCTGACTCTTTTTCTAGGAGCCTTTCAGACCTACGTGGGGCCATGGGGGAAGTGAAGGACTCTCTTTCTGGGTCCGTGCAAGACACAGGGATCTCAGGGTTATGGGGGAGGGGTTCAACACCAGGGCAATTCACTGGGCGGAGGAAGCGACGGTTCCGCCAATATATCTTACCACTGGGGAGACGAACCTCATAATCCCTGGACCTGCCGCAGCCCATGACGACCCCAACCTTGTCCCAGCGGTGAGAAGTCGGGTCTTGGATCCGCACTGTGGTGCCGACTCTCAACCTGGGAAGGGGGCGTGCGTGCTGGTCATAGTTTCTCTGCACGGTCCACGGTCAAAGTCCTCACAGTCGATGTTGCCTGAGGGAGCTGTCTTCAGTATGAGGTGTTTGACGGACTTGACGGCAGACTCGGCATGACCGTTGGATTGTGGGTAGTGTGGGGAAGAGACCAAGTGATTGACTCCCCAACGCTCCATGAAGTCCCGGAACTCACGGCTAGTAAACTGTGGGCCTCCATCTGTACGTAGGCGGAGGGGTACACCAACTTCCCTGAAGTAGCGGCAGAAGATCCTGATGGTGTTTGAAGCGGTAGTATCTCCTTTGCAGGGTACGACAACGGGCCAGCCTGAGAGTCGGTCTGTTACGACGAGGAAGGATTTCCCCGCCACAGCGAAGAAGTCGGCTGAAACAGACTCGAAAGGCCTAGTTGAGTTGTCGTCGTTGATCATGGGTTCCTGCTGCTGACTAGGCTGTAAGACCTGACACGGCTCACAAGCTTGAACTGTATTGGCGATGTCCGAGTTGATGCCAGGCCAAAAGACAGCCTGTCGCGCCCTACGCTTAGTGGCCTCTGTGACTATCATGCAGGCGAGCCAAGGTGCAGCGGCGGAGGGCTTCAGGAACCACAACCCTCGCTCCGTACAGGACGAGTTCACCATCTGCTGACAGGTAGTCTCGGAGTTTCCAAAATGGGAGTAGAGAGTTGTGCAGGTTGTAGCGGTTGGTTGGGAAACCCGAAGTAACGCACTCACGCAGGCGGATGTACACAGGATCCGCTCTGGCTACGTCGCGGAGTTCCTGGAGAATCCTGTCTGCGTCCTGTGAAGGAGAGTTGACGTCGGCGGCGGCGGCGTTGACAGTCACGAGGGATCTGAGGTGAACCGTGGCGTCGGCACATGCTAACTCATCCTCTGGCGTCGGGTGGCTGACAGGGGCCCGTGACAACGCATCAGGGATGCAGAGCAACCTGCCAGCGCGCCAGACGGCTGTGAAGAGGTAAGGTGCGACTTTCTCCTTCAGACGTTGGAGGTGAGGATTTTCAACCGCATCAAGGGTGTAGTTGTTGAAGATGGGGATGAGGGGGCGATGGTTCGTCATGAGGGTGAAGTGTTGCAGTCCGATGAGGTAGAACTTGCACTTGGACATGGCCCAGACCACGGCTAGCATCTCCAGCTCAATGGTAGCATAGCGGGACTCGGGGTCGCTTAGGAACCTCGAGCCACACTGAACTAAGCGGAGACAGTTGTTGCCATGATCCTGTAGGAGGGCGTGTCCAATACCGTTGAGGCGGGATGCATCAGTTTGTAGAATCACTGGTAGGGAAGGGTCGAATGGGGCCAGGACGGGTGGACTGAGCAGGGCAGCCTTGACCCGGCAGAAAGCCTCATCATGGTCAGCGGTCCACATAAACGACCTCTTCGGGCTCATCAGGGGGCGCAGGGGCTGAGCGGCAGTGGCGATGTCGGGGGTGAACTCCGCCAGCTGGTTCACCAAACCCATGAAGGAGCGAAGGTCGGTGATGTTGGCTGGTGTCGGGAAGTCCTTGATCGCTCCGACTTTGCCAGGGTCAGCCGAGATGCCCTCACCTGAGAGCGTGTACCCACAGAAGTTCACACTGGTGCGGCACGAACTTGTCCTTGTTGAGTGTGATCCCACTGTCGCGGCACCGTATGAGCACTTCATGGATACGCTGAAGATGTGTTGAAGTCCTCGTCGTAGAGCAGCACGTCGTCGACAACCTTGGCACAATTTTGCACCCCTTGGAGGGCCCTATCACCGCGAAGGAAGAAGGCGTCACCTGTCGCAGCGAAACCCATTGGACCTCTACAGTGTTGGAAACGGACATAAGGAGTGATGAAAGTTGTGAGATGCTGGTCCTCCTCCGCAAGTTCCATTTGCCAATATCCACTCAGTCTGCGTCGTGAAGAATTTCGCCTGCGGGGCCACACTGCGGATCGCTTCGAAAGGCGTCGGTGAGGGGTGGGCTGGGCGGGAAACTTGGCATTTGAGCTTGGTGAGGTCTACGGTGAGGCGAACTTCGGCGTTGGGCTTGGCGACGACGACGAGGGGGTGGCGCCACTCTGAAGGTTCATCGCCGGCCGGTTTAATGATACCTTGTGCCACTAGCGAGTCCAGCTCCTGCTTAACTTTGTCCCTGAAAGCAAAGGGGATCTGCCGCGGGGTGTAGATGGCAAAAGGCACGGCATCGTCCTTGAGATGGATCCGCATTGGGGGACCCTTCATAGGCTTGAGTGGAGCTGTCTGGAAATCCTCCTTGGAGACCAAAACGTCCTTGAACTCTCGAAGAAAGAACTCCTTGGCTTGTGCAGGTGATGTGGTGGCTGTGAAGGGTAGCTCCTTACACCTGTAGATATGTTTAACCTGTAGAATTGGCTTGGGGAATTCTGCTGAGATGATGGCCAATGCTTGCCAGTGGCGTTTGGACAGAAGCGGCATCTGAACACCCTCGCGGACTTGGATTGTGGCCGAACAGGAGCGTTTGCTGATGGTGAGTTGTGCATGAAACGTCCCCAAAGCAGGAGCCATTGCAGAGCTATCCGCGTTGAGCGTTGTTGTCGGAGGCGGAGGTCGTAGGCCGCTGAGAGGAATCCGAAGTATGCCGAGGTATCGTCGGCCGATCACTGTGATGTCTGCACCTGTGTCAGGAAGCATGTGGAGTTTTCTAGTGGTGCCGCTGTAGGTGAGACTCACGGATGTCAGTGTGGGTGCCTGAACAGGTGATCCCACCCGTCGGCAACTTGTGGTCTTCTTTGCTGTAGACTTGTTGTGGGAGAAAGCGTTGTTGTCCTGTGTGGCGGGCGTCTTGGAAGATCTGCAGCATTTGTCGTAGTGGCCCAAGTGTTGACGATGTCCTGTAATGAAGGGATGGCGTCGAGGGAAAGCAGCTTCTGTACAAGTTCTTCGTCATGTATGCCCATCAGAATGACCATCTTGAGTTGGGTCTCCGTGCAGGCTGAAGAGTTCCCTGGGCAGACGTCAATTTCTTCGGCGATGTGGCAGAGGCGGACGTAGAAGTTGTTGAATGACTCGCCCTGTTTTTGCTTGCAACTGAACAGGTCCCTGCGACGGAGAGCTTCATTGCGAGAATTCTTGATGTGCTCCTGAAGTGCATCGAGGACTGCATCAACGGTCTTGTCGGTGTCAGGGGGTATGCTTAAGGTGTGCTCCAAAAGCCGCTGTGTCTCCAGGGTTAAGCTGTCTCAAATAATAGGCCGAGCTGTCTCGCCGTCATGGCCGAGCTGTCTCAAATAATGGGCCGAGCTGTCTCGCCGTCGTGGCCGAGTTGTCCAAAAGTGGGCCGAGCTGTCCGAGCCGAGTTGTCCCATGGGCCGAGTCGTCCAGTCCCCAAAATACGGTTGCCAGCTTCATTTTAATTTTTGACATACCAATTTTCCTGGATGGCATAGAATACCATACCGTAGTCATTTTCTTTAATAAATATACCTACGGTATTTCATCAACTAATTTACTTTCGGAATACGATTATCTTGAGTTAATAGGCATATGCCAAATAAACAAAGGTTCGTGGCCAGTAAATGTTTGTAAACTGCTTTGTAAAAAGTTAAATGATAGTTAAATACTGTATAATTATCAAATAAGATTAATATGTAAATCGCCCATGATCAAATTGTACAAAAGGCTAATACACTATTTTTGTTTGTTTGTTTGTTTGTTTGTTTTGTATAACCAACCTTTCCTACACAATAATACTCCCCCCCCCAAATCTAACTACGCCATCTATGAGACATAATATGCAACAGATTCAGGGTGGGGGGAGTGAGCGATCTTACAATATCAGAGCGAAAGACTCCCAGCGAAATTACCATAGGTGGCCCAGTCGGAAAGGTGACCGACTGTACATAAGCCTGAACCTAGGACCTCTGCTCGAATTACGTAATCAGGCCTAAACCCAGGACCCCTGCTCGAGGAGGTAACCAGCCGTGCAAGATTGTCTACGCCGGCCAGACCAGCACTCTTGTCCCCCTGCCCTCCCAAATACTTAAGTGTTTCTGTGTCTCTCTTTGTTGGTTATTGTTGTGAGGTATTGATTATGTAAATATGTGAACCGTGTTGTGCCCTGAATTAATTGTGATCTGTGCCCTCGATCACGTACCTGCGTAATAAGCTTCATCCTTCTGAACCTGTGTTATTCTGTATTAATTTGGCCTTAAATCCTTGATCCTTGTTCAAGACTATTTAATTCATAAGTTACGCATACGTTACATATCAGGGCCGTATTCAGGCCCCATGGAGTTGCATGGAGATACTTGTAAAACAATTATGTATGGTATCATGAAATATGGATCCTACGACTTGTGATGAATTCAAATAAATTTTCCAAGTAGGATTTCCCTTCTTAATATAAATAGGAAAAGGTTAAGTATCCTTTATCACTCCATGGTGTAGTAAATTAAATCATGGACACTCGCCCTGACTGTTGGTGGTTCAAGTCCGGCTGGGAGTATAAAACATTTATACAGCTCAATGATACAAATGGTTTCAAATTATATACATTTATTTTCAGAAAAGATATAGGCAAATATTGGTTTGGTAACAGAGTTGTAGATAGGTGGAATAGGCTACCAAGTGCTATAGTGAGATCAAGAACGATAAAGAGCTTTAAGAAAAAATTAGATGGGCATATGGACGAAATGGGTTGGGTGTGAGGGGGATCTCCCGGGTGTGGGACAATAGTCTTCCCTCTGACCGTTTTGGTGAGGTCGGTCATCATGGTATTAGTGATTAGGCCTTGTAATTGAGTTGGGTGTGAGAGGCATCTGCCTTGTGTGGGCCAATCGGCTTTTTGAAGACTCCCATTTTCTTATATTATTATATATATATTGTTATGCCCTGTTTTTCTACAGGATTAACTTGGGTAATGTGAGTTCTAACTGACTGGGTATATAAGGCTGCATGCACAAACAAGGTATGAGGAATAGAGAACACAAAATAAACACACGGTAACAAGACACACGATCACGTTTATTGAAGATGATTAATAGGACGCATAAGAAGGTATGAATACTCATACAAGACAAATGATAGAATTGAACAACTAGCATTAGTGGATCTGGATGAAGCCTAGTCTCCCACTTCCAACGTTCAGGTATACTCTTCTGATCACTGGCTTTGTTCGCAAGTTTATATACTGGAAGCCATCAATGTTACTTATAGATTCAATTTCACTATTTAGATTTATTACTGGCAGTTCTGGTGCACGAGTAGTAGTTCACAGACCAGATTAGACACGCGTATATTTAGAGCACGAGAATTCTAGTAACCTCAGGGGGGTACTGATCTAAGTTTTATATTCTTATAGCAGAAATACGTATAACGCAAATCAGTGGGCGAACGTTAGATATCACTAGGGTTTTACTTCTATGTAATAATATCTGGATCGGGGTAATTACGAGAGTTAATGTCGCCTGTTAATTAATGAACACTGATACGCTTAGCACTTCCTGATGGAATGGTTATATATGAATTATACTGGGGCAAAGATATAGCCACTTCATAGAAATATTAATAAGTGAGTCTCTAAATAGTACTGTAACACTGTAGTACTAATAAAGTGAATCTTGGGTAGTATTTGGTTGGTCTGGTCCTGGTTATCTTGCGTCCGTGATGTTGGGGGCTAACGACTGGTTCCGCGGGCGTCCAGGGGGTCCATATGTAGGAAGTTCTCAAGACGGATCTCTTGGCGATCATTGCTGGCTACACGCTTATATACCCACTGGTGTGTGAAGGTTATAAGGTGCACGTAGATTTCTTGTACGTGGATAGATGCTTCTATCTCAAATCTGCCACGGAGTCTGCCGGCTCTGGAACTCAATTCTCAGGAACAACACAAGGGCAGAGCTAGAGGTCAACTTAAGGGGGCCAGCCACTGGTTGGTGTCTATCTTTCAACTGATTTTACTGGGGGCTGGAGCTGGGTTTATAGGCTCGGTTTTGGACCCTGTAGGCCATAGGGATCTCGAGTCTTATGGAATTATTTGAGCTCTCAATAGATACGGGGACTAGGTAAGGTGGTGATTACTGTTGTGGCACATGGCTATAGGGGGCCTTCATAATGTGATATAACTGAGCCTTAGTAAGAGGTACTATTTTGGCTATACTGGAAGTATTGAGGGGAGGGAGACTGGATCTACTTTGCGAGGAGGACTGGGACAGCTCTGATAGGAGCGTCTCTCTTACATTGCTCAGTCTTCATTCTATGGTATAGCGGAGTTGCTAATTTGGTTATCAGAGTATGCAAGAAAGGTGAATGGGTTATTGTGGGTTAATAGAGGTTAGTAAAGGGGTTAGTCATGCATGGTTAGTTCAATGATAGGATGAATTCCTGTGCTACCTGGCAATGACCCGGAAGTCAAAACAGGGGTCAGGTATACCTCCGCAGGGGTGGGGTCTCCCTCCTCGGGTGGGTAAAAAAGGGGAGGTGCGCGCCCTCTCTCTGTGATGGTCGTCCGGCGGCTGTGGCTAGGGGCTTGCCATATCACAAGTGTTTGTAATAATCCTCTGTTTATGAGACAGATGTGGGTGTTCGTAATACCAAAACCGAAGGTGCCTTGACTAGCTGGTTTAATCGGTTGGGTTGATAATTGCATGGTTTACTGGATGTGGTGGAGACTGGGTTGCTAACTCTGCCACATTTATCTGGAAGTATGGCAATAGAAGTTAGTCACTGGCGAGGCGGCTAGCCTCGCACTGACGATCATTTGGTACAGGGTTGTGAATGGGTTGTGTGGGAATAGATGGCATGCAAAGGGTTAGTAAAGTTCTAATGTTGTTCCATCCTACTAAGGGAAGGTAGGCTGGATAGGAGTATATAATTATATAAAAGGTTTGAGAATGTTAGCAACGGAAAAATCAAGGATATTCAGGAGGTATGGTGGAGAGGCTAGGTCGGAAAGGAGTCGAGGAGCGTGGGGGGTTAACGAGAGGGAGAGGGTTAAAGGGGGCTACGTGGAAGTTTGACCCTAAGGTCTCTGGGCGTAGGGGTGGCATTAGACTACAGTTGGTATCGGAGCTTGGGGGTTAATGACAGGGAAAGTATGTTAGCCAAACGCTACCAGGAGATGAGCAATATGGGGTGGTATATGAGTCTGGAAAGGATAGAATCATGTGGGCTGTGGGGAAGAGGAGGTTAACTGTAGGTGTGTGCTTGACTGTGGATGAAAGTAGGGAAAAACATGGTGTATTATTACTCGTCAATACGATGGTTATGGACACTGTTAATCTGACACTTCTTCTTGCTGATCTAGTTGTTCCTGGGAACTGCGTTTTCTATGACATATACACCAAAGAAAACGGCAGTTCGTAGGGGTAGCTTCGGTATTGTTTCGTGGTGAAAATGCGTCGAGACAATGGTAAAAGAGGGTTGTATATACAATCTCTGGTTGGGGTAAGAATTAAAGTTACTGCATGGTGGCTAACATCTTCAGTCATTTCTGTCTAAGTCTTACAGGAACAATGGTTCTATATACACTGGTGTACCCGTGGGTATCATAGTTTCTTATCAATTAGGACATGGGGTTTTAACATACTACTTCTCGGATGGAAGAACATATATAGGTTTTATGGGGGCGGTTGGTCTTCAGAAACTGAGTCTGGCAAGACAGGGGGTTAACATATTACTTCTTGGATGGGAAAAAACATACATAGATTTAGGCCTGTCTGAACTGGTTGGCATTGGCTCAACCTAGGGACAGGGCATGGGTGTTTTAACCTGGGAAGAACATACATAGATTTATGGGGGCGGTTGGTCTTCAGAAACTTAGTCTGGCAAGACAGGGGTTAACATATTACTTCTCAGATGGAAGAACATACTATAGGTTTGACTCCTGTAAGGAGATAAAAAAAACTATATATTTAGTAGTGGCCCCGTAATCATTGATGAACATGCCTATTACATAAGGCATCCTCTTCAAACACTAATCCGCTGTAGTTTGAATCTACCGCGCAGAGCATTTAATATCTGAGGAGCCTTCATCATGAGCGCACGCGACCTCACTCATGGCTTCAGTCATTATGAATTGGGTTCTCACTACGAAAAAACTTCGTGAAAAAGAAAAAGAAAATAAGAATAACTATCCAATAAGCTTTCCATCATATCGTGGATGTACTTGTGTGGATCTTTGACCAGACGCTGATTCAGGCGTCATTCTTCCTTCACTGACATATCAAGTAAACCAAAATCCTTAATACATCAACGAATGGGAAGGGGATGGTCGGGAGGGCCCCAGTCGTCAATGATTACGGGGCCACTACTAAATATTAGGTTTTCTTTATCTCCTTACAGGAGTCAAACCTATAATTTATTAGTGGCCCCTCCATCATTGATGAACATGCCTGATTTCTAAGACTGGAGGGGGACATTCGTAATCATATCATAACTCTATAAAAGCAGATAATCAAACAACCACATAGTATTCTTACTTTTGTAAAAAAGAGATATTCGGGTGCATAAACTTTATACAGCCTAAATCTTCAAAAAGGGGTACAAGCAGGAGCGTGCTTCAAAGAAGCCTGCTTGAAAAGGGTTAACTCTGAGACTCTGTGCACAGATCTGCTAGTTAAGAAGGCACCCCACTTAAAGTAAGTGGTGAAAACTAAAAACTTATAAGTTTACATGTGCACATATAAACCCCATTAACTAGTGGATATATTCCTAAAAATATAACCAAACATAAATGAATTCTTGTACATTCGTAGAAGTACTGAACTCGTGTACTTATGCAGAAGTAGGTACTTCAAAAGTAAAAGTCGTAGTTGCAACTACCGAGATTTCTCAAAAATCTATTGCTTCACAGCCAAGGCTACTTACAACAAGAATTGTTGTAACTACTATTGGCCTTTAGCACAATTTCCTGCAATGAATACTACAGAGAAATTTTATAATACAATGCCTACAACCAGTATCACAGCTCGTATGTTCCGAACACATACTCCGGAGGGGTCTAGGGTGTCCTATGTCACACTGACTGCACCCCCCCCCCCCCCCCTTTTTCTTGAAATTAAACAAAACGTGACTAAAAGGGCCACCTAGACCCTCTGCCGTAAAGCTATACATGGCAAGGAAGGTTTGGCCAGAGCTACTGAAAGGTATCTAGGCAAAAAAACTCCTGATTAGAGGCCCACAACTGTGTGGACGTAATAACTTCCACTGAAAGATTATTAAGGAAACGTAAAGGGGCTGTCCCCTTGCGTAAATCGTGGGTCTTACCCACAACGCCGGGATTCTTCTCTTTAACACCTTACGAGCGGCCTATGCGGTTTATTTATGTGTACCGCCCAGCGGGGTGTTTTTAGCCAAAATAGGGCTGTTTACGTGATCATTTTCATGCCTAAATAAGACCCAGAACGTAAAACAAGTATCTATCCCTGAAAGGGCATAAACAGAGCTTTCGAATGACACCATAACGATCCTTGTATGATGGATAGTTTTCTTGCAATAACCGTGCAACGCGAGTGCAAAAAGCAGGTAATTCGGTACTTTCGGTACATAATTGAGTATGTAGCGAGTGAGAGAGGGAGGAGGGAGCTGAGATTTGTGTCAGTAGGTTCGCCGCGGTGGTCTGGAGCAGTCATACGCTCGCTAGTCTCCTGCCACCACTTGTCTCTCTCTCTCAGCCACATTACGTGCTGAAATTGCCACTCGAGTTATGTCGAGCGCCGCCACATAGTCCAGCTTTATTAAATACGACTTAAGTGGTGAGCCGCTAATAAAGGGTTAAAGTCCTCGACCAAGAGAGAAGCCAGTGTACGCTCCATCAAGCGTTCAACCGGACTTGCGACCCATAAAGCACCCTGGTGATTTAGAGGTGCCACTCTTAAATATTTGGTTAGAGCTTGCACTGGGCAAAAAAGATGGTGCACCTTTCCCCTGTTTAACGCCGGCACCATGAACTCTGAAAACACGTGTTCACTGTGCTCAATCTCGGCTATGAATCCTAGGGAAGGTGCAATGTGAATACACGCATGAAGCCTATCAAACCTGAGGCAATTAGGTGCGTTGCTCATCGCCGCCAGCTCAGATACTCTGTTCCCGGTAGCCAAAGCCATAAGGAATACTGCCCTTTTGTAAAATCTGCAGTCTTTGGTACATACGGGAACGAGAATAACGACGATGCTCCGTCGAGAGACCATGTAGGCCTGAGCCGACGGGGAGGTGGGCGGAGTTTAAAACCTGCCCACATAAATCACTTTCAGATAAATGTTTCTGCATGAACAGATAAATTAAACAATAAACAACCAACGCCACCGAGGGCACAGTTTGTGTTGTTCTAAGAATCCGAGACGTAAAAGCTTGCCAATGCGATTGAAACTGTCGCTTTGTAGACTGGGTATATTGATTCGCGAATATCTTGGTCACGTCGCTACCATATGGTGCTAGCCACTTGGCCTGCTGAATGTCCAAAATGAACAAGTCCACGAGGTATCTAGGTTGCCAATTGTGTTCTAAGTGGAACAACCCGACCAGGAGTGACACTGGGTGCGGGCACCACGTGTTCAAATGCTGGTACCACACTGCTCCGGCCACAGGGGCGCGATTAGCGAGACTACGCCTCGCTAATCCTGTAGTTTGTTGACTACGTGGCACATTAGAGACGCGTCTGGCGGCGGAAAATAGATAAATGGAACTCAACCTGTTCTCGTCCGTCATCAGAGCGTCAGGTCCGCCCGCCGGCGTTAACGTCCGGCGGGTGAGGTACGACTGTGAGTATCGCCATACACCACAGCTGTGGCTGTCCCTCGCTTGCGAGCGCGGTATACCCCCTGAATGGGAGCCCTCGTCCGAGTACCGTAAAGTTTTATGATAATTAAAAGCTCCCATAGCTCATTAACACATTGAAAGCAGAGCTGGTGAGCAAAATCATAACGTATACTAATTAATTTAATATTTAATTGTATTAAAATAAATCACTATAAATAAACACAATATTATCATAATATAATCATAGAAAATATATATGTTTATTATGATTCAGCTATTAAATAATTTCAGTAACAAATAAAAATAAGAGAGGGCTACCTGAGCTTAACGGCGTTGAACATACAGCAATGAGAGGTTCAAGTGCCGACACGACAGAGACTGGGGGAAAACTACCCCGCCCCCAGGAACTACCTGGTCACCTGGTGCAACACCGGTACTCCGCCCTGGAAAGAGAAATTTCCGGGGATTAATGCTCATAGGGTTACACCCAAAAAATGGTACAAAAAATATGTGCCTCAAAACCGCCGGTCAACGAACCGTAGCACTCAACCACTACTTTTCGTTGTCCTCTAGTTTCATATTAAAGATTTCAGCATATCTTTACCTGTCCAGAAGATTTAAGCATATCGTCTGAATTCTCATAAAGATGAAGCATATCTTCATTAAAGATGAAGTCTTGCAAGTATCCCTTTACACTTGAAACACTAGTAAGATTCCGGCATCTTTTTATCCCATAAAAAGTCTAAGCCTATCTTAATCTCTAATCTGGCTTCTCCCAGAAGCCCTCATAGATCGCCGTCTTGAAGGCCGTGATACCCTATTGTATCAATCAATTGTTTGGCAAATTATCGCGAATTGCAAATCAGTTAATATAACCACCCAAAGGTACAACCGCCGGGTTTTATATGCAATGTCAAACCAATTGTACCTGCCCCAGACCTCGTTGTAAAAAGGTCGCCGGGAGGGAAAGACTAAACAAACAAACGGCATTGTGACAATGGCTTAGTAAAGATTTCAGCATATCTTTTACCGGTCCAAAAGAATTAAGCATAACTTCTTCATCCTCATAAAGATGAAGCATATCTTTATTAAAGATGAAGTCTTTCACGTATCCCTTTACACTTGAAACACTAGTAAGATTCAGGCATCTTTTTATCCCATAAAAAGTCTAAGCCTATCTTAATCTCTAATCCGGCTTCTCCCAGAAGCCCTCATAGATCGCCGTCTTGAAGGCCGTGATACCCTGTTGTATCAACCAATTGTTTGGCAAATTATCTCGAATCGCAAATCCGTTAATATAACCACCCGAAGGTACAACCGCCGGGTTTTATATACAAGGACCCCAATGGAAATACGCCTAACGGCCTTATTGGGCTATCCTTAGTTGGAATTATGCAAGGCTGGTACATGTCATATTTATAACATACTATGTGGTACCAACTCTGTAAATTGCTAACTGAATAAATATTATTATTATTATGAATAGTAATATTATTATTAATGTCAAACCAATTATACCTGCCCCAGACCTCTTTGTAAAAAGGTCGCCGGGAGGAAAAGACCAAACAAACAGACAGCATTGTTTCAATGGCTTTGAAAAGCAGAGAAAACCAAGGCCAACAGGTGTCAGCCTGATCACCTAGAAAACTGAGTGGAGCCCCCCTCGACGGGAATAACTCAGGAAGCCTGATCCCAGGCTCGACCATAGAAAACGCAGTTTCTGATGAGCCCTCAAGCGACCAAACTCGTCGGGGTAATTTACCAATTTTAGCCACCCTGACTAAAACGCGGTAAACACAAACGGTGTTCTCGGAGCAACGAGAAAAACGCCGGAAAGGTAACCCACACTAAACTATTCATTACAGGAGGGCGTAATGCATAAAGCAATGAATAACACAGGAAGCCTGATCCCAGGCTCGACCACATAAAATGCAGTTTCTTATGAGCCCTCAAGCGACCAAACTCGTCGGGGTAACTTACCTATTTTGAGCCATCCTGACTAAAACTTGGTAAACAAAAACGGCGTTCTCGGAGCAACGAGAAAAAACGCCGGAAAGGTAACGTACACCAAACGAGACATTTTAACACATTTTATACGAAGGGCGTGCGCAAAAATAGGGATACCTGAACAGCAGGGCGTAATGCATAAAGCAAAAACCGGGGCAAAGGTAGCCATGACAGAGACTGGTGGGATACGTTCTCCAGGTTCTGCATAGACCCGCCGGGACCCAGCTCTGGAAAAAAAGAAAATTTCCAGGAATTAATGCTCATAAGGTTAACCCAAACATGTTCGCACACAAGCGTTAAATAAAGACCAGCAATGCGTTTATAACTGATGAAGTCTTTCCGGTGGTGTTTGTTTCAAGATTCAATTTTGGAAAAAAAAAACTAAAAAAGACGCCGGCCCCCGAATTATCTCGTAGATCAAAAACTGGGAAGCCTGACAAATATACGAGATCTAACTTCTCCCGAAGTTTCTTTTTAGATCGCCGTATGTTGAAGGTGGCGATACAAAACGTATCCCTTAATTGTCTGGTTAACTAGCTGAATCGTAAATTCGTTATTTCCATCCCTCCAAGGAGCACCCGCCGGGTGTGAATATTAGTTTGAAAAAAACGTTAACCCCAATTGTGCCCTAAAGCGCCGTATGTTGAAGGAGGCGATACACAATGCATCCCGCAATTGTCTGGTCAACTAAACTGAATTTTGCAAATTCGGGCATCCCAACCTTCCAGGTTGCACCCGCCGGGTGATTTAAAGTATAAAAGTTAACCCCAAACGTTCCTAACCCCACTTCTTTGTAAAAGATCGCCTCGGAGGAAATACAAAGATCGCGAATTGCAAATAAGTCAATATAACCACCCAATGGTACCACCGCCGGGTTTTATATGCAATGTCAAACCAATTGTACCTGCCCCAGACCTCTTTGTAAAAAGGTCGCCGGGAGGGAAAGACTAAACAAACAAACGGCATTGTTTCAATGGCTTATTAAAGATTTCAGCATATCTTTACCTGTCCAAAAGAATTAAGAATAACTTCTTAATCCTCATAAAGATGAAGCATATCTTTATTAAAGATGAAGTCTTTCAAGGATCCCTTTACACTGGAGACACTAGGAAGATACAGGCATCTTTTTATCCCATAAAAAGTCTAAGCCTAGCCTAATCTCTAATCCGGCTTCTCCCAGAAGCCCTCATAGATCGCCGTCTTGAAGGCCGTGATACCCTATTGTATCAATCAATTGTTTGGCAAATTATCTCGAATCGCAAATCCGTTAATATAACCACCCAAAGGTACAACCGCCGGGTTTTATATGCAATGTCAAACCAATTATACCTGCCCCAGACCTCTTGTAAAAAGGTCGCCGGGAGGTAAAGACCAATCAAACAGACAGCATTGTTTCAATGGCTTTGAAAAGCAGAGAAAACCAAGTCCAACAGGTGTCAGCCTGATTACTTAGAAAACTGTGTGGAGCCCCCCTCGACGGGAATAAACCAGGAAGCCTGATCCCAGGCTCGACCATAGAAAACGCAGTTTCTGATGAGCCCTCAAGCGACCAAACTCGTCGGGGTAACTTACCTATTTTAGCCACCCTGACTAAAACTCGGTAAACAAAAACGGCGTCCTCGGAGCAACGAGAAAAACGCCGGAAAGGTAACCCTGTCCAGTCTCCACCGGCTTATGACAAGTTACTCGAGAGGAAAGTTTAATAGGGGGAGGGTGCTCAAGAAGAAGCCTATCCCAAAGAGGGACATTGTCACATTGCAGTGACTTATGAGCCCCAATCGTAGTATATGCTGACATTTGTTGCCGAACTTCTCGTAAGGCGACCGCTGTGGTCTTATCATTATCTTGGAGGACTTAGACACTTAGTTGGGAGCAAAAGGAACAGTTGCGCATCACCCACAGACCTCTTGAACGGTCTAGACATTTAACACACCTGACACAAAGAGTGTGCGCAAAAAGTGGGATACCGGCACAGGTTGGATTAATGCATAAAGCAAAAACTGGGGCAAAGGTAGCCATGACAGAGACTGGTGGGGACTTACTGCAGGGTCTGTATTGGTCCGCCGGGGCCCAGACCTGGAAAAAAAGGAAAATTTCCAGGAGTTAATGCTCATAAGGTTAACCCAAAATGATCGCATACAAGTGTTCCTAACCCGCCGGATACGAGGCGTAATCTCACAATGATTACAGCTCGTTATGCGGCGGGGTTTTCATAAAGATATCCTAATATCTAGACATGTCTTTAAGAAAGTTTTAAGAATACCCTCTGACATAATATAAAAAACCAGTATGGCGTTTATAAAGTCTGTCTGGCGGTGACTGTTACAAGATTCAATTTTGAAAACAACCCCCCACAAAGCCGCCGGCCCCTGAAGTATCTAGCAGATTACACAGGGCAGGCTGATACGAGATCTGACTTCTAAAGAATTGTCACAGAGATCGCCGTATGGTGAAGGCGGTGATACAGAGCCGTATCTCTCAATTAAATGGGTAACTAGCTTGAATTGTAAATTCCGTATTTCCCCTTCCCAGGAGCACCCGCCGGGTGTGGCTAATTTATGAAAAATTACGTTAACCCTAATTGAGCCTTCGATCGCCGTAAGAGTGAGGGCGGCGATACCTATAGTATCACTAAAATGGACCAGTTAACTAAACTGAATTACCAATTCGTTCATCCCACCTTAACAAGGTACACCCGCCGGGTGAGACCTGATGGCTAAAACGTTAACCCCATAAGTTCCTATCCCCACTTCTTTGTAAAAGATCGCCGGGGAGGAAAGCCCACAACAACAGCTAGGGTTTTTCCTTTGGTTTGTAAAACCGGGTAGAAAAACTACATAACATATGTCCGCATGAACAATGGTATATGGGTACCACCAGTCCGCCGGGAATCATAGGGAGCCTGAACCAGTCACCAACACAGAGACACAGTCTTGGAGAGCCACAGACACCAACTCGCCGGGGACACCCGCCGGATTTGAAACCACGCGTGGCCAAACACGGCTCACGGCCGGAGTTTTTCACGGTGAAACCGAGAAAACCCCGCCGGAAAGTAACCTACCCCGAACAGATACCATCTGAACGCACATAGGACCCGAGAGATAGCCAAGCACGACTAACCTAGGGACCACAATATCATCCGTGGAATTAGCCAATACACAACTAAACCAGGAAACAAACAAAGTCCGTGGAATTAGCCAATATACAACTAACCCCGGATACACATGACACAGTAGGACATGTTTATAAAATAAACAAAAACACTTGTACATGTGGCAAAGCTACGAGCGGCTGGCTAGGCCTAAGCAAACGGCACAAGAACTGTTGAGATATAAACAAAAAACACTGGAAATATAACAACAGGAACCACCGCCAACACACCACTGTAGAAAAAACTTCCGACCAAGGGAAGACCGACTCGGGACCCAGAAAAAACTTCACTAAGTGAAGGAAAATACGCTGGGAACGTCAGCAAAGCAACGCTACCTCATCAGAAAGATAAAAGGCAGCAGAATTAATCGCGTAATGAATGCCGCCTGCATCACAAGCTAACACAACTATGAAAAAACAAAAAATTCACCTGTCCACAACCGGACCACGAGGGTACATCCGAAATAAATGCCCCAAACACACGACCCAAAATACACTGCACTGCGGGCAACCAGCCCAGGACACTCCTGCTACGCATATCCTAACCTTACTTGATACATCCCAGAGTAAACAAATGAGAAAAAACTCACTAGGGACGCAGCAAATGCGGAACCAGTGGAGCGTGGAGATACACGTCCAAGCCGGCTGATCGCAGAGCAGAGAAGGAAGAATGACGCCTGAATCAGCGTCTGGTCAAAGATCCACACAAGTACATCCACGATATGATGGAAAGCTTATTGGATAGTTATTCTTATTTTCTTTTTGTTTTTTATTTTTTACGAAGTTTTTTCGTAGTGAGAACCCAATTCATAATGACTGAAGCCATGAGTGAGGTCGCGTGCGCTCATGATGAAGGCTCCTCAGATTTTAAATGCTCTGCGCGGTAGATTCAAACTACGGCGGATTAGTGTTTGAAGAGGATGCCTTATGTAATAGGCATGTTCGTCAATGATGGAGGGGCCACTAATAAATATAGATTTATGGGGCGATTGGTCTTCAGAAACTTAGTCTGGCAAGACAAGGTATTTTAGGGTATGTTGATATTGATATCCTAACTTAGGGACAGGGCATGGGTGTATTAACTTAAGGTGTATTTATGTTCATCATCATGTAGGTAGAGGTGTAGGACACGAGGGGTAGTGTATACGCGAGGTGGGGGAAAGGTCAGTGTTTAGAAGGGGTAGGCAGGTGTGGTTTGGAGCTGCTTAGCCCTGCGGGCTTCGGCCTGTCTTAACTGGTTGGCTCGGTCACCTGGTCCTTTCGTTCTGTGGGCCTTTCTTTCGGGTGTTTCTGTGTGGTGTTCGCTCGTGGCTTCCGTGGTGGGCTTCTCGTTCTGGGGCATTTTACTTCCCTCTCCTTCATTGTAGGCTCGTCCCCGAGCCTCAAGGGTGAAGTAAAAAGAAGCATAGTCATGGTGGGTCATTTTGAGTGTATTGAGAAGGTCCCACCAAGCAAGAGAGCGAGGGTCAGGTTTCTTTTGCAGGTCTATGTAGACCTGTAGGAATGTGTCCTCGGTGTTGTGGAGGGCGGTTGCCCGGGCTTGATGTGGGCGCTGTAGACGGGCTAAGCGTCCTGTGGACGTTTTTACTTTAACCTTTCATATGAATGGTGTGAAGTGTTCCCCCGTGGGGGTAGGGACGGGGGCGACGAAGGGTGTGGATTTGTTCATGGTGGAGGTCATGTATCGAGTGAGGTGTGTGGGACTGACAGGAGGCCTCTTCAGTGTGGTGAATGGGTTACTAACTGAAGGGGAGGGATTAACGCGTGAAAACGGAGCTGGGGGTGAAGGGGGGATATGAGTCTGGGGTTTTTGGGGTTTTCTTGGGTGGTGTTGCAGGCTGGGAAAATATATGGAGGGAATGTGCAATATCGGTTTAGGTAAGGTGCGTGAGGGAGGTGTGTGAGAAAGAGGGGGTGTGTGTGTTGTGTGGTTTGGGTCTTTAGTGTAAGAACGGGGTGTTGTTTTTGTATAACTGTCTTCAAATCTGATGGGTCTGTTGATTATTCTACCTTTGGAGGTCCTGGTGGGAAGGTAGATGTTTGTAGTGGGACTTGAGTCGCTCGACGATGATTTATATTGAGGGGAAGAATGCTTTACAGGTGGAGGGCATTTAGTGGGGGTGAGGTAAGGGGTTATTTGAGAGGTAGATGCGTGTGGAGGTTTTTGTCGAGTGAGGGTGGTAGGCGGAATGGGAGAGGATTTGGTGGGGGTAAGTATGGGGGTTCTCTCAGGGGCGACTTTGTGGGAGAATTCAAGTGGGGGTGTGGAGGTCGGGTCCGTCAGTTTGGAGGGACTTTGGTGAGGAGTTAGTTGTGTGGTAGACGTAGTGTGAGAGGAGGGGTTGGTCGTTGGCATAGTGTACTCTTTAGGGGTTGGTTGGTTGGGGGTTTGATGAGATGAGGAGGTTGGTTGATGTGTGGGTGGGGTCGCAGGGCTAGTGGAGGGGAAAGGGGTGGATGCGGGGGGGGCTAGACAGGTGGGAAAGGAGTGGAGATTTAATTTGGAGGGTTGGGGGTAGGAACATGTGTTGGGTGTGTTCTTTGGTGGGGTCGGTGATTTGCTGGTGGTGGAAATAGGCGGTTTTATGGGAGTTTGGTGGGTGGGTCGATCTAGCAGGTAATTCTGGGTGATGAGGTGGGGGTTGAGAGGGGATGAGGTTGAAGAGGAAGGTATGTGTTTTCG
>CM064561.1:15729078-15999078 GCA_032716605.1 Paralithodes platypus
AGGCATGCTTATTTGATTTTCATGGGCAATGTCAATGCAAACAAAAATGTACTCTTACATTAAGGTCAAGGTCAGAGGTCAACTTTTATTATTTATTAAACAAAATAACTAAAATTTTAGACAACTGGCTGTGTTATGGCTTATTACTTAAATATCATATATATATCAAATTTGACATACATATTGTAATAGTTAAGGTCAGAGGTCAAGGTCAAAACAAGAGTATTTGTCATTTTCCCTAAACTCCTCCTTGACTGTTTAATGTATTGTCATCAAATTATACAGGCAAATTCAGTTGGTCAATGTGACGACCATCCAAATATATGTATTTTATTTTTATTCAAAGGTCAAAGGTCAAGGTCACAGTATATGATCACTATTTGTAATCAATAAATGTTTATACGAATTACACCATACTCATAATGCTAGTTAATACGAACATTGCTGTTAAGCTAACTAAATCCTTGATAAGAAATTATAAGGTCGAAGGTTAAGGTCAAAGGTCAAGGTTAAAGGTCGAAATATGATTCTTACTAGTATTTCCTATTTAATGTAAGATTCTCATTAGGCATATCATGCATATTCGGAATGCCTAGATCAAGGTCATACAAGAATAAACATAATTCCATTTGATAGGTCAAGGTCACAGGTCAATGTCAAATATAAGGTCAATATGCTAATTTCTTTACTATTCATGTAAACTTCACAAAATTTGTTGAGACAGTTGTGCTTTAAGGGAAAATTAAAATTTTAAATTTTCAGACATCATGAAGGTCAAGATGAAGGTCAAAGGGCAAGGTCAACTATTCCTTTAATACCTCTGAAACTAACTGATGATCTTCAATTAAATTTGACACACTTATTTGATATTCTAGGGTTACATCAAAGCAAACAAAAATATAATCCTACATAAAGGTCAAGGTCACAGGCCAAGGTCATAAGTTAACCTTCATCATAAAAAATACTCAATTTTCGATAAGCTGACGATCGTTAGTTGCATTTTACTTAAATAACATATATTTCAATCATATATACAGTATATTATAATATTTAAGGTTAAAGATCAAGGTCAAAGAACAAAAAATTAGTGTTAATTACTGTTTTTAAACTCTTCCTAGACTGTTTAACCCTTTGTGTACTGGTGACGTCTTTTTTATTGTATTCTAGCTATAATTAAACGATATTGTGGAGCTTAGTAAAAAAGGGTTAATTAAGATAGTTGAAAGCCTGCTAATTTTATGGAGGCCCTTCATCAACTAAATTAAAACGTCTTGATATCAAGTATGAAATGAAACCGACAGCACTGTACTGAACGGGTTACGTATCGTCACCAAATTTTGCTGACAAATTTGGTTGGTCAATGCAACGATTGTCCAAATTTTGTGTTTTTGTTATTGAAAGGTCAAGGTGAATGGTGAAGGTCGCAGATTATGGTAACTATTTCTTTCTTATATATTTTAAATTTGAATTACACCATATTCAAAATGCTACAAAATAGTGTTACGCTGACCTTATTATAGATATATTCCAATGGTTAATGTAATGCCCTCGAAAAAATCCCGCAACCCCAATATTGTACTACCCGAGTTGACGTCTGGGATAGTGTAAAATAGTCGTTGATGGCGAAGTCTAATAAACCCATCACGTGAATCACCACGAGACTATCACCTGGTTCTTTCAAGGAGAAGTAAGGTTACTATCCTATTGTACGTGCGTGGTAGTACAGTGGGTTAGCGCGCGGGTCTGGTCGACCTACTGGGGTGATATGGTCACTAACCAGGGTTCGAACCCCACACCAGGCATCTCAAAACCTGGCGAGTTTTCAGGAGGGTTAAAATCCCTCCAGGGTTCGAACCCCGTGCCAGGCATCTCAAAACCTGGGGAGTTTTCAGGAGGGTTAAATTCCACCGCTGCCACCAATGTTATGCTCTGATTTTAATCAGATTTAATGATTAGTATAGGTGAGTTCTACTAGACTGGGTCACACGGTAACAAGACACACGATCACGTTTATTAATATACCACTGCTGAATACTCGTGCAAGACAATATGATAGAAATGAACAACACTAGCATAAGTGGATCTGGATGGAGCCTAGTCTCCCACTTCCAACGTTCAGGTATTAATCTTCTGATCACTGGCTTATTTAACAGGTTTATACTAGAGACCATCAATGTTACTTATAGATTCATATTCACTGTTAGATTTATTACTGGTAGCTCTGGTGCACAAGTAATAGTTCACAGACTAGATTAGACACGCGTATTTTAGAGCACGGGAATTCTAGTAACCTCAGGGGGTACTGATCTAAGTTTTATATTCTTATGGCAGAAATACGTAGAACACAAATCAGTGGGCGAACGTTAGATATCACTAGGGTTTTACTCCTATGTAATAATATCTGGATAAAGGTAATTAAGAGAGTTAATGTCGCCTGTTAAGTAATAAACACTGATACGCTTAGCACTTCCCAACTGGAATGGTTATATATGAATTACACCGGGCAAAGATATAGCCACTTCGTAGAAATATTAATAAGTGAATCTCTAAATAGCACTGTAACAATGTAGTACTGATAGAGTGAATCTTGGGTAGTATCTGATTGGTCTGGTCCTGGTTATCTTGCGTCCATGATGTTGGGGGCTAGCGACTGGTTCCGCGGGCGTCCAGGGTGCCCATATGTAGGAAGTTCTCAAATACGTGGACAGGTTCTTCTATCCAAATCTGCCACGGAGTCTGCCAGCTCTGGAACTCAATTCTCAGCAACTAACAAGGATAGAGCTCAAGGCTAACTCTGGTGACCAACCTGGGTTGGTGTCTATCTTTCAACTGATTTTACTGGGGGCTGGAGCTGGGTTTATAGGCTCGGTTTTGGGCCCTGTAGGCCATAGGGATCTCGAGTCTTATGGACTTATTTGAGCTCTCAATAGATACGGGGACTAGGTAAGGTGGTGATTACTGTTGTGGCACATGGCTATAGGAAGCCTTCATAATATGATATAACTGAGCCTTAGTAAGAGGTACTATTTTGGCTATACTGGAAGTATTTAGGGGAGAGAGACTGGATCTACTTTGCGAGGAGGATGGGGACAGCTGTGATAGGAGCGTCTCTCTTAGATTGTTCAATCTTCATTCTATGGTATAGCTGAGGTGCTAATTTAGTGATCAGAGTATGCAAGAAAGGTAAATGGGTTATTGTGGGTTAATAGAGGTTAGTAAAGGAGTTAGTCATGCATGGTTAGTTCATTGATAGGAAGAATTCCTGTGCTACCTGGCAATGACCCAGAAGTCAAAACAGGGGTCAGGTATACCTCCGCAGGGGTGGGGGTCTCCCTCCTCGGGTGGGTAAAAAGGGGTAGCTGGGCGCCCTCTCTCTGGGATGGTCGTCCGGCGGCTGTGGCTAGGGGCTTGCCATATCACAAGTGCTTGTAATAACCCTCTGTTTATGAGACAGGTGTGGGTGTTCTTAATACCAAAACCGAAGGTGCCTTGGCTAGCTGGTTTTAATCGGTTGGTTGTTAATTGTATGGTTTGCTGGATGTGGTGGAGACTGGGTATATAACTCTGCCACATTTATCTGGAAGTATGGCAATAGAAGTTAGTTACTGGCGAGGCGGCTAGCCTCGCACCGACGACCATTGGGTGCAGGGTTGTGAATGGGTTGTAAGAGAATAGATGGCATGCAAGGGGTTAGTAAAGTTCTAATGTTGTTCCAGCCTACTAAGGGAAGGTAGGCTGGATAGGAGTATATATATAAAAGGTTGGAGAGTGTTAGCAACGGAAAAATCAAGGATCTTCAAGAGGTATGAGGGAGAGGCTAGGTCGGACAAGAATCGAGGAGCGCGGGGTGTTAATGAGAGGGGGGGAATTCAGGGGGGCTACGTGGAAATTTGACCCTCAGGTCTCTGGGCGTGGGGGTGGCATTAGGCTACAGTTGATATTGGAGTTTGAAAGGACAGTGAAAGTACGTTAGCCAAATGCTACCGGGGGATGCAACTATGGGTGGTATATGAGTCTGGAAAAGATAGAATCATGTGGACTGTGGGGCTGTGGGGGGAGAAGGAGGTTAACTGTAGGTGTGTGCTTGACTGTGGATAAAGTAGGGAAAAACATGGTGTATTATTACTCGTCAATACGAGGGGTTATGGACACATTATTTGACACGATTTCTTGTACGTCTAGGTGTCCCTGGGAACTGCGTTTTCTACGAAATATAGACCAAAGAAAAGCGGCAGTTCGTAGGGGTACTTCGTTATTGTTTCGAGGTACTATGATAGACAATGGAAAAGAAAGGTTATCTATACAATCTCTGGTTGGGGTAAGCATTAAGTTATAGCATGGTGGCTAACATCTTTAGTCATGGCTGTCTGGCGGGTTACAGTCTTCCCTGTAACAGAAGACTAATGAAGTCCTCCTCCTTCTACTTCGAACCAGGCACCCCAATCGTCTGGACCCCTAACTAGAATAATGCACATAAACAAATACATTTACCTTAACCAGGCCAAGGTTGCGGCACTAAAACAATAATTAAAACAGATATAAAAAACAAACAATAAACTAGGAAGGGACACACAAGCCACACACACGTCCTTATATAAATGAATAATGCCAAATGAATGCCAAAATGAATAATGCCAAATGAATGCCAAATGAATAATGCCAATGAATAAAATAAAGAATAAATAAACAAATGCCAAGAGGAGAGAATGCGAGAGGTAGGTGTCGCTCCCTCGATAACTGAATGCAGATTGACTTCCATCTGGCACACACGATTGACACGACAGGTGGCTCCACATGAACCAGCTCGATGGTTCTTTTATGCATTGTAACCAATGTAACGTAATGTACAATGTAAGGAGGACCACAATAGGATTAAATAACTAAATACAAAATGTATGCAATGCATAACATATATACAGTATATGCATTGTGTTAATGTATTATTAATAGCCCCCAATAAACTAATAAACAATTAAAACATCTGCAGACGACAGCCACTGAGAATGGAAACGCAAGTGACCACGTCATTAAACGAAATAATAAGAATATGAAGCAGGCGATAATATACTGGGACAGACGATAATATACGGATAATATGAAGCAGGGTTGATCACTGCTTCACGCACTATTGAAATTACCGCGAGACGTATGATATATTCACCCTGTGAATATATTATGACCAATGCAACATAGTAATTTATAGGCTATATAGACTATTTATAAACTATATAAAGGTTACGATGAAGGAACATCGTCACACCCTCACCGTGGGGGGGAAATTTTCAATGCAATGAACATTTCCGCATCATAACCCAACCCCACTACAGTATAGCTAATAAACATTCATAATAAGCATATAGTTTTAGTTTTTTTGAGTTTTGATACTATATTTATTTTTTTGTAAAGTTTACTAATGTGCTTACAACTAACTAATAACTACAACATTCATCTCATCACCACCCCAATCCATCTTAGACGGTCACACAAGAAATCCATGCATCCTATGGTAGGCTACCCTGCTTGGCCCTTGACTTGCGCAATGGCTGGCGCACACGGCCGTCACGATCACACCCCATGACCCCGTGACAGGCAATCCGCTAGGACATTATCCACTCCCTTGATATGCTTAATTGTAAGGGAATATTCCTGTAGCATAAGGCTCCACCGAGTCAATCGCTGATTCTTGTTCCTAAACCGACCGAGAAATTGCAAAGGGTGATGATCAGAATAAATAACAATATTGGGACCGAAGGAAGGCAAATACACTGAAAAATGTTCCAGAGCCAAAATCAAAGACAGCAACTCCTTCTCAATCACAGAATAATTGCGTTGGGCCTTATTAAATTTCTTAGAAAAATATGAGACCGGATGTTCAACACCATCCTTGGAGTCTTGAAGCAATACAGCCCCAGCGCCGACGTCGCTTGCATCAATAGCTAACTTGAAAGGCTTGGAGAAGTCTGGTGCACGCAATATTGGATGGCAGCAAAGGAGTGCTTTCACATCCTTGAATGCTAGCTCACATTTATTAGTCCAACAAAATGTTACCTCCTTCTTGAGATCAGTGAGGGGGCCCAGTACAGTTGAATAATTTCGTATGAAACGGCGATAGTACCCTATCATACCGAAAAAGCGTTATACTCCCCGTTTATTCTTGGGCACCTCAAAAGCTCTTATCGCCTCAACTTTGACGTTCGGGGGAGCAACTCTACCCTGCCCCACGATGTAACCGAGGTACTGCACTTGTGCCTTGACGAATTCACACTTGTCCAAATTCACCACTAGGCCCGCCTCACTGAGTCGTCGAATTAGAGTAGTGACATTATTCAGGTAGGCTTCCCATGATGTGTCATATACTACCACATCGTCTATATAGACTGCAATTTGGCACCCCATCAACAGCCTGATCCATCAGATGCTGAAAAGTGACTGGGGCGTTTTTCAGTCCATATGGCATTACCTTACACTGGTACACACCACCTGCCACAACAAAACTGGCAATTTGCTGTGTGCGAGGTGTCAAGGGGACCTACCAATAGCCCTTCTGTAGGTCCACCTTAGTGATGTACTGGGCAGCCCCTATAGAGTCAACGGAATCATCTACCCGAGGGAGACGGTAAGAGTCAGTGCGGGAGAGGTCGTTCACGCGCCTGAAGTCAAAACAAAAACGCACTTTGCCACCTGGCTTAGGCTGTAGGGTGACAGGAGACGCCCACTCACTCCACACATGCTCAATCAAACCCTTCTCTAACATATAATCTAGTTCGGCCTGAAGGGTTTGAGCTCGGGCAGGATTCAGACGATAGGGAGCCAGCTTTATCGGTTTATTATCCTCCACATCAATGACGTGGACCGCCCAAGTGGTCAGCCCAGGCGCATCCCTAAACATCAAAGGATACTGTGAAACCGACTAAACAAAGCCTGGCTACGGGACTCGTCGAGATGCTCCAGCTTAGCCCACAAAGCCTCTGAATTGTTATCACACCAGGCCCCAGCCGACACCACATCGGGAAAATTCCCATGAAACATATCTCCCTCCTCCTCCTCCTTTGTGTCTAATACAGCCAGGACCTGCATTCCAACACCCTGAGACTTGCTGCCTGCAACTCCAATGTTCCCTTTCCCCATCCACTGCTCCTTTGAATGTGCCTGTCCAGCCCAAGAATCGGCAAGCTTGGGGGGTCCTCTGCACATCGACAGAAGAGTCGCGCCCCCCTACATGGCCGATGCTCGACGCACACACTGCCTGCGCGGAGCCAGTGTCGTCCATCTCCCCAGAAACACGTTTTAATGACAACAAATATGCCTCAGAACCAGGGGAAAACACAGTCGGGGGACGATAATAGGGTTTTAACATGTTGACATGACATAACTGGTGTGTTTTCTTGCAGTCAGGGGTAGCTACAAGGTAATCCAGCTCGCTCACCTTTTTTATTATCTTGTAGGGCCCACTAAACTTCGCTCTCAACGGCTGACCAACCAGGGGGAGGAGCACCAGCACATCCTTACCCGGCGCAAACTCCCTCAACTTCGCTTTCTGGTCATACCGTGCTTTCATCTTACGCTGCGCCCCAACAAGATTAACCTGTGCAAACTGGAGAGCCGTGACCAACCGTTCCCTATTCTTCATAACAAAGCCCAACAAACCAACCTCTGGGACTTGCACATCTCCTTCTCATTCCTCCCTCACCACCGCCAGAGGACCTCGAACCCTATGCCCAAACACCAACTCATTAGGCGAAAACCCTAGGGATTCCGAGGGGACCTCCCGGATGGCAAAAAGGACTAAGGGAATTGCCTGGTCCCAATCACGGTCATGGTCGAAGCAGAACTTGCGCAGTGCCGATTTGAGAGTTTGATGGGCTCTCTCAAATGCTCCCTGAGTCTGCGGATGATAGGCAGACGAGAGATGTTAGAGGTGAAATTTGACCCCCGGTCAGACTGGATCTCTTTGGAGAGTCCAAAACGGGTGAAAAAATATAGCAATTTATGACTGATTACTTTAGTACATGAGCTAGGCACTGGAATAGCCTCTGGATACCTAGTTGCAACATCCAGAATGGTCAACAAGTACTGGTTTCCGGCCGAGGTGCGGGGCAAGGGTCCCACCATATCAATGATGACACGGTGAAAAGGGATACCTACAGCGGGTATAGGCTGTAAAGGGGCAACAGGAATGCTCTGGTTAGGTTTCCCCACCAGCTGAAACACATGACACGACTGTAGGAAGTCTGCTACCGCGGCAGACATTCGTGGCCACCAAAAATATTGAGGCAGCCTGTCAAGCATTTTCCGGACTCCAAGGTGGCCTGCTAGAGGAGCTGCGTGGGCCAGGTGTATCAGCTCTTGTTGAAACATCTGCGGCACCACCAGCTGGTCAAACAACTCCTCTCCACCCCTACATCCAGAACCCCCACGTCTGAACAACAACCCTTCACGTACAAAAATTTCCCCTGCACCATCAAAACGGTTACACACCTTGCCCACCTGGCCAAAGAGAGGTACCAACTCCTCATCTGCCTGCTGGCACCGTATTAATTCAGCTGGAGCCACCGCCGCCAACCCATCATGCGACATATAATGGGGCAAGGTTGGTGGCGAAACGATAACTGTGCCACCCGTAGGGCCCCCATTATCGTCTTCCTCACCACCTCTGGCACCAGAGTCTGCTAAAGGATCTAAGTCAACAAGTATCCCAGTATCACACAAATCACTCTGGGCACCAACACAGTTCGTGGGAGATATTGGTAGTGCGCCCTCTTGGCCGTCCACTCCCTCCTCTGAACTATCTATCACGTCATCCACTCTGTCTTCCTCCTCAAAATATTCATACTGACTCGCGACCTTGGCCATTGACCGCGTTACAGCACATACAGGATAAATCTCAGAGTCGTAGTCCTCGAGAACATCAGGCAGAATAACACTGGAGACACACACTGACGGTGGGAAAGCCTGGTTACCCGCCATATCAGCACCAAGCAAAAAATGCACTCCTTCCATGGGCAAAGTCTCCATGACTGCCACAGGTGCAGAAGAAGTCACTACAGGGCACCTCAATGACATCTGAACCAGGGAGTGACATGCTTCAGAATTAACCCCACGCACCAGCACAAAGTCGTCCCCTTTAGTGTCCATCCCAGGCAACCGAACACACAAAGACTGTCGGGCCCCTGAGTCCCTGAATACCTTAACAGGGAAGACTTGTTCATTCTCCAGCTCTACCTCCCCGTCATGCAAAAAGGCACGCCCCCAAACCTGCGGGTCTTCCGAACTACTACCAGCGATACCCGGGGAGTCCCCAACTGGGTTCACAGTCGTCTGGCCTGGGAAGGTCCCCTTCCCAGACTTAACACAGACAATGCCCTGCAACTCCCCTCGTAGCCCGAATCCCCCATCAGCTGGAACGCCCACCAACAATGATACGGGTTTGCTCACCGACTGCTTCCATTTTGGGCAATTAGGCTTTATGTGCCCCTTCTGCCGACAAAAGTAGCATACCACTTGACGTGAATCATAAGTACTAGACTTACTAGCATTTGTATTAACCGCACCCGTCCTCTCCCCACCTGCCTTGGGAGCGGACGGTGCACTGACGGGCACTACACCACCTGCATGCTGCCGATGCGCACCAGCTGATGTACCTGAACCCCTGCCCCCAGTACTGCGCATGGCCAACATCCTATCATCCGCCCACAATGCTGCCTCCCGAGTCCGCTTAATTCGCTTTTCTCGGATTTTTGCACAGATTTCTATATCCACCCCATTGCAGAAGTGTTCAAGGAGGAGCAGTTCACGGAATTCAACATAGTTGGTAATTTTTTCACTCGGCAACCAGCGATCTAGGGCGTCTCTTAAATATTTCTCAAACTCGACGTGACTGTCATGAGGTCTTTTACGAGGATTTCTAAACAAAAGACGGTAGGCCTCGGGTCTTAACTCGTATGCCTGTAGTACACATCTTTTGAAAAGCTCATAGTCGGCCAGTTCCTCTGCCATGAGTCTGTCATATGCCTCTAGGCCCTTGCCTTTTAATACGCTGGCTGCTAGTGTGACCCACTGGCCCTGATCCCACCCAAACTCGTGCGCCTTTTTTTCGAAGCGAAGGAACCACTCCGATACCTTCACTTCATCAAAAGCGGGCACAAGCTTGAGGCTGCGGACCAGACCTGTCTCCACCGACTCAACCCGACCATTTCCACCCCGTGCACCTCCCACCTCCCGCTGAAACTGCCAGCGCTCTCTCTCCAACTGTGCTTCTCTCTCCCTCTGTCTTTCCTCATGCTGCCAGCACTCCCTTTCTAACTGTGCTTCTCTCTCCCTCTCTTCGGCCTGATGCCTCATTCTCTCTCTCTCCAACTCAATCTCCATCATTCTCACAGAAAGATCAGGATTAACAACAGCAGGGGGGTTAGAAGGTACCGTTGGGCGAGTTATCTGGGTGGGGTGAGCCGGGGTAAACCCAGGACGGTGGGCATTTCCGGGCAAAAAGCGGAGTGGGGAACGATAGGTGAATTCTGACGGTGTTGTTGTTGCTGGTGTTGTTACTGGTGTAGAGTGTGTGAGGACATGGGTCACTTGAGTGGGGAACCTTCCGCGAGTGTGACAACGGCAGCAGGCAAGCCAGGGGTCCCCAAACCAGGCGAGTTCTCTGACAAACGGCTCATGCTGCTTGGGGGACTTATGATGCCTGCTACATTGGACACACTCACGGGCGGCGATAACCTGTCGCCCCCCCCCCCCCCCCTCCCCCCCTTGGGACATCACCCTCTCAACCACCAATGCCTCACACTCCTCTTTTCGGAGCTCAGTGCAACTCCGACCAGTCAACATAGCTGCCACCAGCAATAATTCGTCTCGCCCACGGCGAGCAATCTCTGACCGATCAGGCTGGGCGAGGAGGAATGCCCTAGCGTCCGACTCGGTCACGAGATACAAGGGAACACTACTCGCCATGGTTGAGTAGTCGAATCAATGCAATAAAACAAAAGGAAATCACAAAAAAAAATTCACAGAGAAAACAAATTAAAGTGGTGGTTGATATATACATAAAAAAGTTATTCAGCTTAAAAAGTATCCTGGCGAGGTCGCCACTGTTACGACTGACAGTAGAGGCGTCTAGTCCATGGAGTAACACAGACAAGTAAACACTCAGCACCTCCGTAGCCTCAACTCGTAACACAGCCTATCGCAACAGAACAGAGCTCATTCGCAACTTCCAGGCTCTCTGGGGACCAAAGGTACAGACAATCCCCCAACTGGTTCCGTTATACACACAATGCAAAAACTGGAACCACTAGTTGTGGTGAAAAGATATCTTGAGCCACAACTATTTTCAACACTCAGTACCGAATGGCAATACTGAGGAGGATCCTTCCTAAGCTGCACAAAAAAAAGAGAAAGCTCTGATTTAATTTACGTTAATACAATTACGTTAAATACCAGCCAATAATGAATGCAAAATTAATTAATAATAATAATGATCAAATAAAGCACCAATCAACCACCACCCACTTAAGCTGTCCAGACCATTGGTTGGCCTGGGCCTAAGTAATCCTCCCTGTAAGGAGAAGACTAATGAAGTCCTCCACCCTCTACTTCGAACCAGGCACCCCAATCGTCTGGACCCCTAACTAGAATAATGCCCATAAACAAATAAATTTACCTTAACCAGGCCAAGTTTGCAGCATTAAAACAATAATAAAAACAGATATAAATAACAAACAATAAACTAGGAAGGGACACACAAGCCACACACGTCCTTATATAAATGAATAATTCCAAATGAATGCCAAATGAATAATGCCAATGAATAAACTAAAGAATAAATAAACAAATGCCAAGAGGAGAGAATGCGAGAGGTAGGTGTTGCTCCCTCGATAACTGAATGCGGACTGACTTCCATCTGGCACACACGACAGGTGGCTCCACATGAACCAGCTCGATGGTTCTTTTATGCATTGTAACCAATGTAACGTAATGTACAATGTAAGGAGGACCACATAGGATTAAATAACTAAATACAAAATGTATGCAATGCATAACATATATATATATGCATTGTGTTAATGTATTATCAACTCTGCGAAGCAGGGTGGTATCGCGCACACAGATCCCGCCCGTATACTGTGCACCACCAATCAGCTCGTCTGTTGTCGTCCGTCGTCGTCGTCCGTCCGGTAACTCCTCCTAGACCGTTCGATCCATTTTCACCAAATTTCACAGGTATATACATTTGGTCAATGCGAAGGTCAGTCAAAAATAAATTGTAAATTTAAATAAAAGGTTAAGGTCAAAGGTCAAGGTTAAAGATAAGGTCAATATTTCATGTGTTTTAGTTTTTACTCAAATTTCTTCATTTTCACTATACAAGTTACTGGTAACCTCGATATTTTATAGACCAAATATTAGATAAATATTCTAAAGGGTAAGGTCAAAATAAGTTTTGTACTACTATTTCTTATTCTAACTGTTAGATTCTCACTAGGCTTACAATGAATATTCGGAATACCTAGGCGAAGGTCATACAAGAAACTATTCAATTCCATATGAAAGGTCAAGGTCACAATTCAAGGGCAAATATAAGGTCACTATGCTAATTTCTTTACTTTTCATGCAAACTTCACAACATTTGGTGAGATAACTGCACTTTAAAGGAAAATAACACATTTTGAGACACATGCATGAAGGTCAAGGTCAAGGTCAACTATTCTATTAATATATATAAAACTAACTGATGGGTTTTAATTAAATTTGGCATGCTTATTATATTTTCCTAGGCAACGTCAATGGACTACACAAAATTATTCTTACATAAAGGTCAAGGTCAAAGGTCAACTTATTCTATATCTTTTTTTGTTTTTATTCAAATGTCTTCATTTTCACTATACTAGTTAGTGGCAACCTTGATATCGTATTGCCCAAATGTTTAGAAAACTATACTAAAGGGTAAGGTTAAAGTTCAAGGTCAAAGGTCAAAATAGTTTTTTTACTAGTATTTCTTATACCAACTCTTAGATTCCCACTAGGCTTGCCATGTATATTCGGAATACCTAGGCCAAGGTCATACAATAAACTATTCAATTCCATATGAAAGGTCAAAGTCACAGGTCAATGTCAAATAAAAGGTCAATATGCTATTTTCTTTACTTTTCATGCAAACTTCACAACATTTGGCGAGATAGTTCCACTTTTAGTGAAAAGGAAAATAATACATGCTGAGACATATAAAGGTCAAAATAAGGTCAAAGGTCAAGGTCAACTATTCTATTACTATATATAAAACTAACTGATGGGTTTTAATGAAATTAGGCATGCTTATTTGATTTCCATGGACAATGTCAATGCAAACAAAACTGTACTCTTACATAAAGGTCAAGGTCAAAGGTCAACTTTTATTATTTATTTAAAAAAATTACTAACATTTTAGAAAACTGGCTACATTATGGCTTATTACATAAATATCATATATATCAAATTTCACATAATTATTGTAATAGTTAACCCTCTCCGACATATGACGCGATTTTGAGCCTATTGGGGATACTTTAAAGCCTTTGTTACCATCAGGGGTATTTAGAAACCTTTAGTTTAGTTACTTCAACCTCTGCAGTTGTCTTTGAGTTAGCTGTGGGCAGAAAACGAATTTTGGAGAGGTAATTATAAGAGTGAGAGAACTCTATTTCTTATTGCTAATCTGGCAACCTCTGCGTCATATGTGCGTGAAAGGGTTAAGGTTAGAGGTCAAGTCAAAATAAGAGTATTTGTCATTTTCCCTAAACTCCCCCTTGACTGTTTAATGTATTGTCATCAAATTATACAGGCAAGTTCAGTTGGTCAATGCAATGACCATCCAAATATATATATCTTATTTTTAGTCAAAGGTCAAGGTCACAGTATATGATCACTATTTGTAATCAATAAGTTTTAATTCAAATTACACCATATTCATGAGGCTAGCTAACACGAACATTGCTGTTAAGCTAACTATATCTTTGATAAGAAATTATAAGGTCGAAGGTCAAGGTTAAAGGTTGAAATATGAGTTTTACTGGTATTTCCTATTTAATGTAAGATTCTCATTAGACATATCATGCATTTTCGGAATGCTTAGACCAAGGTCATACAAGATCACAGGTCAATGTCAAATATAAGGTCAATATGCTCATTTCTTTACTATTCATGTAAACTTCACAAAATTCGTTGAGACAGTTGTGCTTTAAGGGAAAATTAAAATGTTAAATTTTCAGACATCAAGATATTCAAGATGAAGGTTAAAGGTCAAGGTCAACTATTCCTTTAATACCTCCGAAACTAACTGATGATCTTTAATGAAATTTGACACACTTATTTGATTTTCTAGTGTTACATCAAAGCAAGCAAAAATATAATCCTACATAAAGGTCAAGGTCACAAGCCAAGGTCATAAGTTAACCTTCATCATAAAAACTACTCAATTTTCGTTAAGCTGACAACTGTTATTTGCATTTTACTAAATAACATAAATTTCAATCATATATATAAATATCATAATACGTAAGGTTAAAGGTCAAGGTCAAAGAACAAAAGAAGAATGTTAATCATTTTTGTTAATACTCATCCTAAACTGTTTAACCCTTTGTGTACCGGTGACGTCTTTTTTATTGTATTCTAGCTATAATTAGACGATATTGTAGAGCTTATGAAGGATCTGTGGTAGTAAGAGTTAATTAACCCTTAACTGGCGGCGCGCAACATATGTCGAGTGAAATCAATTTGGACTAAGTGGCGGTGCACGACATCTGTCGAGCGCCATTTTCAGCACGTAATGTTGCTGAGAGAGAGAGCTGAGCGGTGGGACGAGCGTAGTAACCCTATGACCGCTCCCCACGACCACCGTGGACATACTGAACTGTATTTTACTTTCCCTCCTCCTTTCTCACTCGCTACACAGGGAATTATGTAAGGAAATTACCTTATTTCAGGGTTTTTGCACTCGTGTTGCACAATCGTTGCAAGAGAACCAGTGGTCGTACAAGGATGGTTCGGGTGTCATTGGAAAGCTCTGTTTACGCCCTTTCAGGGATAGATATTTGTTTTACGCTCTGGGTCTTATTTAGGCATGAAAATGATCACGTAAACAACCCTATTTAGGGTAAAAAAAAAAACGCTGTGCGGTACGGTCAAATAGACCGCCTAGGCCGCCAATAAGGTGTTAAGATGGTTGAAAGCCTTCTAATTTTATGGAGGCCCTTCATAAACTAAATAGAATCGTCTTAATATCCAGCATGAAATTAAACCAACAGAACTACTGAACGGGTTACGTATCGTCACCAAATTTTGCTGGCAAATTCGGTTGGTCAATGCAACGATTGTCCAAATTTTGTGTTTTTGTTATTCAAAGGTCAAGGTGAATGGTGAAGGTCGCAGATTATGGTCACTATGTCTTTCTTATATATATTTAAATTTGAAATACACCATATTCAAAATGCTACAAAATAGTGTTACGCTGACCTTATTATAGATAATTATTTTAATGGTTAACCCCCTCAGACTGAAATAGTTAACTTACTGATGAGGAGGCGGACCGCCCGGTATTTTCCCCACAACAGTCAAAATCACACTGAGGGACCGTTAGGAGTCGGAGAAATTTGAGGATGCCATCAATCGATAGATTCTGCTTTACCTAAATATTTATCATCAGCACTAGTCTGGCAGCTTATATAAGGTAAACTTTTTAAATAATTATGTCACCCAAATCATTCTACCTTCTGGCTGGTTTCCGATACGCTCAGAAATGTCATCAGAACAATGTTGACCTTAGATAATAAACAATAAAACTCTCGTATGTGAATACTATAGTCCTAACCTAACCTAAAGCCGGTATCACACGAGAGCTCTTATAGTCAACATTTGATGATCAACATTTTTCTGGCAACATTTCTGAAACATTTTGCACTGATTTTGGAAACTAAACTGACGATAGATGAATTTAGGCAACCAAAATATTTTATATGTTGACCACGTAAGCTGCCAAACCAGTGCTGAGGATAAATGTTGAGTGAAAAAGCGTTCGTGTGATACCGGCTTTACCTTGCCTCATTTAGCAGATTGGTTAAGATCTCATTGGTATGGTAGGCTACTACTGGCTGAAATGGTCTACAGATTGAGTTTCCGGGTCGTTTTATGGCACTTTTTCTTCATGCCATTGTACAGATCGGTCCTCTGGATTGACATTTATTAGAGAACCAATCCTTACCAACCTTCTGACGAGTGCAATAAATGGAATAAGATTGATAGAATATAAACAAAAAGACAATGCTGGAAGGTGCAAAAACAAATTGCATATCTGGGGTGGCAAAAGATCATACACCAAATGACTTTACACCATAAATGAGATGGTTTGACTTACACTATCTAATCCGACCACTTATGGGTTGTATATACACACCGTTTGAGGAGGAGCTCTATTTACATACAGTATGGAAAACGTTTCACAGTTAGCTTCTTAACGTCACTGCAGTTACCTCAAGTAGCTATCGGCCAAACGTTGTCAATAATCTGCTCCTCTTCAAATGGTGTTTATATTCGTTCTGTCAACTTTTCAAAGATAATCTAACACTCCTGTGGGTTATTATGATATTTTGTTTGAATATTATTGTGGAGTTTTGTTTTCTTGTTTTCATATTCGAGCAATGTATTTTAGCTTGTCACCTAGGATAACAAAAATTCTTCCTAGACTTCCTTCCAACTAAAAAAATATAATACCTATCTAGAAACCCCTTCAACTTTCGATACAATATGTCCCGACCGAAAGCTGCTATCTCCCAAGTTACAGGCTGGCTTCCGCTCGGCCAGAACAAAATAAATAAATAAATAAATAAATAAATCTGCACCTGAAGGAGGTGATGGGTTTCAATATGGTAAAGTAGGCTATATGAATATGGGCGTTGGGTATAATTTCATATTTATTCACCAAACCACCAAATAACTTACAAATAAACCTAGTTAATGAAATCAATGAAACTAATGAATATATGTGGTACTCCAAGGACTCGAACCTAGGATACTCACACCGAAATTCGGCGCACTAAGCATTAGGCTATCAAGACAGTTAAAGGTTTATGCACAAGCCTACGACATATTATTAATTCTCGAACACTGAATATTTATCTGAGCTTGTACATATACCCAACTGCATTATGGTAACTTAATGATTAGACGAATGGAAAGGGTAATTGATGGGGCACTTAACCACAAGGGAAGGCCTCATATAATACCTTGAAATTGTGATATAGGTCAGGTAAACAATGGTGGGTTTATGAACAGTTTGACAAGGGTAGAACAAGTGTTCATCTTAAGGAGAGGCAGACCGTTTGTTTAGCCTATTAATTCATTTATTCATATATTTTTTTAGTTTCTTCCCTAGACCTCCATCAAGCTCAGAAAAAAAAACCCTAGACCCCCCCTTCAAGATAAATATGTACAATTTTCGGTAGAAACATGTCATGGCCGAAGGCCGGTTCCTCTTAAAATTGCAGGCTCCCTATCGCTCGCCAGGAAAAAATCGACACCTAAATGGCACGAAAGGTCTTAAAATTAACAACGAATTGGGGCGAAAGGTGTTAAAATCCCCAAACTAATGGGCCGAACGTCTTATAATCTCAAAACTAGTGGGGCTAAACATGAGGGAGAAGGGGGTCCAGAAAAATGGTCTGCCTCCCCTTAATTTACTCTCTAAAGGTACAATTTATTAGTGGCCCCTCCATCATTGACGAACATGCCTATTACATAAGGCATCCTCTTCAAACACTAATCCGCCGTAGTTTGAATCTACCGCGCAGAGCATTTAAAATCTGAGGAGCCTTCATCATGAGCGCACGCGACCTCACTCATGGCTTCAGTCATTATGAATTGGGTTCTCACTACGAAAAAACTTTGTAAAAAATAAAAACAAAAACAAAATAAGAATAACTATCCAATAAGCTTTCCATCATATCGTGGATGTACTTGTGTGGATCTTTGACCAGACGCTGATTCAGGCGTCATTCTTCCTTCTCTGCTCTGCGATCAGCCGGCCTGGACGTGTATCTCCACGCTCCGCTGGTTCCGCATTTGCTGCGTCCCTAGTGAGTTTTTTCTCATTTGTTTACTCCGGGATGTATCGAGTAAGGTTAGGATATGCGTAGCAGGAGTGTCCTGGGCTGGTTGCCCGCAGTGCAGTGTATTTTGGGTCGTGTGTTTGGGGCATCTATTTTGGATGTACCCTCGTGGTCCGGTTGTGGACAGGTGAATTTTTTGTTTTTTCATAGTTGAGTTAGCTTGTGATGCAGGCGGCTTTCATTACGCGATTAATTCTGCTGCCTTTTATCTTTCTGATGAGGTAGCGTTGCTTTGCTGACGTTCCCAGCGTATTTTCCTTCACTTAGTGAAGTTTTTTCTGGGTCCCGAGTCGGTCTTCCCTTGGTCGGAAGTTTTTTCTACAGCGGTGTGTTGGCGGTGGTTCCTGTTGTTATATTTCCAGCGTTTTTTGTTTATATCTCAACAGTTCTTGTGCCGTTCGCTTAGGCCTAGCCAGCCGCTCGTAGCTTTGCCACATGTACAAGTGTTTTTGTTTCTTTTATAAATATGTCCTACTGTGTCATGTGTATCCGGGATTAGTTGTGTATTGGCTAATTCCACGGACTATGTTTGTTTCCTGGTTTAGTTGTGTATTGGCTAATTCCACAGATGATATTGTGGTCCCTAGGTTAGTCGTGCTTGGCTATCTCTCGGGTCCTATGTGCATTCAGATGGTATCTGTTCGGGGTGGGTTACTTTCCGGCGGGGTTTTCTCGGTTTCACCGTGAAAAACTCCGGCCGTGAGCCGTGTTTGGCCACGCGTGGTTTCAAATCAGGCGGGTGTCCCCGGCGAGTTGGTGTCTGTGGCTCTCCAAGACTGCGTCTCTGTGTTGGTGCCCGTTTCAGGCTCCCTATGATTCCCGGCGGACTGGTGGTACCCATCTAACATTGTTCATGTGGACATAATTTATGTTATGTTGTTTTTCTACCCGGTTTTACAAACCAAAGGAAAAACCCTAGCTGTTGTTGTGGGCTTTCCTCCTCGGCGATCTTTTACAAAGAAGTGGGGATAGGAACTTATGGGGTTAACGTTTTAGCCATCAGGTCTCACCCGGCGGGTGTACCTTGTTAAGGTGGGATGAACGAATTGGTAATTCAGTTTAGTTAACCGGTCCATTTTAGTGATACTATAGGTATCGCCGCCCTCACTCTTACGGCGATCGAAGGCTCAATTAGGGTTAACGTAATTTTTCATAAATTAGCCACACGCGGCGGGTGCTCCTGGGAAGGGGAAATACGGAATTTACAATTCAAGCTAGTTACCCATTTAATTGAGAGATACGGCTCTGTATCACCGCCTTCACCATACGGCGATCTCTGTGACAATTCTTTAGAAGTCAGATCTCGTATCAGCCTGCCCTGTGTTAATCTGCTAGATACTTCAGGGGCCGGCGTCTTTGTGGGGGGTTGTTTTCAAAATTGAATCTTGTAACAGTCACCGCCAGACAGACTTTATAAACACCATACTGGTTTTTTATATTATGTCAGAGGGTATTCTTAAAACTTTCTTAAAGACATGTCTAGATATTAGGATATCTTTATGAAAACCCCGCCTCATAATGAGCTGTAATCATTGTGAGATTACGCCTCGTTATCCAGCGGGTTAGGAACACTTGTATGCGATCATTTTGGGTTAACCTTATGAGCATTAACTCCTGGAAATTTTCCTTTTTTTCCAGGTCTGGGCCCCGGCGGACCAATACAGACCCTGCAGTAAGTCCCTACCAGTCTCTGTCATGTCTACCTTTGCCCCAGTTTTTTCTTTATGCATTAATCCAACCTGTGCCGGTATCCCTCTTTTTGCGCACACTCTTTGTATCAGGTGTGTTAAATGTCTAGACCGTTCAAGAGGTCTGTGGGTGATGCGCAACTGTTCCTTTTGCTCCCAACTAAGTGTCAAAGTCCTCCAAGATAATGATAAGACCGCAGCGGTCGCCTTACGAGAAGTTCGGCAACAAATGTCAGCGTATACTACGATTGTGGCTCATAAGTCACTGCAATGTGACAACGTCCCTCTTTGGGATAGGCTTCTTCTTGAGCCACCCTCCCCCTAATAAACGTTCCTCTCGAGTAACTTGTCATAAGCCGGCGGAGACTGGACAGGGTGTGCTTTATGCATTACGCCCTCCTGTAATGTATAGTTTAGTGTGGGTTACCTTTCCGGCGTTTTTCTCGTTGCTCCGAGGACACCGTTTTTGTTTACCGAGTTTTAGTCAGGGTGGCTAAAATAGGTAAGTTACCCCGACGAGTTTGGTCGCTTGAGGGCTCATCAGAAACTGCGTTTTCTATGGTCGAGCCTGGGATCAGGCTTCCTGGTTTATTCCCATCGAGGGGGGCTCCACACAGTTTTCTAGGTGATCAGGCTGACACCTGTTGGACTTGGTTTTCTCTGCTTTTCAAAGCCATTGAAACAATGCTGTCTGTTTGTTTGGTCTTTACCTCCCGGCGACCTTTTTACAAGAGGTCTGGGGCAGGTATAATTGGTTTGACATTGCATATAAAACCCGGCGGTTGTACCTTCGGGTGGTTATATTAACGGATTTGCGATTCGAGATAATTTGCCAAACAATTGATTGATACAATAGGGTATCACGGCCTTCAAGACGGCGATCTATGAGGGCTTCTGGGAGAAGCCGGATTAGAGATTAAGATAGGCTTAGACTTTTTATGGGATAAAAAGATGCCTGAATCTTCCTAGTGTCTCCAGTGTAAAGGGATACTTGAAAGACTTCATCTTTAATAAAGATATGCTTCATCTTTATGAGGATTAAGAAGTTATTCTTAATTCTTTTGGACAGGTAAAGATATGCTGAAATCTTTAATAAGCCATTGAAACAATGCCGTTTGTTTGTTTAGTCTTTCCCTCCCGGCGACCTTTTTACAAAGAGGTCTGGGGCAGGTACAATTGGTTTGACATTGCATATAAAACCCGGCGGTGGTACCTTTGGGTGGTTATATTGACTGATTTGCAATTCGAGATCTTTGTATTTCCTCCCCGGCGATCTTTTACAAAGAAGTGGGGTTAGGAACATTTGGGGTTAACTTTTAAACTTTAAATCACCCGGCGGGTGCAACCTGGAAGGGTGGGATGCCCGAATTTGCAAAATTAAGTTTAGTTGACCAGACAATTGAGGGATGCATTGTGTATCGCCTCCTTCAACATACGGCGCTTTAGGGCACAATTGGGGTTAACGTTTTTTAAAACTAATATTCACACCCGGCGGGTGCTCCTTGGAGGGATGGGAATAACGAATTTACGATTCAGTTAGTTAACCAGACAATTGAGGGATACGTTTTGTATCGCCGCCTTCAACATACGGCGATCTAAAAAGAAACTTCGGGAGAAGTTAGATCTCGCATATTTGTCAGGCTTCCCATTTTTTATCTACGAGATAATTCGGGGGCCGGCGTCTTTTTTAGTTTTTTTTTTTCCAAAATTGAATCTTGAAACAAACACCACCGGAAAGACTTCACCAGTTATAAACGCCATGCTGGTCTTTATTTAACACTTGTGTGCGAACATGTTGGGGTTAACCTTATGAGCATTAATTACTGGAAATTTTCTTTTTTTCCAGAGCTGGGTCCCGGCGGGTCTATGCAGAACCTGGAGAACGTATCCCACCAGTCTCTGTCATGGCTACCTTTGCCCCGGTTTTTGCTTTATGCATTACGCCCTCCTGTTCAGGTATCCCTATTTTTGCGCCCACCCTTTGTATAAAATGTTTTAAAATGTCTCGTTTGGTGTACGTTACCTTTCCGGCGTTTTTTCTCGTTGCTCCGAGAACGCCGTTTTTGTTTACCGAGTTTTAGTCAGGGTGGCTAAAATAGGTAAGTTACCCCGACGAGTTTGGTCGCTTGAGGGCTCATCAGAAACTGCGTTTTCTATGGTCGAGCCTGGGATCAGGCTTCCTGAGTTATTCCCGTCGAGGGGGGCTCCACTCAGTTTTCTAGGTGATCAGGCTGACACCTGTTGGCCTTGGTTTTCTCTGCTTTTCAAAGCCATTGAAACAATGCTGTCTGTTTGTTTGGTCTTTTCCTCCCGGCGACCTTTTTACAAAGAGGTCTGGGGCAGGTATAATTGGTTTGACATTAATAATAATAATACTATTCATAATAATAATAATAATATTTATTCAGTTAGCAATTTACAGAGTTGGTACCACATAGTATGTTATAAATATGACATGTACCAGCCTTGCATAATTCTAACTAAGGATAGCCCAATAAGGCCGTTAGGCATATTTCCATTGGGGTCCTTGTATATAAAACCCGGCGGTTGTACCTTCGGGTGGTTATATTAACGGATTTGCGATTCGCGATAATTTGCCAAACAATTGATTGATACAACAGGGTATCACGGCCTTCAAGACGGCGATCTATGAGGGCTTCTGGGAGAAGCCGGATTAGAGATTAAGATAGGCTTAGACTTTTTATGGGATAAAAAGATGCCTGAATCTTACTAGTGTTTCAAGTGTAAAGGGATACGTGAAAGACTTCATCTTTAATAAAGATATGCTTCATCTTTATGAGGATGAAGAAGTTATGCTTAATTCTTTTGGACAGGTAAAAGATATGCTGAAATCTTTACTAAGCCATTGTCACAATGCCGTTTGTTTGTTTAGTCTTTCCCTCCCGGCGACCTTTTTACAACGAGGTCTGGGGCAGGTACAATTGGTTTGACATTGCATATAAAACCCGGCGGTTGTACCTTTGGGTGGTTATATTAACTGATTTGCAATTCGCGATAATTTGCCAAACAATTGATTGATACAATAGGGTATCACGGCCTTCAAGACGGCGATCTATGAGGGCTTCTGGGAGAAGCCAGATTAGAGATTAAGATAGGCTTAGACTTTTTATGGGATAAAAAGATGCCGGAATCTTACTAGTGTTTCAAGTGTAAAGGGATACTTGCAAGACTTCATCTTTAATGAAGATATGCTTCATCTTTATGAGGATTCAGACGATATGCTTAAATCTTCTGGACAGGTAAAGATATGCTGAAATCTTTAATATGAAACTAAAGGACAACGAAAAGTAGTGGTGGAGTGCTACGGTTCGTTGACCGGCGGTTTTGAGGCACATATTTTGTACCATTTTTTGGGTGTAACCCTATGAGCATTAATCCCCGGAAATTTCTCTTTCCAGGGCGGAGTACCGGTGTTGCACCAGGTGACCAGGTAGTTCCTGGGGGCGGGGTAGTTTTCCCCCAGTCTCTGTCGCGTCGGCACTTGAACCTCTCATTGCTGTATGTTCAACGCCGTTAAGCTCAGGTAGCCCTCTCTTATTTTTATTTGTTAATGAAATAATTTAATAGCTGAATCATAATAAACATATATATTTTCTATGATTATATTATGATAATATTGTGTTTATTTATAGTGATTTATTATAATACAATTAAAATATAAATTAAATTAATTAGTATACGTTATGATTTTGCTCACCAGCTCTGCTTTCAATGTGTTAATGAGCTATGGGAGCTTTTAATTATCATAAACCTTTACGGTACTCGGACGAGGGCTCCCATTCAAGGAGTATACCGAGCTCGCAAGCGAGGGACAGCCACAGCCGAGGTGTATGGCGATACTCACAGTCGTACCTCACCCGCCGGACGTTAACGCCGGCGGGCGGACCTGACGCTCTGATGACGGACGAGAACAGGTTGAGTTCCATTTATCTATTTTCCGCCGCCAGACATGTCTCTAATGTGCCACGTAGTCAACAAACTACAGGATTAGCGAGGCGTAGTCTCGCTAATCGCGCCCCTGTGGCCGGCACAGTGTGGTACCAGCATTTGAACACGTGGTGCCCGCACCCAGTGTCACTCCTGGTCGGGTTGTTCCACTTAGAACACAATTGGCAACCTAGATACCTCGCGGACTTGTTCATTTTGGACATTCAGCAGGCCAAATGGCTAGCACCATATGGTAGCGACGTGACCAAGATATTCGCGAATCAATATACCCAGTCTACAAAGCGACAGTTTCAATCGCATTGGCAAGCTTTTACGTCTCGGATTCTTAGAACAACACAAACTGTGCCCTCGGTGGCGTTGGTTGTTTATTGTTTAATTTATCTGTTCATGCAGAAACATTTATCTGAAAGTGATTTATGTGGGCAGGTTTTAAACTCCGCCCACCTCCCCGTCGGCTCAGGCCTACATGGTCTCTGGACGAAGCATCGTCGTTATTCTCGTTCCCGTATGTACCAAAGACTGCAGATTTTACAAAAGGGCAGTATTCCTTATGGCTTTGGCTACCGGGAACAGAGTATCTGAGCTGGCGGCGATGAGCAACGCACCTAATTGCCTCAGGTTTGATAGGCTTCATGCGTGTATTCACATTGCCCCTTCCCTAGGATTCATAGCCGAGATTGAGCACAGTGAACACGTGTTTTCAGAGTTCACGGTGCCGGCGTTAAACAGGGGAAAGGTGCACCATCTTTTTTGCTCAGTGAAAGCTCTAACCAAATATTTAAGAGTGGCACCTCTAAATCACCAGGGTTCTTTCTTGGTCGCAAGTCCGGTTGAACGCTTGATGGAGCGTACACTGGCTTCTCTCTTGGTCGAGGACTTTAAAGAGAAGAATCCCGGCGTTGTGGGTAAGACCCACGATTTACGCAAGGGGACAGCCCCTTTACGTTTCCTTAATAATCTTTCGGTGGAAGTTATTACGTCCACACAGTTGTGGGCCTCTAATCAGGAGTTTTTTGCCTCGATACCTTTCAGTAGCTCTGGCCAAACCTTCCTTGCCATGTATAGCTTTACGGCAGAGGGTCTAGGTGGCCCTTTTAGTCACGTTTTGTTTAATTTCAAGAAAAAGGGGGGGGGGGGTGCAGTCAGTGTGACATAGAACACCCTAGACCCCTCCGGAGTATGTGTTCGGAACATACGAGCTGTGATACTGGTTGTAGGCATTGTATTATAAAATTTCTCTGTAGTATTCATTGCAGGAAATTGTGCTAAAGGCCAATAGTAGTGTTATAACAATTCTTGTTGTATGTAGCCTTGGCTGTGAAGCAATAGATTTTTGAGAAATCTCGGTAGTTGCAACTACGACTTTTACTTTTGAAGTACCTACTTCTGCATAAGTACACAAGTTCAGTACTTCTACGAATGTACAAGAATTAATTTATGTTTGGTTATATTTTTAGGAATATATCCACTAGTTACTGGGGTTTATATGTGCACATGTAAACTTATAAGTTTTTAGTTTTCACCACTTACTTTAAGTGGGGTGCCTTCTTAACTAGCAGATCTGTGCACAGAGTCTCAGAGTTAACCCTTTTTCAAGCAGGCTTCTTTGAAGCACGCTCCTGCTTGTACCCCTTTTTGAAGATTTAGGCTGTATAAAGTTTATGCACCCGAATATCTCTTTTTTACAAAAGTAAGAATACTATGTGGTTGCTTGATTATCTGCTTTTCTAGAGTTATGATATGATTACGAATGTCCCCCTCCAGTCTTAGAAATCAGGCATGTTCGTCAATGATGGAGGGGCCACTAATAAATTATAGGTTTGACTCCTGTAAGGAGATAAAGAAAACCTAATATTTAGTAGTGGCCCCGTAATCATTGATGACTGGGGCCCTCCCGACCATCCCCTTCCCATTCGTTGATACAGTATGTTGGTAGTGATAAACTCATCTAATATTATAATAAACAGATACATAAAATAATAAACGGTAAATCTCTCAATTCACCACTTGCGAGTTTCATGCTTTAAGGAAGTCAGGTTGTAGACATTGATATTTAGCAGAATTACCAGCTAAAATACGGTTGTAGTGTATTATAAACACATCAAATCAAACTCAACATACTTTCTATCCATCAGAAACATATATTATCATTGCATTGTTGTTTAATATCGATGTTTACGGATTCAACTTCCTTATAACCTGAAACTCGCAAGTGGTCAATTTACTCAACTTGATGTCATATACAGTAACGTTTCTTAACCCCTGTCAAACGGGGATGTTTGTAACTTCTACTACCTGGCAGGCTGGTGATGGGCTGGTCTATCAGAGTGAGAACTGAGTGATCTCTGCCATACCCATAGCTTACTCTGACTGTTCTAAAATACCCCAAAAAGGGAATTCCCCCACCAACCTCCCAACCAACAACCCAGTGGTAATTCCGCAAGAACCAGAGCAAAAACCAACCGGGACGAAAGGACCCAACAGCAAGAAGGGAAAGTGGGACGCTCCCGCAAGATCAAAGGAAGCCGCCAACCCTATCAGTCAACAGAGGAGCGCACGACTGGACCAGGGGACCGACCCCAACACGGCCGGAAAGAAAAAGGCCCCAAAGGCACGTAGGCCAAAAATGGTGGATCCCCAACCTTTTTAACATTTCACAACACTCACATACCAAACCCATGCTCAGCTGTCCTTTTTCTGTTGTAGTAACTAAGTATAGATAAGTGCCCCCGTGCTCAGTTGCCCCCCCCCTTGCCTTGTTCTTTTAGTAACTAAGTGTATATATAATATTAACCGGAGTATGCCACCTGTATTGATGCGACATAGCGGCACTGTCCTTGTGTCGTATTGTGCTACGTGCATACCAACCCGGGTTCATCATCTTATTAGGTCGACGTCCATAATGCCGTCGTTTATGCATGTATTCACTCCTTAGGGTAACTATCTGTTATCCACGATGTTTCTCTTTTCCACTTAACTCCGCATGTTACACGCCTATTAAAAACCCAGTCTTCTAAAAATACAAACCACATGATTTTCCTCCTAGACAGTCTTGATGTACCAACTAAGTATGTATTTCATGAGATAACCACCTTGTGGGTTATAGTACTTTCATTTGTGTAGGTGCGAAGGCGAGCTCAAAACACCTTCGATTTCCAGTCCACAACGAGCCCGATCATGATTATGTCACCCCTATAATTAATTATGTAACCCACATACCCCCCCCCCCCCTTTTTTTTTTTTTTTTTTTTTTTCTATATTCCAACTTACTTCCTCTCGGGCATAGGCTGAGAGCCTTAACATTCACCGCTTTATAATGAACAGTGAAGCCCGTGAGGTCTTGTTCCAGTCTAGGGAGTGAGACATGTGAAGCACGTAGAGTACAACGAGCACCTGCCATCTTGCCTTCACATGAGGCACGGTGGTCACTCATGGCCCGAAACGACCCCATCTCTGAAGCCACCTCGTTCCCGTGCTTCACTGTCTCATCCCCTACACTCGGACTCTCACACTTACACACACACAACGCCACCTGTTGAGCAGATAACTCACCAGGCATTGCACCCCTATAGCATATTTTGAATATGGGAATATTCATACAGTGCTATTTAATCAGGAAACAATGAGGGTATTTTATTGACGTTTCGGTGGGCTTGTGGTAATGCACTGATACCAGGTACAGCACAAATTCCATCCCAATAATATCTTCCCATTGATACATCGGGATTTGAACCCGGGACCTTTGGATTACCAGGCCAGTGGCAAGACCACTCCACCACACCTCCCCTCAGATGTGCTCAGCTGTTCCTTTCTTCTGTAGTAACTAGATATATATAGATATGTGTCCCGTGCTCAGTTGCCCCCTTGCCTTGTTTTTTTAGTAACTAAGTGTATATATAATATTAACCAGAGTATGCCACCTGTATTGATGCGACATAGCGGCACTGTCCTTGTGTCGAATCGTATTCCGTGCATTCCAACCAAGTCCCATTCACCTTAAGTTGACAACAACTAATACCGTCCTTCATGCATGTATTTCAGTCCTTAGGGTAATTATCTTCTATCTGCCATGTTATTCCTCTCTTCCATTTACTTTTCCACAATTGTTACACATCTCCCAATCACCACCTCCTAATCCACAATCCACATTACTCTGTTTTGCTTTGTGACCCCATGCTCAGTGGTCACCTGTTTTGTGGGTCACCCTGTCTTTTGCTCCTTCACGCCCCGCTGCACACGCCACCCTACCTGTTCGATCGTAGGGGAATGCCACCCCTATATCCAGCGCATTAAGGGTCACGACCCTAGGTCACGAGCGGCGTGGCGCCTAGCCTCAAACCACCCCCTTTCCAATATCCAACCCCCCCCTGTAAAGACGCCCAGACGAACGTTCTAACATGCCAATCCCGTTCATTTCCTCACCCCAATAAATAGCAGATAAAGACTCATTCTTGTAACCCCATTTGCTACCCTCTAACTTACTAGCCCAACTCACAACCTGAACCAGGAGGGCGGACGGCGCGAGGCTACAGCAGCCAACATCTCACCCCTAAGAAGTCGACGGTTCCGCCTGACTTGCATTTTCACGAAAACTACTATTATGAGCCCCCTGAGTATTCCTAGTAAGTAAAAACTAGAACCCAGGATCAACCCTCCCTAGGAGTATCACTCTTGACACCACCACATCATAAGAAAACCCCATTAGCGTAGAGAATCCCATATATACATATTTAAGGAGTAGCATGCCCCCCCACCCCAAAGGGATACCCCCAACCCTCGCGGACGTTCACCATGACCCACACGTAGCCAACAACTTCTTGCCAGACACCAGGTGAATTTCCAACAGGTGATGAACTAACCCTCTAAATACCTATCCAAATACCATCCTATCCCATCCTTAACCAAAACCAAAATCTGCCTTATCCCATCCTAGATTAAGAATAGCATGTCAGCTAGACCAGAGAAGGATATTTAGGTGAATTGATGAATAATACCTCCCAGCCTATTCACGTAGTGCGCCAGTAAAGTAGTCCCTATGAACCTTCACCAAATCCGCCTAAATAACTCTACTAGTACCTCATACTAGAGTTAAGATATCCACGATCATAAATCAGATCACAAGTTACTTACCGCCACATTAAAAAAAAAACTCCCTAACCTCCTAAGTTCACCAGAATAAATTAACTACTTCATAGCATTGACATCCAATACTTCTAGAACATTCCTGAAGCTTCCTTGACCTGCCTATAAATAAGACCCAGAGACAACAGTCGGGCAGTTGAATATTAGAGCCCAAAGCAACGGTTGACCGCATTGTGTTGTCATCTAGTGTTCCCCCCCCCCCCCCTCAAGATTCGAGATAACTTCGGCGTTCCGTGATCTGTGCAACTCTGTGACTGCCGGCAGTAATATTATATTGGTAAACAACCGATTCACCCATTTGTTATTGTTTCCTGAACGTCTGGTAGTGCCTACTTTACTACTTAAGTTCATGAATAATCATAACTCATAACTGATCTAAGGCAGAAAGATCGTTATGTTAGAAGGTATTATGTGAGCAACCTAATAGAGGATTCTGCAAGCATAACTCCTTGGCAACAATTGACTGTAGGCCTTATCAGCATTGTTGACAAAAAGGCGAAAAGCCGCCCGCGTTCCTTGAACCTCTTCTACATATTGGGACGTCATCACGGCTACGCAAAAAGCCCATCTGTAACCCTTCTCTACACTCCCGGACAACTTGGACGGCCCCGGAGCTGCTGTTAACCCCCGACACCACCGAGACAAGATAACCAGGAAAACTCGATCACAGTGTTAACTCGCAAAGTACCAAATTACGGTACCATTAACTCAACCAGCCAGTGTATGCGTTTATGTATCAATCTCTCCGATGTTAGGAAGAAAGTGATTTATTATGCTAGTATGTATTAACATATATCAGTGAAATTTAGTTCATTATTATTTAAACGAACTGACTCCCGTAATTATTCTTGCCATCAGGTTTTACCTCGCCAAAGAAATAAGTCCACATTAGGACTACGGCTCGAGCAAAAGCAATTTTGAAAGAAGTGATTGTGACTCCACCAGAAACCTGATTCGACCCTCACTGATATTTTTCGGTCTAAAGTGTTACCTAAACAGCCAAATATACTAGACCAGTGCAACTAGCTACAGTTATCCCTTTACGTTAATTCTTGGGCTATAACCATATTACCTATACCTTCATCCTAGATTGAGAGTCATATTACCAGAGAGTTAATACAGCGAGATACCTAACCCGCGTGATTCGTGTACTCTAATATCTTACAAATAAGGTGATCAGAAGCATAATACCTGAACGTTGGAAGTGGGAAGTGAACCTCCATCCAAATCCGCGAGAAGTGCTAGAGATTGTAAAAAGTCCAAAACTACGTATCTGACTTATTCAATTTACCATTGTTTCAAGTGCACATATAACCATTATTCTACCTAGTGTTTTTGGAGAATAAAGCTGCATTATTAACCATTACTGTGATGTTATTTATACCATCGGTTGATTCTATTGTGTACTGTGCGTGAAGTCCTATATACCCAATCTTGCAGAACTCACCTATACCAAGTTAATCCTGTATAAAAGCAGGGCATAACATGTTCCTTTTACTTATATATCTTCTAGATCTCGAGTGACGGCGTCTCTTCCGTGGATCCCAATCTACCAAGATTGGATGCCAAAGCGTCACATTTTTCCCTTGCCCCTCAACTTTCTCTTCATAATTGCTGAGGGGCACAGGGCCCTGGGTGGGGCTTTGGTTTCCCGGGCGTTTCCGCACCCTCCTCAGCTCCCCGCCATGGAGTGGCTTCGGTCACCCAGGCTTTATTGTGGTCGGCAGGGAAGGTTCTGTGGGGGCGCTCGGTTATGGCCTTGACCGTGCTCAGGGCCTTGGGGCTGTTCGGCCAGGCAGCTTGGGGAACAACAACAACTACAACCTGGCAGGCGGGCATATTTACCCTAAACAAGCTTCATTCCATGCTCTTTTTCATGCATAAACAAGAGCCAGAGCGTAATACAATTATGTATCCGTGAAAGGGTGATAATAGAGCTTCCCAATGACACCTGAATCATCCTTGTACGACCACGGGTTCCCTTGCAACGATCGCACAACACGAGAGCAAAAACCCTAAAATACAGTAATTTCCCGAGTTTTTTCCTGGTCTCGCGAGCCCGAGGGTGTGGAATGTTGCAGAGGTGGTGTCAGTTGCGGCGCGAGGGCCATGCCGAGTGGTCAGAGCCCGCCTATCGTCCTCCCAATGCGTTGACTCTCTCTCAGAGCCGATAATGTGCTCAACATCCCTTCCGACATATGTCGGGCCCCGCAGGGGTGGCCATGGTTCTCTCGCCCGACATATGTCGGGTCCCGCGGCTTGAGTGTTAATACAGAGTTTTGAGGGTGATTTCTAGGTGATCTCTGAGCGTGAGAGTTCAAGGGGGGAAAGGGGTTATTGGACTTGATGTTGCCCCACATCATGAAAGTAGGCCTATTATTTATTTCTATAGGAGTTGGGCACTGTTAATGTTGGAGAGAGGTATATGAGAAGGTTAGCTTTTACTTCTGGAGTTATTGCTAATTGTTAATTTAGGTGTTGGATATGGAGAACATACATGTTATATAAAAATACAGTCTGGTCGGTAATAGGATTAAGTTGGTATTCTTGGGGGTCATGGTAGGGTCGCGTGGGTCTCTAGCCTCGCGCGCTTGATTTTCCTACAGAGTTTTAAACAAGGCCTGTAGCCTTCATAGTAATCTTTAGAGTATCTAGCAATGTTAGGTTTACTTAGTAGAGTGAACCTGAATAGTTTCTAACTTAAAATATATACAAAAATATGTTTATAATAGTTTATAAGACTCGCAAGATTGGAGTCTGAATTGGCAATACTGCGTTTCTACTGGGTCACATGTCCAGCTTCTCTCATGGTTAGGAAGTTGTAGGTTTGTAGACAAGGGTCTACAGCGATTAATATGGGGCATCATAATCTCTAATCATGCTAAAGTTAGTTAATACAAATAAGGCTGATATCTCTTATATAGAAAACATACGTAAGAACAATTCTATAATGTTACTAGGGTTTGTAGCTGGACCTTTTGGGTTGGCATTTCTGGTGGTCATTTTGCTTATCTGAAAAAGGCAAAAGTTCGTTGGCCCAAGCCGGGAAGGAAGTATATGTGTTTTGTTTGAAATTAAAATAGAGAAACTGTATTACTAGGGAAGGTGTGTACATAGGTGTTCATTATTTCTTCGAAAGATAGAAGCATCTCTGCGAGATGATTTTTAGAACTCTCGTATTCTGACGAGATCCTTCAACATTGCTTATATTCTGTTCACTATCTGGTTACCTAGTGAATCTGTCTTGCGACATGTTATACTTAATATTAATCACACTTTTTACATAATGGTTTTTAAACGTTTTATATCTTTCCTTAATATTAGGCATAGCATGTTTATACATATTGTTTTTAAAATGGTTGGGAAAATACAATTCTCCTTGTCGTGGCTGGTGGTACCCCCAGGCGAATTTTATTTCCTGGGGTGATGGGGCAAGTCTCCCTCACGGTAGCGAGTCGGGTATACCTGAGGGTCGCAGCCACGGTGAGGGACCTTGACATTCCTGTCCTGGGTGGGGTCATGTTGTCGAAGACAGGAAGAAGAAAATAAATCAAAGAAGAAATCTTTTATTTATTTTCTTCTTCCTGTCTTCGTTTTGTTTGTTTCTCTTCATCTCTCTCTTTACTCGTTTTCCTTTTTCTCTGTAATTTACTTCCCTCCCCTACGTTGTAGGCACGTTCTCGTGCCTCAAGGGCGAAGGTAAGTAAAGTTCCCTGGCGGCTAGTTAATGGTAGGGAATGGAGAAACTCCCACCAATGTTGGGAACGTTGATCAGGTGTTTTCCTGGTGTCGATGGTGACTTGTAGAGGTGGTGTTAATGAGAGATGCAGTGACGGCCTCATGGATGTGGCGAATCCTGATGAATTGGTCTGGTTCAGCTGATACTTTGATTCTTTTAATGAAAGGCGTAGACGACATAATGGCAGCTTGTCTCGGAGGAGGTTTATTAGAGGTGGATGTGGTCGTGGTGGTGGCGGTCAAGCAAGTGATGTTCTGTCCTCTGAGCTGCCGAGGGTAATAGCTAGGTGCGGACGCAAAAGTACTGGGGAGTAAGGTTTTTGTGAACTGGGAAAAATGATGCGGAGAATGTGAGGATTTTGCGTTTGTTAGACAAGCTATTCGTAGTGTATTAGTGTTGTTGGGGAGTGTTGTGTGGATTGTTTTTTATAGATTTGGACATGTTATCTTGAGGTTTATGTGTTGAGACAAAAATAGGTGTGAATCGTTCTGGTCTTTTTACTAATCGACCCAATTTAGTGCGAACATTTGTTCTGATAGGTGGCTCTGGGCTAGATTCTGACGAAGAGGAAGGTTTGTATTGTGGGGGTTTAGGGTTGGGGGTGTTTGGTGGAGTTGAGAGAGCTTTGGTGACTTTGACTTTGACTTTGACTTTGTTTGTTTGGTGTTTGTCTGCATGATTGGGGTTGAGATTTTGGTGACACAGTTGAGGGAAAACTGTTGGGTATAGGAAATAGGTTGGGTGGTGCAAGACGAGTTAGAAGAGGAAGAGTGGTACGTGTGTCGGATGAGGTGATGGTATAGGTTTTTATGAGAGGTTTGAAGTACCTGAAGCGTCAAGTTTAGGAATAAATGACTTTCCTGGTGATCGGAAAGGGGTTGGTGATTTTACTGTGTTAGTGGGGTTTTTTACAGAAGTTTTCTGAGAGATAGGTTGTGGTAGCATTTCGGAATTTGAGGAAGTGGGCGATGAGGAATTTGTGTTGGAACTGGAAGTGGATTTAGATGGGGAGGTGGACAAAGAGTTATACGGGCGTAGTCTTTTTGGTGGTGGTGAGGTGGGTGGAGAGGTAGAGGATGTGGAGAAGCGTCGGTGGTGAGGTTGTTTGAGAGTAGTAGGAATGGGGGAAGCAGTGGAGGTCTTTTTCTGCTTTAACAATGATTTTCTGTTAGGTGCCGTTCAGCATTTGGTGGTCACTGACAGTTTACGCTGTACTCGTGGTCGTAATGTATAGCGGGCAAGTAAGGGTGAGACAGTTTTGTTTGTGGATGTGTCAGAATTGATAGGTGGGGGTGGTGGTGGTGGTGTGACACCTGGCGAGAGCAGTAAAGGGTGGAGTGTTCTTGGCGTGTGCTGAAGGAATGACTTTTGTTGCGTGTTGGTTGACTTGGTTGAAGGTGGTGGTGATTTATTTAAGGTGGGGCATGACATTTTTTAGGTGTTACTTGAGTTGGATGGGAATCAGGGGAATTAGGAGAAGGTGAGTTTGGAACTTTGTTTGTGTCTTCTGTGAAGATAGGTTGAGGGTCATTTGATTTGTCGATGGGTTTATAAATTCTAACGAATCAATTTCTATATGTTCTGGTTTCTCCGTGGTAGTTTATGGATGTTTGATAGGGGTTTGGGATGTGAGATACTGTATAGGGACCCACATATCGAGGCCCTAATTTATTTATAACAGGAAGTTTGGCTACCATAACAGTGTGGCCTATGGCGAAGGGGTTTGGCTTATCTGAGGTATCGTATTTAATGTTTTGGCAGACCTGAGCGTTATGGAGGGTGTTTTTCAACTGTTGTAGGGGATCGATTGTGAATTGAGTGGTAGAGGGTTGGGCGAGGTGGTGAAAAGGCAATAAGATAGGAGCTACACCATACACTCGTTCATGTGGGGAAATACCATCTTCTTTTGGGCAAGTGTTCATACCCCACTGTATAATCTTTATCTGAGACGGCCAGTCAGAGGTGTTTAATACAATCATTCTAGTGCATAATTGATTATTTATGGTGCGATGACTCCGCTCGCAGATTGCATTACCTTGGGGCCAGTAGGGAGAAGAATGTTTGATTTTTATGCCACATTGTTTCGTGAAAGCTTCCCAAACTTGTCCTCTAAATTCAGGGGCGTTGTCAGATAATAAAGATACAGGTAATCCGCATATAGGAAATATTTCTATGGCTAGTAAATTAGCTGCGGTGGAAGCACTGTGGTCTTTGGCGGGGCAAGCTATTAGAAATTTTGCATATATGTCGACAAACATGACTATGTAACGTTTGCCGTTGCTGACCGGAAACGGTCCCATTACATCAAGAGAGAGTGTTTGGAAAGGTTTATGGGCTGAAACAGTTCCGGCTGGTCCTGCTGTTCGACATCTGTCTTTTCCTAGGGCACAGGGTTTGCAAGCTTCAGTCACTCTTTTTGCAATTCCAGATGGGTTGATGGTCCAAATATGGTTGATGGTCTTGGAATACTTTGAGCATTTTATTTTGTCCTAGATGAATTCCATTTCCTTCATGTATGGAAATCATGTATTCCTGGGCTATAGTAGGTTCCACGACTATGTGTCCTGATGCTGTGGTCAGTTGATCACCCAAGCGAGTAAGATGTGAAACAATTAATTTTGGGATCCATTTTGGCTTGATTTTTCTCTCCCAAGATTGAATGAGTGTGGGTTCTGTAGCGGTTGGAGTTCTGGTTATCGAGGTGTTAATCAGATCGGTTTGTTGTAAGGCAGCAAGATTTGTTGGTATTTGTTCTGGCATGGGGAGGCGAGAGAGAGCATCAGCGTTTGTATGTAACTTACCGGGACGATAATGAATTACAAAATCATACTCTTCTAAAGTCTCTCTCCAACGGACTAACAAAGCTGAATTAGTCTCGCATCGTCTAAGCCGTCGTTTAGTGGCTGCATAATTTTTTTGTGCTGTGTTCAAAGTTGAACTGGCTTAGGCGATGACGTGTTCTTTTCCGACTTGTACTTGAGCTAATACAGCACCAATTGCATATAGGGAAACATCTGTATATAGACGGAAAGGCTGCTTGTAGTCAGGAAAAGATACTGTGGGAGCCTGTACTAACTTTTCTTTTAATGTTTCAAAAGCGAGATTTCTTTCGTGTGTCCACACGAATGCAGTATCTTTGTGGGTGAGTTGATGAAGTGATCTGGCTATCTCTGCAAAGTGCGGGACAAAACGCCTGTCATAGGTGGCTAATCCTAAAAATGAACGTACTCCTTTTCCTGTAGTGGGGGGGGGGGGGTTGATTTTGAATAGCAGAAAACTTCTTGGGATCCGGTGATATACCTTTGTCAAATATCACATGGCCTATAAATCCTACTGAGTTTCTGGCAATTTTGCATTTGGAAGGTTTAAGTTTTAATCCTGCATCTCTGATGCGTTGCAATACTTGACGGAGTCGGTGAAGATGTTCGTGCCAGGTCCCTGAGTAAACAATTACATCGTCTAAGTAAGCGAGGCATGTTTCCCAAGTTAACCCTTTTAAGACGAACTCCATAAGTCGAGAGAACGTAGCTGGGCCATTGGCCCATTACACAATCCAAACGGTAGCACGTTAAATTCATATAGATGTCCTCCACTGGTCGAAAAAGCTGTTTTCTGTTGATGTTCGGCTTTAATTGGCACTTGCCAGTATCCGGCTTGCAGATCCAATGTGGTGAACCATTTGGATCCATGAAGGGAGTCTAGGGAATCATCTATTCTAGGTAAAGGTGTGGCGTCTATAATTGTGGCATCATTCAGACGTCAGTAATCCACGCAAAATCTTGTTGAGCCGTCTTTCTTTTTTACTAAGACGACGGGGGAGGACCATGGACTGACAGAGGGTGTGGCGATTACGGCGTCTAACATTTCTTGGACTTGTTGATCCTCTTCTTGCCGTTGCAGGGGATTTTTCCGGCGTGAAGGCTGACGAAGGGGAGGTCCTGCGGTATGTACGGAATGTTCCTCTAATGTAGTCTGACCTATTTCGGTGGGAGTTTGGGCAAATAACATCGCTGAAATCATGCAATAATTGTTGCATATGATGTTGTTGCATACTGGATAAGATGTCAGGAATGTGAGGTAGCAAAGGGGGGAAACTAGATTTGACATGGGTGGGGGCAATTTCGTCAAAAGTCTCCAAGTCGCCAATAATGAGGCCTTTGGGTAGAGTTCAGACTTCATCTGAAATGTTGGCTATGAGTATGGCATTTTGATGAGAGGAAAGAATAGCTGGCTGAATTATACATCGATCTTGACCCGTCGTGTTTTTAGTGGGGGTCAAAATCATAGCATTTTGGGGCATTTGCTGAATTGACAACCATTTTTGGTGTTGAGAGGAAATGTAATTTCTAGTTTTTATTATAGCGGGGCTGATAATAGTGGGAGAGAGTACTTTGGCTGTATGTTTGACAGATTCATGAGAAGAAGGCTGAACACAGGTGGTAGAGTTGCATGATTGATTTTTAGTGGGGGAACAAAAATAATTTCTGGTTTTTAGGGTAGCAGGGCTGATACTAGTGGAAGGAGGCAAATATTCTATAGGTTCTAGATATTCAGTGGGGAAAGATTTCACACAGGTGGCAGATTTACCTGACTGATTCTTTTTGCAGCATTTTTTCTTGGTTTGATTTTGTTTTTCAGTTTTGTTTTTCTAATGATGTTGCAACTTTGAGGGAAGGAGATGGATTTTCTCGCACTTGTTCTATCTTTGGTCTGTGTTTTCCTGACAGGGAAAGAACATGGGGAACATGTTCTGGTTGATCAATTCTAGTGGTGGATGATTTAATTGATCGTTTCTGGCTGTTTTTTTTTGTTTTTTTTTTTCTGTTTTTTTAAAGTGATCAGTCTTTGACCACAGTCTACTTGAGCTTGTAATTTATGTAGATCTAATCCTAAGTAGCCGTCGTAATGTTGGCAGTCCGAATGGAACACTACGAAAGGGTGGTAACAGTTAGCATGAGGTAAGGGGGTGGTTACGTGTAGCGGTTTAGTTTCTCCTCTAATTTTGAGAAGAGTGTCTCCTGCACTGATTAAATTGGGATTTGGTGGCTTGCAATTCTCCCTACCAATAAATGCCTACAGTAACTGATAAAGGCGCTGAACGCATGGTTTACCGCGGTGCATTGTGGGAAATGGGCGACATCGCGGAGCTATCCACCCTCCCTCTCCTTCAACAATTCTATAATATATGCAGTTAGTCTAAATTTCTGCAGCTGACACATACTTTGGTCTATGCATACTGTTGTTTTATATATTTTAAAATCACCCATATTCATAAATAACATATATTTACAATACAAAGTCAGCAGGTATTTTCGCGCCAATTTTGTTATGATAATTAATCAGCTTATAATTATGTTTGTAGTCATTATCAACTGCATATGGACTTTCCCTTTATTACTATACTATATAAGCACATAGTGTAGTCGTATACTGTATAATAAAAACGTGTAGAATCACACAAACAATGAGATAAACTGTGCATATCCTAGGTGTTGGGTATAGTGATGTCTACAGTCGTAGCTCTGGCGCTAGTTCAGAAGCGTCCACCAGAGGTCTCAAGAGAATTGTTGGTAGGGAGAATTCACCAAACTTTTTATGATGCTTGACATAATAATTATGAATTAAAGATACATGAGCGAGAGGCACCTGTATCGATGAGTAACCTTACAGGGATATCTTTAATCTTTGCAAGGTGTATTATATTGGGGGTGATCTGTCATTTGTCGACTCCCCCACCGAAGCCATCGTAGGCGGGGAGGTTTTAAAAATCCTGGGGATCGGTTTCTTCCTCCTCCAGGATTTCCTCTTGTTCCTTGCCAACTAGAATATGGGCGATATTTTCACTTTCTAGGTTGTCCTCGGACTCTTCTTCACAAAACTCTTCCTCATTTGCAGAGATACGAGGTTGATTTTGTCTGAATTTGGTGTAATCACGAATATCATGAAGGGAGCATTTGTGATTACAAGCAGGGAAATCATTCTATCTATCTATCTATATGCTCAGGCCCAATCCCCATTTTGGGGGTAGCCGACTCAAGACAGAGCAAGAACAGGAAAAACACAAAAACAACATAAAACAAAAAATAAACACAGATAAAAAACACAAACTCACACACATCCAGGTCACCCAGGAGAAGACCCAGAGACCAGGGTTACCAAGGTCGCTCCAGCACTCCCCCGGCCCCTGACCACCCGGAGAGGTTCCGATCTCGGCAGGCAGACATGCAGCGGAGCCAAAGCCACAAGCCCTCCCACCACACTTCCAGGCACACCCTTCATATTAATCGTCCCCCCGGGCCAGGCGCCTGATGGACTATTATCTAGTCGAACTTGCGCCCGACCCCTTACTCCAAATGACCACGTGTTCACTCAACTATTCACAAGCATTCTCCATTCACTCCTGTCCACCACCACTTCCCCTGCCTGATATATAGTCATTCCTCTATCATCCAAAGCCTTTCATAAGCCAAATCATAAGGGTTGATAATGACTAGCGTCTGGTTCTTACCTTTATAGTTGTTGTTGTATGCCTGATTTCTAGGATACACCCTTCTTGGTTGATTTGGGGTGAATTTGGGTCTGCTGGGTTGATATTGTCTGGCATGGTAGTCTGGCTTAGATGTTGTAGCTGGGTGTCGGTTGAAATTTGTTGCCTCTCTTGGTCTACCGGAGTTTTGAGGGTGAGTGGTAAATCTCTTGATGGCGGCGATGGTGCTCACTTTCGGATGAACAGCGAGAATCCTCCGGATGGTGATCAAATCTCGTTGAAAGCCAACGGGATCATGTACGGCAAAGTACTCCTGAACTGTTGATGGCAACACTTGTACAAGATTTACTACAATATGTTGTTCTTGTTGCACTCTAGGAAGAGTGGAAAATGCAGATTTGATTTGCTGAGTTATGGATGCTAGAGTGGCATCTAAATCACCTTCGTACTTTGTGTCCTTCATTCGGGCATGGGCGACGAAGATACCCAATGATGGCTTAATGGCATCTATTACTATGGGTCTATACTGGTCCCAGGTGAGTGCGGGGGTAACCTGCAATGCAACGAGGGAAACGGCTTTTCCCAAGTGCGTTAAAAGGACGGCAATCTTTTCACGGTCCGCGTTGTATGCCAAGTCTAATACTGGCTTCACTATGTCCATGTAGGTTTCGATTTCATATGTTTCCCCATCGTATTTGGGAATGGGAATGTGAGAGCGAGCAGCTACCATATGTCTGATGTTATAATATTTCTATTGTTTTTAGATATGAAATGCAATGAATTCTTCTATCCGAATCAAGAACCACCGCTAGCCACCAATGTTATGCCCTGATTTTATTCAGGTTTAACGATTAGTTGAGGTGAGTTCTTTCGAGACTGGGATATCTGAGTTCAGGCAAGTACATATAAATAACACAATAGAGGATATGTATAATATTGAAATATAATTTGTGGTACAGCTTTATTTGCTTAACCCTTGTCTAGCGAGGTGTTTTGGGCTCATTTGGGCATATTCAGGCCCTCCTGAATGAACAATCAAGTATCTGCATGAAAAGAAATGTATTCAGCAAAAAACTAGGCGCTAAAAGCTTCAAAATGAGACCAGAACGAGCTACGTAGCACTCGTGGTTCTCTTGCAGTGGTGCCATGAACATGGGAGTTTAGCGTATAGCGGTATATTTTTCCCAGCTATGCTCACTACTGGCTACACTGCCGGCCTCTCGAGAACACAGGGAACGAGTTAATGGGCGGCGGTAAGCCCTGGGAGTCGGCTGTCTGGCCCGCTGCACTCCCGGCCATTTGCACTTGATTTTAACCCTTTAAAAGCCTTAATAATGCTCCTAACTTGCTGCAAATTGGTGCATGACTTAAGTCGAGCGCCGCCAATAAGGGGTTAATCACTAGTTACACAGATATAATCACAAACACTAAATATGGAAAAAAAAGTGGTACAACTCTATTTAATTTCTCCCAGCACGATCGCGGATCTACAGTAGATGGAGATCAGGTATATTCAATTCAACTTGGATAGGTAATCTTCTCCCGGAGAATTATACGCACTATTCTCTTCTCGAAAGTTTATAATAAAGTTACTAAAATCAGGTTCTATATATATTCACGATATCTCGTGACTTAAATTCTGTTCGTGGAAAATAGAGGACGATATGATACAAGTTCCTATATTTCTGGGCACGAAATATGGATGCTTAGGTACTGATGAACTTATTCAGTTTGAGTTCAAGTTTGTGGACTCTAAAAATATTACTGCACTGACTGAGATTATTTTCAGAGTTCCTGAAGGGGTGAAAATCCTCTTATTTATTAGTGGCCCCTCCATCATTGACGATATGCCTATTAGTATAATAACCTCCATTCAAACGCCTGCGGGTCAGCAGTTTGAATTTACCGCCGCGGGGATGAACGAAGTACTCGTCATAAGGGTAACGCTTATTCTCTTATGGAATCGTCTTATGATTGGGTACTCGCTACGAAAAAACCTTCGTAAATTATAAAAAAGAAAAATATACTTAATAATTGTTATACTATAGCTTTCCATCTCGTGGATTTCTTGGGTGGGGTTCTTTTCCGCTGACTCCTGGTCCGCCAAACTTCCTTCCCTTCCCCGCGGCCGTACCGAGAGGTTGGGGGCCGCTGTGCTCTGCTTCATTCTTCGTTTGCTCCCTTTCTAGTGAGTCCTTACTCATTTGTATATATCTGAGTTGTATTGATCAAGGTTTAGATTAGCTAGCACAGGCTGCCCCATTGGTACGCCCGCAGGTAGTGTTAAAACAGGGTACTATGTAACAGGCGCTTTGGGTACACCAGGATCTGCGCATCATGTTATTTCTATGTTTTGTCTTTATGCGCCTTAGTTTTTGCTTAACTATTAGTTAGGAGGCTACTTCGACGCAGGCCGTCTCTCAGAGGCTGTTGCATTATTGTTTTTAGCAGACGCTCTGGTTTAAACAGTGTTGCCACACGTGGTGTGGAATCTTCCAGAGTCCGGGTCTGCACGTGGGCCCCTTTTGTGGGCATCTTCACCTTATGCTGCTGCTGCTGGGTCTTCAGGAGGTTTGGGAGCTGCCGTGGTTGCTGTTTTTCTTCGAGCCTTGTGGCCAGCCTCAGTAGGGGTTGGGTAATCGTACATAATTGATACTCAGTAGGGGTCTCCGGGTAAGGTTAGGGGTCATTATTTATGAATAATATTATTTCATATATGTCATAGCCTATGTGTTTTCCCTGAGTCTTGCATGTAAGAGTTTACATGTTTAGAGGGAATCAGGAGACAACCTGTGGTGTGGGGGTTTTGGGGGTGTCTGACTTTCCCAGATAAGTCAGCACTTCTGAGATTTGGTTCGTTTTTCCGGCGGCTTTCAAAGCCAGCTGCCCATTCTTGTCCAGCGGACGAGTAAGGAACTTACCAAATACCCCGGCGTGGTATGCTAAACCACGAACCTCCCAGCGGAAATGCGATTTCCTTAGGGAGTAACTTGGTTCGCCGAGTGAACTCGCCCTGACCGTTAGCCTCACGCTCAACTTAGTACGCCCGGCGCACAGCTCCAAAAGGAAACTCTGACTAAGTCAGTGATAACAAGAAAGCGTGTACCTTTACTATCTATCTAGTCCGAATAGTCATTGATGGTAAAACGCTAAGGTTATTAAGGGCCAGTGACACTTTGTCACAGGTAAGCAGTTCAAAACATTGGAGAAACCTATATGGTTCTCTTAGTCAAGGCCAACGGAAGGTTAGAGTAGCAGTGGCTATAACTAATGTTCCAGCGGACTTGTGGTAAGATTGTTAACACCTCTCAGGTTATCCTTATGAGCATTGATTCCTGGAAATTTTCTATTTCCAGATCGCAACACTACAGTAGCAGCACCGGCGACAGTTGAGTGAGCCTATTACGGCGCAGGGGGGGTCCTAGCTCCATCATGCCTCGGTTTGACTTATGCGCTACTCCTACCTGTTCTCTCTTACCAGTTTTTGCGCATAAACTTTGTATTAAATGCGTTAAATGCCTCGATCGTTCTAAGGGATTATAGGTGTCGAAGAAGTGTGCCCGTGTGCTTAGAACTAAGAGCAGCTCTTTTCGACAAGAGAGACCTTTCATGCCTTGCGGCGCTAAAAGAGATCAAGAACGTGTTTAATAGTTACGCAAAGGATGTGGCCCATAAGGCATTGCACTGTGACGATGAGGCCTTGTGGGATCACCTTGTAACAAAATCTCCTTTAGTAAAACCATCCTCAGCTAAGTCAACTAAACAGAAAACGAAAGCTAAACCCTTGTCTAAAGAACTGGTGAGTAGTACTAGTAGTGACAGTGAGAGTACCGAGGAGACCCCCCCTGACCGGCCAAAGAGGAAACGGTCGCCATCACCCAAGCGCAAGTCTCGATCTATATCTAGGTTCCCCCCTAAGCAAGCCCGTCACTCTTCAGTAGAATCAACTAGATTAACTAAGCGACAGAGGGAAGACTCGGATTCCTTGACAAAACAATCGCGGTCAAGTCATAGTTCAGGACATACTAGTGCCCGTACGGATGTCACGGAGCCGCGCCGCCAGCCTGCGCCGGGGTCGCGGCCGCTCCCCTCCACCTCTACCTCCACGTCAACCACCCAAACGGGCAGTAGGGAGGTAGGGACGGAGGGGATTGAGTCAAGTCCTAGGGTTGTGAATAGCCAATCTTTGAGTGAATCACAAGACTTTAATTTTGCAATACCAAAACTAAATTATGTACCACGAAGGCCTCCACCGATTGTGTCGAATAGGGTTTTAGCAGATAACTATAGAGGTTCTCAGACTTGCTTATGTCAAACGTATGATAACTATCAGGTAATACAAGACTCCCAACCACCTGCGGTGCAGGACCGGGGAGTCTGGAGACAATCACCCTCGCGGCTAAATCTCTCTAGTGATAACCTAGCATTGACGGGGGAGAATATTGACTTAGACACACTCCCCTCGTCTGTCCCTGACCTGGTTTGGCCACCTGATGACCAGGCATCTGAAACACGGCAGTGTACGCCGGAAGTGGTAGAGTTACCGGAAGAGCCGGAGGACGTAGATCTGTCCTCGGCCCAACAAGTGAACAATGAGGAGGAATCTGAAGGTAGCTCTCAATCCTCCAGGGGGTCCCACAGTAAGTGTGTGACCACAGATGAACTTAATGACATTCTTCATAAGATTATGCAACAGTATGTTCCTACTACCTCAGGTCCTTCCACTAGTACACCGGTAGCTCCCCCTGTTGACACTCCGGTAAGACCTTTAGAGCCTACCGGCATTAATACTCCCCAGACCCCCTTACCTTCACTTGTAAATCCGGCATTGGCCACGGCAAGTAGCACGGTAGTGCCTGCCTCCTTGACTACCTCTAAGGTCCGTGTAATCACGGATGTGACTCCTCCCCCCCTTGACAAACTCCCACAGAGGAGAGGCCCTATGCCTCTCCTATGCGGGCCGGACTGCTCATGGATTCCGGCAATTGCTCAGAAACCTCACTTAGCTTGTCAGACTGTGTCGGGGGAACTTTCGGTGCCTAGTGAATGGACCATTGAAGTTAGTAAGAGTAAGAAGCTTAGGGCCAAAGATGCTGCAGGAAATTTATTGGATGTTACTATTAAGGCAATCCCTACTATTTACGGTGCTGATGTCTTTGTATACTCTGCATCACCGGCTTTACCTCCTGCCTCAGCTGCACGATTGTTTGCGGATTGGACCCGGTCGGACGGCATGAACGATATTAAGTCACTCAATGCACTGACACCGGAATTGGATACAATTCCGGTGCTCGACCTGGGCAACAATCCAGTTCTGCAGGTGGGGCAGGTAGGAGCATTGCAACGTCCCAAAGCTGCTCGTCGGTGCAGCTTTTTCTTTAGTAATATAAGGGGACTTCACTCTAACATCAATTCTGTACACCAATTTCTTCAAGCAGAATCCCCTACTCTCCTTTTTTTGACAGAGACTCAAGTAACATCCACATCTGACACGTCTAGATTTAATTTTCCAAGTTATCAACTGCTCCAAAATTTCAGACCTAAAGGAGGTGTATGTTGCTTCGCAAAATCTGAAAATCGGTGTGAGCATCCTGGATTCGAATCCACGGACTGCCACATGTGTTTGTAAATTTCATTAATCGATTTTAGGAGTATAGTTGGTTGTTGGAAGGAACATAATAATTGATATTGGTTCAGGGGTAATTTATCGAGAGGACTTCCCTAGTGGTTAAGGCCCCATTAATTGCTCTTTCCATTCACATATGCATAGCCTACGTGAGTTGCAGTTGGGATGTGTGTACATGCTTAGATTGATATGCAGGATTCGAAATTGCATAATAAATCGTAGGCAGTGTCCACCATTCTTTAACTGTCTTCGTGGTGCGATGCATAAGGTGTTGATTTTCGGTGTGAGCATCCTGGATTCGAATCCACGGACTGCCACATGTGTTTGTAAATGTCATTAATCGATTTTAGGAGTATAGTTGGTTGTTGCAAGGAACATAATAATTGATATTGGTTCAGGGGTAATTTATCGAGAGGACTTCCCTAGTGGTTAAGGCCCCATTAATTGCTCTTTCCATTCACATATGCATAGCCTACGTGAGTTGCAGTTGGGATGTGTGTACATGCTTAGATTGATATGCAGGATTCGAAATTGCATAATAAATCGTAGGCAGTGTCCACCATTCTTTAACTGTCTTCGTGGTGCGATGCATAAGGTGTTGATTTTCGGTGTGAGCATCCTGGATTCGAATCCACGGACTGCCACATGTGTTTGTAAATTTCATTAATCGATTTTAGGAGTATAGTTGGTTGTTGGAAGGAATATAATAATTGCCCTGGAGGAGGTTACTAGTTTCAATTGTCCCTATTTTGATTATTCTATATACAAATTAATTTCTGCTGGTAAATTTAAATACATATGTTGCATCTACCGTTCCCCAAATACTCCTCCAGAGCAGTCTTTTTGATTCTCTGTCCTCACAACTCAGTGTCCTCAACTTAAATGCTTCTTCTGAAATCACTGTGTTGGGTGATTTTAATGTCCATAATGTTGAATGGCTCACTCATTCAGCCAGGACTGATGATGCTGGCCTTGAATGTGAGCTATTTGCAGACTCATTTAATCTCACTCAACTAGTCAACCAACCCACCCGTGTACCAGATAATCCTAATCATAATTCCCACCTACTGGACTTATTTTTAACAACCAATTCAGAAAATTATGATGTTACAGTGAGGTCCCCGCTTGGATCTTCTGATCACTGTCTGATACAGGCCACCTGTCTATCACCTAGCACACCTTCCCACTCTGAACCTGTTTTGGTGACTAAATGGCATTACGATAGGGCAGACTGGGAGGGTCTTCAAGGTTTCTTTATTGATATTCCCTGGACCTCTTTCTTTTCTAATGATGCACACTCCACCTTGAGCCACATACAAGATTTTGTAAAAATTGGAATGGAAACTTTTATTCCTCATCAAAAGTACAGTAAAAGATCTAATTCACCTAAATGGTTTGACCATAATTGTGCTAGAGTAACTGAACAAAAAGCAATAGCCTACAATGCATACACAAGATCAAAAACACATGAAGCCTTTAATTACTTTAGAAACATCAGAAATCATGCCAAAACTGTATTAAACCTAACTAAATCAAACTTTCTCCACAAGCAGGCAAATAAACTTCTAAATAATCCAAATGATAACAAAATATTTTGGTCTACTCTTAACTCATTCAAATCCAACTTCACTACTGCTTCATCCATTCCACCATTAAAATCTCCGACTGGCAATCTTGTAAGTGACCCACGAGGTAAAGCTAACCTTCTTGCGGATATTTTCTCCACCAACTCAACCTTAGATGAAATAAATCAAGATGTCCCTGTACTTAATTTTAATTCGCCTGAAATTCCCTCACTTAAGATCCACACCAGACATGTCAAAACTATTTTGCAGAATCTCTCAGTAGATAAGGCTCCTGGTCCAGATGAAATTCCTCCAATAGTACTTAAGAATTGCTCCTTGGTGCTCGCTCCTGTATTGGCAAAGTTTTTCCATCTGTGTACTCATACCTCATGCTTCCCAGTACCCTGGAAAGAAGCAAACATCCATCCAGTTCCTAAAAAAGGTGCCTCTTCAGATCCATCAAATTACAGACCAATAGCTATAACTTCCACTCTTGGTAAAGTCTTTGAAATTATATTTTAAATAATCACATAATTAAGCATCTTGAGAATAATAAATTAATCAGTGATAGGCAATATGGTTTTAGACGATGTCGATCAACTGCAGACATTCTTTGCCTTCTTACGCATCAAATCAACCAAGCTACAGACCAACATGGTGAAACACATACAATAGCACTGGATATATCAAAGGCATTTGATAGAGTCTGGCATCAATCCTTATTGTCGAAGATGTCACACTACGGCCTTGCATCATTAGTTCCACTAATTTCTTCTTATCTTCATAACAGAAAAATATGTGTAATGGTAGATGGCCTTTATTCTCAATTTCACTCAATAAATGCTGGTGTTCCCCAGGGATCAGTTTTGGCCCCAACTCTGTTCCTCATTCATATCAATGATCTCATTTCTACCACTCATAATCCAATACATTCCTACGCAGATGACTCAACACTCCACAGTTCCTTCACATTTACCAATTCTTTCACCCAACCCGATCTTATAAATTCAAAAATAAACACTGCAATTTCTCTGAACCAGGACCTTTCTAGAATTAATGAATGGGGACAAGAGAATCTAGTTTCCTTTAATGCACAGAAAACCAAGTACATTCAATTTTCTAACTGACAGAATCTCACTGACTCCCATATATTTGTTAATGATGTAAATATTCCCACTTCCCCTAGTATTGACATTCTCGGTGTAACATTAACTACTAACTTGAGCTGGACACATTATGTTAGAAGCATTGCTAAGAATGCCTCTAAAAAACTGGGACTCCTGTACAGAGTTCGAGAATTCTTCACTGACGTAATATATAAAAGTCATGTGCGTTCTCAGATGGATTACTGTTCACCTCTGTGGGGTGGAAGTGGAGTGGTTGCATTGAGGCAGTTGGACAAAATTCAAAATAAAGCTATTAGATTAATCAATAACCCTGCAATCACACAGGACCTTCCTACATTATCCATACGAAGAAACGTTGCATCCCTTGCATTATTCTACAGATATTTTCACAGCAATTGTTCCGAGGAACTTGCTTCAATTGTGCCGCCTCTCCACATCTTTTCCCGTAGAACTAGGGCAGCTGAGAGCGCCCATGAATTTACACTTTCTCCTCCACAATGCAGAACTTCTGCTTATCAGAATTCATTTATCCCCAGAGCTACTACTCTTTGGAATTCACTTCCCTCGAATTGCTTTCCACAAACTTACAATCTACAAATGTTTAAATCCAGTTGTTACAAACATTTTATGAATGGAGGATGCCTTTAGGCACATGGACCTTTTTGTTTTATCTGTGTTTTTCCTTCCTCCGTTCATTGTCTCTTTAAAAAAAAAAAAATGCGGGACCGTGGGATGATTGGGCAATGGAGGCGCAACAATTCGCAGCAACCATTACTTCTAAATCTTCACATCAGATTCCCCAAGAAAACCATTTATGGGCTTCACTATCAGTCAATAAGGTCGGGGGAGTTTCGCAAGATTTGTTGGCTTTCTTAGCAGCTCCCAAACTAATACTTTACGAATTGCATGAACCCTTTTGCACTCCCCCTCCGGCCCACTTGGACCGAGATTTTAAGCTACGCAGCAAAGCACACTGGGCCAAATTCTCGTCATCCTCCAATCTCCAGTCTCCGTTTCCAGTCAGTGGCGCCGGCAAATTCTATCACACACGCCAAGCGTCCTGGCTGCGTGAGTCTCCGACACAACAATAACAACGTCCGACCTTAGCCTATATTGGTCCGTTTCACCTATACTGTAATGTATAGCAATATGAATTTACATCTACAATTATAATGCAATATGACTCAATCTACACGTTAGTGTATTTTTTTTTTAATTTGAAGCTTATATGAGGAAATTTATATTTTGAACCTTTTCGATTCATACCAATCGCCGTGGCGTAGGCTATAGAACAGTGGTTTCACTTAAACTGTAGAATAATATTGATTGATATTGACAAACTTTGTGTAATAGGACCCAATCTATACGTTAATGTTGCTATGTTTTGCGTGTGAAGCTTATATAAGTAGCTATAAGGAAGTTTTTCGCAAAATATAGGCTATAGCCTGACGGAGCCCCTGTCGTTACCTCGGTAATAATAATAATAATAATAATACTTTATTTCAAACTCACACAGTACAGAGGGGACCATACTGGGGTCCATATATACCTTACAGTAACATAAATATATATAAGCTACTGTACATAGGCTACATAAAATAAAAAGAAATTAAATAATACCCAGCTTGCTATCATGTAGTTCACAGCACTGCCTCAACCAAAAACAGTGGTCATCAAACTACTGTGTTACCAAAACCACTGTCCTAATTGTGTACAGTACCATGCCTCACATCATTTAGCTTCCAGTACAGTATGTTGCTACAGTACAGTATAGGAATATCGGTACTGTACTGCACTATGAGGTTCAGTACCGGTATGCTAATTCTGTAGAGTAGCAGACCTGAAATCATTACTTAAGGTTAAATATAGAGCAACTTCCTCCAGTGTGCCTGGATCCTAGAGGTGTACACTATGCTTGGAGTTTGTAGCATTTTAATGATACTGTTCTCAGAAGTGTTAAGGCGCTGAATGAATTTATATGTTAGCTTTCTAATGAGTGATTGGTAACAGTGTAAGTTCATATAGGCACATAGCGTACTTGTACTCTCATATTTTGAGAGCCCCAGAAACATTTTCATGATATTGTGATATGAGATACTTAGTCTATTCACTGTCATTTTCTTATAGTTCCACCATAGTTGTGCTGTATACATTGGTGAGCAGTAGGAGTTGAACAATGTTATTTTTGTATCCCATGTGCACATATGAAATTTTCTTAATATTGAATTTCCCTGCATGTAAAGTTGCCTTCGCTGACGACCCATATCCTCATCATCTGAGCGATCACTTGAAATATAGTGTCCTAGATACTTTACTTTACTTACTTCTTCTATAATTTCTTCATACAAATGGAATTTAGGTAGCTTTGATTTCAATAGGTTAGATTTAAATATTATGATATTGCTCTTTATAGGATTAAATTTGACTGAATGTTCGATTCCAAATTTTTCACATACTCTTAATAATTTATCCAGGCCTGCTCCAGAGGGCGCGATTAAGGCTAGGTCATCAGCATACATAAGATGATTTACAATGGTGCTGCCAATACAGCACCCAGTGTGAGTCTTGTTCAGCTCCAGACTAAGATCATCCATGTAGACGTTGAAAAGATACGGAGACAATATCCCCCCCTGCCTAACACCATTGGTTACAGCAAAAGAGCCTGACAAGATGTTGCCCCATCTTACACACATTTTTTGATTAGCATACCAGAAAATAAGTATCCTAACAATATAGCTAGGCACTCCCCTGTTAACTAATTTTTCAAATAAGGTTTTGTGACACGCCCTATCAAAAGCCTTACTTGCATCAAGAAAACAAGAGAAAATTGAGCTATTTAGTTTGTTGTATGTATCAATCACTTCTTTCAGCACATATACTAAACGATCGTTTATATTGTGCTGTTTCACCAATAATTTAGAGTAATATGGATTTATATCGACAATTATATTTCAATATGACTCAATCTACAAGTTTGCGTGACTATGTTTTATATTTGGAGCATATATGAGGAAATATTTTGAACTTTTCGGAGGTTGTAGAATGCTTGGTAGGCATAATCCTGTGTATGCGGGTAGACCTGTATTTATCTCAATAATTTGGTAATGTTACAATATATTTTTACAATTTACATTCATAAATAGTCCACTAATATACTAGGTTAGGTTAGGCTAGGTTAAATATATTGTTCAATGATTCTTAGTAAATAGGCATCTGAAAAACAGTTCCTCCTGCTACACAACCGAATGTTTTCGTTTCATACCAATCGCCGTGGCGTAGGTATAGGAAGTGGTTATTTAGCTGCAAGTGGTGTAGCTATTTTAGCATTAATTCACTTAGTTTATGTCTATCCGCAGCCCTTCTCACAATCAAAACACACAATTATGTAGCAAGATATATATTTCGACGTCATATACTTGAGATATCAATGAGATTAAATGCGAGCTGTAAAGAGGCTGACAATCTACCTCCATCAAAAAATGGAGCTTCCCACCCAGTGCGGGAAGCATCCTAGCTCCATCAAATGATGAGATTTGTGCTGGAGACTGGCGGTAGCTCCATTTTTTGCTGAAGAATGACGAGAATTGACCCAGTGTGATACCCCCTTTAGACTCTTTTCTCAGTACCTAGTAAGTCGCCAAGTTGCCCAATCACTCATGAGAACCATTACAGCCATATCTGATCAGAATGTGCGGAAGGCCACGGAACTTTCACGGAGGCTTCTGTTACAAAACTCCATTCAGTCCCTAGGGGATATAAGAATAGCGATCATGGAGGCGGTAAGAGCTCGCCCAGACTTAAGGGTATATTTGGTCAAGAAGCTGCCGGACGAGGTAGGTCGCCGAGCAACTCTTTCCCCTGTATTGACTGCCTCATTACTAAATTCAGACACATGGAGTGCGGTATTGAACATGGTAGACATCTTCCGGCAGAGTACCTCCCAGCCGCGGAAGGAGTCTTTTAAGAAACCTTACACTAAGCCAAAAGGCGGGAATAAGCCTCAGACTCCTAATACCAAACAGTCCTTTCGAGACTCTAGAACTCCCCAACAGCAGGGAGGTACTCAGCACATGCACAGACAGGGTAAACAGTCAGGCAAGTGGGACAACAAAGGTAAGTCTCACAACAAGCCTAACCAGGGATCGACGTCTGCCAAACCCAGCCAGCCGTCTCGTCCCACAACACCACCACTAAAAAAATAGTCAGTCACACTCTCTCTCTCCCGGGGCCTATCGCAGGCGAGCTGGATCCGAGAGCTGTTCCGCCGATCGGACCCAGTACAGAAACTGGATCGTTCCAGGCATGCCGCAGGGCCTGGCCCTGGCGAACTTGGGCCCGGACAGTGGTAAGCAAAGGCATCACTTGGCGGTGGCTTCGGCGACCTCGTTTACGTCAAACTCGAGAGTTCAATCAAGTTTCTTTAGAGGTTGAGTCACTAGTCCAGGAGATGATCACCAAGCATGTCATTGTCCTGGTAGATCCAACTTGCCATGTTTTCACCTCCAGACTTTTTCTTGTGCCAAAGAGGGACAGTGTGCAGATGCGGCCAGTAGTAGATCTCTCGCATCTGAATACCCATATTCACAATTCACCCTTCAGGATGCTCACAGTGAATCAGATCAGGCTCACACTTCCGCCGCAAGGTTGGATGTGCTCTCTAGACCTGAAAGACGCCTATTGGCATGTCCCCATAAACAAAAAGTTCCAAAAATTCCTCGCCTTGAGGATCAGACAAGAGACTTACGTCTTTCAGAGATTACCCTTCGGGTTGAACCTAGCACCAAGAATTTTCACAAAATTAGTCCGGCAAGCCCTTATGCCTCTACTAGCTGAAGGGATCAAGATGATGTGGTATCTGGACGACTGGCTGGTGGTGGCAGAGTCAGAGAGTTTATGTCAAATCCATGTAAACAAAGTGATAAATCATGTACAGGCCCTAGGGTTCAAGGTCAACTTGGCAAAGTTTCTCCTTGTCCCCACACGGGAAATCCAATGGATAGGACTGGTCTGGGACACGGCCAATCTGACTCTTACTCAGAGTGTGGACAATCGCAACAGGTTTCGCAGGAAACTGTTTCGTTTTCTCCACAGTCTGAATACGACGAGAACGACGTGGGAGTCCTTCGTCAGTTCTCTCAATTGGATCCAATTAACTGTAAAGTTGGGCAGGCTGAAAGTAAAGAGATTAATCATGGAAGGAAACAGATTCTTCCCGCTTTTGCCGGCGGGAAAATTATGGACCATTCCTCCATTAATTCACAACTTACTGTCGGTCTGGGCAAAGAAGGAGACATTGCACTCGATCATGACATGGGTTTCTCCTCCGCCTACGGTATGGGTACACAGATGCTTCAGGGACAATAGGCTGGGGATATCAGTCAAGCCTAGGCCACCAGGGGCAAGGGCTTTGGTTCCAAGACACAAACTTTCATATAAACCAACAAGAGCTCTTAGTCCCTCTGTTTTTCCTCCAAACTCACGGCTCTTCATTACAAGGGAAGTCAATTGCGTTTCGAATGGACAACTTGAATGCGGTCCACTGCATTCAAAAGCAAGGGTCAACAAGGTTTCGAAGGTTGCTGGAATTGTCAGAACAGATTTTTGCTCTAGCCGAATCGCTGAGCATTCATCTGCATGCATCTTATCTCCCGGGCGTGGTGAACGTCTGGGCAGACGCCTTGTCCCGGAGACAGAGCACCTCAGTAGAATGGGCAATCAGACAAAACATCTTCAACAAGATGATTGCAGAGCCATACCGTCCACAAGTGGATCTATTTGCATCAGAGAGCAACCACAGACTCCCTCTCTACCTGTCCCACCGGGAAGTGACTTCGGCGGGGGGGGGGGGGGGGGGGCCCGACGCATTGTTAGAGGACTGGAACAGGTGGACTTCCATCTATCTTTTTCCGCCTCCAGACGCTTCACTCATGTGTCAGGTAGTTCACAAACTACGAGGTTACCGAGGCATAGTCTCGATGATCGCGCCACTATGGCCGTCTCAGACGTGGTACCACCAATTGAAGACATGGTGCGAGAACCCAGTATTACTCCCGGTCTCGTCCTTCCACTTAGAAACAATTGGCAGCCTAAAGACCTCGCTGACTTTTGCCTTATGGACATTCAAAATGCCAAATGGGTAACTCAGTATGGAGAGAGCGTTACAAGTAAATTTCTTAACCAGTATACTATGTCTACCAGGAGACAATACCAATCACATTGGAAAACGTTCACAACCTGGATAGTAGAGACAGCACAAACAGACACCTCAGTGGCTCTTATTTTTAAATACTTAGATTACTTGTTTGAACAAAAGCGCTTCTCAGTAGTTACACTAAAGTATAGGTTTGACTCCTGTAAGGAGATAAAGAAAACCTAATATTTAGTAGTGGCCCCGTAATCATTGACGAACATGCCTATTACATAAGGCATCCTCTTCAAACACTAATCCGCCGTAGTTTGAATCTACCGCGCAGAGCATTTAAAATCTGAGGAGCCTTCATCATGAGCGCACGCGACCTCACTCATGGCTTCAGTCATTATGAATTGGGTTCTCACTACGAAAAAACTTCGTAAAAAATAAAAAAGAAAAAGAAAATAAGAATAACTATCCAATAAGCTTTCCATCATATCGTGGATGTACTTGTGTGGATCTTTGACCAGACGCTGATTCAGGCGTCATTCTTCCTTCACTGACATATCAAGTAAACCAAAATCCTTAATACATCAACGAATGGGAAGGGGATGGTCGGGAGGGCCCCAGTCATCAATGATTACGGGGCCACTACTAAATATTAGGGTTTCTTTATCTCCTTACAGGAGTCAAACCTATAATTTATTAGTGGCCCCTCCATCATTGACGAACATGCCTGATTTCTAAGACTGGAGGGGGACATTCGTAATCATATCATAACTCTAGAAAAGCAGATAATCAAACAACCACATAGTATTCTTACTTTTGTAAAAAAGAGATATTCGGGTGCATAAACTTTATACAGCCTAAATCTTCAAAAAGGGGTACAAGCAGGAGCGTGCTTCAAAGAAGCCTGCTTGAAAAAGGGTTAATTCTAAGACTCTGTGCACAGATCTGCTAGTTAAGAAGGCACCCCACTTAAAGTAAGTGGTGAAAACTAAAAACTTATAAGTTTACATGTGCACATATAAACCCCATTAACTAGTGGATATATTCCTAAAAATATAACCAAACATAAATTAATTCTTGTACATTCGTAGAAGTACTGAACTCGTGTACTTATGCAGAAGTAGGTATTTCAAAAGTAAAAGTCGTAGTTGCAACTACCGAGATTTCTCAAAAATCTATTGCTTCACAGCCAAGGCTACTTACAACAAGAATTGTTGTAACACTACTATTGGCCTTTAGCACAATTTCCTGCAATGAATACTACAGAGAAATTTTATAATACAATGCCTACAACCAGTATCACAGCTCGTATGTTCCGAACACATACTCCGGAGGGGTCTAGGGTGTCCTATGTCACACTGACTGCACCCTCCCCCCCCCCCCACCCCCTTTTTCTTGAAATTAAACAAAACGTGACTAAAAGGGCCTTACCTTACCTTTGGATACCTTTGGATGTGTTCGCCGCTCCTCTAGCGGCACCAAGGAGCGCGACGCCCCTCGTTATGGGTGGTGATTTGGTGCAGTAGACTGTTTGAAGCGACAGCTCGCTCCCTTGCGAGGATGGGCTCGTCTGGCACTTTTTGCAGTTCGACATCTAGGGCTCTCTTGAAGTTGTCTAACGAGATGTCCCTCATGTCTCTTACTCGCCGTGGGAGTTTGTTGAAGAGACGTGGGCCTCTGTGTGATAACCAGCCCTCTCGCAGAGAGCCCATAGCACCCCTGTTATTCATCCGGGGGATTTCGCATTCCCAGCCTCTCCTATCACTGAATTTCATGACTATCGGAGTATGTAGGTTTGGTACTAAACCCTCAGCGATTTTCCACGTGTATATTATTAGGTAACGTTCTCTTCTACGTTCCAGTGAGTACAGATTCAGTGCTCTTAAACGCTCCCAATAGTGTAGATGTTTTATCGAACTTATATGCGAAGTGAAATTTCTTTGTACACTCTCTACGTCATTTATTTCACCTGCTTTGTATGGGGATGTTTATACGCTACAGTATTCAAGCCGCGGTAGCACTAGAGATTTGAAGAGCGTTATCATAGGCAATTCACCGCGTGTTTTAAAAGTACGCAGAATCCAACCCGTTAGACGTTTCGCAGCCGCCACTTTGACCTGGTTATGTACTTTGAAACCCATATTTTCAGACATTAATACCCCAAGGTCTTTCACACTGTCTTTCCGTTCTATTATGTGGTTAGATTCTGTTAAGTAATTTGTAATTTCTTTAACACCATTATTATCTCCGTACCGTATTAATTGGAATTTTTCCTCATTGAATTGCATGTTGTTTTCCCTGGTCCACTGGAACACTACATTCATGTCTTCCTGCAGTCGGCCCGTGTCCTCTTGTGTGTTTACTATCTTGCTTAATTTTGTGTCATCAGCAAAAGACGACACCGTACTGTGTCTGGTGTTGGTATCTATGTCGCAAATTAGTATGAGGAACAGAAGGGGCGCTAGCACTGTTCCTTGGGGCACTGAGCTTTTGACATCCGAAGGCTCAGAAGTGACTTGGTTTACTGCTACCGATTGTTTTCGGTTTACGAGGAAATTGTATATCCACCGTCCGATTTTCCCAGTTATACCTTTTGCTTTCAGTTTGTGGGCTATTATACGATGGTCACATTTATCAAATGCCTTAGCAAAATCGGTGTAAATGACATCCACGTTTTTCTTTTCTTCTAGCGCTTTAAGAATTTTGTCATAGTGTTCCAAAAGTTGTGAGAGACATGATCTTCCCGCTCTGAACCCATGTTGACCGGTGTTGTGTAGTTCATTTGTCTCCATGAATGTTGAAATTTTGCTTCGCAGGACTCGCTCGAAAACTTTAATGATGTGAGAGGTTAGAGCTACCGGGCGGTAGTTTTTTGGTAGTGCTTTACTCCCTCCTTTATGCAGTGGGGCAATTATTGCGTTTTTCAAGCTATCTGGTATGTCACCAGTGTCTAGACTCCTTCTCCACATTATAGCCAGGGGTTTTGAGAGGTTTTCCTTACATTTTTTCATTAGGATCGAGTTCCAAGAGTCCGGGCCTGGTGCCGAGTGGGATGGCATGTTGGAAATGGCCTCTTCTATGTCTTTTGGACCGAAATCAATATCCAGCATCTGAGGGGTTTCCGTGGGGGAGGTTTCCATGAAAAATATATTTTGGTCTCTGATGACTTTTGTTTCATCAGGCTCACTGAATGCCATTTCATACTGCCTGCTTAAGAGTTCGCTCATTTCCTTTTTGTCCCCTGTGAAAGAGCCGTCCCCTTTGCTCAGTGGGCCGATGTTTGATGTTGTTTTAGCCTTTTGTTTGGCGTATGAAAAGAAGTATTTGGAATTTTCCTTTATACCTGCAATAGCTTTCCTCTCCTCTTCCATATGTTGCAGTTCATATGATATTCTTAGCCTTTGTTCAATTTCCACAATTTCTCTATCTATTTCGACCTTTTGCCTATCCTGTAGATTTTGATGTGTGCGCCTTTGTGTGAGTAATTTTCTTCTTCTGTACAGCCTCCTCCTTTCCCGATCTTGTTTGCTTCTTCGTTTTGTTTGTCTTGCAGGTATATGGTGGCTACAGATTTGGGTCATGGTTTCTGTTATTAAGACTAGACATTCTGCTGGTGTCAGGTTATCCATTAAATCTTCCCAGTCTATTTCCTCCATTTCTTGATTTACCTCTTCCCACCTAATGTTTTTGTTATTGAAGTTAAATTTACTGAAGGGGCCGGTTTTTGTTCTCGATTCTGAGGTTGTCTGTACACTTTCTAAGGTTATTTTGATCTCAATTAATTTATGATCTGAGTATGTTGTGTCCGATATGTTAATGCTGTGTACTAGAGAGTCGTTGTTAGTGAAGACCAGGCCACCTAGACCCTCTGCCGTAAAGCTATACATGGCAAGGAAGGTTTGGCCAGAGATACTGAAAGGTATCGAGGCAAAAAACTCCTGATTAGAGGCCCACAACTGTGTGGACGTAATAACTTCCACTGAAAGATTATTAAGGAAACGTAAAGGGGCTGTCCCCTTGCGTAAATCGTGGGTCTTACCCACAACGCCGGGATTCTTCTCTTTAAAGTCCTCGACCAAGAGAGAAGCCAGTGTACGCTCCATCAAGCGTTCAACCGGACTTGCGACCCATAAAGCACCCTGGTGATTTAGAGATGCCACTCTTAAATATTTGGTTAGAGCTTGCACCGGGCAAAAAAGATGGTGCACCTTTCCCCTGTTTAACGCCGGCACCGTGAACTCTGAAAACACGTGTTCACTGTGCTCAATCTCGGCTATGAATCCTAGGGAAGGTGCAATGTGAATACACGCATGAAGCCTATCAAACCTGAGGCAATTAGGTGCGTTGCTCATCGCCGCCAGCTCAGATACTCTGTTCCCGGTAGCCAAAGCCATAAGGAATACTGCCCTTTTGTAAAATCTGCAGTCTTTGGTACATACGGGAACGAGAATAACGACGATGCTTCGTCCAGAGACCATGTAGGCCTGAGCCGACGGGGAGGTGGGCGGAGTTTAAAACCTGCCCACATAAATCACTTTCAGATAAATGTTTCTGCATGAACAGATAAATTAAACAATAAACAACCAACGCCACCGAGGGCACAGTTTGTGTTGTTCTAAGAATCCGAGACGTAAAAGCTTGCCAATGCGATTGAAACTGTCGCTTTGTAGACTGGGTATATTGATTCGCGAATATCTTGGTCACGTCGCTACCATATGGTGCTAGCCACTTGGCCTGCTGAATGTCCAAAATGAACAAGTCCGCGAGGTATCTAGGTTGCCAATTGTGTTCTAAGTGGAACAACCCGATAAGGAGTGACACTGGGTGCGGGCACCATGTGTTCAAATGCTGGTACCACACTGCGCCGGTCACAGGGGCGCGATTAGCAAGACTACGCCTCGCTAATCCTGTAGTTTGTTGACTACGTGGCACATTAGAGACGCGTCTGGCGGCGGAAAATAGATAAATGGAACTCAACCTGTTCTCGTCCGTCATCAGAGTGTGACGCCTCCCGGCGTTAGCAGAATGGTTGCGTGGGGCATTGCAGCTCGCTAGCGCTCGCCAGGATGGGGGGATGGGCTACAGTTGTCCTAGAATGATCTGCTTTATTTAATTAGTGTCGTGTTGCCACAGACAGTCTAGAAATGGTATTTGTTTTGGTCTGTGACCGCGCCTTGTATTTTATATTCGCTATAATATAAATGTTGCTTGTGTGGGAGGCGAGCGAGAGAGGGTGAGGGAGTACACCTGGCAGCGGGGTGAGCTATGACGCGGCTCGCTTGGGCGCTGACGGCGTTGGCGGCCGGGTGGTCAACTAGTCCCTTCCCATCGTGGCCTCGTGTTCTTTACCAGCTCAGAGCTTGCCTGACACGCGTATCGCCTACACCCTTTGCAATTCTGTCCCCCATACTCGCCACTTTGCATACTATTTCTCTCTCTCGACTTCTCCTTTCTCATTCTCTAATCTTTATTAAACTCAACATCCCTTCTGGTTTCAGCATAGACGTTCACCGTCGACCAGTCGTATTGTACGCGAAGCTCTCAGATATTTCCATGTATTAGGTTAAGGAGGTATTAGGCTTTATTGAGGTTAGAGAGACGGACTTTTCCGTATGTGTTCTCTCTCGGGAAGGTTGTAGACCGGTATATGTCTCCCTGGCAAGGTGTTGAGTGATTCTGCTTGGTTATCTAAAGCTAGACTAGGGGTAGGGTTACTGTGTCGTTACTAAGTTGTCTTCGGGTGGGTTTACTTTGCGAGCACAGCGCTGTGGTGTGAGAGGGCCATAGCCTATCCCTCACAACATAGTGCTGCCTCTTTGTGTTGACTTCTGAGGGATCGCCAGGATAGAACTAGGTACTAGAGACCTAGATTTATCAAGAGAGCATCCCCGTCATATAACGCAATCTTCATTATACCACCTTCGGACAACGTTAGGCTACGAGCCGCATGCTCACCCATTGTTGCCCTGCCTTGATACCCCAGCTAGACTTTATTAACTGAGCAGACACTGGTTAGAGATAAGCCCCCATTATTATATGTATGCAACATTATTATTCACTGCACTTTTGAGCCGAGGTTGTTGTTGAGTTGCACAACCCTAGTAGGCTGTTGCGTTGTGTCACGAAGCATTTCTTTAGTTGTCGAGCATTACTACCTTTGCGCAGTCTTTATTATTCGCTTGCCTATTATTACTATATGTCCTAGTATTTATTGTGACCCGTATTCTGCATTATAATTGTTCAAGATTCTTTACGAACATCTTCCCAGCATCAGACTTTTTTCAGAAGTTTCCAGTTGATGTTGCAGGACTAGCATTGCACTTTCTTTAATACAGGAGTGCCAGTTATTTGAGTATCTACCGTAACGTTAATTAATCACGTTAACTATCTTTTCTTTGTGTAACCTAATCGAGTAATCTTCTACTGTTTGAGAATAGGCTGTTTCATCGAGCGTCAGCCTAGTGTGTGTGCACCAGTTACCGAGTCATAGGATACCTCGTTGTCCAGGCACGACTCAGGGCGGTAATGGTGTTTTGTTTTCCAGTGTTTAAGGCAGGGGTTGGATCTAGTGTTACTGTTGTTGCATTTTGCCATTATCTAGTCCAATGTTGAAGAGCCCTGTGTCTTTGAGAACCTGGATCGTAACAAGAGCGTCAGGCCTGCCCGCCGGCGTTAACGTCCGGCGGGTGAGGTACGACTGTGAGTATCGCCATACACCTCGGCTGTGGCTGTCCCTCGCTTGCGAGCACGGTATACTCCCTGAATGGGAGCCCTCGTCCGAGTACCATAAAGGTTTATGATAATTAAAAGCTCCTATAGCTCATTAACACATTGAAAGCAGAGCTGGTGAGCAAAATCATAATGTATACTAATTAATTTAATTTATATTTTAATTGTATTAAAATAAATCACTATAAATAAACACAATATTATCATAATATAATCATAGAAAATATATATGTTTATTATGATTCAGCTATTAAATTATTTCATTAACAAATAAAAATAAGATAGGGCTACCTGAGCTTAACGGCGTTGAACATACAGCAATGAGAGGTTCAAGTGCCGACACGACAGAGACTGGGGGAAAACTACCCCGCCCCCAGGAACTACCTGGTCACCTGGTGCAACACCGGTACTCCGCCCTGGAAAGAGAAATTTCCGGGGATTAATGCTCATAGGGTTACACCCAAAAAATGGTACAACATATCTGCCTCAAAACCGCCGGTCAACGAACCGTAGCACTCCACCACTACTTTTCATTGTCCTCTAGTCTCATATTAAAGATTTCAGCATATCTTTACCTGTCCAGAAGATTTAAGCATATCGTCTGAATCCTCATAAAGATGAAGCATATCTTCATTAAAGATGAAGTCTTGCAAGTATCCCTTTACACTTGAAACACTAGTAAGATTCCGGCCTCTTTTTATCCCATAAAAAGTCTAAGCCTATCTTAATCTCTAATCTGGCTTCTCCCAGAAGCCCTCATAGATCGCCGTCTTGAAGGCCGTGATACCCTATTGTATTAATCAATTGTTTGGCAAATTATCGCAAATTGCAAATCAGTTAATATAACCACCCAAAGGTACAACCGCTGGGTTTTATATGCAATGTCAAACCAATTGTACCTGCCCCAGACCTCGTTGTAAAAAGGTCGCCGGGAGGGAAAGACTAAACAAACAAACGGCATTGTGACAATGGCTTAGTAAAGATTTCAGCATATCTTTTACCAGTCCAAAAGTATTAAGCATAACTTCTTCATCCTCATAAAGATGAAGCATATCTTTATTAAAGATGAAGTCTTTCACGTATCCCTTTACACTTGAAACACTAGTAAGATTCAGGCATCTTTTTATCCCATAAAAAGTCTAAGCCTATCTTAATCTCTAATCCGGCTTCTCCCAGAAGCCCTCATAGATCGCCGTCTTGAAGGCTGTGATACCCTGTTGTATCAATCAATTGTTTGGCAAATTATCTCGAATCGCAAATCCGTTAATATAACCACCCGAAGGTACAACCGCCGGGTTTTATATACAAGGACCCCAATGGAAATACGCCTAACGGCCGTATTAGGCTATCCTTAGTTGGAATTATGCAAGGCTGGTACATGTCATATTTATAACATACTATGTGGTACCAACTCTGTAAATTGCTAACTGAATAAATATTATTATTATTATGAATAGTAATATTATTATTAATGTCAAACCAATTATACCTGCCCCAGACCTCTTTGTACAAAGGTCGCCGGGAGGAAAAGACCAAACAAACAGACAGCATTGTTTCAATGGCTTTGAAAAGCAGAGAAAACCAAGGCCAACAGGTGTCAGCCTGATCACCTAGAAACCTGAGTGGAGCCCCCCTCGACGGGAATAACTCAGGAAGCCTGATCCCAGGCTCGACCATAGAAAACTCAGTTTCTGATGAGCCCTCAAGCGACCAAACTCGTCGGGGTAACTTACCTATTTTAGCCACCCTGACTAAAACGCGGTAAACACAAACGGTGTTCTCGGAGCAACGAGAAAAACGCCGGAAAGGTAACCCACACTAAACTATTCATTACAGGAGGGCGTAATGCATAAAGCAATGAATAACACAGGAAGCCTGATCCCAGGCTCGACCACATAAAACGCAGTTTCTTATGAGCCCTCAAGCGACCAAACTCGTCGGGGTAACTTACCTATTTTGAGCCATCCTGACTAACACTCGGTAAACAAAAACGGCATTCTCGGAGCAACGAGAAAAAACGCCGGAAAAGTAACGTACACCAAACGAGACATTTTAACACATTTTATACAAAGGGTGTGCGCAAAAATAGGGATACCTGAACAGGACGGCATAATGCATAAAGCAAAAACCGGGGCAAAGGTAGCCATGACAGAGACTGGTGGGATACGTTCTCCAGGTTCTGCATAGACCAGCCGGGACCCAACCTGGAAAAAAAGAAAATTTCCAGGAATTAATGCTCATAAGGTTAACCCCAACATGTTCGCACACAAGCATTAAATAAAGACCAGCATGGCGTTTATAACTGATGAAGTCTTTCCGGTGGTGTTTGTTTCAAGATTCAATTTTGGAAAAAAAAACACTAAAAAAGACGCCGGCCCCCGAATTATCTCGTAGATAAAAAACTGGGAAGTCTGACAAATATACGAGATCTAACTTCTCCCGAAGTTTCTTTTTAGATCGCCGTATGTTGAAGGCGGCGATACAAAACGTATCCCTCAATTGGCTGGTTAACTAACTGAATCGTAAATTCGTTATTCCCATCCCTCCAAGGAGCACCCGCCGGGTGTGAATATTAGTTTGAAAAAACGTTAACCCCAATTATGCCCTAAAGCGCCATATGTTGAAGGAGGCGACACACAATGCATCCCGCAATTGTCTGGTCAACTAAACTGAATTTTGCAAATTCGGGCATCCCACCCTTCCAGGTTGCACCCGCCGGGTGATTTAAAGTTTAAAAGTTAACCCCAAATGTTCCTAACCCCACTTCTTTGTAAAAGATCGCCGGGGAGGAAATACAAAGATCGCGAATTGCAAATCAGTCAATATAACCACCCAAAGGTACCACCGCCGGGTTTTATATGCAATGTCAAACCAATTGTACCTGCCCCAGACCTCTTTGTAAAAAGGTCGCCGGGAGGGAAAGACTAAACAAACAAACGGCATTGTTTCAATGGCTTATTAAAGATTTCAGCATATCTTTACCTGTCCAAAAGAATTAAGAATAACTTCTTAACCCTCATAAAGATGAAGCATATCTTTATTAAAGATGAAGTCTTTCAAGTATCCCTTTACACAGGAGACACTAGTAAGATACAGGCATCTTTTTATCCCATAAAAAGTCTAAGCCTAGCCTAATCTCTAATCCGGCTTCTCCCAGAAGCCCTCATAGATCGCCATCTTGAAGGCCGTGATACCCTATTGTATCAATCAATTGTTTGGCAAATTATCTCGAATCGCAAATCCGTTAATATAACCACCCGAAGGTACAACCGCCGGGTTTTATATGCAATGTCAAACCAATTATACCTGCCCCAGACCTCTTGTAAAAAGGTCGTCGGGAGGTAAAGACCAAACAAACAGACAGCATTGTTTCAATGGCTTTGAAAAGCAGAGAAAACCAAGTCCAACAGGTGTCAGCCTGATCACCTAGAAAAACTGTGAGGAGCCCCCCTTGACGGGAATAAACCAGGAAGCCTGATCCCAGGCTCGACCATAGAAAACGCAGTTTCTGATGAGCCCTCAAGCGACCAAACTCGTCGGGGTAACTTACCTATTTTAGCCACCCTGACTAAAACTCGGTAAACAAAAACGGCGTCCTCGGAGCAACGAGAAAAACGCTGGAAAGGTAACCCTGTCCAGTCTCCGCCGGCTTATGACAAGTTACTCGAGAGGAACGTTTATTAGGGGGAGGGTGCTCAAGAAGAAGCCTATCCCAAAGAGGGACGTTGTCACATTGCAGTGACTTATGAGCCACAATCGTAGTATACGCTGACATTTGTTGCCGAACTTCTCGTAAGGCGACCGCTGCGGTCTTATCATTATCTTGGAGGACTTTGACACTTAGTTGGGAGCAAAAGAAACAGTTGCGCATCACCCACAGACCTCTTGAACGGTCTAGACATTTAACACACCTGACACAAAGAGGGATACCGGCACAGGTTGGATTAATGCATAAAGCAAAAACTGGGGCAAAGGTAGCAATGACAGAGACTGGTGGGGACTTACTGCAGGGTCTGTATTGGTCCGCCGGGGCCCAGACCTGGAAAAAAAGGAAAATTTCCAGGAGTTAATGCTCATAAGGTTAACCCAAAATGATCGCATACAAGTGTTCCTAACCCGCCGGATAACGAGGCTTAATCTCACAATGATTACAGCTCGTTATGCGGCGGGGTTTTCATAAAGATATCCTAATATCTAGACATGTCTTTAAGAAAGTTTTAAGAATACCCTCTGACATAATATAAAAAACCAGTATGGCATTTATAAAGTCTGTCTGGCGGTGACTGTTACAAGATTCAATTTTGAAAACAACCCCCCACAAAGACGCCGGCCCCTGAAGTATCTAGCAGATTAACACAGGGCAGGCTGATACGAGATCTGACTGCTAAAGAATTGTCACAGAGATCGCCGTATGGTGAAGGCGGTGATACAGAGCCGTATCTCTCAATTAAATGGGTAACTAGCTTGAATTGTAAATTCCGTATTTCCCCTTCCCAGGAGCACCCGCCGGGTGTGGCTAATTTATGAAAAATTACGTTAACCCTAATTGAGCCTTCGATCGCCGTAAAAGTGAGGGTGGCGATACCTATAGTATCACTAAAATGGACCGGTTAACTAAACTGAATTACCAATTCGTTCATCCCACCTTAACAAGGTACACCCGCCGGGTGAGACCTGATGGCTAAAACGTTAACCCCATAAGTTCCTATCCCCACTTCTTTGTAAAAGATCGCCGGGGAGGAAAGCCCACAACAACAGCTAGGGTTTTTCCTTTGGTTTGTAAAACCGGGTAGAAAAACTACATAACATATGTCCGCATGAACAATGTTAGATGGGTACCACCAGTCCGCCGGGAATCATAGGGAGCCTGAAACAGGCACTAACACAGAGACGCAGTCTTGGAGAGCCACAGACACCAACTCGCCGGGGACACCCGCCGGCTTTGAAACCACGCGTGGCCAAACACGGCTCACGGCCGGAGTTTTTCACGGTGAAACCGAGAAAACCCCGCCGGAAAGGTAACCCACCCCGAACAGATACCATCTGAACGCACATAGGACCCGAGAGATAGCCAAGCACGACTAACCTAGGGACCACAATATCATCCGTGGAATTAGCCAATACACAACTAAACCAGGAAACAAACATAGTCCGTGGAATTAGCCAAAACACAACTAACCCCGGATACACATGACACAGTAGGACATATTTATACAATAAATAAAAACACTTGTACATGTGGCAAAGCTACGAGCGGCTGGCTAGGCCTAAGCGAACGGCACAAGAACTGTTGAGATATAAACAAAAAACACTGGAAATATAACAACAGGAACCACCGCCAACACACCACTGTAGAAAAAACTTCCGACCAAGGGAAGACCGACTCGGGACCCAGAAAAAACTTCACTAAGTGAAGAAAAATACGCTGGGAACGTCAGCAAAGCAACGCTACCTCATCAGAAAGATAAAAGGCAGCAGAATTAATCGCGTAATGAAAGCCGCCTGCATCACAAGCTAACACAACTATGAAAAAACAAAAAATTCACCTGTCCACAACCGGACCACGAGGGTACATCCGAAATAGATGCCCCAAACACACGACCCAAAATACACTGCACTGCGGGCAACCAGCCCAGGACACTCCTGCTACGCATATCCTAACCTTACTCGATACATCCCGGAGTAAACAAATGAGAAAAAACTCACTAGGGACGCAGCAAATGCGGAACCAGCGGAGCGTGGAGATACACGTCCAGGCCGGCTGATCGCAGAGCAGAGAAGGAAGAATGACGCCTGAATCAGCGTCTGGTCAAAAATCCACACAAGTACATCCACGATATGATGGAAAGCTTATTGGATAGTTATTCTTATTTTCTTTTTGTTTTTTATTTTTTACGAAATTTTTTTGTAGTGAGAACCCAATTCATAATGACTGAAGCCATGAGTGAGGTTGCGTGCACTCATGATGAAGGCTCCTCAGATTTTAAATGCTCTGCGCGGTAGATTCAAACTACGGCGGATTAGTGTTTGAAGAGGATGCCTTATGTAATAGGCATGTTTGTCAATGATGGAGGGGCCACTAATAAATAATCACTTGTCAGCCATTAGAACCCCCTTTTTCGACCTCACAGGTCTATCCATACTGCAGGCAGAGGAAAAGGGCTTCATGAGGGCATGTTTCAAGCTTCGCCCACCACCACGCCAGCTCATGCCTACCTGGTCGCTAGACAAAGCCTTGTCATTGCTCCACTCATGCAAATATAACCATGCGCCGGACTTTGATTCAGTATTAAAGAAGGCGGTATTCCTTATGGCTCTGGCGACAGGAAACAGAGTATCTGAGCTGGCGGCGATGAGCAACGAACCCAACTGCCTCAGGTTTGGGAGACTGAACGAACATGTACAAATCACTCCGTCTCCCACGTTCATTGCAAAGAATGAACATTGTGATCATGTATTCTCAGAGTTCACTGTCCCGGCGCTAAAACGCGGGCACACTCATCATCTGTTATGCCCTGTGCAAGCTTTACTTAAGTTTATGAGGGTTGCACAACCTCAACAACCAAGCTTCCTATGGGTCAACCGAACAGGTAATCGCATCACGAGACGAAAGTTGGCGTATTTACTCGTAGATGTAATCAGGGAAAGTAATCCCGGCATACTGGGTAGGGCCCATGATATAAGAAAATGGGCCGTTTCTCTTAGATTCATGCAAAATTATTCAGTTGACGACATAGCTAATACGAAGCTGAGGGTGTCCAACAATACTTTCTTGACGCGATACCTGTCGGTGGCCCTAGATTATAGGTTTGATTCCCGGATGGAAGTAAAGAAAACCTAATATTTAGTAGGGCCCCGTAATCATTGACGATATTGCCTATTAGTATAATAGCTCCATTCAACATCCCGCGATAGCCATTTGAATCAACCGCCGTGGGAGGATCAGGGAGTACTCATCATAAGTGCATGCTTAATTCCCTTATGGGATTGTCATTTTGATTGGGTACCCAACAGAAAAAACTCTGTAAAAAAGAAAAGAAAAATAACTTAATATATGTTATCATATGACTTGCCATATGTGGATTTCTTGTGTTTTGCTTCCCTGACTCCAGGCCCTCTAGCGGCCATCTTCGTCCTTCACTGATATACCAAAATAAAACTATAGAAATCAACGAATGGGAAGTGGGATGGCTGGGAGGGACGTTTATCGTCAATAATTACGGGGCCCTACAAAATATTAGTTTTTTTTTACTTCCCTCCGGGAATCAAACCTATAATTTAATAGGGCCCCTCCATCATTGACGATATTGCCTGAATACCAAGACTGGAGGAGGAACATTCGTGATAATATCCTCACCTCTGGGGACAAAATAATCCGTAAAACATTTTTAAAGTTGTATTGTATGCAAACAATATATAAAAAATATAAAAGATTGTAAGCAGTGCGTAACTTCGAAGAAAGTCTGCTTACCCATGACCAGATCTTTACCTTAAGATCTATGCATGATACTTTGTGGGGACACGCATGTGTCCCCTTAAATAGAACTATAACTCTGTAGAATTTAGTTCTAACCTTAACACTATTTGTACAGTATATGTCTGTACATCCTGATAATACTACATAGCTGCAACTATGTTAGATTTCTTCTGAAAATTAACATAATCATAAAAATTAAAAAAAATTTGAACTGTACCACCAGTTCGAACACAGCTAGCGAATCATCATAGTTCTCCGGCGGACGGAGACTACGTGAGGTATGGGCTACACCGCCCACCTTCTGGTCGTATCTCACAATGAGATTTTAACCCAAAACAGCAGAAAAACAAAAATTATTGGCGAGCTGTAAACTCAGATCGCTTCATTAATATCACAGATCGTGACTTCCTATAAATATCCGGCGGAGAGGTTCTAGGGGTCTATGGGCTTACCAGCACATCCCCCCCCCCCTTTTTCTCACACCTAAATTGTTAAGCCCATGGCCTAGCTAGACCCGTTGCTGTGATGCCACACAGGGCAGTTTTGGCTTATGCAGAGCCATAACCAGGCATAGTGTCCAGAGACCCCGGTCGTGAAAACCTCCCAACTTAGAGCTAGTTATGCCCTCAATGAAAGATTTTGCAAAACCTTAGGGGTAAAAAACTCTAACTGGCATAAGGAAAAAGATGGCCCAGTCGTGGCCGGCGGGAGTAAAAGAACTCCGTCTATAAACGAGGACACATCCTCTGCTTGGATTGTCCAATCATACCTGGGACCAAAAGAAAAAAGTTTCCGTTGTTGCAAACACTTTCTCGGTCTGTTCTTGTCTGTTACTTACCTACGTACTACCAGTCCGGCGGGGTTGAAGGTCATGGTCCTCCAGTACCCCCCCCCCCCTCTTTTAAACGCAGCATACTCGGAAGGTACCATTCCTTCAGACCCCGTGCCATACGAGGCCCATAGAGAGATTGGGCGAGCGAGAGAGAGAAAGGGAAGATAACCCATGATAGGACTAGGCTGACTCGGCCGGGATAATCATATTAACTTGCCTTGAACTCAGGCACCGGATCTACTACGCCGGTGGCTAGTTCGATGTCCGCAAACGCCGGGAGCCTGCCAAAATGTAGTCAAACGCACGGCCTATTAGTAGCCGTGCAGGTAGAGGAGAACGTGCCAAGGTCAACGGTAATGTGTCTATTGTACCAGGGATACTCCCGGGTCCATGACTCCGACGCGATCCCCATTTTGAATAGGTGGAGGGGAGAAGGGTGAATACTGGCCTTAAAAAACAAGTTACTCCATTTAGGAAAAAACCTAACAACAAAAGGGGGGGGGGGGGAGAGACCCCCTCTAGTTGCCGCGTAGGGATTGTAAAATCATGCCTGAATTAATTTTGCAAGGGAATGTGAGCGAGTCTGAAGTTTTCAGGTCGATCGGGTTCCACTATTCTTTATTAACACCACATCCTAGCCTGACTGGTAAAGGGAAGGCGATTCTAACCAGTGTTTCTTCGTGGAACTGTTAATGTCGGACTCAGTTAGTTACTGTGGAGCCAGAAAACATCTTGCATTAAAAAATCGGGTCGTGCCCAAGGCCCGATTAGCCCCCCAAACCTAGTGTAAAGCGCATCATTATGGGTGTTGCGGACCCACTGGGGTGAAAAAACTGGGGGTATGTTTATTCTGCCGTTTGCCGGCGGACGCCGGGGCGGAAAAACAAACTAATGAGAGAAGATATGTTGAATACCAAGAATTGTTGATCACCCAAAACAAAATCAACATTGGGTTCAACTGCCAGAAGGCTGTTCATACTGTCTTAAGGAGGGGCGCCGGGATCCAGTGACACCCGGTGGAGGTTCCACGGTCGTGTCTACTGTCTTAATGATGGTGCTGGGACCTAGTGAAACCTGGCGTACTTCCACTGTGGACTTTACAAATAGCGAACCATCTCTCCTTGTAGAAGAAGCGAGCCAGTCACGAGGGGTAGGTCACCGTAGGTATGGACTACCAACGTGGAGTCCTTGATGACTTACCTAAAAGAGCCATCTTAATCGAATGATTGGGAAGGCCCTGCAGGTGCTTGGTCTAAATTAACTACTATACGACATGCATTACTGAGCCATCCCAGTCGAATTAATGGAGTTGCTCAGACGGTGCTTAGTAGACCAGGTCGACTGAAGGCGTCTTGAAAAGTGTACTAACCCTTATCTCGAGACTTTTGGAAAAGTGAATCTCCGTGGAGTAGACAAAACTCCGACCCAGGGGCTGAATAACCCCCCAAAAACTTGTTACCGAATCTTTCTCGGGAACTAACCTAGCAGAGGCAGACAGAAAGACACGACAGAACAAACCGTGGAGCCGGGTCAACCTTAGAGCCATTTTGTAGGTGGCAAAGCCTTGTGCCGTGTGTACTGCTATACTTAGCGGTAACTGCTTGTTTTACTCGAAGAGTCTACTCCCGGGATGTCCATTTGTCTGGTGAAATACTGGCTGTAATTCTCGATCAAGAAGCGTCCTTAAATTCTAGACTCGTAGTTGTGCCCTCATCAAGCGCCCACTGCGAGGGATTCCCCCCTTGTACTTTCGTGTGATGTTAATCCAAAACGAATCCTTAACGGACCGAAGTGTTAGGGATTCTATAAACTCATAAAAAACCAACCCTTCTGTACGTACAGAACTATTTCCACCAACCTGTAGATACGTCAGCACGGCCTGAGCCTACATTACGTCTTTACCTCTTGTAACCTGGTAGATTGAGTCCATGTGAAGGAGACGTCACTACTCTACAGTAAATTGTGCTAATGTCTGGAAACCCGCCGGGGAGCCACGGTATACCACCGGGTGCATACGGCGGAGTGTCATCTCGAAAACTTCTGTTGCCAGGGACCTGGAGCGAAAATTATGGTTCGGGCGGTGAGATTGAATCTCGAAACAACCGGAGCCCAATATCGTACTTGAAGTGATTCTGACGCTAAAATCAAAGATTTTGAGCGAGGGGGACTTAGGAAATTTTTTTGTTCCTATTCCTATACAACATGAATCGCAATAAAAAATGACTCGATAGTAAGAGTGGAGCAACCGACCCGGGACTGTCATTGTGTTGGGGGGGGGGGGGGGTAGACAGTGTCAGATGCCCTGGGCCTACACTGATTCCAACCCATAGTATAACACCGTACCCTCTGGTCAGCTAGAAACTTGTAGACTGCACCGGCTAATCATCTATCGCCGGGGGCAAGCCCTAGGCAGTATGACCGATTTAGTAGAGGTTTTATAAGTCGTCTCGACTGGACCTCGTATCATTGAAATGGGTAAGTTGGAAAACATACCGGCGGCGTCTATCCAGACCATTTGTCCGGCGGTCATTGCGTGTATACGCCGTCTCGCCTCAACATTGTGTTATTAACCCGAAAATCAAGTGTCCAAGCGAAAAAAAAATCAGTTTCCCGCTTTGGCATGTTTACCGAGAAATGCGGCATATGTAGGTCAAAAATTTAGGAGACATCTCGGTGTAGGAAAAAACAGGATAGTGCCCGAGACGATCATTTGTACACCATAATACGAGTCGATCTTCAAAAATCCCGGGGACTGATGCGACGTACATCGCCTTATCATTACGTGGTATTCAGACCGGGAGATAGTGAACTGCGGCGGGTCATGACCCTAGAGTTTATAGTGGGTGATATTACTCCTAGTCTACCTAGCGTAAAAATTTCGAAGCCGTGTCTATGTATTCTTCTTCACTTCCTACCCATCCACCAGGGAAGTGGAGAAATCGAAGCTAGAGGTCATTTGAGGTACTCAACTTGTGCCCCTGACCTGACACCTACATTTGCCTTACTGAGTGCGTAATGGACTGTTTTGCTCTGCCAAAATAGGGGTGAATGCGCCTGAAGGAGTATCACTACTCACAAACCACCGAGACTCCGGCGGAGTTCAGTGGTCAGAAAAGCGCTAAAGGTCCATTGGTTATACCGTGTTCATAAATGGTGACAAAATCCGAGGGGTTAGACCAAGATTTGATCCTATAAACCATCGCCCTAAGTTGACGTTGGGCATGAAAACACCATAAAAGTGCTCATCACATCTCCCCTTACCGGAGACTAAGAGCGTCTAATGAAACCCAAGTCTGTGAATTCTGATTGCTGTTCCGGGTTTGCAGGGCCCGATTGTCCGCCGAGAAGGCACGTACAGGAATTAGCCAATCCGAGTCATTGCCCTAACAGTAGTGTGGGGGGAGGGCGTGCGAGGTAGTGAACCTGTACCTTTCCGGATGGAAGAACTAGGCTTGGATACGTCCAAGTACCTATCTCAAGAAGACAGCCCGTAGATACACTAAATTTGGTGTTTACGAATATCCGAGATACGTGTTCCACATAATGAAAGTACTCATCGAAGCTCTCCTGAGAAGAGTTACGTCCCCTAATTGACAGCTGAACACACCCTAATTCATATCCGTTATCCATATATCTCATATATGTAACTTATGACAGATCAACGAAAGTAAGGTAAAAAACGAGGCACCGTCTCACCGAATGTATGTTAGGATACGATAAAAAACAAGCCATCTTGCCGGCTTAGGTTCAGCTGAAAAATTGCGAGCCGTCTCGTTGGCATATCTGTGTGGCACAATTATGAGCCGTATTCTCGGCTTAATTAATCGTAGGGACCATTTAATGAGATACTAAGTGAGCCCATCTTACCTCAGATTCAACTAGGAAGACCATTGTTCAACTAAGTGTCGAGTATTTGTTGCATAACACAACGATTACTGTGACCTCGGGGAAATATGCATTGAACGTTAGTTTCTACAATCAATTTCCCCCTGTGGTATAGGAGGTGAAGTTAGGTAAAAATCGATCAAGGCCGCAAGGCCCGGATGATCTAGAAAAAAATTCCCCTTTTTTGCCAAAAGATCTACGCCCACCGGGCCTGACTGGGAAGTCCAGGGACAAACTTAGGTCCATCTTGCAACAATTTCAGTGTGCAATTTGCAGAACGTTAAAGCAAAAAACAGGTAGGCATGTAGGCTGAAGTGAAAAACTTGTAAAAAACGATCTGAAACCCCCCCCCACCCCCCCCATGCGGGGGATGGGACCATCCTATGCCGTGCCGCTCAGGATGTGCAAAGATCTGGAAAGAAATTTTCCAGGAATCAATGCTCATAAGGATAACCTGAGAAGTGTTATACATGATATCTCAAGTCCGCTGGAAAATTAGACATAGCCACTACTATTATAACCTTCGACCGGACCTGACCCAGCAAAGCACACTGGGATTACTCGGTGTGGAACTGCTTATCTGTGACAAGTGTCACTGGCCCAAAAAACGTGTTTACAGCGCGTTACCCTTCCGTGACTATTTTAAATAGTGCAAGTGTAATACTGCGCCTCAGCTACTATTAATAACTATGGCATATAGTCCTACCCACCTGACCGTCTCGCCGCAGGGCGACTAAGCATTAGGACCAGGTTATATAGTATCGCCGAGCGATTAAGTCTCGTTGCATGAGGCTAACGTTCAGGGCGAGTTCCCTCGGCGGGCCGAGCAAAAGGTTCCCTTTAGGAAATAGCATATCCACTGGGAGGTATATGGTTAAGCATAACGCCGGGACATTTGGATAGTTCCATAAACCTCTGCAAGAGTAGAAACCGGCGGCTTTGTTGCGAAAGCTGCCAGAGAAACAAACCAAAGGTCTTCTAGGTGTTGACTCCGCCGGGGAAGTCAACCCCCCCAAAAAAACTCCCGCATACATGCACACCACGTCGGGACATTTGGATAGCTCCTAAACATCGGCAAGAGTAGGAACCGACGGCCCCGCTAAGCAAGCCGCCAGAGAAACTAACCAAAAGATTTCCAGAGGTGTTGACTTAACTGGGAAATCAAAACACCCCCAAAAAACCCCACAAACAAACGGGACGTCTCCCAAAGCATAACATAGGCTATCACAAACACAGAGTAAATTTATAAACAATAAATATATCTCTAGCCTACACTGGAGACCCCTAACTAGGCTGACCACGAGGCACGACGAAACAAAACATGATAGACACCAAATGCTCCAACGACATCGCAGGAGGAGCAGCTCCCAGGTGCTCCGAAGAACAAGCAGCAACAGCAGCCACCACACGCTCTGAAGAACACACAGCGGCAGCATGAGGAAGAGGGGCCCGGAGCGGGGCCCAAGTGCAGAAACGGACTCCAGAAGGCACCGCACCATGTGCGGCCACCCTTGAACCAGAGCTTCTGCTAAAAAACATAAATGCAACCGCCACATAGTGCTAGCCTGAAGCATAATCTTGCGGTAAATTAGCCTCCTAACTAATCTATAATGAGCTAAGGCGCAAATAAGAAAACAAAACAAACCACATGGCGCGTCGAGCCTGGTAGGCCTACACGTCGGCGCCTGTTACAATAGTAGCCTAAATTGAATTACATACACTCCCTGCGGGCGTACCAATGGGGCAGCTTGTGCTAGCTAATCTAAAACCCTGTCCACTACACTTCAGATGCATACACATGAGCAAAGACTCACGAGAAGCGAGAGAACGTCAAATGAAGCTGGAGCAAAAGGACCCCCATCCTCACGGTACGACCGCGGGAGGGAGAAGGACGAAGATGGCCGCTAGAGGGCCTGGAGTCGGGGAAGCAAAACACGAGAAATCCACCTATGGCAAGTCATATGATAACATATGTTAAGTTATTTTTATTTTATTTTCTTACGGAGTTTTTTTCTGTAGGGTAACCAATCAAAATGACGATCCCATAAGGGAATTAAGCATGCACTTATGATGAGTACTCCCTGATCCTCCCGCGGCGGTTGATTCAAATGGCTATCGCGGTATGTTGAATGGAGCTATTATACTGATAGGCAATATCGTCAATGATGGAGGGGCTCTATTAAATAAACCAAAACTAGCCTGTGTAGCTTTGCGGCAGCGGGTCTAGCAGTCCATATGCTATTACTAATTAAGGGTTAATCTTAAGAGGTAAAAACGAGGGGGGGGGGGGGGTTGCTAGATAGCTCAAGGACCCCTAGAGCCCCCCCGCCGGATATTGTGATACTTAATAGTCGAGCTGGTTCTACAGCTCAGATTTTATTTTATTTGAGAAGATGTATCTTAGTACAACTATATAGTATAAATAATATGTACAAACTATCACAGAATATACAAATATTTGTTAAGGCCAGAATACTCCAAAGAATTATGGGTCTGGATATATTGAAAGGGAATAAGAATATGTCCTCAAACAATTTTTTAGACAGATCGCAAAGTGCAAATCCAGTCACCTTAAGCAGATATTCTTTGAAAGTAACGCACTGCTTTCTTTTCCATTTTTTATAACATTGTATTTAATAGGGCCCCTTCATCATTGACGACTTCGCCTATTAGTATAATAGTCTCCATTCAACATCCCGCGCCAGCATTTTGAATAGCCCGCGCGGAAGTTAACCTGGAGTACTCGTCATAAGTGCACCCTTAATTCCCTTACGGGATCGTCATTTTGATCAGGTACCCTACAGAAAAAAAATCTGTAAAATATAAAAAATATAAAATAACTTAATATCTGTTATCATATGACTTGCCATATGCGTGGATTTCTCATGTTTCGCTTCCCCAACACCAGGCCCTCTAGCGGCCATCGTCTTCCTTCCTACTTCCGCGGCCACACTGACAACAAGGCTTGCGCCGTGCTCCGCTTCATTCGACGTTCCAGAGCTTCTAGGGAGTCCTTACTCATTTGTATACATCTGTGTTGTAGTAACAAGGTTTAGATTAGCTAGCACGGCTGCCAGATTGGTGTGTCCGCAGGAAGTATGTGTTAAAATAGGGTACTTTTGTAACAGGCGTCTACGAGTCCAGGAGCGTCGTACCGCGTGTGTTTTTATTTGTTGTGATACGCCTTTAGCTTTTGCGAATACTTAGGTAGAAGGCTACCACTCTACAAGGCATGATACAGACTGTCATTATTGAGGAAAGTACATGTCAGATTGTTATATATCAGCAAATGCTCTGGTTTAAGGGTGTCTGCACGTGGTGCTCCGCCTTCCCGAGTTTGTGTTTTGCTTTGGGCCCCTTGAGTGGGCCTCCCTCATCCGGGCGCTGTGCTGGGTCTTCGGAGCGTCGTCTGCCGTTGATGTTCGTCGTACCTCATGGTCAGCCTTTAGTAGGGGTCTCCGGCGTAGGCTTCAGGCAATTTAGGATGCTAAATTTTCTGTATTTTAATTATATGCCTATGTATGCCCCTAGTGTTTTTACATGCGTTTTGGCATGTTTTGGGGTTGGGGAGACGTCCCTATATATTCTTTATGATGTGTTATGAGTGGGACTTAGGTTTGGGGAGCTGTGCCATCTCCCTTTCTCCCGAGTTTTTGTTTTTTCCGGCGGCCCGTGCGGTGGGCCCGAGTTATCCGTCTTATAAATGGGTAGGAACATTCAAAAGGTCCCGGCGTGGTTTGGCTGAACCACATTCTCCCGGCGGAACTGCATTCCTAAGGGGGCTGCAAACTCGGCCCGCCGAGTAACTCGCCCTAACTGACCCAGTTACACGATTAGATTTTCTCGCCCTGCGGCGCCGCAAGTCGAGTGTACAAGAGTGATAAGATTAGTTTTGCAAACTTTTTCATTGATCAGACACTAAAGGTCAAGGGACCTGGAACACTTGTCACAGGTTAGTAGTTAAACCCAGCTTAGACGAGTCCAACGGAAGGTTAGAGTAGTGGTGCACTATAGCTAATTTTCCGGCGGACACGAGTAGGATGTATAACACCTCGCAGGTTATCCTTATGAGCATTGATTCCTGGAAATTTTATTTTCCAGGCTCCTGACTGCTACTCCGGCGGAGGGTTGGGCGGCTGATCCCGGTGGGGGGGGGGGGTCCCCTTATTAGCACCATGATGAGGTTTGAACTATGCATTACTCCTACCTGCTCTCTATTGCCAATTTTTGCCCACAATCTTTGCATTAAGTGCGTCAAGTGCTTGGATCGTTCCCAAGGCTTGTGGTTATCTAAACGGTGTTCCATTTGCTCTGAATTGAAAACCGCGTTAGTTACTAACAAAGACTTATCGTGCCTAGCGGCCTTACAGGAAATTAAGAGTACGTTTAATTCTTATGCCAAAGACACGGCCCATAAGGCAGTTCACTGTGATGATGAAGTACTATGGGAACAACTTATTATAAAGTCACCCCTTGTGAAACCCGGTTCCTCAAAATCTGTCAGACCTAAAGTCAAGTCGAAAGCCCTCAGGAAAGAGGTAGTGAGTAGTAGCAGTGAGAGTGAGGTCACCGAGGTTCCCCCCTCCGACCGTGCCAAGAGGAGACGATCACCCTCTCCGAGGCGGAAGTCGAGGTCAAGGTCTAGATCCCCCCGCAAACAGTCTAGACACTCTTCCGCAGAGTCTTCCCGGTCTACCAAACGCCGGAGAGACGACTCTGGGGGAGCAACGAGTCAGGCAAGCAGCGGCAGCCGGAGGGACACCCCTCAGCAACCGCCCCCTACCCCTACCTCTGACACACCTCAACAGGACTTTGGGGACTCAGAAGTGAGGTCTGATGCACTGGAATCCGCACCTAGTCATGAACAATCCTTGAGTGTGTCTCCTAATGTTACATTTGCCATACCTAAACTAAATTATGTACCTCGTAGTGTTAGATCGGCAGGCCCATGTAGGGTTCTGGCTGACCAGTACAGGGGATATCCGTCGGGGTTACAATTGCATTCTCAAGTGATTCCAGACTCCCAGCCCTTTGTGGCAGGGGGTTACTGGCGTCAATCTGAACCTTCTCAACCTCTTTTTAACGTCAATCACGCAAGAACTGAGGAGGGTAGCATAGCCATGTTGCCATCATCGGTCCCAGATTTAACGTGGCCCCCGGCGGATAATGAAATAGTGATTGAACAGGAGAATCCTGAGCTGAGTGGAGAGCCGGAGGAGGTTATGTTCTCTCCGGCTCCCCAGTCACTCACAGGAGAAGATTCTGAGGCAAGTTCCCACTCATCCAGGGCCTCCCACAGTAAGTGTGTGACTTCAGATCAGATAAGTGAGTTATTGCACAAGGTTAAGCAGCATTATCAACTCCCTGCCTCTTCGGAGCCCCCGGTTTCTCAACCTTTGGTGATCCCTAGTACTTCTGTTGTCAGACCCCTAGCTTCCCCGGGTTTTCTCCCATCATATCCTACCCCGGTGGTGGCCGCGGCTTCTGGCACTACAGTGCCGGCGGCGCTGGCTACCTCCTCTTTGAGGGTTATTGCAGATATTCTCTGAAGAAGGGCCCCATGCCCCTCCTCTATGGCCCGGATTGTTCCTGGGTCCCTGTGACTCCAGTGAACCCTCAATTAGCTCAACCTTCTGTGTCAGGGGAACTTCCAGTACCCGGCGAGTGGTATTTTGAAATTAATAAGAACAGGAAATTTAGGGCAAAAGATGAGGCAGAGAGAGTGATGGATGTATCAATTAAGGCTGTACCAAGTTCGTACAACCCGGATTATTTTGTGTATACAGCTGCCCCGGCGATCCCTCCCGCCGCGTCTGCACGACTGTTTGCGGATTGGTCAAAAGCTGATGGCATCAACGATGTCAAAGCTTTGAATGCTCTCACGCCGGAATTGGCTACAACTCCGGTCCTAGACCAGACACATACACCAGTCCTGCAGATGGGGCCGGTGGGGTTAGGCCCCTGGGTAGACTGGGAGATAGAAGCTCAGGTTTTTGCTGCTACAATTACTTCTAAGTCTTCACATCAGGTTCCCCAAGAAAATCATGCTTACTTTTCTTTGCCAGTAGCCAAAGCAGAAGGAGTGTCCTCAGATTTACTTACCTTTCTTGCGGCGTCCAAAGTTTCCTTGCACTCCCTTGATGAACTCTTCTCTACTCCCCCGGCTGCTCACCTTGACAGGGACTTCAAGTTAAGAAATAAGGCTTACCGGATGTTCTCTCAGTACTTGGTTAGTCACCGGGTCGCCGCCTCCCTTTCACGTACTATTTCAGCTATAGCTGACCCCCAAATTAAGAAAGCTACTGAATTGTCTAAGAGACTTTTGCTACAAAATTCTATTCAGTCCTTAGGAGACATCAGAATTGCAATTATGGAGGCGGTTCGAGCCCGCCAAAGATCTGAGAATCCATCTGGTTAGGAAGTTGCCGGCGGACATAGGTCGCCGGGTAACTCTCTCGCCGGTACTTACTGCCACCCTCCTTAACTCAGAAACATGGAGTCTAGAGTTTAATATGGTTAATGGTTGGAAGCAGGTTACCTCCCAAGCTCGGAAGGACCCTGCTAAGAAGCCCTTTCGTAAATCAAAGGGTGGTAACAAGCAATACCAGCAACAAGCTAAACAGTCACCAAGGGATCCCAGACTCCCTCCGCAGTAGGGAGGTAATCCGTACAAGTCCAAACAAGGTAAACATTCTGGGTATAAAGGTAAGGTCCCTCAGAAGGGTAAACAAGGCCAGTCATCAGCCAAATCTAGCCAAGCGTCAGATGCCAACCCACCTCCCCCTCCAAAAAACTAGCCACCCAGCCTCTCAGCATCCCAACGCCGTGCTTAAGGACACAGGATTTGAGAGTTGCCTTGAAGGTCAGACCCCGGTTGCACCTGGGTTCGTTCCGTTCATTCCGCTCGGCCTGGCCCAAGAAAACCTGGGCCAGGAAAGTAGTGAGCAAAGGAATCACCTGGCGGTGGCTCCGGCGGCCTCGACTGCATCAGCCGCGGGAACACACCAATGTGTCTCAGGAGGAGGAGACTCTACTTCAGGAAATTATTACCAAACAAGTCCTTATCCCGGTCAATGCCAATCACCCAGTATTCACTTCAAGACATTTCTTAGTGCCAAAAAGGGACAGTGTGCAGATGCGACCAGTTCTAGATCTCTCGCAACTGAACACATTTATAGAGAATTCACCCTTCAGGATGCTTACAGTTCAGCAACTCAGACTCGCGATTCCGCCGCAAGGTTGGATGTGCTCGATCGATCTCAAAGATGCCTATTGGCATGTCCCTATAAACAAACGGTTCCAAAAATTCCTCGCCCTGAGGGTCAGGCGAGAGACTGATGTCTTCCAAAGAATGCCTTTTGGTTTGAACCTGGCACCGAGAATTTCACAAAACTCGTCCAGCAAGCTCTTTTACCCCTGTTAGTCCAGGGCATACAGGTGTTTTGGTATCTAGACGACTGGCTAGTAGTGGCGAACTCTATGGAATTATGTCAAGATCATGTAAACCAAGTGTTAGCTCATGTACAAACCCTAGGGTTCAAGGTGAACTTGGCGAAGTCTCGCCTTGTCCCCACAAGGACTATTCAGTGGATAGGGCTGGTCTGGGACACCGCCAATCTGACTCATACTCAGAGTGTGGACAACCGGAACAGGTTCGGCAAGAAACTGTTTCGATTTCTCCACAGTCTGGATACGACCAGGAAAACGTGGGATTCCCTAGTCGGCTCTCTCAACTGGATACAATTAACTGTGAAGTTGGGCCGGTTGAAAGTCAAACGATTAATCCTGGAAGGCAACAAAGTTTTCCCTCTCTCGCCGGAGATGAAATTATGGCCAATTCCTCCATTAATCCACAGCTTACTCTCGGTCTAGACCAAGCGAGAAGTCCTCCACTCTATCACAACATGGGTTTCTCCCCCTCCTACGGTATGGGTAGACACAGACGCCTCAGGGGCAATAGGTTGGGGCTATCAGTCCAACCTGGGCCATCAAGTTCAAGGCACATGGTCAGCCGACAGTAAGTCCCATATCAACAAGCAAGAGCTTTTAGTCCCCTCTTTTTTCTCCAAACTCACGGCATGACTTTGAAAAACAAATCAATAGCTTTCCGAATGGACAACCAAACTGCAGTTTTTTGTATTCAGAAACAGGGCTCAGTGAGGTCACGAGAGTTGTTGAAGGTTTCCGAACGGATTTTTGCCCTGTCCGAAACGCTAGGAATTTCCCTGCATGCAGCATATCTCCCCGGCGTGGCGAACGTCTGGGCAGACGCTCTCTCTCGCCGGCGGAGCACTCTAGTAGAATGGACAATCAAACAGGCTATCTTCGACAAGATGATTGCAAAGCCGTCCCGTCCACATGTGGACTTGTTTGCGTCCACAGAGAACCACAGACTCCCCCTCTTCCTCACTCGTCAGGAGGTAACCCCGGCGGGGGGGACCCGATGCATTGTTGGCAGATTGGAACAGATGGACCTCAATCTATCTGTTTCCTCCACCAGATTCTGTGCTAATGTGCAAAGTAATTCACAAGCTGAGGGATTACCGGGGCCGAGTTGCAATGATCGCGCCGCTATGGCCAGCCCAGGTGTGGTACCACCAATTGCAACAGTGGTGCAGGAACCCGGTGTCCCTCCAGGTCTCCGCTTTCCACTTGGAAACAATTGGCAATAATAATAATAATAATAATAATAATAATAATAATAATAATACTTTATTTCAAACTCACACAGTACAGAGGGGACCATACTGGGGTCCATATATACCTTACAGTAACATAAATATATATAAGCTACTGTACATAGGCTACATAAAATAAAAAGAAATTAAATAATACCCAGCTTGCTATCATGTAGTTCACAGCACTGCCTCAACCAAAAACAGTGGTCATCAAACTACTGTGTTACCAAAACCACTGTCCTAATTGTGTACAGTACCATGCCTCACATCATTTAGCTTCCAGTACAGTATGTTGCTACAGTACAGTATAGGAATATCGGTACTGTACTGCACTATGAGGTTCAGTACCGGTATGCTAATTCTGTAGAGTAGCAGACCTGAAATTATTACTTAAGGTTAAATATAGAGCAACTTCCTCCAGTGTGCCTGGATCCTAGAGGTGTACACTATGCTTGGAGTTTGTAGCATTTTAATGATACTGTTCTCAGAAGTGTTAAGGCGCTGAATGAATTTATATGTTAGCTTTCTAATGAGTGATTGGTAACAGTGTAAGTTCATATAGGCACATAGAGTACTTGTACTCTCATATTTTGAGAGCCCCAGAAACATTTTCATGATATTGTGATATGAGATACTTAGCCTATTCACTGTCATTTTCTTATAGTTCCACCATAGTTGTGCTGTATACATTGGTGAGCAGTAGGAGTTGAACAATGTTATTTTTGTATCCCATGTGCACATATGATGGTTAGCTCAATTTGGGGAGAGTGTCACTAATAAATTAATGAACCAATACACCATGTCTACCAGGAGACAATATCAATCCCATTGGAAAACCTTCACAACCTGTATTGTAGAGTCAGGGCAAACTACTGCCTCAGGGGCTTTAATTTTCAAATATTTAGAAAATAACTTATTTCAGTAACCACTTTAAAAAGTAATTTTTCTGCCATTAGAACCCCCTTTTTTGATCTCCCTGGCCTTTCCATACCGCAGGCGGAGGAGAAAGGTTTTATGAGGGCGTGTTTCAAGCTACGTCCACCGCCCCGTCAGCTCATGCCCACTTGGTCACTTGACAAAGCCTTATCAGTACTTCAATCGCACAAACATAATAATGCGCCGGATTTTGATTCACTTTTGAAAAGGGCTGTTTTCCTCATGGCTCTAGCCACCGGAAACAGGGTGTCTGAGCTGGCGGCGATGAGCAACGAACCTAATTGCCTTAGGTTTGGGAGACTGCACGATCATGTGCAAATCGAGCCGTCTCCCACATTTATAGCTAAGAACGAACATTCTGAACATGTATTTTCTGAATTTTCCATCCCGGCTTTAAAGAGGGGCCTCACTCATCACCTTTTATGTCCGGTGCAAGCACTCACAATGTTTTTGAGGGCTGCGCAGCCTCGCCAACCAGGTGCTTTATGTGTCAACCGGACAGGTAAGCGTGTTACAAAACGAAAGTTAGCTTCCTTGCTTGTGGACATTATTAGGGAAAGTAATCCCAGCGTGATAGGCAGGGCTCACGATATCAGGAAATGGGCAGTCTCTCTCAGATTTCTACAAAATTTCTCAGTAGAGGACATTGCTAATACTCAATTATGGGCTTCCAATCATATGTTCCTAACACGCTACCTGTCCGTCGCTCTAGATAAACCAAAGCGGACCTGTGTAGCTTTACGTCAACGGGTACAGTAGGTAATGTTCTATTAAGTTATGTTTTGTTGTTGAAAAGGGGGGGGGGGGTGCGGAATAGTCCATATCCCCTCTGTGCCCCTGAAGATTGTGATGAATCACGAGCTGTGATAGGACGGGTTCTACAGTCCAATATTAACTTTATGTTAATTCTAAGAAGATATCTCACATAGTTGCAACTATGTATGTTTTTTACAAGATTGTACAAATATATTATTTAATGTACAAATAGTTTTAAGAATGGAACGAATAACTACTGCAGAGTTACAGTTCTCGGGAATACATGTGTCCCACTTTATCATGCATACGATCTAATGTAAAGATCTGATCATGAGCAAGCAGTTTCTTAATGTCACGCACTGCTTGCAAATCTTTTATACTTTTTTATATATTGTTTGCATACAATAAAACTTAAACAAATTTTACTTGGATTCTTCGTCTCTAAGGTTAGGATATTTTACGAATGTCCCGCCTCCAGTCTTGCTAATCAGGCGAAGTCGTCAATGATGAAGGGGCCCTATTATATTATAGGTTTGATCCACAGGTACACGTGGAAACGGGTGTGGACGATGGAGGATGAGACAGTGGTGGAACGAAAGTCATTGATTGATTATGTATGTGTGGATGAACGAATGAAGAAATCTATGATGGATGCTAGAGTGTATAGGGGTATTGGAGGGGGTGTAAGGGAAATCACTTTTGATATTCTAGGTAGGTTCCGTGATTTCAGAGTAACTTGATATACACTCGATAAATTAACAACTCATTCTCTTAGCCTACATAAGATAAGGATTAGTGATAGAAAATACATAACCTCAAAAGTATATTATAAAATATATATATTACAAGTAATGAAAAAAAGAACCCATAACATATTTACACACATTCACACCATTCACCCAAATTCACACTACAAGACATTCGCATTATAAAGAAGGGTGCAGTGGTGAATATCTTAGGGTTAATTAGTTTGTGGTCAATTAATTAACTTTCAAATAAGAATGACAACATGAATGACAACTTGAATGACAACTTTAAGTAGACTACGAGAGGGTCCTAAAGTAGGCCATTACTGCTAAGGTCTCCAGAGGGAATGCAAGGTAATGATGAATATAAAAGTCCCCCCCCCGCCCCCCCTCTTCACTGGTTGACTTGAACTCCTGGCTGTCCTAAGGTAGGCTAATACAGCTTAGGTCTCCAGAGGGAATGCAAGGGAATGACGAATATAGAAGTAAGTCCCCCCCCCCCCCCTCTTTACTGGTTGACTTGAACTCCTGGCTGTCCGGGCACACACAGGCTGAGAAACTGCAGTACAGCCCCGAGAACACTATACTTGTACGCCGATCCTGTATCCTGGACCTGTCAACAGCTACAGGGCTCGAAGTGTAACCCAACGCTCTCCCTCATCCAAGTCCTACACTCACCTCAGGCCAAACAGGACCAGCCCACACTCGCACACGGATGGGTCCACTCGGTCAAAGCACCAGGTAGACCGAAACGGCCACATCAGGACCGGACTAAGGTTAGATTCTTGGCATAGATCATGGCCAAGATCCTGGTCAAAATTCATAAGTAAGAGCTCTGGTGGCAGACCCCCAGCACACACACGCTACACCGCTAGGAAGCAAAGAAAGAAAACACTTAGGAATTTACACCGGAAAGACGTAAAGTATTATGATACTGACAAATACAATCACAGAAGAAAATCATCACTGTCAGACACCATCACTAATACTTCACTCTTAAGCAATTCACTATATGTAGCACCAACACTCACTAGTAGCTGTAATCCTCGTGTGCTGGGAATGTACTGACTGACTGAATTAAGTCCTCTACCAAATCACCTCTCAATAATTCATAAAAGTCAAAACACATGCTGAATCAACATTCGATACCCCGAACACCCACCTCAAAGAAAATAAGAAATTAATTATACAACTATCACTTACACTAACAAACCATCTGAAACTCAAATGAATCAATCTACACTAGCGCGCATACCTGTACAGTATCACAGTCTCGTAAAGCATCGAATCCAAAATTGAAACTCACCAACGCATACACACTCACACACAACACTCGCTCTCATGAACGACGCCATCTATGATCAGACAGCCTAACCAGATTATTCACACCTATCAAAGCAATATGACACAATATTCCTGACAATACCCCCTCACCAACTATATTACATGGAATATAGATAAAATCAGGTATTTAAGTATTCCTTTGATGGGATGTGAATCATGACCTAGGATCTGCTAAGAAGGTCTTCTGAAGAACCAGGGCCCACCTCATTAACCTGTTGGTAGAATTCTGCATGTTTTTAATATAGGTCAGTGGCTGATGATCAGTTTGCAGGATGAACTTCGTACCATACAAATACTTACTGAAGAGTTCTATACACCACACCACAGCTAAACCCTCACGCTCAATAGCTGAATAATTTTTCTCCCTGGCTAGTAGCTTACGACTCACATAGCAGACAGGCATCAGCACTCCATCAGCCTCCTGCAGAAGGGCAGCTCCCAGACCTTCACCGCTGGCATCAGTCCTGAGATAAAAAGTCTTTTCTAAGTTAGGTAGCCTCAGAATAGGCTGGTTAACCAGGGTTTTCTTCAGGGAACGGAACCTTTCCTCCAGCTCAAATGTCCATTGCAGTTTATTAGGACATCCTTTCCTAAGCATATCTGTTAAAGGACTAGCAAGATCTGCAAAATTGGGAACAAACTGCCTATAGAAGTTCATAGTACCCATGAAGGATCTCAGTTGTGACTTAGTAGCAGGTAAGGTTAACTCTTGAATGGCTTTCACTCTATCCCCAAGGGGTGACAACTTATTCTCTCCCAAAGAATAGCCTAGATACTTGATGGATGGAAACCCCAAGAAATACTTCTTCGATCCTACGGTCAACCCATGCTCTCTAAATCTAACAAGCGCATTAGTCAAGTGTTTAAGATGAGAATCCCAGTCTTTGCTATGAATCACAAGGTTGTCGAAATAGCAGGCAGTATTCTCAAGATCCTTAGTAACCTTCCTCATCAGCTTAATGAAAGTTGCACAAGCAGTCTTTAAACCAAAGGGCATACAAGTGAATTGCATTAATCCTTGCGTTGTAGCAAACGCAGTACATATCTTCGAATCAAGGTCCAAGGGAATTTGCCAGTAACCCTTATTCATATCTAATTCGGAGATATACTTGTTATCAACAAATTCAGTAAGGTAATCATCTCTGTGGGGCATAGGCTCTGCATCGAACACGGTTATGTCATCAAAGCCCTAAAATCAATGCACAACCTGTAAGAATCATTTCTCTTCACTAGCACAACAGGTGAACAGTATGTCGAGTCTGAAGGCTCTATAACTCCAAGATCCAGCATTCTTTGTACCTCATCATCAAATACTTTCTGGAGATGCTTAGGCATAGGGTAAGGTTTCTTACGGACTGGTACCTGAGAAGTTAGTCTGATACGATGCACTGCAGACTCTGTTCTACCTGGGATAGCTGATACAACATCTGTAAACTGATCCAGTATGGCCTCGAGGTCTGCTTTCTGGGACTCTGAAAGATCTATCTATCTATCTATTGCCTGACGCCGTGATCCCCGAAGGGGTGGCCACGAACGAACCGCCCCCATGCACCTCTGTCCCCAGTCAGTCGACGCCCCTCCCCCCAACCAGCACCGCCTTCGTTCCTGAAAGATCAGGATTGATATTAATTTCAGAGTTCTGACCAAGGTTGCAAAGAGGTATACTAGAATAGTCATCATTCGCCTCCAAAATACCTGTAGCCACTGCATTACAGAAGAATTCTGGAGAAGAAACAACAGCATGTGAAATTACAGCAATATTATCATCATCCTTCTGTCTCCTGTAAAACCTCTTGAGCATGTTGATGTGATACAACCTGGATTTACCCCTCACATCAATGACATAATCAACATTGTTCTTTACCTGTAGCACAGCATAGGGACCTTTCCATTGCATCAACAGTTTGTTATTATTAGTAGGCAGCTCGCTTGGTGTAATGACTAGCGTCTCGGACTTCCACCCAGAAGGCCCGGGTTCGCGCCCACGCTCGGTGCATTAAAGATTTTTCACAAGCACAGAGTCGTTACCATCCCTCATGAGCAAAGGGATGGGGTAGTAGTACAGGACCCCAATGGAAATACGCCTAATCGGCCTTATTGAGCTATCCTTAGCTAGCTTAGCATGCGCTAGCTTTAAGAAAATTATTATTATTATTATTATTATTATTATAGCAGCAACAGTACCTCATCACCAACCTTCAGCTTCCTCGGCTTACACTTCCGGTCAAAGTACATCTTATATTGATCACTACTAGCTTCTGAGTGGGTAACTGCCAACTCTGCCGACTTCTCCAACCTGTTTTTTTAATCAAGGACATGATGGTAAGAATTTCTAATCTCCTCGTCAAGCTGTTTGTTAGCCCAAAGTTCATGCAATATGCTCAAGGGACCTCTCACGTTCCTGCCATAGAGAAGCTCAAAGGGTGAAAATTTGAGAGAATCATTAGGTACTTTCCTATAGGCAAATAGCACAGCTGGAATATATCTGCCCCAATCCTCAGGATGATCAGCACATGTTTTCTTTAACATGGATTTAAGGGTACTGTTAAGCCTCTCAATGCATCCGTTACTCTGGGCATGGTATGGACTTGAGTGGGCTGCCTTGACTGATAGTAGCTTATTGATCTCTGACATCAAACCTGATTTGAACTGGCTACCATTATCTGATAGAATCTCTTTAGGGATTCCCACTCTGGCAAATATCTCTACAAGGCTCTCGGCTACAGTGACAGTATCGATATCCCTTATGGGTACAGCTTCAGGGAACCTAGTTGCACAATCTATTAAGGTGAGGATGTACTTATTACCTCTTTTAGACCTAGGGACAACTGGACCCACTATGTCAATTGCAACTTTTGAAAAGGGTTCTGAAACTACTGGCATCTTAGAAAGGGGCACTGGTTTGACTCTACCTTTGTGGATGAACTTTTGACATACCTCACATGACCGGCAGAACCTCTCTATGTCAGCGCCCGCACCAGGCCAGAAGAACTTCTGGTACACCTTCCCAGCAGCTTTCCGGTGAGAAAAGTGTCCAGCCAGCAAACCATCATGGGCTAGATGTAAGACTTTATTTCTGTACACCTTTGGAACAACAAGTTGCTTATTCCCTTTTTCTTCAGGACTTTTACTCTCCAAGCAGACTCTGTAAAGCAATTTATCTATTACCTCATACCTGACTGCCCTACCTCTGTGGCTAATCTTCTTCTCAGCTTCCGCGTTCTGCCACAGCGGTTTCAGCGTCTTACATTCTGCCTGGGCTTTCAGAAAAGATCCTGGATCAACATTGAAGTCTATGTTAGTAGCTAAAGGTCTATGTGACTTACCTACCTCTCTCTTGGCTCCAGCCCTGGTAGTAACTGCAGCAACCTCTGCACCACCATCGGCTTCCTTATCCCCTACTATAAAGGGAGGTACTGATACACCAGGAACTGTACCAAGGAGTACATCTGTGAATCTGCTTGGAGCAATTACAGCATTAACTTTTCCTGAGAAGAATTTACTTTTAATAGTTACATCCGTTGTAGGAAATTTATGAGGCTTACCAAGGAAGTCATACACTGTACACGTTGTCTCCGAAGGCACCTTTTCTGAAATAAACTTAGGATGCACAATTACTGTGGAGCAACATGTATCAAGAGTGACCTCGACCTTCCTATCGCCAACCATACCACAAGGATCAATTATGGTACCAGGAAGTTTCAATCTGGAATCAAACACAAAGTTAACCTTGGCAACTTTACCTGAATCACCAACTTGTCTATGAGGGCACTGTGCCTTGACATGATCGCCGCCACAGATAAAACATTTAATCTTGGGCCTGCGTGAGTATGTCTTAGATTCCCCAGTATCAGAGGATTTTTCAACTTTGTCGTAGTACTTACTACCCTTCCTATCCTCTGTTCTAGTTGATGAAGACTTTGGGTTGCCCTTTCGTGTATAATGAGCATTCCTATGCAAGTCTGCCGCTTTGGCAAGATCGGTATTAGTCTTAGCTCCTCGTTCGTTCAAGAATACTCGCAAATCATGAGTACAGCTAGCTAAAAACTGATCCTTGATTACAAAGTCATGTAACTGCTCATAGGTTTTCTCTACGTCAGACAAAACTAGCCACCTACCAAATACCTGTTCCAGTCTGGCAAGGAATTGGACATGTGGCTCGTCTCCCTGCGCCTTCATGGACCTGAACAACTTCCTGTAGGTATGAGCATCAACCTGGAATGCTTGAAGTAGGGCTTTCTTGAGCACCTCGTAGTCATCTGCGACATCAGGAGGTAAACTTACATATACCTTCAGTGCCTTACCTCGCAGAAGGGTTCCGAGGTGAAGTGGATAGTCTGTCTCTCGCCAACCATAGAACTTGGCTACCTTCTCAAATCTAAGGAGGTAAGAATCAATGTCATCACCATCCGAAAATGGAGGAATGCGGGCCTTAGCTGAATCACCTACAGTCCTAGAGGGGTTAGTGTCAGGAATTGTGCCAGCCCTATTCTGATCTGGGATTTTAAGCTTAGCTAGAGATAATTCATGAGCACGAGCTTTCTCTCGCTCCTCCTTCTCTCGGTCTCTCTTAGCTGCTCTCTCATCCCTCTCATCTGCTAGAGTTATAAGTTTAAAAATAGCATCCTCTCCAGTCACACCTAATGATTTAGCCTCCTTAAGTATATCCGATATTCCACTCATGGCTAGAAAGGATAATATTAATCACAAAGAAACTCAAACTCATTCAGCAGGACACCCCCATCACATCGATGGGACAACAGCTCTAAAAAAGAAGAAGACATAGTTAAACACCAACCAGAGCTCTTAACATACAATATGCTAATCCTAGGATAAGAGAATGAGTATCCTACACACTGCTCCACTGTAAGGGAAATAACTTTTGATATTCTAGGTAGGTTCCGTGATTTCAGAGTAACTTGATATACACTCGATAAATTAACAACTCATTCTCTTAGCCTACATAAGATAAGGATTAGTGATAGAAAATACATAACCTCAAAAGTATATTATAAAATATATATATTACAAGTAATGAAAAAAAGAACCCATAACATATTTACACACATTCACCCAATTCACCCAAATTCACACTACAAGACATTCGCATTATAAAGAAGGGTGCAGTGGTGAATATCTTAGGGTTAATTAGTTTGTGGTCAATTAATTAACTTTCAAATAAGAATGACAACTTGAATGACAACTTTAATGACAACTTTAAGTAGACTACGAGAGGGTCCTAAAGTAGGCCATTACTGCTAAGGTCTCCAGAGGGAATGCAAGGTAATGATGAATATAGAAGTCCCCCCCGTCTTCACTGGTTGACTTGAACTCCTGGCTGTCCGGGCACACACAGGCTGAGAAACTGCAGTACAGCCCCGAGAACTATACGTGAGGGCTTACACAAGGCAACCTGGCGTCACCACACTGTACTTGTACGCCGATCCTGTATCCTGGACCCGTCAACAGCTACAGGGCTCGAAGTGTAACCCAATGCTCTCCCTCATCCAAGTCCTACACTCGCCTCAGGCCAAACAGGAGCAGCCCACACTCGCACACGGATGGGTCCACTCGGTCAAAGCACCAGGTAGACCGAAACGGCCACATCAGGACCGGACTAAGGTTAGATTCTTGGCATAGATCATGGCCAAGATCCTGGTCAAAATTCATAAGTAAGAGCTCTGGTGGCAGACCCCCAGCACACACACGCTACACCGCTAGGAAGCAAAGAAAGAAAACACTTAGGAATTTACACCGGAAAGACGTAAAGTATTATGATACTGACAAATACAATCACAGAAGAAAATCATCACTGTCAGACACCATCACTAATACTTCACTCTTAAGCAATTCACTATATGTAGCACCAACACTCACTAGTAGCTGAAGATACTGTAATACTCGTGTGCTGGGAATGTACTGACTGACTGAATTAAGTCTTCTACCAAATCACCTCTCAATAATTCATAAAAGTCAAAACACATACTGAATCAACATTCGATAACCTGAACACCCACCTCAAAGAAAATAAGAAATTAATTATACAACTATCACTTACACTAACAAACCATCTGAAACTCAAATGAATCAACCTACACTAGCGCGCATACCTGTACAGTATCACTCAGTCTCGTAAAGCATCGAATCCAAAATTGAAACTCACCAATGCATACACACGCACACACAACACTCGCTCTCATGAACGACGCCATCTATGATCAGACAGCCTAACCAGGTTATTCACACCTATCAAAGCAATATGACACAATATTCCTGACAGGGGGTCTGTCTGATCATTATGTAGTGGTAGCTAAGGTTAGGATACAAAAGAAGTGGGTGAGGAGAGCTGGAGGGAGGCGAGAGGAGGGTGGAATGGTGAGGAGGGTGGAGAGGTTGCAGGAGGAGGAAGTCAGGGAGGAGTACAGGAGAGCAGTGGAAAGACGACTAGGTGGGTTCAACCTGGAAGTGAAGTTATGGAGGAAGTCGAGGAGATGAGCAAGGTGTTTAAGGATGAGATCTGTGCAGCATGTGAGGAGGTGTGTGGAGTGAGGAGAAGAAGGAGGGGAGTGAAAGGTACAGCATGGTGGACAGAAGAGGTAAGAATAGCTGTGGAAGAAAAGAAGAAAGCATATAGAGAGTGGTTGGGTAGTAGAGGGAATGAAGATTTCGAGAGACAGAAACGAGCAAGGTACATGGAGAGTAAGAGGGTGGTGAAGAGAGTAGTGAAGGAAAGTAAGAGAAGAGTAGATGAGGAATTTGGAAGGAATCTGAGTGTAAAATGGAGGGAGAGTAAGAAACTGTTCTGGAAAGAAGTCAAGAAAGTTAGGGAAGGTAGCAAGGGAAACAGTAAGGGTGTGAAAGATAAGAATGGGAGAATGCTAGCCGAGAAGCAAGAGAGAGTCGAAAGATGGAGGGAGTACTTCAATGAGTTGCTAAATGTAAGGAATGAAGAGCCAGCAAACATAGCTGGATATGGTATGGGAGGGAGAAGAAGAGAAGTAGTGGAGGAGGAGGTGGGGATCAGGAGGTCAGAAGTGTGGGAAGCCATGAAAAGAGTGAAGTTGGGGAAAGCACCAGGAACAGATGGAGTGTGTGGGGAAATGTTGAGGTATGGTGGTGAGATAGTGATCGAATGGGTATGGAAAATGTGCAAACTAGCATGGGAGAAGGGGAGTGCACCCGATGACTGGAAGACTGGCATAATAGTCCCCCTATATAAGGGCAAAGGGGAAAGAGGAGTGTGTGGTAACCACCGAGGAATATGTCTTCTAAGCATAGTAGGGAAGGTATACAGTAGGGTAGTGATTGAGAGAGTGAGAGTGAGAACAGAGAAATGGATAGGCGACGAGCAGGGAGGTTTTAGGAAGGGAAGAGGATGTGTAGATCAGATTTTTACCCTGAATTGTGTTGTAGAGAAATATCTGGAGAAGAAACAAAAGGTGTTTGTTGCCTTTATGGACTTGGAGAAGGCCTATGACAGAGTGGATAGAGAAGGTTTGTGGAAAGTACTTAGAATATACGGAGTAGATGGCAAGTTGCTGAAAGCAGTGAAGAGCATGTATGAGGGTGCAAAGGCGGCAGCACGTGTGGAGAGCGAGCAGAGCGAGTTCTTTGACCTGAATGTTGGTTTGAAACAGGGGTGTGTGATGTCCCCGTGATTGTTTACTGTATATATGGATGGAGTCCTGGAAAAAAATACTATCAAGAGCAGTGGATGTTGGTGTATCGCTGAAAAGGGAGGGAATTGAGTGGAAGCTACCTATACTGCTGTTTGCGGATGATACAGTTCTGATGAGTGATAATGAATGGGAGTTGCAGGGTCTGGTAAATGAGTTTGGAACAGTGTGCGAAGAACGGAATTTGAAGGTAAATGCGGGGAAGAGCAAGGATATGGTCTTCGAAAGGGGTGAAGTCACAGAGTGTGAGGTGAAGCTGAACGGTCAGGCTATGGTGATCGTCAACTCTTTTAAGTATCTGGGCAGTGTGTTGAGTAAAGATGGACTATGGATGAAGAAGTGTGGGAGAGGGTACAACAGGGGAAGAGGGTTGTAGGAACGCTGAAAGCAGTAACAAGAAATAGGGTGGTCAGTATGGAAGTGAAGAAGTCCTTGCATGACAGTGTGGTAATCCCGACACTGACTTACGGAAGCGAAGCATGGACGTTGGTTGAGACACTCAGACCAAGAGTGAGAGCAGTGGAAATGAATTACTTAAGAAGTGCGTGTGGAGTTACGTGGAGGGATAGACAGACTAATGAAGAAGTAAGAAGGAGGTGTGGTGTGGAGGTAGATGTGCTGGAAAGTGTGAAAAGGAACAACTTGAGATGGTTCGGCCATATGGAACGTATGGAAAGCGAGAGAATGACTAAGAGGGTGTACGAGAGCGAGGTGGAGGGACAGAGAGGGAGATGTAGACCGAAAGAGAGGTGGAAGGATGGAGTGAGGAAGTATATGAACGAAGGCGGTGCTGTTTGGGGGGAGGGGCATCGACTGACTGGGGACAGAGGTGCATGGGGGCGGTTCGTTCGTGGCCACCCCTTCGGGGATCACGGCGTCGGGCAATAGATAGATAGATAGATTCCCGTAGGGAAGTAGAGAAAACCTAATTAAAATACCACCAAAAGGAATGTCCCCCACCAACCTCCCGACCCACAACCCAGTAACAATTCCGCAAGAACCAGAACGGAAGCCGGCAGGGACGAAAGGACCCAGCAGCCGGAAAGAAAAATACGCACCCACAGGATCAAAGGAAGACGACACGGCCGGAAAACAAGAGATCCCAAAGGCACTTCGACCAAAGGTGTTATATTCACAACCTTTCGAATATGTTAGGTTCAAACGAAGGAAACAAAGGATCGACCCCAACACGGCCGGAAAACAAGAGATCCCAAAGACACTTCGACCAAAGGTGTTATACTCACAACCTTTCGAATATGTTAGGTTCAAACGAAGGGACCAAAGGATCGACCCCAACACGGCCGGAAAACAAAAGGCCCAAAGGTACGTCGACCACAAGTAGTAGGTTCCCACATCCAAGACACTCACACAACACACCAACTTCGTTTTCTTGCTTTCACATAACTCCACATATGTATACGTCTCCTCAATCACAGCCTTCTAATACACAACCCCCATTACTTTAACAATGAACATTCTTGATGTACCGACTAAGTATGTATTTAATGAAGGTACCAACCATGCATGCAGACTATATATGTTACTTTCATTGTGTAGGTACGACGGCGATCTAAAGACACCCTTGTCTCCATTCAAACCAATCAGATCGTGATTAGGTCAGTCATGTATTTAATTATGTAGCAACCCTGCCCCCTAATTTTAGACGACGTAAACTATAATACCCGCGTTGTGTGTGTCCACGGTGACTGTGTTGATTCAGAAAGCCCCAGACCATCCCCAATTTCGTATGCGGGTCTGTGCTTAGGAAATTGTCGTGCCGGACAATATCGTCGTATTAATTTCGCGTGAGTTTGGCTACGGGTCAAACTCGGTACAACCGCCTCAAAAATTGTTACCCCCATGAAAACCCGTTTTTCTATGTATGCCACCGATCCACAGAAAACTAACCTAACCCTGTGCTTGTACTAATCCAAATCCGTTGATTTATATAATTAATAATATCCAATTGCATACGATCATCTCCAGAGAAGTGCAGGAAAACTACCTAGTCTCTCTCTCTCCATTTTGAGATAGATCGATGTCACTCATGCATGTACCCATTCCTAAGTTAAAGAACAAGTTTTATCCACAATACTCTGCTTAGTGACCGCGTGCCCAGTGGTAACCTTTTGAGCCACCCTGTCCTTTTTTTCCTCTCCCCATAGGCCTACCAACCCAACTTCACAAACCTTCCCCTCGCATGACGCCCATCAGGATGTTTTTATATTCCGTGCCGAGTTAGTTCCGACTTGAACCCCAGTATACAGAAAGTGCAAACCTATTCTGGTATCTCTTTCACGATCCTCTGACCTAAGTAAACCACACCCCCCACCTGAACCGTATGGGTAGAACGCGCGAGGCTATGCCCCTCTCTCACCCCCTTGAAAGAGGGTATAGGCCATAAAAATGTCACATCCACCGACCCCAAGCTCAGCTGTTTCGTTTTAGTGCCTAGGATATTATATGAACCAGAAATTGCCCGATCGATATGGATCTGACACAGAGGCACTGCCCATGTCGAATCGTATTCCGTGTATTTCAACCAGGGTTCATTCGCTTTATATTAACGACTAATACCGTCATTTTATACCCGCATTTCGTTTTCGTAAGTTAAGTATTTCTTTTTCCTTCACCCTTGTGTTCCTCCTTTTCCATCTCTTTCCACACCTATTATACATGTAATCAGTCATCCCTTCTAGTCCACAGTCCACACTACTCTGTTTTCGTATCTCTGTTGTTTTATATAAGATTAATTATGACAAATCTAAATACAATCCTCTCAGAGAGCTCTAGGGAAGCCACCTAGTTTTTCTCTCCATTTAAGAAGATAAAGGTATATTACCCCATGCTCCGGGATTCGTTCTAGCACATAAGTAGTTATACAATTGAACTTGAGTTATTCAACCAGGTTCTATACTTTTATATTAACGACGGCAAAAATACCGTCCAATTTATGCATGTCACTTTTTCCTAAGTTAACTCTCATTAATCCACCAATACTTTGCATAGTAACAAGCATGCTCAGGTAACCTTTTATCCACCCTGTCGTTTTTCCATACCAACCCGAGCTTAATAACTCCCTCTAAAAAAGATGCCATCAGGATGTTAATTTGTGCCGAGCAAGTCATTTTCTCAAGCTTCCGTAAGCAGAGAGTACAAACCTATTTGGTACCTCCTTTAACTATCCCCTAACATAACTAACCACCCCTACAACCTGGGGCAGTGAATTAATGTGCGCGAGGCTAACCCCCCTTTTCCTCCCCTCAAAGAGGCCCAGCATCTCCCCCTCGCGTAGGACTACCTACATCCTCATGCCCGCCAAATTCTTGCTAGAAACTCCGGATATTTACAACCCATACCAACCTCCAAGTTTTCGATTCCAGCCTAAATCCTATTCCTATCCCATTCCTATCTAACCCCCAAGTCCCCCTTAACCCGTCTTAGACTCCCAATAACATTTCAGCTAACTCAGAGGAGGATCCTAGAGATAATATTAACGTAGGCTGCCTTACCGCTTGAGTGCAAAGGCGCTGGACAAACTAGTTTTTATTTCCCCACCATCCTCCTCTCAACTCATATTAATAATTTGTCTTAGAGTAAATGTCAGAAAAAGGTAATTCCTATTGCGGCCTACATGATAACTTTATAATAGACCTATAATGCTACCCTCTTCAACCAAGGGATTAAATCAACTTGTATTCCCCTCCGACATCCAAAAGTTAGACAAAGGAACCCCCTCTCCATATATATAGTTCCGTGCCAAAAACAAGCCAGTTAGAGAGGATATAAGCTACGTAACGGAAGTGCCGCAGTCGTGGATATATTACCCAGCTCCACCCTCAGGATATACAGTGATTTGCGGTGTTCGCGATCCAAGTGCCTCTGTGAGGGAGCGAATCAATCCTTGATATTGTTGCAACTGAGAAACCAGGGGCAAGATTATATCTTTCAACAACCGATTCATAAATTCTTTTTGATTGTCTCATAAACGTATTGTCAGCCGGTTCGCCACTACTTTGGGTTAAAGAGCAATCATAACTCATAACCGGTCCCAGGTAGAAAGATCTGGTTATGTTAGAAGGGATTACGCGAGTTTAGGAGAAGACTCGACGAGAAGATTCCTGGGCAAACAATTGTCTGTTTGACCGAAAGGCGAGAAGCCGTTTGCACGTCTGAACCTCCTCATAAGGCCAGAATTAGTAAGAAAAGTCGTTCTCCCGACTGTCTTACGTTATTTCGATCCACTGTTTTCTCTGGCTAAGCCGATGACAGAGGCATTTAAGGCTTTCAGTAGGAGTCCCATAACGACGTGTCATCAACGGCTAGACAAATTAGCCCAACTGTAAACCTTCTCTACACTACCGGACAACTTGGACGGCCACGGAGTCGCACCAGCTCAAGATAACTAAGGATTTCCATAGCCTACGTATCGTTGAGGACAGGTGATCAGAAGAATTATTCCTGAACGTTGGAAGTGGGAGGCGAACGAACTCTATCCAATTCCACGAACAGTGCTAAGAGATTATAAAAGTCCAGAAGTACACACCGGACTTATCCAATTTGCCATTGTTTCGAATTCACATATAACCAATATTCTACCAGTGATTTTTCGGAGAATAAAGCTGCATTATAAACCATTTACTCAGCTATTATTTATGCCCTCTATTGCTTTCATTTGTATCCTGTGCATGAAACCCCATAGCCCAGTCCTGCCGAACCCACCTACACTCAGTTAAACCTGTAGAAAATCAGGGCATAACACTAATATTTAGTAGGGCCCCGTAATCATTGACGACACTGTCCCTCCCGACCATCCCACTTCCCATTCGTTGATTTCTATAGTTTATTCTTGGTATATCAGTGAAGAAAGACGATGGCCGCTAGAGGGCCTGGTGTTGGGGAAGCGAAACATGAGAAATCCACGCATATGGCAAGTCATATGATAACAGATATTAAGTTATTTTTTATTTTTTATATTTTACGGAGTTTTTTTCTGTAGGGTACCCGATCAAAATGACGATCCCGTAAGGGAATTAAGCGTGCACTTATGACGAGTACTCCAGGTTAACTTCCGTGCGGGCTATTCAAAATGCTGGCGCGGAATGTTGAATGGAGACTATTATACTAATAGGCGAAGTCGTCAATTATTACGGCGCCCTACTAAATATTAGGTTTTCTCTACTTCCCTACGGGAATCAAACCTATAATGTAAGCAATAAAGACTTAAAATTGTTATATGGATCCTTTGTCTCTACCTGAGCTAATTTGTTAGTGTATTGATATTGTCACGAATGTCCCCCTCCAGTCTTGAGATATCAGGCATATCGTCAATGATGGAGGGGCCACTAATAAATTATAGGTTTGCTTCCCGGAAAGAAGAAAGAAAACCTAATATTTAGTAGGGGCCCCGTAATCATTGACAATGTAGAGCCCTCCCAGCCATCCCCTTCCCATTTGCTTGATGTCTTGAGTTTGAGTCTTAATAAATCAGTGATGGAAGTATGGCGGACCAGGAGTCAGCGTTAAGGAACCCCGCACAAGAAATCCACGAGATGGAAAGCTATAGTATAACAATTTAGTAGTTAGTAGTCCTCATTTGGAAGGACCATATTACCAGTCTTGCTAAGGCAGCCTCCCAGAAGCTGGGTGTGCTCAACTGCCTTAGGGGGTTCTTTTCCCCAGCACAGCTTCTTGCTCTGTACAGGGGCATAGTGCGCCCTTGTATTGAGTATTGTTCACATGTGTGGGGAGGTTCCTCTCACACCGCTCTCCTAGACAAAGTTGAAAGGAAGGCCTTTCGTATCATTAACTCCCGTCCACTCACCAACTCTCTGCAATCTCTCTCTCTCCGCCGCAATGTTGCATCTCTCTCGCTATTCTATCGCTACTATAATAATCAGTGTTCCTCAGAGCTATCCCAGTGCATACCACCTCCTTTACGTAGGGCACGTGGTACCCGTCTTGCAACTCAATCCCACCCCTACTCTGTGCAACTCTCCAACCCAAGAGTGAAACGTTACTCTCAAACTTTCTTCTACTCAACAGCTGAGCTCTGGAACTCTCTCCCAGAATCAGTCTTTCCCTCTTCCTATGACTTAAATTGGTTCAAACTCTGTGTGTCCAGGCATTTTGGCTCGAACGTCCCTTGATTTTGGCCCTGTCACTCTTTCAACTATGGGGGAGGCACTCGCTATAGGCAGTAATGCCTTTTGCCTCCCTCAATCACATAGAAAAAAAAAAAAAAAAAATTAAGTATATTTTTCTTTTTTATAATTGACGAAGGTTTTTTCGTAGCGAGTACCCAATCATAAGACGATTCCATAAGAGAATAAGCGTTACCCTTATGACGAGTACTCCGTTCATCCCCGCGGCGGTAGATTCAAACTGCTGACCCGCGGGCGTTTGAATGGAGGCTATTATTCTAATAGGCATATTGTCAATGATTACGGGGCCCCTACTAAATATTAGGTTTTCTTTCTTCCCTCCGGGAATCAAACCTATAATTTGGTATAAATTCACTTGTTTCGAAATATAAGTATTCAAGACGTGTTTATCCCTGAACACATAGATAATTAATATTGTTCTAGTTATTGGATTACTATAACACTTGGTTTCTTTAACTCAAAGTTCAGGTTTGACGGACTCTGTTTATTTTTCACTTGGCGGAAATATGGCAGAGTTGATTGATGCTTAAAATCCGTCTTATTTTGGTATATTTGTTATTTATTGAGTTAGAAAGTTGTGCTAAAGATGGTTATTTCCTGTGCATCTTAATATTAATCTGTTTCTATAGATTAACTGAGTGGAACACTTTTACGAACTTTTCACGTATTTCGAGGTATTAAAAACTGTTTATTTGGGTCACTTTGAACTCTAACTTTGGTTGTATCTCGTCACTGATACTGAATTTTAGTAGTTTCTATATTATTTCTTTTCTTGGAAGAGATGTACACTTAGTTGAGGATTTCTTCTGATGCTCCGTGGGCCGTCCAGGTTGGCTGGTTGTGTGAAGTTTGGTTACAGTTGGGTTAATGGGCGTGGGGTCTTGAACATGGCTCCGTAACTAGTAATGAAACAGTTGGGCACCATATCGGAATAACGCAAGTATTCTAGGCATATAACTTCAAACAAATACTCGACTATCCTGACCTTTATATTAACCGTTGATGAAGTTCTATTAAGGTACTCTTGAATTAAGGTTTTAAATATTGTGTCTCAGGGTTGCCGAATTAACACAATATCAGACTAACGCAAGAAGAGTAGAGGTATTGCTCTTCTTGACTGTCTTAACCGTTGTAAGAGGTTCAAAGAACTCAGGGCAGTGTTAACCTTTTAGTCACAAATCCTGGTGGGGTGCCACAGACAATTTGTGCCTAGGATTTATATATGCAGAGTCTCCGTGAAGGTGTCTCGCTAAACCCTTAAAACACAAAAGATCGTTTTAGAACTGGGATCTTCTGTGAGTAATGGTAGTGTAATCTCCAATAGTAAAAATTTTGAAAGGTAGAGGTGCCTGTGTCTTTCAACTTTTTAACTATAAAGAAATATAACTAGATGAAAGTAATTAAATTAGTTAAATAATAAATTCACTTTTATATAGGTCACTGTTGTTGTATTAAAGATATTAAAATATAAGTGGAGGGTTGCTTGCACACTTATGATTTTAATATAAAAGATACAAACTATTAGAGGTCTCTACTTTAAATGATTGGGTTGCCACAAGTAACAAAGATCCTAGAATAGGGTTTTTATATTCACAGACAGTATAAGGACTTCGGGGTGCCGTTATCAATAACTATTTATGAAGGGTCAAAATAATATTTCTCCGGAGCGGGGTGCCGATCTCAAGAAAGCTTATATAGATTCACTTGATTTCCTTCAAACTTCCCTGGCCTAATGTGCACCAGTACTGGAGGGTACCCATTCTCTGTCGAAGGGTAGTAAGGCCTTGTGTTTGTACTATTTAGTAAGAAAAGAAGTCCTTCATGTCCTAGGGGAGGTGAATCTTAATTATTGTATGAAAAATACTCTCTATCCTTGAAGAGTCATTCGAAATAATATAATTGGCAGATGTTATGTAAATCAAAGTCTTACTTGTCTGTCTATGTTATTGGGAGAACTCAAAGGGAATAATGATATTAGAGCTTTAATACAGAGTTTTGAGGGTTGTTTCTAGGTGATCTCTGAGCGTGAGAGTTCAAGGGGGGGAAAGGGGTTATTGGACTTGATGTTGCCACACAGCATGAAGGTATTATTTATTTCTATAGGAGTTGGGCACTGTTAATGTTGGAGAGAGGTATATGAGAAGGTTAGCTTTTACTTCTGGAGTTATTGCTAATTGTTAAATTAGGTGTTTGATATGGAGAACATACATGTTATATAAAAATACAGTCTGGTCGGCAATAGAATTAAGTTGGTATTCTTGGGGGTCATGGTAGGGTCGCCTGGGTCTCTAGCCTTGCGCGCTTGATTTTCCTACTGAGTTTTAAACAAGGCCTGTAGCCTTCATAGTAATCTTTAGCGTATCTAGCAATGTTAGGTTTACTTAGTAGAGTGAACCTGGAGTTTCTAGCTTAAAATATATACAAAAACATGTTTATAATAGTTTATAAGACTCGCAAGGTTGGAGTCTGAATTGGCAATAGTGCGTTTCTACTGGGTCACGTGTCCAGCTTCTCTCGTGGTTAGGAAGTTATAGGTTTGCAGACAAGGGTCTACAGCGATTAATATGGGGCATCATAATCTCTAATCATGCTAAAGTTAGTTAATACAAATAAGGCTGATATCTCTTATATAGAAAACATACGTAAGAACAATTCTATAATGTTACTAGGGGTTGTAGCTGGTGACCTTTTGGGTTGGCATTTCTGGTGGTCATTTTGCTTATCTGAAAAAGGCAAAAGTTCGTTGGCCCAAGCCGGGAAGGAAGTATATGTGTTTTGTTTGAAATTAAAATAGAGAAACTGTATTACTAGGGAAGGTGTGTACATAGGTGTTTATTATTTCTTTGAAAGATAGAAGCATCTCTGCGAGATGATTTTTAGAACTCTCGTATTCTGATGAGATCCTTCAACATTGCTTATATTCTGTTCACTATCTGGTTACCAAGTGAATCTGTCTTGCGACATGTTATACTTAATATTAATCACACTCTTTACATAATGGTTTTTAATTTTTTTATTTCTTTCCTTAATATCAGACATAGCATGTTTATACATATTGTTTTTAAAAGGGTTGGGAAAATACAATTCTCCTTGTCGTGGCTGGTGGTACTCCCAGGCGAATTTTCTTTCCTGGGGTGATGGGGCAAGTCTCCCGTAGTGAGTCGGGTATCCCTGAGGGTCGGTGAGGGACCCGTCCTGAGCGGGGTCATATTTGTCGATCTCTGTTCCTTTCTTCTTTGGTTTCTTATCTTCTTCCTGTCTTCGTTTTGTTTGTTTCTCCTCCTCTCCCTCTTTACTAGTTTTCCATTTTCTCTGTATTTTACCCATGTTCATATGTTCATCTTAAAAGTAAAATAGGTGCATATGGATAAGTATATATATATATGGTAAATTGACGATTTTAGTGAGGAATGAATCAGAATTTCTTCGCACCGCGGGCACTTTCAAATACCATACCTGCGCAGCTTAGAGGTTAATGGTGTAATACGACACCTTTTCCAGTCTATCGGAGATAGTGGTGGTAACGAAAAACGCAGTATTAACCTAGATGAATATTAATTATGAAAACTAGGACACATTTACTTATGTATTAATCTGACTATTATCTCTACTATTAAAATTAACAATGATCTAGCAAAATATTTCATGTCCTACAGTATATGCTATAATCCTTACCCTTATTTATGCTCTAATAATATACTAAAGAGTAGATAAAATCAATCCTTTATTTTCCCCCATCATCGAATTTGAATGCCTCGCTACTATTCTGTTATAACGACAAAAGCAGCTCCATTGTCGAAATTAAATACTATGTTCACTATATCCCCAACACTGCGTTATGTTTACTGCGCATCCCCACATTCACTTGTCTGCCTACCACTCCTTGTAACAGCATACGCTCGCCGTAAATTCAAACCCCAGAATGCTTTTCCATGTACTATTGTTTTATTTTACTGAGAACCATATTATCTTGTCTTCTTTTTCTAATCTTAATATAAGCACTTTATTACCATCATGCTATGTCAACCACAGTCTATACTGTATATAGCGCTCCCTTATAATTGAGTACTATAATAAAAACTAAGACAGACGAAGTTCCCACCAGCGTAAGAAGGACTCCTCACAACAACAGGGGGATGCGCGCTCGCGCCCTTGCTGTACTCAAAGGGTGAAAGGGTACCACGCAGTAATCGCCAATACCATGTCAGTGAAATCTAGAAAGGGTAAGCAATTCTGAGGCTTCTCGATCACTGGCATACCAAGTTGAGAATCCTCAGGATTACCCTCCCATTCAAGGAGATAGACGGCATACCGAAAGTCTACTTTTCTGAGGCGTTAGAACCTATTGAGGGATCCTTGTTAGCTGTGGCATACCATCAGCTAACATAGACATCTTTAATAGGCTGCACTTTGAATAGTAAAAGGTTGAAGTATCCAGGCATACCTACACTTCAACGTTTTATTATTTGAAATGCAAGTACTGCATCCTAGTAGAGGATCTTTGTTACTAGTGGCATACCATTAGTTAACATAGACACCTTTCTAAGGTTCTGCTTTAATAGTAGAAAGTTAAAGGATCCAGGCCGCATACCTACCCCTTAACCCGGGAACTGCGGGAAGACTCTTAACCTGACAAGCGCTAAATAGACCTAGGGGCTAGGGTAGTTATTTGTGCATTTCTAGCCTTGGATTCTGACAGAATTCGTTATATTTACAATATAGAGCATTATTTGTTTTCGGTATGCGTTTATTTTACATATATGATGTATATATGAACCTTCAAGAGTGCTAAAATAAGTGGGAAAAGCATTTGGGTAGTGAAAAACGAAGATATTGGCCACCCGGTCATAATCTCAGGCGAGAGAGAGCCACAGGCAACCCTCCTCTCTCGCTGTCTGTGAGGTAACTGAGACGAGCGGGGCGGTGTGGGCCGGTGTCTGGGTGTTGCATAACGATCTTTTCTGCAACCCACTTGTGCTACATTATCGCGGGAGAGAAAAATAACCGATAAATGATGATAATAAGAGGAAAAATAGGTGATAATTGAGGAGGGGAGGGAGGGGGGAATAAGGTGGGGAAGGAGGGGAGGGGGGTGGGTGAGATTTACATGGATGAGTACTGGAGGGGAATTATCTCAGCTAGAGACAAATTCCTTTGTTTTGATAGGCCCTTTTTTTTTATGGAAGGCTTTTTTTATGGTCTTGCTTCCGTGAGGCCTATCGCGTTCCCTATAGGAAGCCTTCCGTGAGGCCTATCGCGCTTGCCGGGTTAAGAGTTCCCCCGGCGGACTGTGGGAAGACTCTTAAGAGTAAGGGAAAAAAAAAATCTATTTAAAACACCCAATTTTTTTTTTTTTTTTGTATTGCCCCTGGGCCATGCCAAATATCACTCCTCCACCTCCCCTCCTTCCCCACTTTCCTCCCCTCCTTCAGTTATCACCTATTTTCCCTGTTATTCCCTTATTCTGTGGTGTATTTTCGTGCTAACATTAGCGAGTTGCAAGCAGGGCATTGTCATCACTGTTAGCAAGCGAGTGCAAGAGAGAGAGAGAGAGTATCGATCGACAGTCTCTCTCCAGACGTGAGGAAAAGTGGTGGGAAAGGAGGTTGCCTCAGCCATACATTATGTAACTCCCGGCCTGTATCGCCGATTTTGACCATCCAAACGCTGTTTCCACTTGTTTTATTGTTGTAACAGGTTAATACCTTTATAATCAACCTATAATAGGCGCATATGGATAAGTATTAATGCTATTTATGGTAAAATAACGATGTTAGTGATGGGAACAGCTCAAATACGTCAGCATAGGAGTGTGGTGTCTCATACCCCCCATGCACACTTCAGAGGTTAACACTCTTCTATTAAAACTGCACTCTGAGTCCTCGCAAGGGATCTTGGCATACCAAGGTCACTTGTATGGGAAAGGGCTTTGCGAGATACCTTCACAGGCACTCTGCATATAAAGTCCTAGGCGCATTTCGTCTGTTGGCATACCACCAGACAAGTGCAACTAAAAGGTTTAAACACTGCCCCCCTACCTCTTCACGAGAGATCTTGGCATACCACGGTCACTTGTGAAAGTAAGGGCTTTGCGAGATACCTTCACGGGCACTCTGCATACAAAGTCCTAGGTGCAGTTCGTCTGTGGCATACCATTAGACTCTGCAACTAGAAGGTTTAAACACCGACCTCTGCCTTTGTACAAGAGATCTTGGCATACCACGGTCACTTGTATAAGTAAGGGCTTTGCGAGATACCTTCACAGGCACTCTGCATTTAAAATTCCTAGGTGCATTTTGTCTGTGGCATACCATTAGACTTTGCAACTAAAAGATTTAAACACCGCCCCGGATCCCTTGAACCTCTTAAAACGGTCAGAGGCAGTCGAGAAAGACAAATACCCCGTCTTCTCACGTTAATCCGATATAGTGCTACTTCGTCATAACTGAGGCACTATATTTAAGACCCTAATCCAAGAATATCTGAACGGGATTTCATCACCGGTTGATGTAACGGTCAGGATAGTCGAGTATCCCTAAGCTATAGGCTATATATACTCGCGTTAGTCCGATGCGGTGCCCAACTATTTAATTATAGTTATGGAGCCACATTTAAGACCTCAAACCCATCAACCCATCTGTAACTTACTTCACACGACAGGCCCACCTAGACGGCCGACGGAGACCCAGAAAACTACAAGCTGTTAGTGAATTCCCAGTGCAAATCGGAATCAATATTGAAAAATTGTACTTAGTCAATGCCAGTGACGAGGCTAAATCATTCAGAGTCTATAAGTATCAACTCTGTTAAAATTACACCAGTGCGCAGGTGTCTAGAGGAATAGTTAGAGTCCCCAAGATATCAACTCATAATTATTCAAAGTGTTTAAGAGTTAGAGTCGACTCTACCCTAAATTGTACAAGTGCTAAAAATAGTTGTTAGAGTCCACAAGATATCGACTCTGTCATAATTACTCGAAGTGTTTAAGAAATAGAGTCCACACATTGACTACTAAAATTGTACAAGTGATATATAACTAGCGTCCACCAATCCGGACTCCACTTTCAAGAATCACACCAGTGCACAAGGCGAAACATAAGAACAGAGTATTAGTACATATAACTCTGAAAATTGTCCTCGTCATATATAAATTAATTATAAATACCATACCTAGATATAACGTTACTATTTTAGGTATTCGACTACCTCTCAATACATTTTCCTTAACGCTATGCAAATCAGTTACTGTATAACGGATTATCACTAAACTAACTTATTATACCTGAGCTCCATCTAGATCCTCGATCGTGCTGGAATAATAGTGATTCTAATTGTACTAAGATATTGTGTCCTGTTAATATATTCTTTCTCATATATACGTTCGTAGAGATTAAGTGAAATAAACTTTTCTATAAACTATATTTCGGTGTTATATATATCCTCTGTTGTCTTCTTTGCATGTATTGTAAGCAACTCGGAAGTCCCAGTCTTGAAAGAACTCACCTCAACCGATAGCTAAACCTGAATAAAATCAGGGCATAACACATACATATACATAAAATGTTAAGACTGATTGCTCCACACATACGTGCAGTTTCAGTCTCTTGTCCTAATGGCGGCGTTCCAGGCAACCCTGTTAAAGGCTGCTTCACTTGTCAAGTTTTTAAATTTGAGATCGGCACGTATAGTCCGATCCCAGGTCTCCCTCGGTCCACCCCTTGATGCAGATCCCTCCACAATCACAGACCTGCATCTTTTCACCCAATTTTCACTCTTTCCACACACTGCACATGGGTATGCACCGCTCTTTTCCATATTGCCCCGTCTCAATCTACACTGCATAACCTTGGTTTTGTTAATATTGACTCTTAAACCCTTGCTCGCCATGCCCTCTCTCCATCTTCTGAATTTGGCCTCAGCATCTTGCACATTGTCAGCTGTTAGGACTAAATCGTCTGCATAAAACAGTTCCCACGGGAGTCCGGATAAAAAATCTCTAGATAGTGCCTCCATGTAAAGTCAGTGAAAATAGGTTAGCCTAAATAGTAATCGGATGCGGAAATACCCTGAGCCGACCAGGTCAAGTGGGATATCTCTATTGGACTAACTGGTAAGGTGTCTGCCTCACAACCCAAGGGTCGAGGGTTCAAGTTCCCACCAGGGCTTGATATTTTCAGGAGGCTATTCCCACATCTAACGAAGTTTAGGTGTGCTGGTAAAATTGTTCAGATGGTTGAGAGTAAGATCGGAGCTCCATAAATCCTCTTTCGGGTATGGTGTAAAAACCGATTCCTACAGGACAAGAAATGGGGATAGGAGAGAACAGGGAGTGTATGTGAGACACGCTTGGGTTGGGTTGTGGAGTTGCCAGCCGCCCAAGCGAGTTGCCAACTGGGCCATTAGTGTGTCTGTGTAGCACACGGTGCCTTGTATGTGCACCGCTCAGTGAAGTTGACTCACCATTCCCGTTCATCTCTCTGACGGACTCTCGGTCGATTCGGCTCAGGCTTGTTCCTCTCTGTTCGGAGCCTTCGCTTCCCGGACGGTGAAGTAGTGTAAAGTCAGTGAAAATAGGTTAGCCTAAATAGTAATCGGATGCGGAAATACCCTGAGCCGACCAGGCCAAGTGGGATATCTCTATTGGTCTAACTGGTAAGGTGTCTGCCTCACAACCCAAGGGTCGAGGGCTCAAGCCCCCACCAGGGCTTGATATTTTCAGGAGGCTATTCCCGCATCTAACGAAGTTTAGGTGTGCTGGTAAAATTGTTCAGATGGTTGAGAGTAAGATCGGAGCTCCATAAATCCTCTTTCGGGTATGGTGTAAAAACCGATTCCTACATCCAGCACCATAATAAAGAGGGGCTTAACACTGAACCCTGATGAACTCCAACACAGACTGTGAACTCCTCACTCAGTACACCTTTCACCCTCACCACAGTTCGCGAATCCTCATACATCTTCATTATCACACGCACCAGCCACTCTTCCACACCAAGTTTCATTATAGCCCACTGCACAACTGTCACAACATCTCTAGGCACCCTGTCAAAGGCCTTCTCCAGGTCTACAAACACAAAGTTAAGATCCCTGCCTTTTAGTAAGTATCTTTCCTGTATCTGCCTGACTATGAAGATAGCATCAGTTGTACCACGTCCTGGCACAAAACCAAACTGCATATCATCAATGGAGATGCTTTGCCTGATCAAACCCTCAAAGACTCTCTCACAGACCTTCATGATTTGGTCAAGCATTTTCAGGCCCCTATAATTACCTCTATCTAGTGCATCCCCTTTTCCTTTGTATATATTTACTATTACACTTTTGTGCCCATCCTCGGGGATTTTCTCATCTTTAATAATGGTGTTTATCATCTCGGTGACTAAGCTAACACCAGTCTCCCCTGAGGCTTTTATCATCTCAGCGATAATGTCAGAGCACCCTGGAGCTTTACCGTCCTTCATTTTATTGATTGCGTCGCTCACTACCTACAGCTGGTGCTATCAAAGAAGGAGGTCCAGATATTTTTTTTTCGATACTAATCTGTTCCTTATCCCATTCAAACTCTACATTTAGCAATCGTGCATAGTGTGCCTTCCATGCTTCTCGGATTTCATCTTCTGCATACACAATCTTCCCATTATCGTTTCTAACACACTGTTCACCTATAATATCCCTACTGTCATTTTTATCTCGCCTAGCTAGGTTGAATATCCCATTGGGATTGTCAGTGTTACACACTTGTTCGAGGACCAGGTCCTTAATGCTTTTTTTAGCATTGTAAATAACTCTTCTGGAAGTTTGTTTAGCTGCCTGGTATTCCTCCTTACTGCCTCCCTTCTTCCATGCTTTGAAACATCTCCTTTTCTCTTTCACAGCATGTTCGACCTCATTGTTCCACCACCAGGAGGTCTTATTCCTGGGGTGACCTTTTGTTTTTCCACAGACTTTGTCAGTGGCAGTGAGAAGGCTATGCTTAGAGAAATTACATTGACTATTTACATCGCTAGGCCTAGCTTCCTTATTTCTATGCATTTCCCCCAGTTCACTATGAAACCACAGGGATCTGCCTTGCTTAGGCCAATCGGCTTTCTGCAGACTCCCATTTTCTTATGTTCTTATGTTCTTATGAAACCTATCCCTAACTTCCTTGTTCTTCAGCAGCCACACTCTCCTTTTGGGCATGTATACCTTCTTGCGCTCAGGATCTCTGTATAAGCTCATGTCGCACACAAGTAGCTTATGCTGGGGGATAAATTCTTCGCTCGGGGTGACCTTTACATCCCGAACCAGTTTCCCGTCTTTCCTGTTAACCAAGAAGTAATCTATCTGGTCACTGGAGACCCCAGAGTTATATGTGACCAAATGGCTGTCTTTTCTTGAACTTCGTGTTACACACAACCATGTTGAGTGCAATGCAGGACTCCAGTATATATTCGCCTTCCAGATTCCTCCTTCCGTAACCATTTCCTCCATGTACTACCTCGTATCCATCTACAGATGCTCCCACGTGACCATTCAGGTCCCCTCCCAGGATTGTTATTTCATTCTCCGAGAGGCCTGAAATTAAACTGACGGTGTCATTCCAGAGGTCCTCTTTTATCTCTTTCTGTATGCCAGCCTGTGGGGCATATGCAGATATCATATTCAGAATTCTTTCACCAACTTTCAACTTCAAAACAATCAGCCTTTCACTAACTCTCGTACTCTGAAGCACACTTTCCGCCCACTCTTCAGCCACCAGAACACCCACTCCTCCTTTCGCTTTATCAGTCTCAACCCCCTTCCAGTAGATCCTATATATTTTCTTTCTTCCAACAATCCACTGTACCCCATACCCTTTCCAGAGTGTTTCCTGGGCACAGCAGACATCCACTCGTCTCCTCTCACACATCTCAGTCACTTCATTTGCACACAGATTCAAACTACTGTACCAACATTCACACTAGCAAGTCTGAAACTGTGGGGGGCATTTGTCCATATCCTGTGCGGTTTTGGATCATCGGACTTACGTTGTTTCTCTTTAGGTTTACTCATAATTGGTGATTAGGCTGGCAAATGGGCATCCCCCCCCCCCCAAAAAAAAAACTCCAGCTCCAGTCTACCCCGAGGACAACTTAGATCCATGTCATATACTAGGGCGACGATTACTGGATGGTGGAAGCTGAGAGGAGGCGGTATTGGTCGCAGAAGTGCCAGGAGAGGTTGACACAGGATGCATGGATGGATCAAAAAGTTAGGGTCTCTAATAATGTATCGAACCTATTGGAAAGAGGAGCAATAGGAGGTGATACACTATGGGCAGTTTCACAGACAGGAGAGGAAGTGGGAAGTCTAGTCCTAGTAGATTCCTTAGTGGTCGTGGTCGCGGTTGGAGACAATGTATGAGCACGTGCCCAACCACTGTATGCAGGGTCTCGTGCAGGGTCTTTATGACTCTCAGTTCGTGTTTAGCTTCTAAGGCTGACATCCCCGAACGATCCATGAGAAGTTTCGGTTCGACATTGTAAGTGTAGTACAGTCGACGCTCGATTTAACGGACTAATAGGGGGGAGACCGAGTCCATAGCTGGAAAATTGCCTTCGGATTTCGCTTTTTTTTTTTTTTTGTGATTGAGGGACACATTGTGCTGTACTGTCCCTGAAAACATAATAAAGGTCGTATTTGTCATTGATATGATAAATTTCACATGGGGAAAAAAAAAAAAAAAAAAAAAAAAGGAAGGATATCCCCACCGCTGTAGGCCTACTCCCTCCCCTCCCCGTCCCGGCCTCAACCCCAACCCCATTACTGTGATAATGTTGATAAGCCTTGTGCTACACCCTATTGATAATGCAAAACTATTGAACACACTTAAAAGTGTATGTTATTTGGTCTCTATATAATCTGTGAATCATTTCCGATATGATAGAATTAAAGAAAACAAATTCCACCAACTCATAATCAGCAAAAACGACACAAATGTCAATTAACCCGGGAACTGCGGGAAGACTCTTAAGAGTTCCCCCGGCGGACTGCGGGAAGACTCTTAAGAGTCAGAGAAAAAAAAATCAACTTTAACCCTCCAGCCCCGGCTACGCATTACATAAATATTCCCCGAAACCCGGGTGTTTTGGCCGAAAAACGTCTAGGCTAGGCTACCGTATCTTTGTTATTCTGACTGCTTCCGCATTCCCGCGCATCCCCAAGCGTAGCTGTGTTATTTACCTGTAGAATGGCATTAAGTAGAGCTCTCTAAGTCAACTGGTTCAGTTGTGATCATGATTTCATTGGAGATAACTTTATGGCAACAACAGCCACTTTACACTACTTTTCGATACTTAACAACAACATACAGGCACACACGAACAAGCGACGCTCTCCTTCTTGTGGCCGGAGATGCGGGGTGTCGGTCCAGCCGGCTGTTGTTTACATACGTCGGACCGACGCCTCGCACACCAAGCTCACAGGCTTTCAACCACTGGGAATTAAAGAGCCCTTCCGGGCAGCTGTGGTATACTTTTTTATGGGCGTTCAAGAGCCCTTCCGGGAACAGAGGGTTTAATCATCGAAAAAAAAAAAAAAAAAAATTTTGCCCCTGGGCCATGCAAATTATCACTCCTCTACCTCCCCTCCTTCCCCACTTTCCTCCCCTCCTTCAGTTATCACCTATTTTCCCTGTTATTCCCTTATTCTGAGGTATATTTTCGTGCTAACATTAGCGAGTTGCAAGCAGGGCATTGTCATAACTGTTAGCAAGCGAGTGCAAGAGAGAGAGAGAGAGTATCGATCGACAGTGTCTCTCCAGTCTTGGTGGAAATTGGCAGGAAAGGAGGTTGCCTCACCCATACATTATGTAACTCCCACCCTGTATCGCCGATTTTGACCATCCAAACGCTGTTTTCACTTGTTTTATTGTTGTAACAGGTTAATACCTTTATAATCAACCTATAATAGGCGCATATGGATAAGTATTAATGCTATTTATGGTAAAATTAATATTTTAGTGATGGAAACAGCTCAAATACATGCGCACAGGCAGAGGTGTCTAATTACCCCCATGCGCACTTCAGAGGTTAAAAACATGTTATAATATTTCCCATCATTTTGTGTATACCGTGAGAAAAAAAAAAAAAAAAATCTATCAAACGTAAATCTCCCGTCTCGGAAGCTCGGCGCCTAGATGGAGGGGAGGTGTCGGGAATAGGGTAATGATCCCGACAGTTTTAGGTCCATTAGGACATTTGAATTTGGCGGTATCGTATCGCTTGTACGATTTCGGCTGGTTCTTTGTGTATTGTAATTTATTCGTAAGTATAGGTTAAATATTAACTGTAATGTATAAATATCTACATCAGCTCTAGATGTATCATGAAACCAAGTTATGGGTTATAATTATTATGAGCCGGCAGCCATATGTAATTTCGCGAAGCGATCGGACGCCGGCCCTTTAGTCTCTCAATCAACACCATACAACCAACATCTCCCCCCCCCCCCCCCCGGCTCTGACTCAACCCACAGTTCACCATGTGCTACAAATATTATTATATAACAACAGTCCTACATCACCAGTCCTCTAAGCTAAGTTCATTGTATCATATTGTATTATGTGAACATTCCTACATGTCATGCAATTGAATTAGCCGTGTGTGGGGGACTGGATTACACCCATCGACTACGTCGTTGGTAATTATATTATAACTATTTGTTGGGTTATTTCATGTACCAGTGATATGTAATTTAACCTCTTTATCTAAATTCCCGACAAATAATGGTCCTTCGTGCTCTAAGGCTTCCTTACCGTAGTACCGTTTTGATTACTTCCTTGACGCTTGTGGGCTTACAACTGGCTGCCGCCTCGCGCGTTGTTGGGCAGACTGCCCTTTCCCTAGTTTAGACCCGGCTTCTTCCCTCGTGTTTTTTTCCGATTAGACACCGTCCCTATCTTTTTTGGAGCTAGTTTCCAGGTTTTTTTGGGCGTGTGTTCCTTGGCCTTTTTATGGTGGGTTAGCTGGGCTGGTGATTGGAGTAGGGGTAATTTCGTCGGGCACCATTTCGCGCTAGTAGGCTAAGCTAGGGTAGGCTAAGCTAGGGTAGGCTAGGCTAAGCTAGGCTAGGCTAAGCTAGGCTAGGCTAAGCAGGCTAGGCCTGCAGGTGTCTGTGGTAGCTGTTCATTTCGCTTTGGTGGTGTGCCTGTGGTGTTCGTTGTGTTTTGTCATGAGACTCATTTAATTACATTTTGCCGGTGGGGAGGGTTCTCATGTGACTCGTTTAATTAAATTTTATAGCCTAGTTGCCTAATTACTGTCATGGGGTTTGGTCTCTGTTGATTCCTAAGCGATTGACAGCTAACAGACCTCATGATTGTGGGATGGGCAGCTGGGCTGGGCTAGGCCTAATACCTAATACTAGCCTAGTCAGTTCTTTTCATATACCCTTCTTTCTCTAGCCCTAGTTTGTTTCTGCTATTTGTCGATTTGCTCCATTAACCTCTGAAGTGCGCATGGGGGTAATTAGACACCTCTGCCTGTGCGCATGAATTTGAGCTGTTTCCATCACTAAAATATTCATTTTACCATAAATAGCATTAATACTTATCCATATGCGCCTATTATAGGTTGATTATAAAGGTATTAACCTGTTACAACAATAAAACAAGTGAAAACAGCGTTTGGATGGTCAAAATCGGCGATACAGGGCGGGAGTTACATAATGTATGGGTGAGGCAACCTCCTTTCCCGCCAATTTCCCCCAAGGCTGGAGAGACACTGTCGATCGATACTCTCTCTCTCTCTCTCTCTCTCTCTTGCACTCGCTTGCTAACAGTGATGACAATGCCCTGCTTGCAACTCGCTAATGTTAGCACGAAAATATACCTCAGAATAAGGGAATAACAGGGAAAATAGGTGATAACTGAAGGAGGGGAGGAAAGTGGGGAAGGAGGGGAGGTAGAGGAGTGATATTTTGCATGGCCCAGGGGCAAAAAAATTTTTTTTTTTTTTTTCGATGTTTAACCCCTCCACCCCGGAAGGGCTCTTGAACGCCCATAACAACCTCGGCCCGCGCAACCCGGAAGGGCTCTTGAACGCCCATTGCTTGCGTGCATGCTTTCGAATGCCGCGCATACATTTTTGGTATCGTGGGACGGTAGGTGGCGCCACCAGGCGTAAACGACGCCACAGCAACAGTATCTACCCCGACGCCATCATGGACAGTACGCCAAATAGTGATTCCGCTGTGTCCGATACCGTGCTTCCTACGACGCCCTTGCTAGTTCGTCGCGCCTTACCCCGACGCCATCGCCTAAATGTGTTATCTCCCGGAGGTATTGAGACGACATTGAGACTATATGAGCGTGCTGATGCCAAGTATATTGTTGATGATATAGTCAGTGACGACTCCAGTAATTATAAGTCGAGTGATTATGGCCATGAGAGTGAGAAAGAAGAGCAATTCCTGGGATTTGCGAGAGAACATGACAGTGATGAGAGTGATGAAGGTGATGTACCAGTTGTTGAGGAAGCTGGTTTACCTAAAGACAGTGAACTTGAGAGAGTGAGTGAGTGGGAGAGTTCAAGGTCACTCACCAAATTTCGCATAAGTGACACGACTCCAAGCCCTTCCCCAGGTAAATCGCCTTTCAAGCTACACTTGTATAAGCAGAAAATACTTGAGAAGGCGGCCGCGGCAGCTAGGGAACAAGCAAAAATACTTGGTGAGGATGAGGCTGTGAGTGAGGGTCAGCGTGGTGACCCTTCTCGTCCGCCATTGTCTCCCTTATCTACCCACGCCACCCAAGATGACCCGGATGCCCTGCATTCTTCCCCACCACCCCCACCATTGCCAAGGGTTGAGGACCCCCCACTTTCGGCCTATTTGCCTCCTAGGTCCCCCGACAGGAGACATACTGCTGCCGAAAAGGGGAAAGGTAGGAAATATACCAAAAAATTAAGAAAAGTAAGAGAGTTTTGTTCGAGGCTCCCGCGGCGTCCACCCCTGCCGGCCCCAGCCATACGTCCCCGCAACTTTCCCCACGGTCCTCCCCACCTCTCCCGCCTTCAACATGTCTTCCTGAAGAAGTCTTTGAGCTCGCATCACCAATACCTGGGCCTAGTGATAGTGAAACATTGCTTTCTGTCACTCGTCGCAGGCCAAGGAGCCCAGGACCTCGGGGGGACACAGCCTCACCTGCCACTCCTTCCCCACCTCGCCCACCCGCACGCCGCCCACGCATCACTGGTTCCCCGCCAGATTATGTGGGGGCCACTGATGATGAAGGGCACCTCTCTGAAGACTCTGGCCATGATTACATAGGTCCACCGTCAGGGCAAGATGACCACTCTGACGATGACTATATGGACATCGACGACCCTCGACCCATCCGCTTGGCCCGGCGTCGTGCTGCCCGTCGTGCTGTCCGCCGCCCTGGCCGACGCCCTGGCCGCCCTAGGGCGCGCGCCTCCCGAGTTGGCCGTGGGCGTGCTGGGCCACCAGCTGGAGCTCCTCGTCAGCGTAGACAAGACCCATTCTACGTTTTTCAGTGGCAAGACGTAGTTGATGGGGATGGATACAACCCTGATGTGCCAGCTTTTGATGAGGTACTGGAGGGTTCAGGCATTACCCCCAATTTTCCTGCAGGCCCCAATGCTCCACCACACAAACTATTTGAGGCCTTCTTTGATGAGGAGGTGGTAGGCTATGTTGTCAAAGAGACAAATAAGCAGCACCAATTCCAGGTCCACTTTTTGGGCAAGGTGACCAAGGGCCACATGAGGCAGTGGACCCCAGTGACTCATAAAGAGTTCATGGTGTTCCTGGCACTCACCATGCTAATGCCTCATGTCAAGAAGCATAGGTTGCCTGACTATTGGATCACCAATGATCTGATATCCACCCCTGCCTTCGGGAAATATATGTCTCGCGACCGGTACCTTGATATCCTCGCAGCGCTCCATCTTGTCACCAACACCGACGTCCACCTCGGTGACAAGCTGTGGAAGATTAGGACGTTGTACGAGATGATGCGAGAACGCTTCACCTCCTACTTCAAGCCCTTCCGCAAGGTCGTCATTGACGAGTCTCTTGTGCTGTTCCGGGGAAAACTCAGCTTCCGGCAGTACATCCCCTCAAAAAGACATCGCTTTGGCATAAAATTCTTTGTGCTGTGCGACTGCCAAACTGGCTATGTCCTGGACTTCCTGGTCTACAGCGGGAAGGAAGGGGACTTGCTTGTGGACCCCCTCATTGGCTTTGGCGGAGCAGTGGTGCAAGCCATGATGGACCGCTACTTTCATAAGAATCACGTCCTCTACACGGACAATTATTACACGTCCCCCACTCTCTCACAGTACCTGCATGAGCGCAAGACGGGGACTGTAGGCACAGTACGAGGGAAAAGGAAGGGCATGCCACCTTTCCCTCCAAAGACCAAAAAAGGTGATGTGTTGAAGAAGAAGTCGGGGCCCATTCTGGCTATCCATTGGCACGACCAGCGGAAGGTCAACCTCCTGACCACCATCCACAAGGGGGAAATGGTGGAGACTGGCAAGGTGGATCGCCGAACCCAGGCCAGGGTGACCAAGCCCGATGCTGTCCTGGACTACAACATCAACATGAGGCTGGTGGACAAGTCCGACATGCAGATAGGCTTCATTGACTGCCTGCGTACCTCGTGCAGATGGTACAAAAAGTTCTTTCTGCATATGGTGGACATGTCAGTTCTGAATGCCTACAATATATACAAGCTTCGGAATGTGAACACACCCATGAAGTTCAATAGCCTGCGGAGGTTCCAAAAGCAGGTGTTGACGGAGCTCCTGGAGAAGTATGCTACGCCACAGAGGGCAGTGGCACATCCTGGGCCCGCCGTTATTGACCGCTTGCAGTGTGCTCAATACTTGATTAGGCACAGGCTTGGTTCCCTGCCTCAGAATGAATCAGGAAGAACGCAGCAGAAGCGGTGCCATGTCTGCTACAACAGCAGGGTGAGGCCGAGGCCAGGTAAAAAGTCAACCATGGAGTGTGTGGAGTGCAAGGTGGCACTCTGTGCTTTAGAGTGCTTCTTTGATTACCACTCCAAGCTGGAGTTCTAATAATCATACTGAAATTGCCAAATAAAATGACAATATGTACACTATAATTATATATAGGCAAAAAGTGGAAGAAAACCAATTTATTGCAATACAAAAGTCATGTATTATGAGAAAATTGATACAAATACAATTACACCATAATAATATGTGAAAGTGACACATATGTATATACCAAGTGACATTCATATGATTAGAACCTATAGAAATATATAAATCAGTGAAAAAAGACACAATAAATTGTATATAAAACGTTTACAAATCATATAACTAAGTGAAAGTGACACAAGACCTAATATTTGATGGCCAAAGTATAATAAACACCTGTGATAACGAATAATCAGTGCCTAATACAACAATAACCTACCTCAATTACTAATAAAATGTACGGTATCGAGTGAAAATGAGCATTATCAGTGAGTGACACTCTCTAAAGCATATTTGTCAAAGTGAAAGTGACACAAGACCTAATATTTGATGGCCAAAGTATAATAAACACCTGTGATAACGAATAATCAGTGCCTAATACAACAATAACCTAACTCAATTACTAATAAAATGTACGGTATCGAGTGAAAATGAGCATTATCAGTGACAGTGACACTCTCTAAAGCATATTTGTCAAAGTGAAAGTGACACAAGACCTAATATTTGATGGCCAAAGTATAATAAACACCTGTGATAACGAATAATCAGTGCCTAATACAACAATAACGTACCTCAATTACTAATAAAATGTACGGTATCGAGTGAAAATTAGCAATATCAGTGACAGTGATACCCTAATAAACATATTTTATATAATTGGCCTCAAAATAACTAGAAAAATATCAAATAAACATCACATTCTCAATATCAAACACTAAAATCGTCTAAGGGAGATAAATACTTTGGCGCGACGAGCGGCTAGGTGCGTCGTAGCCATGGCCGGGGCGACGCGTCCGAACGCGGGAAGAATTTGCCGCCGAAAAGCACTCGTCTTCCCGCGCTCACCATTATGCAACCAGAGGGGCTAGAGACCTCTACTCAACGCCATTCGACAGAGGAAGGTTTGTGGAACATTATTCTTTTTTATTCACAACATTACATGCCATATTCATTGACTTACAGAGTAGTTAACATAGCCCAAAGATCGTCAAAACACCCGGTACCGCAGCATAGTCGCAAGCTATAGCCCCCGGGGCTGGAGGGTTAAAGCTGATTTTTTTTTCTCTGACTCTTAAGAGTCTTCCCGCAGTCTGCCGGGGGAACTCTTAACCTAACAATTGCGCATGGGGGTAATTGGAAACGTCCCCCTGTGCTGACGTATTTGAGGTGTTTCCGTCACTAAAATATTCATTGTGCCATTAATAGCATTAATACTTATCCATATGCGCCTATTATGGGTTGATTATAAAGGTATTAACCTGAAACAACAATAAAACGAGTGAAAACAGTGTTTGGATGGTCAAAATCGGAGATATAGCCCGCGAGTTGTATAATGTATGGATGAGGCAAGCTGCTTTCCCGCCAATTTCCCCCAAGGCCACTGAGACACAGTCGATCGATACTCTCTCTCTCTCTTGCACTCGCTTGCCATCAGTGATGACAACACCCTGCTTGCAACTCGCTAATGTTAGCACGAAAATATACCTCAGAATAAGGGAATAACAGGGAAAATAGGTGATAACTGAAGGAGAGGAGGAAAGTGGGGAAGGAGGGGAGGTAGAGGACTGAGATTTTGCATGGCCCAGGGGCCAATTTTTTTTTTTTTTTTTTTTTTTTCGATGTCAAAAGTTGATTTTTTTTTCACTCACTCTTAAGAGTCTCCCCGCAGTCCGCCGGGGGAACTCTTAAGAGTCTCCCCGCAGTTCCCGGGTTAAGAGTCTTCCCGCAGTTCCCGGGTTAATTCATCCTACTGCAGCTAGTAGCCTAATGACCGTTTCCAAATTGGGAGTGGCAATGCTATTGCCACATTTTTTAATTTAAATTAATTTGTGTAATAGTTGCTTTATAGTTTAGAGAGTTAATGGCCTAATAGACTTAACGATGACAGATTTAAAGAAACTTAAGATTCTTAAGGGAGGGATGAAGGGAAGTTTAAATAGGTGTTTAAGAGATCTTGATGAATTTTTATTAAGTGCCACGGCTGATCAAATTAAGGGTAAATTTGCTACTGTAACTAAATCGCTAGCCACTTACGATAATTACGCTCAGCAGGTATATGGTTTATTGACAATTACTGACGATGTGGAAGAAGAAATGTCGGCAGATCTTGAGTACTTTGAGGATGTTAATACAGCCTTAGCCAGACTATCTTCCACCCAAGAATCAACCCCTGTTAAGGATACCGGTACACCCAAGGCGACTGGTTTTAACCTGCCGAAGCTTACTTTGCCTACCTTTTCCGGGGATTCGGCTACCTGGACTGGATTTTGGGATATCTTTGAGTGTTCCGTCCATCATAATAAAACACTCACATCCATCCAAAGGTTCACATATCTCTGTGGTCAATTGAAAGGGGAGGCATTGAAGTTGGTCGATGGGTACAAGCTAGAAGCTACCAGCTACGAGTCTGCAGTGGAGTTGCTGAAGAGAACTTACGGGAGAGTGGAAGTCATCAAGACCGCGTTAATTACCAAATTCTTCACGCTAGATCCTCCATCCTATGATGTGGCGGACCTAAAGGAGTACTATGCCTCCTTTGAGAGCCTCCTCCGATCTATGGAGACAATGGCCATCACCAAGGAGGAGATATTTAGTGTAAGCATCTTGAACAAGATACCCTCTGCCCTAAAGGAAATCGTAAGACGACAACTAAGCGACTCTCCACTAAACTTGGAAGCGTTGGTGAAGGTGTACCAGACTTAAGTCTTCAATATGGAGAGTACTGGACACTACCGACTAGTGGAGATGTCGCCATCTACTGCAGCTTTCCCGGTACAAATTTCTCCTAAACAGAAAAGGCCAATATCATTAGGTTGCAAGTTGTGCAGTGTCCACGGTCATCTGTGGTACCAGTGTCCTAAGTATCCTAAGGCTACACAGAAGATTGGCAAGGCTAAATCGCTTAAGTTATGTACCAGTTGTCTGGCGAGAGACCACTTCAACAGTAATTGCACCAATTCCTACATCAAACCTTGTAAGTATTGCAAGGGGAAACATTGGTTTTCCCTTTGCACCCAGTCTGATCGGCACGACGGCAAAGAAAAGGGGAGAACCCCCAAAGAGTCACATGAGAAAGGTAAGAGCGAGGGTGATAAGGTATCTGCCATGTCCATTGCTTCTCGAGAATGTCAATTGCTTCCTACTATGATGCTGCCAGTAGTGGGGAGTAATAATAATACTATAATGACGCGCACCTTACTTGACCAGTGCTCACAGAGGTCATTCGTTCTACGGTCATCATTACCCCAGCTCAAGTGTACCAGCAAGGGTCAAGAGAATTTGCGTCTCCATGGTTTCACTGGTGAAGTAGATTCCAGTGACTATGATATAGTGGAGATTTCCTATGTTTATAGAAGAAAGGTATGTCCCATCAAGGCTGTTGTGGTTGACACACTACCCAGTTTCTATATAGCATTAGAGATTCAACCACATTTGAAATATCTCAGAAGCAAGGGATATAAACTGGCTGATGATCAACTCTCTGCTAACAATGGTATTATGCTACTGGTCGGAGCTGATTATTACTACGACCTGGTTCACCCTGGATATCGGCGGGTAGATAAGCTTATAATGCTCCCCACGATCCAAGGGTATGCCATTTCTGGATCCTATGCCACTTCCTCTCAAGACACACAGGTGGAGGTGGTTACAGTCCTCAAGGTAGCAGTAAGCCCCATAGATAAATATATTAGGCCAAATGTGCCTGATAATACATGTACTGATATAGATAAGCTATGGGACTTGGACAATATAGGAATTGACCCACATGAACTTGATCGGGAGTCCAAGCTAGCGTTAAGCTCGTATGAAGAGACTGTAACGTATGACTCTGGCAGGGGTCAGTATGTGGTAAGGCTCCCTTGGAATGATAACAAGAGTAAATTACCTACTAATTTCCATCTAGCACTTGGTAGGTTACGTGGCCTTCAGAAGCAGTTTGTCAAGGATCCAAATTATTGCGAGACTTATGCGGCAGTTTTAGCCGAGCAGGTACAACGTGGATTTGTGGAGAGAGTAGATCTCAGTGAGTATGGGGATAACATCCATTACCTTGCTCACCATGGGATTAAAAAGGACAGTTCCACCACTCCTGTTCGTATTGTGTATGACTGCTCTGCTAAATCCAGTGATCGCTCCTATAGCCTGAATGATTGTCTGTACACGGGTCCGTCCCTGGTCTCTGATCTCGCGCAAATTATGTTGCGCTTCAGATGTCATAAGTTTGCATGGGTCGCCGATATTGAGAAGGCCTTCCTGATGCTTCAACTCCATCGTGAAGACAGAGACTCGACAAGATTTTTATGGCCACGGGACCCAATGGATCTAGATTCAGAGTATCTGGTTTACAGATTCAGGGTCGTCTTATTCGGGGCGACCTGTTCCCAGTTCCTTCTAAACGCTACTATCTTGCGACATCTTGAGGAGGCTGGACTAGATCCTGACTTCAAGAATGAGATCAAGCAGGGGATCTATGTGGACAATCTTCAAGGCACTGGAGACAATGAAGATTTATTGCTAGAGAGATGCTGGGAGATCCACGATATATTTGCCAAGGTTCATTTATACTTAAGAGAATGGGCCACTAATAGTGATCTTTTGAAAGGTCAATTTGCTTATGGCGGTGTAGCTACTGAGAATAGTGTCACGGACCTATAGGCTCTGACTGTACGGGTTCACTTCCACCCTTCAAACGCATCAACCAGTCTGAGATCGGGGTCGGGGCTTCAAGCAACCAAACCAACAGAGGCCCGAAACTTCGCATCCCAATATCCTTCTTACTTCTATCCCTCTCATTTTGATCGAGCAGAGTTTCGAAGTCTCACTCAATAAATATGTAATTCAAATTAAAGTTCAATGCTATCTCTGCTCATGAACACCAGGGGGTGGAAGTTTCTTTTCTGGTCACATTAAAACTACCGTAGTCAATGACGGGGCGGGAATAATGAGTGGGGTCAGTGTTATCTTAGACTTTCTCGGTGCAACGTTCTCGGGAATATCGCTTCCAGAAAGCGTTGTTTTAAAACTCCAGGAACTACCCCCCTTCGGTTTGACTACGGGAGATATCGTGACTATAACTTATATTTTTATTTTTATTTTATTTTTTGTTTTCATTTTGTATAAATTAAATATTTTGCATTAATATTAATTACCATTGTATTTGTTTTATTTTGTTTTATAAATTTAAATTATAATTATATAATACATAATGGTTTTGTTATATTACTTAAATTTGATTTTATTATATTAACAAAAATTGTGTATTCTTTTCTTATCCATATATATTTATACCCTAATGATTAAATGAAGTGAGGAAGATTAACCCTATATAATATCCAGAAGACTACTTTGAAATCTGATTAAAATACGAGAACCACTCTTAAATTCAAATATCATCTTAGTAATAAATATTAAAATACGAGAACTACTCTTAAAGAGATTTTACCTTAATACAAGTACTAAATTAATAAAAGTACTTATCCATACTGAACACCCTTAAACTAAAGTTCAGTCTTTGTGTTCAACCTAAAGGTCACCCTCTAGACTCCTTCGGGGCCAAATCTTTAACTAAGCTAGTTCCACTAGTCTCTCCAAACTTTGGGTTGTAATATATTGGGGGCCTGTCCGGGATCTTTTCTGATTAATCTCTGCACTTCATTATATGAATTGGGGTTTCTAATGTTCATAGTAATTCATAAATTTAATTATTTATCTTTACGTCACGATATCTTTAGCCTTAACTATTATATTACTCCTGATGCTTAAATACATTCCTTTCCCTTTAGTCGGTTTGTGCATTTTAGAGGTAATAGCTCAGGTTGGTCATAAGTTGGGGAAGTTCTGTGGTTTACGAGATAGTCAGGATCACTCGTCATCTCAAATCCTCATATTCATCCATGTTCATTAACACTAGGCAGACGGTGGTGGACATTGTGTATCAATCTCTTAATCTTTCATGTGACGAAATTAGCGTTTTCGCACATCGGTCACCTATCTGAGTCACCCCTCTTTAAGTAGAATCTCTTCAGAATAGGAATGACCAGTTAACTCGTCTTTTATAGCAAATCAAAACTATAGGAGACCATCCACGATCACCTAACATATATCTGTAACTAGAAGTAGGATCTCCTAACGCACATAAATCTCATGCCTTCTTCCTTTAGTTTCGATATCAAGGGATCGTGTCTCACGAGGTTCACTAATGGTCAGGTTCTTGTCTGTTTTCCTTACTTATCAACCCTCCTGTTGTTGTCGACCATAGTTCGCTCAACAGGTGGGAGTTACTCACACTAATCATATTGATTTGGGATATTAGTGTCAACCTGACTATTAGGTAACCCGTCTCTACTAGGAATATCCCTAGTCCATATAGTATGCACTTGTTAATAGTTATCCAGGGTTAGTAATCTACCATTACCGGTAACTATAAAGCGAGTCCATATTAGTCAATATTGCCGTTCATTCCAGTCTTTATTATACAGTATGTGAAGCTATAGTAACTCCATCCTCTATACATTAGCTGTCAGTCTAGTATAAATTGAGCGGTAATCTTCTCTACCTCATCTAGTCCTAATTAAAATCAAAATGGCAAAGTTTAATGCTAAACAATTTTGTCAAGAGCCCTCTATAGACAAACTTAAAGGTCAGGTGATCTCTAAGGATGATTGTAAGTTTATAGCTTATTCCTTTGACATAAGCTATGAGAGTTCACACACTAAGGAAATCCTGAAAAACACAGTCATAGAAGAACTGACAAATAGAGAAATCTTACCTGCTGAAGCTGTAGATTCACTTACTCCCATGAGTAGTTCAATGATAATGGCTGATAATGATGAAGATTCCCAGAGTACCATACAGGAAAACTCCCAGGGGAAACACACTCCATCTCCTGAGCCGTGGTCAGAAGACAGACTAGATTTTGAAAGGGAGAAGTTTCGGCAGCAGCTTCTGCACGAGGTTCAGGAGAAAGAGAAGCAGCTTCTGCACGAGGTTCAGGAGAAAGAGAAAGATCGGCAACTAGAACTCTTGAAACTTGAGACACAACAACGGGAGAAAGAGAAAGACCGAGAACTAGAAATTGCTAAAATTCAAAACTTGGAAGAAACAAAACGCCTCAAAGAAGAGAAATTACAGTTGCAGAAGACCGAAAAGGAAGCCCAGAAGCCAAGATTCCAACTATCTAAAAACATCTCCCTAGTACCACCCTTTGACGAGAGTGACCCAGAGAAGTCTTTCTCCACGTTTGAGAAAACTGCTGACCACCTTAAATGGCCAAAAGAGGAATGGCCATGGCTTCTCCAACCCAAACTCTTAGGAAGAGCTCAGAAAACTTTCAATCACCTGGAGGACGTTAATGACTATGAATTTGTAAAGAGCGCTATATTAGATGCTTATGCTATCACCGCTGATCATTACCGTAGAACTTTTCGGAACTACATCAAGCCAGAAAAACATACATTTTTGGAGTTTGCCATGGATAAACTACGGATGTTTAAAAAATGGTTAGCTGCTAAAAAAGTCACCACCTTCACAGAGTTAGTTAACCTTGTTGTTCTAGAGGAGTGGAAGCGTAGGTTACCGCCCAGTATGCTAGTATATATAGAGGAGAAGGGAGTGAATGACCTTACCAAGGCTGCTCAATTAGCTGACAGCTATGCTTTAATCCATAGGGTTGTACCAAGCTATGATAGGACAAAAACCCCAAATGTGAGATTCTCCTCAAGCTATAACCCTGTGTCTAAAGTCATGTCGCAAACAAATGCTCCCAAAAGCCCATCTCAAAGTCAAGGAAAGTCTGAAGATTTCTGCTCATATTGTAAACAGACAGGGCATAACATCATGCAGTGTACACATCCTAAGTGTAAGACCTCTGCTGCATACAAACTCACACTTGCCACTTCTCAAAGACTTCAAAAACAAACAAAACCTTCTGGGGCACCTATAACATGTATACATACCCAGAATGCCTCTTCTGATCCTTTTTCTGCCTTTAAGGTACCTGGAACTGTCTCTCTTCCAGATGACCCACAGACTTACCCAGTTACCATCTTAAGAGACACTGGATCAGCCCAAAGCTTGTTGTGTAAGACTGCCTTGCCTTCAGTTGAGAACCACTACACTGGGGGAAAAGTTACACTTAAATCTTTAAGCTCTGGTCATACTGCAGACATGGCTGATATACAGATAGGCAGTGACCTGATCCAGGGGTCAGTTAGAGTAGCCGTCTTGGATACAGATCTTCCTATTCCGGGGGTAACTTTCCTTTTAGGAAATGACTTGGCTGGACATGGGATGATTCCTGACATGATAGTGAGAGACAAACCCATGTTATACAGTCCTACTGCAAAGCTAGATCAGGAGAAACCACATATTTTCCCGGTTTGCGCTGTCACCCGTTCACAAACTGCTGCAGTGTCTAATGACTCTCTCTCACCCTCAGGTCAGGATACCTTGTTCACCCAGATCATGTCTAGGGAAAACCTCATACAAGCTCAAGAGGCAGACACTTCACTTGCTAAGCTCAGGCACATTGCTGATGACAAACCCATAAATGGGAAAAACCCTAACATCTACTATCACAAAGGGGTCCTTATGCGTAGTTTTCACCCGCCTGATAGGCCTGACTCCGATACTTGGTCTATAGTACATCAGGTAATCATCCCTACCTCCATCAGATCTGCTGTAATGGGATTAGCTCATGACGGAAACTCTGGTCATTTGGGAAAGAGAAATACATACAGAAAGATCCTAGCTCATTTCTTTTGGCCTAACATGAAAAAAGATGTAACCAAATTTGTAAAGTCTTGTCACACTTGCCAGATAGTAGGAAAGCCAAATGAGACCATCCCTAAAGCTCCACTTGCTCCTATCCCTGTCACTACAGAGCCCTTTGAGAAAATATTAATTGATTGTGTAGGGCCTCTTCCCAAAACTAAGAAAGGGAACCAGTATCTACTTACCGTAATGTGTGCTGCAACTAGGTATCCTGAGGCTTTCCCTTTAAAAGATATCAAGGCTAAGACTATTGTGTCCCATCTGTTGCATCTTTTCACAAAAGTAGGCATTCCTAAAGAAATTCAGAGTGATCAGGGGTCAAATTTTACAAGTAACCTAATGAAAGCAGTACTGATGGAGTTAGAGGTAGATAAGAAGATAGCCACTGCGTACAGACCTCAGACCCAGGGTTGCCTAGAACGCCATCATCAATCTCTGAAATCCATGATAAAAAAGTTTTGTTTTGAGACTGAGAAAGAGTGGGATGCCAACATTGACTGGCTTCTTTTTGCCGTTAGAGAGTGCCCTCAAGAGTCACTAGGATACTCTCCTTTTGAGTTGCTATATGGGCGTCAGATCAGAGGCCCTCTAAAGGTCTTGAAAGATTCTTGGTTTGTGGAAGTATCTGATCATCCTTCTCGCACAGTTGCAGAGTACATATATGAGTTAAAACTTCAGATGTCAAATGTAAGAGCGCTAGCACTGGCCAACCTTGAGAAGAGTCAGTCAAGAATGAAAACCCACTACGATCGCAAGTCTGAAAGTAGAACATTTAGTCCTGGAGACAAAGTTCTTCTCTTCCTGCCCATTCCTGGTAGTCCATTAAAAAGCAAATTTTGTGGCCCATATGTAGTCTCTCAGAAACTTTCCAAGCTAAACTATGTTGTTCGCACTCCTGATCAAAGGAAGGATCAAAGGATTGTTCACTTAAACCAGATGAAGGCGTACATAGAAAGGCCGCTTGAGGAGAATACCCCAATACTAGCTGTATATACTGTACCAGACTCGTGGGAATTGCAAAAGGTAGGAGACTCTGATGTGATTGAGTTTGGTGATCTTCCTTCGCCTTGTGGAAGCCCAAAGAACAGCGACCTATTATGTACCTTAGATCAATATTTGTCGGACATGTTGCCATCACGTAGAGATGATCTTAGGAAATTGCTTGTAAGTTACCCTTCAGTCACATTGGATGTCCCTGGCTTTTGCAAGGACCATCATCACGATGTTATCTTGACCTCACCAGAAGTAAGACCTATCAAACAATCCCCATACAGACTAAACCCTCAGAAGCAAGAGATCATGAGAAAGGAAATTGACTTTATGTTGGAGAAGTCCTTAGTGGAACCAAGTCATTCCCCTTGGGCATCACCCTCTTTATTAGTCCCAAAACCAGACGGTAGTAGTAGGCTGTGTACTGATTACAGGAAAGTAAATGCGGTGACAGTCCCTGATGCAATCCACTACCTAGAATTGATGACCTAATAGATAAAGTAGGGGCTGCTAAGGTAGTATCAACCATAGACTTGCAGAAGGGGTATTACCAAATTGGGATGACCGATAGAGCTAAAATCATCTCGGCTTTCACCACTCCTTTTGGGCTCTTCCAATATAGAGTCATGCCTTTTGGCATGATGAATGCTCCTGCCACATTTCAAAGGGTCATGTCATATACTATTCAGGATTTAGAAGGTGTAGACACTTACTTAGATGACATCGTGATTATTTCAGATACTTGGGAGGATCATCTTTCCAGACTGGACGGGCTGATGGAGCGCTTGGCTGCTGCTGGATTCACCATCAACCTGGCCAAGTCCTGCTTTGGACGAGGATCAGTGACCTACCTTGGCCATGTGGTGGGTCAGGGTACTGCACGTCCCAAGGAAGCTAACGTGGAGACAATCACCGCCTTTCCCCAGCCAACTGACCGCAAATCCATCATGCGGTTTTTAGGGATGTGCGGATTCTACCGCAGATTCTGTCCGAACTTTGCAGCCATATCAGCGCCCCTCTCAGATCTTACAAGCCCTAAAGTTAAGTTTGTCTGGACTCCCACCTGTACTGCTGCCTTTGACCAACTGAAGTGCCTCCTTTCATCCTACCCGGTACTTCATGCTCCTGATTCCGCATTGCCTTACCATCTTCAGGTTGATGCGAGTGATAGAGGAGTCGGGGCAGTACTTCTGCAACCAGATAAGACAACTGGCGTCCTACATCCTGTCTCGTACTTCTCCACCAAACTGAAGAGACACCAGAGGAGTTATTCCACAGTGGAGAAGGAGTGCTTGGCGATGGTGTCAGCGGTGAAGAAGTTCGAATGTTATCTCCCTCAGCACTATCCACCAATCATCATCTATACTGACCACAACCCTCTTACTTTTCTGCACAAGATGAAGAACAACAACCAACGACTTCTCCGGTGGGCTCTGCAGTTACAGGAGTACCATCTCATTGTTCGCCATATTCGTGGGGTAGACAATCGGATTGCAGACGCCTTGTCAAGAGATCTTCCACCAACAGCGGAGCCTATTCCTCCTCTCGCTACCTAGTCCTCTTCGCTCCCCTTCGAGGACTTTAAGGGGGGAGGTGTCACGGACCTATAGGCTCTGACTGTACGGGTTCACTTCCACCCTTCAAACGCATCAACCAGTCTGAGATCGGGGTCGGGGCTTCAAGCAACCAAACCAACAGAGGCCCGAAACTTCGCATCCCAATATCCTTCTTACTTCTATCCCTCTCATTTTGATCGAGCAGAGTTTCGAAGTCTCACTTAATAAATATGTAATTCAAATTAAAGTTCAATGCTATCTCTGCTCATGAACACCAGGGGGTGGAAGTTTCTTTTCTGGTCACATTAAAACTACCGTAGTCAATGACGGGGCGGGAATAATGAGTAGGGTCAGTGTTATCTTAGACTTTCTCGGTAATATCGCTTCCAGAAAGCGTTGTTTTAAAACTCCAGGAACTACCCCCCTTCGGTTTGACTACGGGAGATATCGTGACTATAACTTATATTTTCATTTTGATTTTCTTTTTTGTTTTCATTTTGTAAAAATTAAATATTTTGCATTAATATTAATTACCATTGTATTTGTTTTATTTTGTTTTATAACTTTAAATTATAATTATATAATACATAATGGTTTTGTTATATTACTTAAATTTGATTTTATTATATTAACAAAAATTGTGTATTCTTTTCTTATCTATATATATTTATACCCTAATGATTAAATGAAGTGAGGAAGATTAACCCTATATAATATCCAGAAGACTAATTTGAAATCTGATTAAAATACGAGAACAACTCTTAAATTCAAATATCATCTTAGTAATAAATATTAAAATACGAGAACTACTCTTAAAGAGATTTTACCTTAATACAAGTACTAAATTAATAAAAGTACTTATCCATACTGAACACCCTTAAACTAAAGTTCAGTCTTTGTGTTCAACCTAAAGGTCACCCTCTAGACTCCTTCGGGGCCAAATCTTTAACTAAGCTAGTTCCACTAGTCACTCCAAACTTTGGGTTGTAACAATAGTGAGGTGAAGTTTTTAGGTCACAAATGGGACACTACCACAGATTGTATATCCTTCTGTCACACACCATGCGGCAGTGAGCTTATGACCAAGCGAAACTGCTTAAGCTTGTCAGCGAGGTTGTTTGATCCCCTAGGTTTTTTGCTGCCTGTAACTATCCGTGCTCGTATGTTTTTACAGCAACTGTGGCGGCTAAAACTAGATTGGGACACGCCCCTCCCGACTGAGTTACAAGATACTTGGCGGTTGATTCGGTCGGACCTTTCCACATGTTGCAAGGTCCAACTTAATCGTCAGGTTATTAGTGGTCAAAAGGTGGATCTACATGCCTATTCTGATGCTAGGATGATCCTCCTCAGGCTTCAGGTGGCGCTCGTCCCAAAAGGAGGACGGCTATGAGTTCCGTGGATCTTTGGAGATCAAAGATCAAACAAGGTGATCTTTGACTTCGATGTCCTTTTTTTGTTCTCTGTATATAGCTCCTGTATATCATTTTTGGTGGCGGGCAATATGTCGGGAATAGGGTAATGATCCCGACAGGTTTAGGTCCAATAGGACATTTGAATTTGGCGGTATCGTATCGCTTGTACGATTTCGGCTGGTTCTTTGTGTATTGTAATTTATTCGTAAGTATAGGTTAAATATTAACTGTAATGTATAAATATCTACATCAGCTCTAGATGTATCATGAAACCAAGTTATGGGTTATAATTATTATGAGCCGGCAGCCATATGTAATTTCGCGAAGCGATCGGACGCCGGCCCTTTAGTCTCTCAATCAACACCATACAACCAACATCTCCCCCCCCCCCCCCCCCCGGCTCTGACTCGACCCACAGTTCACCATGTGCTACAAATATTAATATATAACAACAGTCCTACATCACCAGTCCTCTAAGCTAAGTTCATTGTATCGATATTGTATTATGTGAACATTCCTACATGTCATGCAATTGAATTAGCCGTGTGTGGGGGACTGGATTACACCCATCGACTACGTCGTTGGTAATTATATTATAACTATTTGTTGAGTTATTTCATGTACCAGTGATATGTAATTTAACCTCTTTATCTAAATTCCCGACAAATAAGTTGAACTATTTTTTTGACTATCTTATTTATTGTTTATCTATGTGCTGGAAGGATATTATATTTTTCAATTCCATCGCATTAGAAATGATTCAAAGATTACTAAAAGTCCAAATAAGACATAGTTATGTTAATTTATAAGGGATTTAGGTAGGTACTATGGACTCCCCACAAGATAGGTGACATCGGCAAGCTGGAGTCTCTTCAGAGGACCTTCACCAGCAGGATCTGGGGTCTCCAACACATGAATTACTGGGAATGCCTGAAGGAGTTGCGACTCTACTCCCTTCAGAGACGACGAGAACGTTACCTAGTGATTTACGTGTGGAAGACCCTAGAAGGGCTGGTACCTGACGTGGGACTAGTCATCAACAACCACGTTAGAAAAGGGCGGCTGTGCTACATCAAGTGGACTGAGGCTACCTCTCAGAAAATAGCAACAGTCGCCCACAACAACTTCAGTAAAAATGGGGCTCGTCTCTTCAATACTGTACCAAAGGCCGTCCGGGAACTGACGGGAGTCACGACCGACTCCTTCAAGCGTCAGCTGGACCGATGGCTTGCCACAGTACCAGACGAGCCCCCAACACCAGGATATCGCAACACCGCATCCAACTCGTTAGTAAATAGACGGAACAAGGGAGTTGCGGAGCTGCCTGGCTGCAGCGGAGGTCCACTTTAGCTGCGTCCACAGAGGACGGAATTCTACCAAGTATGACCAAGTAAGTATGAGGTGCATTAGAGAGATAAATAGATAGAGAGAGAGTGGCTAGGAGCGAGCGAGCGATAAAATACTAAAATATATGAAACGGACTTATGTTTCTGAAAGACAAAGGAGACATTTATATTTACTCTCGTTTTCATTTAATTATTTGTGTTGGAAGGGTAATATTGTTTTCAATTCCATCGTATTAGAAATGATTCATAGATTAAAAAAAGACCAAATAAGACATAGTTATGTTAATGTATAAGGGATTTAGATAGATGCATTAGAGAGATAGATAGATAGAAAGAGAGCTGTACAGGGGTTTGCCGGGAAAATGGTGCGCCGCGCCAGCCAATTACCGGACTTTTTTTTCGAGCAACGGACTTTGTCCGTTGCTGGGTCCATTGTCCGGCTACGGACAGAGTCCGTTAAATCCGAAATCCGTTGTATCGGCGTCGACTGTACACGTATTGCTTTGACCTAGCGTGGTGATCGAGTCTACAATTGACACAATGAGGAGGGCCATAATTCCATTTAGTGGGATGTGTAGAGGAACTGCAATAGGCACACACTTCACATTTCTTGCATTTCAAGGCAGAGTGACCAAAATAGAGCAGCGATGGCATTGAAGAGGTCTCGGGGTACTGTATATGGTTGCACATCTCGTCTTTGCCTCTCAATTTTAATGGTAGTAGGGAGGGATCCACCTTCCAACTTAATATAGGCCACACACAATGGACGAGATGGGTTACGTCTGTTTGGGATATTGTAGACATCGACATCATTAACATTAGAATATCGGATTTGGAGAGATGATAGCAGCAGGTGTTTATCAGGGAGACCATCGTCATCTCGGGTAGTGGGTAAAATGACCGTACCCAAAATGTAGTTTAACTTCATATGTTTGGTGACAGTAACATCAATGTCACAGAGGGAGGTAAGACACACTAACACTTCCGAATGCTCTTTAGTGGCTGCTTCAACTAGCCATTGACTAGGAGTAGTAGCTCGAAGTGACACATGAGCAGATGGGCAGTGGGTGAGAAGGGCGTTCTTCAATTTTGCAGCAGTCATAGGAGCGGTGGTGTCAACAACGAGGAAGTGAGGCCAGTTGTCAGCACCAAAGAGGGAGTTGAAGAGTGCAATGCAGTGACTCCTTTTACCGCATATTTCTTATTTTTTTATTTTTTGAACGATTAGTTTAACCAGACCACTGAGTCACTGCAAGAGACTCGGCTGGCCTTAGCTAACGATAAGGGTTTGGGAATGTTGGGGGAGGATCAGGGTAGTAATGAGAGTGAGACGTCCGGTCTTGGGAATAAGAATGGAAGTAGAGGAGACAAATCAAATTTTATCAATGGGCAAACAGACTTTAAGAAAACAGACAAGACGGTAGATTTAAAAGGTAGGAGAATCTGACAGTATATCAGAGTAAGACTTCCTGCCAAAACATAAAGTACGTTGGTGAGAGTATAGCGGGCATTCAATAAAGATATGATGTATAAAAAGAGGAACATGGCAAGACGTACATTCAGGTCGAGAGTCGTGCGGTGATGACATTAAATACCTGTGTGTTAATCTAGTACGGCCAATGCAAAGACGAGTAAGCAGAACCTCCAGAGCTCGGGAGGGCTGGAAAGAGGACTACCATAGACATGGGGAATGCTTAATGGAGTGTAGCTTATTAGTTGGGGATTGTGATGCCCACAACATGTGCCATCAACGCCGAATAACAGAAGTCCAAGATGCTAGCCAGTCCTCCACCGGGAGACATGTCTGAGAGACCGGTAAATTAACAGCAGCCTTAGCAGTACGAGCAGTGTGTTCATTGCCCATAATCCCTACGTGAGCAGGAATCCAGCAGTCTTGAACCCAGCGGTCAGTGTCGTGTAGATAGACCATGGAGGGAATGTTGTAGGCAGGCAATCAGTTTATGCCTAGGATTATAATGTGCAAGGGCTTAAACGGCACTGTAGATTATATATCGCCCGGGAGCAGATTGCATGATTATGTCAACAGCCGCCTTAATGGCATACAATTCAGCGGTATAGCTTGAGACTTGAGCGGGAAGAGAGATCTGGAGACAGTGAGTGGAGGAGACCGCAGCACTGCCCACACCAGAATCAGATTTGGACCCATCGGTATAAATACCAGTGTGCTGACCCTTACGTTGTTGTTGTTGTTGTTGTTCCCTAAGCTGCCTGGCCGAACAGCCCCGAGTCCCTGAGGAAGGCCATGGCCACGATCGGGCTTTCCCACAGAGCTCTCATTGAGTGTAGATTGTGTTGTTGGCGTAAGTGGTTGTGTGAAATGCAGTCTTCTATGATGTGTTTAATGGTATGGGGTGCTGTGTTACATCCCGGGCAGGCGTCGACAACGGAGTCATCCAGTCTCTTCTGATAGCTCAGGAGAGCTGGATGGTGTCCGCATCTCAGCCTGGCCAGGTGGACTCTGTCCTCGCGAGGGAGGGAGGATTCGGAAGGGTGGATTTCGGGAGGTCGTGCATGCAGCTGCGTGTTGTCTGTGAGTGAGTGGATGGATTGGCGAGAGATATGAGTATGGATGTACTTACGTTGTATGTATTTACCTAATTGTATTTACCTAATTGTAGTTTACAGGAGTTGAGCTAAGCTTGTGTTGTTCCGTCTCTCAGTCTACTTTCATCCAATTTTTTCTTGAAAATATGGATGTTCCTAGCCCCTACCACCTCCTCCTCCAGCCTATTCCAGTTGTCAATACATCTATAGGGGAAGCTAAACTTCCTGATATCGTTCTTGCAGGTAGATCTTTTTACTTTGTAGCTATGGCCTCTAGTTATTCCTGTATCCATAATTAATATATCCTCCCTATCCAGCCTCTCCAGCCCTCGGGTGCATTTGTACATCATTATCATGTCTCCCCTCTCTCTCCTCTCTTTTAGACTCGGTAGATTGAATTTGTCTAGCCTCCTTTCATACGGCAGTTCTCTAAGACTTGGAACCAATCTAGTAACTGCTCTCTGGATTCTTTCTAACTTGTGAATATGCTTCTTAAGATGCGGGGACCACACCACTGCTGCATACTCCAATCTTGGTCTAATCATACTTTTTATAATCTTCGCTAACATGTTCTCATCCAAGTAGTTCAGAGCAACTTTCATATTCCCGGCCATTGCATACATTCCGCTAAAGAGCTTGTTAATATGTTTCTCTGGTGACAAGTTATCTTGTATAATCAACCCTAAATCCTTTTCTTTTTTGGCCTTGCTAATTATATTATCTCCCATCCTGTACTACCAATTTGGTCTATTCACACTTCTTCCCATATTTAACACATGAGATTTACTTATATTAAATTTCATTTTCCACTTGGTGCTCCATTCGTATATTTTATCTAAATCCCCTTGCAGCTCCTCACAACTACTTATATTGGTTATTTGTCTCATAATTTTTACGTCATCTGCAAACATTGACATGTAGGAGTTTATGCCTATCAGCAGGTCATGCACGTACATAAGGAACATAAGAGGTGCCAACACCACTTTCAACTTTCCGCCACGATGAGTAAGTTCCTCTAATGTTGGTCCTCATTTCTCTATCTGTTAAATAGTTTTCCATCCATTTCAGCAAACTCCCCCTGATACATCCTATTGTCTCAAGCTTAGATAACAATCTCTTATGTGGTACCTTATCGAATGCTTTGGAAAGGTCTAAGTAGACGCAGTCCACCCATCCGCCTCTTTCTTGCAGTACATCTATCCACCCTACTGTAGTAACATAGCAGACTGGTAACACAAGATGTCCCTTCTCTGAATCCAAATTGCTTTGGCGTTATTATCTTCTTTCTCTCCAACATTTTCATCCATCTCTTCCTAATTAGCTTTTCACAAATCTTGCATAAAATACTAGTAAGTGAAACCGGTCTACAGTTTAGAGGGTCCTCAGGGTTTCCATTCTTATATATCGGAATGATATTAGCTCTTTTCCATTCAACAGGAACCTGTCCTTTATCTAAGGAAGCTTGAATTATGTCCCTCACTGGCTCCACTAATTGGTCTGCACACTCCTTTAAAACCCAGGCAAACACTTCATCCGGTCCCATAGCTTTCCTTACTTCAAGTCCTCTCATCGCAGATAACAGCTCATCTCTAGTTATTTCAATCTTGCTAAGACCACTCTCCAGTACTCCCGCCTGTGGTTCGTCAAAACTTTCCTCTCTAGTAAAAAACCGACCCCAATTTGTTATTCATTACCTCGCACATGTCTGATACATTTTCATACGTCCTAGCATCTACTCTTAATTTAGTAATTTTTTTCTTTACCTTCAACTTACTGTTTATATATTTATAAAACAATTTAGGGTCACTTTCACATTTATTTACAATGTTCTTCTCATAGTTCATTTTAACTTGCCTAATTATGTTAACATATCTATTCCTCTCCTGTTTATATTTATTCCGATTAATCTCAGTGTTCCTTCTTCTTAATCTAGCCCAAGCTACATCACGCCTACCCAAAGCTCTTTTGCATTTCAAATTAAACCATTCTTTCTGCTTAGTAAAAATTCCAGTTTTGTATCTTGGGACAAACAGATTGGTTCCTTCTCTATAAATTTCGAGGAACCTACTATATTTACCTTGTACATCTTGTTCCTTCAAAATAAGATCCCAATCTACTCCCTCTAAATATCTTTTCAAGGATACATAATCAGCTTTACTATAATTTAGTCTGTCATTTATATAGCTATTGTCTAATCTATTGGCATTACTCGAGATCAACTTCCATTTCAGTAATAGGTGATCACTTTTGCCTACAGGACATAGATAGTTTATATCACTAATTTCGTGAGGATCTTTTGTAAAAATCAGATCGAGTTTAGAAGGTTCGTTATTACCCCTCATTCTAGTATTCTCCTTCACATGTTGCGCAAGTACATTATCCGTAACCAACTCTAATAGCCGACTTCCCCAAGATCTCTGATTTGGCCCTGAATCTCCCGATTCCCAATTGACCTCACCATAGTTGAAATCTCCCACCAAGATCAATCTATTCTTTCTTAAAAGCAATCTTATCAACGACTGAATCATATCCTCGACCATCTCCTCAAACTCTAACTCCCTCCATGCTCTGGTCTTTGGTAGCATGTAAGCTACTGCTATGTCTAGCTTTTTTCCTTCTATATCATTGAGTTCAACTGCCATTATTTCTGCCTTGTCATTATTTAACTCCACTTGCTTTGCTGTCATATGGTTCTTAACTAATACTGCCACTCCACCTCCCCTTTTTCCCTTTCTATCATGTCTCCATATATTATATCCTTCACTAAACACTATATTGCTGTCAAAGTCCTGGTTCAGCATTGTCTCCGTCAAACAGACTATCTGTGGTTGATCCTTTCTTAATATATCATCCAACTCTACCTTTTTACTGTTTATTCCATCTATATTAGTGTAGTAGCACAGTATATTGGAATCCTCCTCCTTGTTTCTCTTCCCTCTCTGCCTCCAATTAGGTTCACCTCCTCCTCCATCCCTTCCCTGACTTAACTCCACATTCCCTGCTAGTTCTATTCTCCCCCCCCCCCCCTCCACAATCTCCAGTACCCCTTCTCTCTCCCCCTGTTCCACCTTCTCCACCATGTCCTGACTCTCTCTCCGGTCCCCTGCTCCCTGCATTTTCTCTCGCTCCGCCTCCTTGCTTCGACTTGGTACTTGTCTCTCTGCCTCTTTCACTATCACTCCTCTTACTTTCGGTTCTTGGTGGCTCCTGATGTACCACTTCCTTAATTGCCCTTCCCATATTCTCCAAAAAAAAATCTTCTTTTGCTCTTCAGACAACTTTCCATTCTCTTCATCAGCCTTAGCTTGTAGTTCCCTTAACTGTTCTCGTTCTTCTACACTTAGGTCCTTTTTTACCCTTATATGCTTCAGCTCTGTCGAATTTAATTTCCAGCTTACATTGGCTACTGCTTCTGCCGTTGACCTAGACTTAAGTTCTACTCTTAGTGGTCTCATCTCGCCCTTCTTATACTTTCCTAATCTTCTCACCTCCTCCACTTCTTTCACCCATCCATAACCATCATCTAAGCACTCCAGTATCCCCTCAACTTTCTTTTCATCACTTTCCTTTCTTGCCTTCATATCTGCCAGGTGCTCTTCTAAATCTCCAAAAATGATTAAACATTTACCTCTGTCTATTGTCTCTCTCACTACCTTCTCTTTCTTCTTTAAAACTTGCACTACATTTTTTTCAAACTCTTTCTTTCCCTTTTCTCTCTCTTCCTTCTGCTCCTTCACAATTTATTCAAGGGCTACCACCTTTGCACTCTCCACCCTCGTCCACTCATTTTTTACCTCATTAATTACCCTGACTTCCTCACCCAGGTGGCCCTCATATTCCCTAAGCTGCGCCTTGAGTGCCGCATTCTCCGCCACTAACTCATCCACCTTCGCCATCACGGCCTCTAGGCTGTCACTCACTGGCCTATCCACTCCGCCACTAGCGCCACAAATCTCGGTCAAAGCCTCCACCTTCACCCCCAACTCCCTTCTCCAATTCTCCACCACTCCCCTCCACCTCACCAGACCCATCAACTGCTTTTTAATAAAGACCAACTGCTCCTCATTATCATCATTGGAAAAGCCCTCAAACTCAAAATCCTCCTCGTCTCCCACCAGGCTCTCTCTTCTTCTCTCCATCGCCGGTTTCGGTTAAAATGAAATAATAAACTTCTCTTAAACAACAAATTTTTTGAAAACTACCTGGGACAGGCCCCAGGTAGCACCGCCCCCGTCTGTGGCACCCACAATGAAAAAAAGTGAGATGGAAAAAGGAAACAAAAACTACTGGGTGTCTGAGAGGATACCACGGGCAGGTGGGGTGCGACTTAGCTACCCTTTGGGGGTAGCCCAACCGAGGTGTGCGGAAGGAGATGGTAAATTCGCTGAAAACTTTAACCAATATTTTCTGTTTTGAACCGTGTTGCAGAGCCTTATCCTCATTGGTTACAATACTGCCACTGCGCAGTATGTGCTCCAGAGTGTGTTGTTGCATGACTGAAGCATTAGGGTTGGGCCATTTGTTTAAGTAAGACATATGCAAACAAACATGGGGCAAATGTAGGGTCCAAGGGGGATGTGAAGGGGTTGGAGGAGGGAGATAAAAAAACAAGAGGTGCGGTATGGAGCAGCTGAGTCACACAGGCAGGGAAGCCAAAGGAATTAACACTTTGGGGGGCCCTGGTGAGGTAAAAGAGGTGTCTGGTAGGAGAGTCACTATCGATAATACGAAGTGCCCTGCGCATCGTCACTAAGTCTCGGTGAAGGAGTAGCCTAATGGAGGCTCACCGCTGTCCGCTAAAATTGAGATGGTGGGAGACGAATGGAACGCCCCAATACAGAGACGAAGCCCTTGATGATGAAGTGAGTCCAATAGTGGCAAGGTCCTTTCTGAGGTGGCCCCATATATAGAACTGCCATAATCAATGACAGAGAGAACAGTGGCTTTGTACAGCATCAACATAGTGGATCGTCGAGCTCCCCAGGTTGTATGGGACAACTTTTGTAACAGATTGAGGGCGTGCTGACCCTTGGACTTAACATAAGCCACATGGGCTTTCCAATTTAGATGAGAGTCAAAAATTAATCGGAGAAACCGAATTGTTGGACAAATTTCGAGATTAACGGAGGATAGCGTTAATTCAAGTGATTGACCCTTTAACCAACGTTGTCACAATAGAACACCATAGCCTTGGTCTTAGCAGGGGAAAACTGGAATCCAATGGAGGAGGCCCAAGAACTCGCCCTCGCAATTGCTGTTTGGATCACACGTTAAGCATGGCGAAGATTCTTAGAGGCATAATAAATGGCAAAGTCGTCGACGTATAAACTATGTTTAACACCAGGAGGTAAGTGCAAGGCTATACAATTGATGGCTATGGCAAAGAGAGTGCTACTGAGGATGCTGCCCTGGGGGACACCACATTGGAGCGGAAACACACCAGAGGCAACGCCCTCCACACGTACAGTAAAGGTCCGGCCTGACAGGAAATTTGAAATAAAATGTGGAAGACAACCTCTGATGCCAGCAGAGTGGAGGGTACAGAGCATGAGGTGACGCCACGTGGTATCGTAGGCTTTGGTGATGTCAAAGAAAACAGCAATGGTTAGCAGTTTATGTGAGAAGCCATCTGGGATATAAGATTCAATATGGGCCAATGAATCAAAGGTGGAGCGATTTGGCTGAGAACCAAACTGGAAGGGTGTTAAGTTACCGGCGTCATGTAGAGTCCATAATAATCGAGAATTAACCATTTTCTCTATGAGTTTACAAATGCAATTGGTCAGGGAGATAGGGCGATAGTTCACTGGTAAACTAGGGTCCTTACCTGGCTTCGTAAGAGGAACAACCACCGCATGCGCCAGGAGTCAGGGAAGACACCGGTGGTCCACAAGTTATTAAAGAATTGCAGTAAATAGGTCTTGGCAAGTGGTGCAAGCTGTTTTAAAAACTCAAAGCTGATACCGTCAGGGCCCGGTGCAGATGTCGTGCAGGAGGAAAGGGCAGCTTCTAATTCAGTCAAAGAGAATGGGAGGTTATACACAAAGTCAGAACGACACCGGAAGTCTAGGGGTCGACTCTCAACAACATCCTTCCGTAAACGAAAGGCCGAATCCAAATTATATACGCCACTGACAGAAGCAAGATGTCGACCTAGGATTTCAGCAATTTCCTGGGGAGCATGAATACGTTGTCCATCCACGGACAAAGCATGTCTGGGAGATTGGAAGTGGGAGCCATAAATACGCCCGAACTTGCGCCAGACAGTATGAATGGAAGTGGTAGAGGAGATAAATGAGACATACACCTTCCAAGATTCTGCTTTAGCATGTCTGACCGCTTTTCGGAACTTCGCGGATAGTCGGTTATATTGCAGACGAAGGGCATGGATACTAAGGAGGATGGTAACTAACGACGGAAGGGAGGTGGAGGACAAAGGTTGAGCCAACGATAAGCGTCGTTAACGGGAGTTAAGTCTATGGAGCCTGCGTCCAATGGCACGTTTCTGACAAATTAGTGTTTGGAGGGAATCAGTCCACCAAGGTATGCGTCTTTGCATAGGACGGGATGAAGAGAAGGGGACTGATTTACTGGCCACCTGTTTAACGAAATCGATGAAGCCATCAGTCAGATCATTGTGGTCGCGAGGCATGAAAGGAGGAACATTCCTGGTGTGAAGCCGAAAAATTGACCAGTCAGCTTTTAGAAAGTTGTACCTAGGAGGTGTTGGAGGGGATTGGAAATCTAAAGCCGTTATGAGGACGGGGAAGTGATCGCAAGAGTACGGGTTGTGTAAGGCATGCCAGCTGAATTGATCGACTACTGTGGGTGAACAGAGAGTTATATCAACAGATGAGAAAGTACCATGTGCTTTAGAGAAAAGGGTTGAAATATCTTCCTCATTAAGGCAGCACATGGAACCATCTAGAAGCTGAGCAATGTGGGAACCAGGGACATCGGCTACAGTACATGAGGAATCCCAATCAGGACTGTGGGCTTTAAAATCGCCAACAAAAAGGAGAGGAGGTGGGAAACTATCGACGAAAGAGCAAACACGGGATAGGTCATACTGAAATGAGGGTTAATTATAGACATTACACACAGAAAGAAGACCATGTCCTGGGATAAAGATTTGAATTGCAGAGTATTGTAGGTATGGAGAATGAAGTGGGAGTACAGTAAAAGTCAACTTAGGGTGGACATAAATGGCGGTGCCGTACTTATCGCCAGGCGACAACGAACGGCTCACTAATTTATAATTAAGGATCGTATCAGCACAAAGCCTCACATGTTGGAGACAAAGGCACATCGGAGAGTATAGTTTAAGGAAATGCTGGACCTCCCCAAGGCGCAGCCGAGCGGAGAATCCATTAGCGTACCAATGTACAATGTAAGGTTGAAAGGTCATGTTAAAGATTTTTGATTGTGAAGGTAAGCAGAACTATTAGTCCTATGCAGACACCTGTATTGGTGGATATTTTCGATATCATTGGAAGATGTGGAGGGAGTGGGATGGTCTGATGGTGGTAAGACAGAGACATCACCTTGAGAAGCCTTTTGCGTTAAGGTGGTGTTATCACGGCGCCGACGCAAGTGATGGGCCCAGAGGCAGCTGACGGCATGTCCCGCAAGGGAGTCTGGGCCATGCAGTTCTCGGGTCAGGAAATCTAGTACCACAGCAGACAGGGCTGCCCGGCTAGTATTGGGTGCACCGCAGCATGCATGGATGAAACAAGAATGGCAACCGCAAGACGTAGGGCGAGATTCAAGAGATGATGGTGCTCTAATGGATTGTGAACATGAAGCGCATTTGCACCCAGAGGGACAGGGAGGTGGACATGGAAAAACAAGAGGATTGTCGTCTAAAGTAGCCTGGGGGACCGTAGATGCATCTGGGACAGACAAGGCAGTGGGTTGAGGCTCAGACACCACAGACGGAGATGATGTGACTGAGGTGCGAGAGTGTCTGCGGGTACGTTGAAGTAAAGACCGGGTGGAGGGCGAAGCGTGGGAGGGAGAAGAGGGACTGGAAGCTTTGTGTTTAGAGGGTCTAGGTCTATTTGGGGACAATCGGAGAGGAGAAAGGTCCATACTACAGTCAGTAGGTAATGGACGTCCCTCATCAGAGAGCAAAGCAAAGCGATTTGAGGTAACAACAGAAGCTGACGGAGGGGCAGATATTGCTATGGAGGGATTATATAGGGTAGACACAGAGGGAGAGGGTCTCGCAGTAGGGATGGAGGTAGTGGTCGATAGAGCTGGGAAGGAGACTGTCACAGTTGAAGTCACCGGAGCTTCAGAAGTTGATCGCGTCATGGCTGGAGTCTTGGAAGACAATGGCATGTCAGGCTTAGTGGTAGGCGGTAAGTCGGGAGCAACCGAAGTAGTAGGTGAAAGAGTGGAAGTGCCAAACCCAAGGGAGCGTAGCGTAATAGTTCTATAGGACTTCCGCTTGGCAGGATCATGGACCCCTTGCACAGCAAGTTCGCGTTTGGCACAGGGGACAGTAAAACCTGAACGAATCTTGAGCAGTTTGAGCTCGGTATTATACACGTGAAACTCGCAGGTCTTCGAGCGAGCATGATGATCGCCTCCACAATTGATGCAATGAGCAGGTCGGCAATTCCATTTGGTCTCATGTTCAGCCGACCCACAATAAGCACATACCGGATTGTTCGTACAGGCCTTCGTGGGATGGGTGAAAGAGGAGCACCTCCAACATTGAATGGGTGGAGGCACATATGGCCGGACGTCACGGATCTCACCCATGATGATAAATTTATCCGGTAAAGATTGTTCGTAAAATGTCAAGGTGGCAATAGAAAGGGGAAGATCTGAGGAACGGCGAACACGCTCATGTATCTTAATGTCAGTGCAGGGATAACCTCGCATCTGAAGGGACGTGAGTAAAGTGTCAGGTGTAGGTCGGTCGTCAGAACTTGGGAGGACAACCGATCTCTGGATCGAGTTGAGGAATTTGTGTATTTTAACAGTGACCTGTATATCCCCTAAAGACGTGAGTGCTTGGAAAGCAACTGACTGGCCCTCCGCAGTAGCCTCAATAAGCCAGCTGCGGGGATCCAGAGAGCGGATGGTCATATCTCGGGTAGAATATACTTGAAGAATTTCATACTCAAGAACCCACTTCTGCATCGGAACGGCAGGAGTAAGGACGATATATCTGGGCCAGGTGCTGTCACCAAATAATGCGTCAAAATGGACGAAGGTAGGATCAGGGTGATATTTAGGGCGGCGACGGTTGGAGTTGGGCCGAACAAAAGGCTGTAGTGTGGCCAGATGGCTACGTGCAGTCGAACTTACGTTGGTACCATGGAGGACACCATTGGCGAGACGGCCAGAGTGGGAGGATGCCAAAGAAGTCGGTTGAGGAGCCGGCGTCACCACAGGAATCCGGACAGCTTCAGTAGTTGACACCTGAACAGAAGAGTATGTAGTCGATTCCGAATCAATAAGGGAGTTTGAAAGTAATCTTGATAAAGCATGGGGAAGACAAGATTTGAAGTTTGATTATAAAACAAAAATACAGAATAGTAAAAATGTTGCGTCTGCTACCGCCGCCGCCAACACCGTGAACGACCGCAGCAGTGCAAGTACTGGTACTGAGCTGGATACACAGGCATAGTTTGCCTTTTTCCAGAGGATCAACTGTAAGAAAGTAGTGGTACATGTCGCTGAAACCTGTGAGGAGGCTAACGAAGGTGTCGATGAGGGAGATGACTCTGGTCTTGTAATAGGGTGAGATGCTTGACTAGTCATGGAGTACAAAGATGTGAGAGAACTACGAGAGACGTCACCAAACGTGTCAGTAAGGGGGACGGACGAAGATTCCGAATGTAGGTTTGAAGCAGAAGTAATAGGATAGTCAGAATCAGAGGCTACATCCATTTGGGGGTCGACATATTCGTTGATGAGATTAGAAGCCTGCGTGGATGCAGGCTTCACCATTGTTGTTGTTGGTGTTGTTGTTCCCCAAGCTGCCTGGCCGAACAGCCCCAAGGCCCCGAGCAATTCCAAGGCCAGAACCGAGTGCCCCCACAGAACCCTCCCCGCCGACCACAATAAAGCCTGGGTGACCGAAGCCACTCCATGGCGGGGAGCTGAGGAGGGTGCGGAAACGCCCGGGAAACCAAAGCCCCACCCAGGGCCCTGTGCCCCTCAGCAATTATGAAGAGAAAGTTGAGGGGCAAGGGAAAAATGTGACGCTTTGGCTTCCAATCTTGGTAGATTGGGAGGTCAATCCACGGAAGAGACGCCGTCACTTGAGATCTAGAAAATATATAAGTTAAAGGAACAGTCAGAGTAAGCTATGGGTATGGCAGAGATTGCTCAGCTCTCACTCTGATAGACCAGCCCATCACCACATGACTAGAACCCAATCCTCTCAGCATCAGCTAGGAAAGGCCCTAGAAAGCCGCCTTTGGCGGGGGGATAGCTCCCCTATTTCAACCCCTTTCGGGGTTGGGCACCCGCCAGCTTCACCATTGTTGTAATGAGAGATGGGGTGTCACTATCATTGGTAGGCTCTTCCAAGAAGGCATGAGCAGGTGAAGCGGAAGACGAGGGGATAGTCGAGGCAGGCGCAGGAGTCGTCACCAAATGTCCAGAATCTTTAACAAGTGATTGAGCAAGCCAAAAGATAAACCCCCGTATCGACAGCCACGGCCACCTATCTCAAGTGGCTCAGCTTGAGAAGGGGTCTAGCGGGGACCGGTACCAACTAGGGAGGGGCTGCCTCCCTTAAGGTGGGCAGTGACCGGTCTTAAGGGTAAATATCCTGCCCACCGTCAGCCCCAAAACATGGCGCCCGCCATTACCCGCAAATATGGAGTGACTTAAAACCTGATGTAAGGGGCCCGACTCTGTGATACAGCCCCGCAGGGTCTGCTAGGGGTCAGTGTGGAAGGAAAGATAAGAAAGGGAAAGAAGGAGGAAAAAGCGCTCGAAATAAGGGGCAGGGAACCATTTAGTAGAACCCTCACTGAAAGCTGAAACAAGAGGGGTGGTATCCCTGCCTCAAGAGAGATGGAGGGGGCCTAGCCCCCAACCTGTATCGCCTCCCGGATCATAGAGATACGAAGCCCCACTACCACAACAAGGCGGTTCCCATTGGGGGGGTACCGCATACTACCTCTGCACGTAATACAAACACTAAAATTATGAAGAAAATACCTAGAATGACATGGGCTCGGGTACTCTGGTCTGATCTCAAAATATAGAACATGACAACAGATGCAGCCCTTGACAGGGCCACCTGGAAAGCCACCATTTAGGATGTGAGACTGTAACCACATTCTCTGTGGACAAAACAGTCTTTAAACTTGTATGTACGGTATGTATGTATCGAATATGCGTGCTGTTAAAATTATAAAAAAATAAAAAATAAATACAGTGGTCCCTCGCGTTTGGCGATTTAATTAGTCTAGCCAAACCAGCACCAAAAGTGAATTTCGCCAAACGCGAATAGTACTTTAACCCTTCCAGCCCGGGTGTCACTTTAAAATGACACAAAAAAAAAAGGGCCGGTACCCGGGTGTCATTTTAAAATCCCTGTACTTGAAAGCGTGCTTCAAAATTCGCGCGGCCAATTTTTGCATGGTAGGAGCGACCGCAGCGCCACCAAGCCTCAACTACAAGTGTTATCAGTTCGTACGTGGCCGCCATAGCGAGTAATACTGAAAAAATGTTTTCCGACGTGTCCGATTCGCTGCAACCTCCCGCGGGCCCCAGTGCTACCCCGCTCGCAACTTCAACGCCTGTTGCAACCGAGAAGAGAGCTCAACAAAAGAAAGTTAAGCGTTTGTTGAGTGATAGCGCTATACAGTGACAACTTTTTGATAGTGATGAAGAGAGCAGTGGCGAAAGCTTGGTGGACAAGGTACAATTAATAAGTGAAAGTGAAGATGACGATTTTGTGGGCTTTGGAGACGACGATAATGTCGATTTATTTGAGGGGGGAGACAGTAGTGATGATCCTGATGTGGAAGTGTTTCAGGAAGGTGCCATTGAGCTTCCCAGTGTGCTAGAACCTAGGCCTACCCCCTCGCCATCTTTGCTAGGTCACCCTAGGCCTAGCCCTAGCCCTAGCCCAGGACCTTCCCCTTTGCCTGCCCGTACGCCCTTGAAAGTGGGCAAATATTTCTACAAACAATCATTGGTCAAAAGTGCAGCTAAAAAAGCACGCAGGGCAACCGCAGAAAAGCATAGGGAAGCTGAAGATAGTGATAATGACGCCGACCCTGACCTAGCAACCACCCGCATTCCATTGTCCCGACGCCTTGACACGGGACGCCGCGTGGGTCACCCACAGCCCTCGACTTCATCTCTCGTTCAGGATGACCAAAGGGCCTCTTCAAGTGGATTGGTGATGTGCCACAGGCCTCAACACACCGCAGAGCATTATTTGCTGCTGAAAAGCCCTCGGCTCGCCGCAAAAGGAGCCCAACTCCCGAGGCCTTGGCTCCCATTCTTGAAGCTCCCGCAGCCTCCCGCGCCCCACACCACCGACGCCCGGTCACTTCTTCACCAGAATTGTCTCCTGAAGAGGATGCTGACGACTCCAACATTGCCCTAGATGACCTGACGTCGCCTGAGGAGGAAGAGGAAGAGGAACAGGAACAGGAAGAGGAAGTCCCGACAAAACGAGCGAGAGGGCGAGGTCATGGACGTGATCAGTCTGCTGACGCCGCTGCCCCTGGGCGTGGGCGTGGGCGTGGGCGTGGGCGTGGGCGTGGGCGTGGGCATGGGCGTGGGCGTGCAGGGCGTCCGCGTGGCCAAGGGCGTGTACCAGGGCATCCAGGGCGTGTGCCTGCTGCAGCACGACCTCGAGCATCAGCATCCGACCTGTTTGTGTGGACAGATGGGGCTGATTTTGAGCCAGATTGTCCTGCCTTTGACGAAGTACAGATGGGTTCTGGGGTGTCACCAGCATATCCCTGTGGGCCAGATGCTACCCCCAGTGAACTTTTCTGTGGCTTCTATGACAATGAAGTCATGGAATACCTCGTCAAAGAGACAAATCACCACCATGCTATCTGTGCCAACTTTCTTGGGAGGAAGACCAGTGCCAAGATGGTGGCATGGAGAGCTCTCACTGTGGCAGAACTATATGTGTTCTTGGCACTCACAATGCTGATGACACATATAAGGAAGCACGTTCTGGCTGACTACTGGATCACAGCGACATCATAACGACTCCATCATTTGGCAAATACATGTCCAGGGACAGGTACTTCGACATCCTCTCCTATCTCCACCTGACAAACAACATGGCAGTCCACCTTCCCGACTCATTATGGAAGATCAGGAAGCTGTATGACATGATACGTCATCGGTTCACCACATACCTGATTCCTTTCCAGAAGATGTGCCTCGACGAGTCTCTGGTCCTGTTCCGTGGTAGGCTGCACTTCCGACAGTATATCCCGTCCAAGAGACACCGCTTCGGCATCAAGCTCTTCGTCCTCTGCGACTGCTTGACGGGGTATGTGCTGGACTTTATAGTCTACAGCGGCAAGGCTGGAGAAGTTGTGACTGACCCTCTCATTGGTTTTGGTGGCGCTGTAGTGAAGAAGATGATGGAGAGGCACTTCAATAAAAACCACATCCTCTACACAGATAATTATTACACGTCGCCTCTCCTGACCAAGTACCTCCATGACCGCAAGACCGGAACTGTCGGCACAGTCAAGGGCAAAAGGAAGGGCATGCCAGGCTACCCAACCAAGACGAAGAAGGCGGACATCTTCCACAAGAAGAGTGGCCCCATCCTCTCCATCCACTGGCATGACCAGTGCAAGGTCAACCTCCTCACCACATGCCACAAGGCCCAGATGGTCGCCACAGGGAAGGTGGCAGGTGGACCGAACAACCAAGAACCCCGTCCAAAAACCAGCTGCTGTCCTGGATTATAACATCAATATGCGCCTCGTCGACAAGTCCGACATGCAGATGGGCTTCATCGACTGCCTGCGAACATCTTGCAGGTGGTACAAGAAGTTTATCCTGCATACGGTAGATATGTCGGTCCTCAATGCCTACAACATCTACCGTCTGAGGACTCCAGGAGCCAAGAAGTACAAGTCCCTGCGGAAGTTCCACAAGCAGGTGCTACTTGAGCTCCTGGCTAAACATGAGGGTACACCAGGGAGGCCAATACAAGGACCAGGCCAGCTGGACAGAACGGGGTGTGCTGAATTCTTCAGGAAGCACCAGCTCAACGCCCTTCCTTTCAAAGCACCAGGTAGTAACGCTAGGAGTCAGAAGAGGTGCCATGTGTGCAGCCACACAACTCGCAGACCCCGCAAACCCACAAAAACCACTTGGGAATGCCTCGAGTGTCAAGTTGGACTGTATGCTGGCACCTGTTTCAACGACTTCCACACTCTAACAAACTTTTGAAGTGGAAGTGACAACAGTGAAAGTGACACTCAAATGTAGGTTAAGAATAATAATATAACTAAGTATAAGTGAAAAGGACACATAAGTAAATAAGTAATAATAAGTGCCTTCAATAACAATATGAACAAGTGAAAGTGACACTAAAATATATATTTCTAACAATAAATAAGTGAAAATGACGCTCAATAAGCCTAGGCCAGTCAAAGTGACAGTATAATAATAATAAAACTAAGTATAAGTGAAAGAGACACACAAGTAATAATAAGTGCCTTCATAACAATATGAACAAGTGACAGTGACACTATATATATTATTAGCTTACCTAACAATACATAAAAGGGGAAATGACACTACCAATTATCAAAGTCCAGTGAAAGTGACACTAATAATCATAATAATAATAATAATAAAACGAAGTACTGTACAGTAATAAGTGACAGAGACACAAATAAGTTCATATAAATAACTTTATTGAGTGAAAATAACATAATAACTATAATAAATGACAGAATAACCAATAAAATACTATTAAATCGCTTCCCGGCATAATTGCGGGTGGAGCGACGAGTGCAACTGGGCGTCGTAGCCGGGGCCGCGGTTGAGTGTTCAGACGCGCCGAGGTAAATACGCGGAAAATGTTACCTCCACTTCCATCACCATCACTCCGAAACCAGTTGAGCTAGAGAGCTCTACTCAACGCCATTCTACGCAGGAAGGTAAGGCGCTCATTTCTATATATGTTTGATTAATGTAGGTAATATATTAAGCGAGATTAGCCTTAGTTTACTTTTGTTGATATTCGGCCAGATCGCCCGGATACGAGCTCCGTCCTTTGGAGAGCCTGCCCGGGCCAGGAGGGTTAAATGAGAAAATTATCCATTAGTCTTTGACGAGGCCCGAGTTCACCCTTTTGACCTACATTTTCATACTTTTACTGCTTAAAAGCAAGGACATTATACATGAAATATTAACAGCAATAAAAAAAGACAATAGATAATAGATAACAGATTTTATTTACCATGAATTATTTAGAGTTAGGCCTGGTGAGACGAGTGAGTGTGGTGGTTGTGGACACTTGCGGGCGGTGCTTTCTGGGCTGACGTCATTCCGTGACGTCAGCATTCTCGCCAAAAGTGAATTTGAAGCGCCAAATTCGGATTCTGGTACCATATCCAACCTATCGCCAAGCTGAAACTCGCCTAACGCGAATAAATAAATAAATAAATAAATAAATAAATAAAATAAAATAAATAAATAAAATAGTATACAGTACACTGTGCTCCTAAGCTTAAGCTTCTTGTCATGTCTTCTTGAGGCTTTGTGCAACTCTCTAGAGTTACACTAAATGTAGTGGCACTCAATTCCTGGCAGCAGCCTCCACAAACCAAAACCACCCACTACACTACATGGCAACACACCCACAGACACCAAAAAATATCAAAACCACACCCAGCACACGGTATCACACGCAAATACTGTCTTCTCTCCCTCCCTGCCCACCCCAAACCAGCTTCCAGAAGCACATTCATACTCATATCTCTCGCCGTTCCATCCAATCACTCATAGACAACACGCAGCTGCAGGCGCGACCTCCCGAAATCCATGCTTCTGAATCCTCCCTTCCTCGCGAGGACAGAGTTCACCTGGCCAGGCTGAGATGCGGACACCATCCAGCTCTTCTGAGCTATCAGAAGAGACTGGATGACTCCGTCGTCGAAACCTGCCCGGGATGTAACACAGCACCCCATTTATTTATTTATTTATTTTTATTTTTGTTATTATTTTAGTTTAACCCTTCCCCCCCGGCCTGCCTGTCCTAAGGACAGTGTGGGGTACCCGGGCGATTTGGCCGAAAAACATCTAGACCTAGGCTACCGTATCTTTGTTATTTTAACTTCTAGAAATTTCCCACGCATCTCTAAATGTAGTGCGGTTTCCAATCTGTAGACTGGCGTTGAGTAGAGCTCTGTAAGTCAACTGGTTCAGTTGTGATGACGATTTCCGTGGAGCAAATTTTGCCGCGATGTTGACAATATCGGAGCTTTTCAGACACTAATTTCGTCATACAGTCAGTCCCCCTAATACACGTATCCTCAGTCCGCGTTTACCCTATTCCACGCCGAGGGGTAAAAAAGGTACTCAAAATCCCTAAAACACGTATTGACCCCACAAAACACGAATCACGGTTGAAGAGTGGTGTAAAAATGCTGTTTTTTGTATTCACCGCCACCCCCCCCCCCCACTCCCCTCCCTACTCCGCGAGCACACCCCTCGGTGGCGGGAAGACGGTGAAGTCATGATGGCATTGTGGGAGACGCTTCCAGGAAGCGTCTCCCACATCAATAATAATTGGACAACCAAGCATACACAATAATAGAAACATAAACAAGTCATTCCTTACATTAAAATTAAATGCTATAAGTAGGTGAGAAGAGTGGGGGCTCCGAGGCAAACCCCGCGACAAGGCGAGTTCATTATAGCCTAGGCCTAGGCATCCCCCAGCCCCGCCACTGTCACTGGCCCCGTCGCGGCTTCCTTCTCAGCCCCAATATCCTTAAGTGTCCGTGCGCTGAGACTTGACCCATTTATTGTGTAACAACCGCCTTCCTACACCCTTCAACAACTTCAAAATGCCTAGGAAGAATAAACTGGTGAAGGCGCTACTGCGATCGGGAACTCTATGGGTTTATCCGGGGAGGGGGACGGAGCCAGTGGCGGGGCCGGGGAAGCCTAGGCCTAAGCTATAATGAACTCGCCTTGTCGCGGGGGTCTGCCTCGGAGCCCCCACTCTTCTCACCTACAGTACTTATAGCATTTAATTTTAATGTAAGGAATGACTTGTTTATGTTTCTATTATTGTGTATGCTTGGTTGTCCAATTAGTATTGATTTTGATCAAAAATTACCGTCAAATGTGTGTGGAAATACGGGCTGCCGCCCATATGTATTTTTCTCCATAAGTTATGTTATCCCCAATGCGCGAATTCCCAATACACGTCGTGTAATGCCACCCATATAGGCGCGGATTGGGGGGACTGACTGTACCATACAACAACAACATTGATCCGACGTCTCCTTCTTGTTTTCGGAGGTGCGGTGACGCAATGACCGGCTTTGTTTACATGCGTCGGACGCACGGCGTTCAGACCAAGCTGAATAGGCTTTCAAGCTTACTGCCTGGTATAAGGACACCCGGGGCCCTGCCCAACTGCCGCGGTGTCCTTATAACAGGACAGCCGGGCTGGAAGGGTTAACCAGACTGCTGAGTTCCACAAATGAACTCTCATAGGGCTGGCCCGAAGGATTTGATCAAGATGGACAACTAATCAAATCAAGATAGATAAGGAAGGGCAGGAAGTGAACAAATCTAGGAAGGTGAAGACACGCAGACATTTCTAACCATTTCATCAGTTCAGCCGGACCACATGAGCTCCACATCAGAGCTCTTATAGGGCAGGGCCGAAGGATGAGGCAAGAACTGCACTGCAGCACCAACCAAGAAGTGATCAAGGGCGAAGAATGAAATATCAGGACTAAGGTATAAAAAAATCACAGCGAGATGCAAAAAAATGCATTACCGAATGGAATCAAGTCAGCTCGGCTACATCAGCAACATACATACATACATACATACATACAATTTTAAGACTGAGTGTTCCACACATAAGTGCAGTTTCAGTCTTTTGTCCTAATGGCGGCAGCAACCGAAGAGACAAATCAGGTCAGGAGTCTACTACCTAGCCAGGCCAGGTAGACATGAGATATAGGTTGCCCAAGGACAACCGAATGGGACAGAATAAGAATAAAAGAGGAAAAACATAGAAAGAGAAATGGAAAAACTACTCAAAATTAGTCAAGCTGACGACAACAGCTCGAGGGGAGAGAGGAAGGGAAATTACCACAACCATCCACCATCAAGCCCCAGTCGCCGGCCCCGAAGCCCCCCAACTGTGCCAAGGAGAGTAGTAACAGGGGGGCACAGCACCCCATACCGGTACCATTAAACACATCATAGAAGACTGCATTTCACACAACCACTTATGTCAACAACACAATCTGCACTCATTGAGAGCTCTGTGGGAAAGCTCAATCGTGGCCATGGCCTTCCTTAAGGACTCGGGGCTGTTCAGCCAGGCAGCTTAGGGAACAACAACAATAACACTAAATATGCCATCCAGCTTCTCTGAGCTATCAGAAGAGACTGGATATCTCCGTCGTCGGCACCTGCCCAGGATGCAACACAGCACCCCATACTATTAAATACATCATAAAAGACTGCATTCTACACAATCACATGTGCCAACAACATAATCTACATTCCTTGAGAGCCCTGTGGAAAGCCTGATTGTGGCCATGGCCTTCTTTAGGGACTCAGGGCTGTTTGGCCAGGCAGCTTAGGGAACGACAACAACAACACCATCAAAATATATATATTGGGAATAGAAAACATTATGCAAGGGATAGCTCCATTAACCCCTTGGGGAATATGATGCACTGGCAGTTTATTCTGGCTATCATTAGACAATTTGAGAAAATTTAGTAAGGATTCCATGTTGTGCCATCGGTAGACGGCAAGAGTTTGGGTAGCTTGGTCTAGCAATTTGTGGCAAATGTCCACTACAGTCCCTGTAACAAGGGCACACCCTATCCCTGTCAATCAAGGGAGTGCACGATCAAAAAGGATCTGTGGGCATCAAATGGGTAAATACTATTTGAGTTACCAGACTTCCATACTGTATACCCTTCCTAATCTGAATAAAATCATCTAATAATAGCCACAACAGACATTTAAATCACGTCATTGTTCTTAAGGGGATAATAAATTCCTAAGACTGCCATTTCTTTGCAATACGTATAAACACTTTTTGTCATCATACTGATATAATAAAAAAATAATAATAATAATAATAATTCTTCTTAGATCTATCCAATTGACAGTACATGAGAATATGGCAATTAACCCTTAGAAGATCCGATGACGCATGTCTTTTCTGTTTTCTAGCTAGTATTATATGATTTTCCTAAGATTAGTAAGGGTATATGGAAGTCAGAGGGTTGATTGAGATAGTCTTTACTCTCATAATTCCCACAGATCATTACTTAGCTTTATATAAGTGTCTAATAATAGCCAAATAAATTGTTAAAATGTATTATAATCGTCAAAGGATTAAGAGATGTTCTCATAATCTATACAGTATTATATAAGGGTTACCATTATAACTAGGGTATACAGTAAACTCGCTCTTGTCAGTCATCATGGGGATTTTAATAGTCCAGGTAAACAACTTACTTAAAGCATACTACACTATCAAAATAAAATGTAATCAAATTAAATTAAACTTAAAATAATAATAATAAATTAATACAGCTGCACACAAACACTTAATACAAATAATGTATTGTCCAGTATACATAAAGACATAAGCAATGGCCCTTTCCCAATCCTCAAACTGCTTGACCCTCTGAGGACCGATGACACAATTCTTTTCTGTTTTCTGGCTATTATTAGACGATATTATTCAAATTAGGAAGGGTATATGGAAGTAAGAGGGTTGATGAAGATAGTTTTTACCCTTTAAATTACCACAGATCCTTCCTAAGCTGTATAAAATAATCTAATGAGAGCCAAAAATAAATTGCTAAAATGCGTCATATCCTCAAAGAGTTAAATACTGTACAACCACAAAATGCACAGTACTAAAGTCTATTCATTATAAGTAGGCTAAAAAAATGACTTTTAATCTCTAGTAACTACGAAAGGGCTAGAGGAAACGGGATGTGAATTTCCATACCCATTATCTGGTGGATTCTTCCCATATTATTTATGGTAGAAATGTTAGCTCAATTATTCAAGTTCTTTTTTAGTTATACAGTATGAGGTTCAAAGTACGATATCTGGCCTCCTTATAATGAATAGACTTTAAATAAAGAATTAATGAGAATATTCAGTTCCGTTCAGGATAGTTTAGAAAAATTAAGGTCATGACTTATGTGACTGAGTAAGTGAGTGTACAGGCTGCAAACAAGAGAAATAGTGACACAAATCAATGAAAAAAAGTCCTAACAAATGTGTGATATTTTATGTCAGTATGATCAATTTGATAAACATCTTTTCAAACTAATATGTTTTTTAATTACTTCCCCAAATCAAAATATGTTTTTTATATTCTATTTATGATGCCCCTACCACACTATTTTCTTAAGCATAGGAAAGACTTCTAGGACTCCAAAGATAAAAAAACTACATTACAGAAAACTTAAAGAGCAATGAGTATCGCTACCGATCGGTGCTGTATGTATGTAGCCTACATGAATGTTTGTGTGTATTTACTGTATCTCAAATTAATTCATCTAACCAAGAGAAATCCTATCAAAGATGAATAAATCTGTCTGACATCTGCTACAATAAAACAAAATACTATACCCTGTTCCAAATAGGTAGGTCAGAAATCCTAAACCATAACTTCCTTAACTCAAAAAGGGCTACAGCAAATGGGCTGTAAATTTCCACGCTTATTCCCTGGTTGACCCTTCCCAAATGGTTGAAATATTAGCTCGATTACTCTAGTAGTCGTTATTGAGTTATAGAGATTAATGACTACTTATTTGGAACAGGGGATAGTCACCTGATAGTTTGCTCTATCAGTATCTGGATAAAAGAGTCTACAGTATAGTATATATTATACCAATAAATGTGACTTACAATACAACCATTAAATATAGTCAAGCATCAATCTAACGTAAAAGTGTACAAATACGTAGAACTATAGTACCAATATTTACAGTCAAGTTTATATATACTTGTCAATCAAATAAAAAAAAAAGAAGTCCATACATTTACTACCATATTCCTGTACCTTACCATAGTGAAGCATATTACCTAAATGAGTCAAATATTAAAGAAGTATTTTTATGCTAACAAAAATGTGAACTGTAGGGTTCATAATTTTTTATTTTTCATTAATCAACAATCAGTTCTTATACTCTCTGTGTAATCCTTTTAACCCCTTCAGCACACTGACGCTTCTTTTACCTTTTATCCTGGCTAACATTAAACAGTTTTATGCAGTTAAGGACCAATATTGTTTAAATGATTAATGGAGATATTAATTACCCCTTTGAGTCTTACAGATAGATTCTAAGCTAAAGAAAATTGACTAATGGTAATCAAAATATGACGAAAATTACATCATTGTGCTAACGGGGTTAATCAGAGGTTTCCTTTTATTATATTCAATAGCTACTTTCAGTCCATTTCATTCAGCTTTGGGAGGGCCTCTTAGAATCACTGCCCCTGCACAGGACAACTGTTCATCTTTTAAAGATAATGATGCCTTTTTACATTTACTCTGGCAATCACTAGACAATTTTTCACAGCTAAGGAGGGATCTGTCTCCAAGTTACCAGGAGGTGGCAATGAGGTGCGAAAGCCGGGGTCTCTCCTACAATTTCTGTGTTGCATAACTGGGTCACCAAGGCTCAGATGCACATGCAGGCATGTATTTACACTGCAGAGGTAGCCTATTGCCTGAAAACAAAATTAATGTGAGGAATATACTTATGGCTGGGATTGTATTATAACTGACAAAAAGTTAGAAATTCTTTACTAAACAATTAGAAGACTTTAATAATAGTAAGGAATCTTTACACTCCAAGAAATTAATCCAGAGTTGAATGAGCAAATGTTCAGCAAAGTCCCTGTAATAAGGGCACACCCTAGCCCTATCAATCAAGGGAGTACACAGCGTTAAAAACTGCATCATCATCATCATCGTCAAGAAAAACATCTGCAGGTAGCCATTTAATATAATAGAAGTCGTCATTTGGTTAAGATAGCTTACAGCCAAGAAAGTTCAAGCCATAACTCTTCCCATTGCACAGGAAAACATAATAAACTTGAGAAATTAGCAAACAAGAATAATTTCCTCATTCATATCAATGATCTCATATCTACCACTCATAATCCAATACATTCCTACGCAGATGACTCAACACTCCACAGTTCCTTCACATTTACCAATTCTTTCACCCAACCCGATCTTATAAATTCAAAAATAAACACTGCAATTTCTCTGAACCAGGACCTTTCTAGAATTAATGAATGGGGACAAAAGAATCTAGTTTCCTTTAATGCACAGAAAACCAAGTACATTCAATTTTCTAACCGACAGAATCTCACTGACTCGCATATATTTTTTAATGATGTAAATATTCCCACTTCCCCTAGTATTGACATTCTCGGTGTAACATTAACTACTAACTTGAGCTGGACACATTATGTTAGAAGCATTGCTAAGAATGCCTCTAAAAAAGTGGGACTCCTGTACAGAGTTCGAGAATTCTTCACTGACGAGCAGTTGGCCGTAATATATAAAAGTCATGTGCGTTCTCAGATGGATTACTGTTCACCTCTGTGGAGTGGAAGTGGAGTGGTTGCATTGAGGCAGTTGGACAAAATTCAAAATAAAGCTATTAGATTAATCAATAACCCTGTAATCACACAGGACCTTCCTACATTATCCATACGAAGAAACGTTGCATCCCTTGCATTATTCTACAGATATTTTCACAGCAATTGTTCCGAGGAACTTGCTTCAATTGTGCCGCCTCTCCACATCTTTCCCCGTAGAACTAGGGCAGCTGAGAGCGCCCATGAATTTACACTTTCTCCTCCACAATGCAGAACTTCTGCTTATCAAAATTAATTTATCCCTAGAACTACTACTCTTTGGAATTCACTTCCCTCGAGTCGCTTTCCACAAACTTACAATCTACAAAAGTTTAAATCCAGTTGTTAAAAACATTTTATGAATGGAGGATGCCTTTAGGCACATGGACCTTTTTGTTTTATCTGTGTTTTTCCTTCCTCCGTTCATTGTCTCTTAAAAAAAAAAAAAAAATTGATAATACAGTATTAATAATAATAAATAATAAGCATGTTACTTATTTCTCATAAGCGCCAATTTTTCCGAAGAATTCACTAGCGCTCGAAAAGAGAAAGAAAAAAGAACAAAAATCAATGCATCAAAAGAAGGCTCATATACAACACACATTTAACAATCACTAGCAGTGGCAAAATAGCCTAAACTCTATAGCCATCTGTCATGACACCTCTCTCAAGATCATAGCTTCTCTCAAAGAGAAAAGTCTTAAGTTGTCTCTTGAAGCATTCAACAGAACTCAGTTGTCTCATGGACAGCGGCAACCTGTTATACAACCTCGGAGCCATGTAGGAGAATGACCTCTCAAAGAAAGAAGACTGCTGGAAAGCCCTTGGTTCATCAAGACGAAAAGGGTCATTGTCATGACGCACAACTACACCATGGTGTGCCGGTGGGCGCCTGAGCAGCTCCGCAAGGTACCTAGGCTCACCAAATTTGAGAACCTTAAAAGTCACCAAACACAACTTAAATTCTATTCGTGTATTGAGTAAAATCATATAAAAAGTCTATCTTCATTTCCATAATCTGAACTTGATTAACTCTAGTCAAATTAAAGTAAGTAAATCCTCAACACACATCAAAAAGCCTTTGCATTCAAACTTTATTCAAATGTATTGTATTAGATATAATATAACATTCCACTTGTTAAAGACCTGCATGATGGCTGCTCTACCGACTCTACCCAGATACAAATCACATTACAAATACACGACCCCAAGACACTTCATCAAGTACAGTCACCACCAAAACAAGTGACACACCTCTGTAAAACTTCAAATTTACTTTTCTCTTCAGCTCTATCAATGTCCGATGCCTTGCTTTCTCCTGGGGAACCCATCCGTGGCGGAAATGCCTCCGAAAATTCTTTTAGCACTTCTAAAAAAAAAAATAAAAATAAAAAAATAAAAACACACACACACACACACACACACACAGGGTGTAGTGTGGTTAGTAGAGCAGAAACAGGTTTTACAACTCTTTTATGGGGAGGGGAAATTAAGTAAGCCTACTCATTTCCTTGAAGTGAAACAGACAAAATCCATGCTTATAAATCCTACCATCAGCCCATAAAAAAAGTTATTAATGATCTATTGAATATCTGAAACAGTCTAGGGATGTCTTCCACACGTTTTCTTGACACAATTTTCAATGGAAATACAGTATTAGTTTTAAGACCCTCTTCATGAGCACTTATATTATCAGAATACAACTTGAGGAGAATATTTCTGAAGAAATATGGTATAATAAGTTTTGTATTTAAATAACAAGATTTCAATTTTGATAGCTCTAGACAGGTTTAAGAGAAAAGCAAAGTTGAAGTACTAAATGATCAACACATATTTTGTCACTGCCTGTACAATATAATATATTATATATCTACAGTATATTTGTTTGTACAACTGTCATAGTCTCTTTCTCCCTCAGTGCACCCATTACTATGTCAATGTAGAGTTAAGGGGGAAGCACACAAGAGTTTTTATCATACATTTTTTATGGTCATAATTTGTCAGCAACATTTCTGGGATCTTTAGTACTGGTATCGGAAACTAGACTGAAGATAAATTTATTTAGGCGATTGGATTATTTATACATTTTCCTCATAAGTTGCCAGACCAGTGTTGACCATAAAAGTTGAGGGAAAAAGAGCTTGTGTGATACCGGTTTTATTCATGCAAACATTGAATGAAGTAACCCCTTCAGAAACATGATATCAGTTTTCATTTTATCCTTCCAAACTCTGGACAATTTTACAATACTGTACTTAGGAAGTATCTCTAGCAACCAATGGGGTAACAGCTATATCTATTATCACTATGACTTCTACAGACCCTTTCTAATCTTAATAAAATCATCTAATAATAACCAGAATATGAAGAAATGTGTCATAGTATACTGAAGGGATCAAGTTAGCAAAAGACATTAGTAAGAACTTGTACACTCGGATACCATAGTCTCTAGCCCACTCATAGATACTTGAGGACTTCACCTATTTCTAATTATGGAAGTATATCTCTGGAAACTAATGTATTAATATAATTTTCTATACATCAACTACAAAACTATATATACTATTTATTGAAAAGCAAGTTCTATCCAAAAATCAATCCAGTTAGTTATAATTGCATAAGAAAAACATATGGGGTCCACGAATTCTTATGAGTGGGCTAGAGACTATAGCATCCGAGTGTACAAAAACTACGCAGTGTATTTTGTCAGTACTGTAATTAGACACACCTTTTAAACACTTTTACGACTGCTTTAACAATCCATTAAGGGGATAGTGGCTATTATTTTTGGTTTATTAATCTATCGTTGATTTTTTTTTTTTTTAGTTTCCTCGCTAGACCTCCATCAAGCTTGAAATAACACCCCCTAGACCCCTCTTCAAGATAAATTTTTAAATTTTTCAGTAGAAAAATGTCCCCGTTCGGCCGGTTCCTTTTAAAATTACAGGCTCGCTATCGCTCGCCAGGAAAAAATCGACCCCTAAATTACACAAAAAGTCTTTATAATAATATTGACAAAGATATGGGGTGAAAGGCCTTAAAATTGCCAAACTAATGAGCCGAACATCATAAAATCTGAAAACTAATGGGGCTAAACATGAGGAAGGGGGACCAGAAAAACGACCCATTTCCCCTTAAAGGCATCCTTCACTTCCTTAATGATATTTTGAACCCCTTTGTCAAGACATGATAATAATTTTTGGAATTATTGTTAAGATATTTATAATGGAAACCTAGAAAAAACTAATTTTAACTTAATGTAGGACTTAAGGGGGGTCACCGTTTTTTTTTTTTATCTTTCTCTCCTTCTTTCTCTTTCCCTGGCTTGTATCCATTCGGCCCCATTCAGCCAACTGTTTTAAGATGTTTATCCCCATCCAGGTATCGATTTCTTCCTGGCGAGCGATAGCGAGCCAGCATTGTATGTTAGAAAGTTAGCACAGACGCCATCTTGACTCCGCTGTAGCCGCTTGTATACCATGATACGTTGTTCTTTGTAAACTTAATTACTAAGGTTTATACTTTTTTTTTTTTTAATTAAAAAGTTTAACCAGACCAATGAGTTCCCCAAAAGAACTCTCATAGGGCTGGCCTGTAGGATTAGATCAAGATGGACAACTAATCAAGACAAGATAGATAGGGAAACGCAGGAGGTGAACAAATCTAGGAAGGTGAAGACAGGCGAAGGGGAGGTGTGGTGGAGTGGTCATGCCACTGGATTGGTAATCCAATGGACCCGGGTTCAAATCCCGATATGTCAATGGGAAGATATTATTGGGATTGAATTTGTGCTGTACCTAGTATCAGTGCATTACCACAAAGCCCACCGAAATGCCAAAAAAATACCCTCATTGTTCCCTGATTAAATAACACTGTATGAATATTCCCATATTCAAAATATGTTACAGGGGGACAATGCCTAGTGAGTTCACTGCTCAATAGGTGGCATTCTGAGAGTGAGGCTCTGAGTCTGGAGAGTGAGACGGTGAAGCGCTTGAGCGAAGCAACCAGCCGCTTCAGAGATGGAGCTGCTTCGAGCCATGATGGATGCTTCACATGTCTCACTCCCCAGACTGGAACAAGACCTCACGGGCTTCACCGTGTTGAGCGGTGGAATGTACAGGCTCTCAGCCTATGCCCGAGAGGGAGTAGTTGGAATATAGAAAAAAAAAAAACAAAAAAAAAAACAGCCATTTCTCACCATGTCATAAGTTCAGCCAGACCACATGAGTTCCACAGCAGAACTCTTATAGGGCAGGGCCGAAGGATGAGGCAAGAACTGCTACAACGAAGAAGTGATAAAGGGCGAAGAATGAGAGATCAGGACTAATGAAACAAAAATCACAGCGTGATGCAAAAAATGCACAACTGAGGGGAGTCGAGTCAGCTTGGCCGCCCGAAGAGACAAGTCAGGTCAGGAGCCAACAACCTAGCCACGCCAACTAAGAGGGCCCGACAGGGTGGCCAACTAAGAGGATCCGACAGGGTAGGCCGCCCGTAGGACAACCGAATGAGACAGAATAAGAACACAAGGGGAAAAACATAGAAAGAGGACAGAAAAACTATGCAAAATTAGTCAAGCCGATGACGAAAGCACAAGGGAAGAAGGAAATAACCATAACCCCCCCCCCCCCCCCCCCAAATCCTCAAAGTCAAAGACCATCTGGACATGAGAGGCACTCAATTCCTGGCAGCAGCCTCCACGAACCAATCCCACCCACTAAACTACATGGCAACACACCCACAGACACCAAGACATATCAAAACAACACCCAGCACACGGTATCACACACAATTACTGTCCTCTCTCCCTCCCTGCCCACCCCGAACCAACTTCCAGAAGCACATACATACATACATACATAAAATTTTAAGACTGAGTGTTCCACACATAAGTGCAGTTTCAGTCTCTTGTCCTAATGGCGGCGTTCCAGGCAACCCTGTTAAGGGCTGCTTCACTTGTCAAGTTCTTGGATTTGAGATCGGCGCGTATAGTCCGATCCCAGGTCTTCCTCGGTCCACCCCTTGGTGCAGCTCCCTCCACAATCACAGACCTGCATTTTTTCACACAATTTTGTTCATCCATTCTCTCCACATGTCCATACCATCCCAGTCTACTTGTACGCATCACCTCGCTAATACTCTTTATACCTAAACGTCTCCTCAGCTCAACATTTGTTATTCTATCCTGTAGCCTGGCCCCACACATCCATCTCACCATTCTCATCTCATTACGCTCCATTCTGTTGACATCCTCTACTTTAACGGCCCATGTTTCTGAGGCATACGTCATTGCACTTCTAACACATGAGGCATACACCTTTCCCTTCAGGGGAAGAGGCATTCTTTTCATGGTCAGGATTGGCATCAATTCTCTGAACTTCCCCCAGCCACACCTAATTCTAGCAACAGTGGCAGCCTCGGCCCCACCACCGGCAGAGATGGTATCTCCTAGGTAACAAAACTTGTTCACCAGCTCCAAAGACTCATTTCCAAAATTCACAGCCACAGGATCATCACTTAACACAAGCTCGCCTTTGCACACTACGCACTCAAATTTCACTATTTCTGACTTATCCTTCGGCAGGGGCCCCTTTATTCTACTACAGCACTTACTCCCATGGTGTACCCAACATCGACAGATGCTACATTGAATTGAGTTAACGCCCACTCCCTTTCCACACACTGCACATGGGTATGCACCGCTCTTTTCCACATTACCTAGTCTCAAACTACAATGCATAACATCCATACTCATATCTCTCGCCGATCCATCCACTCACTCACAGACAACACGCAGCTGCAAGCACGACCTCCCGAAATCCATCCTTCCGAATCCTCCCTTCCTCGCGAGGACTGAGTCCACCTGGCCAGGCTGAGATGCGGACACCATCCAGCTCTCCTGAGCTATCAGAAGAGACTGGATGACTCCGTTGTCGACGCCTGCCCAGGATGTAACACAGCACCCCATACCATTAAACACATCATAGAAGACTGCATTTCACACAACCACTTATGCCAACAACACAATCTACACTCAATGAGAGCTCTGTGGGAAAGCCCGATCGTGGCCATGGCCTTCCTCAGGGACTCGGGGCTGTTCGGCCAGGCAACTTAGGGAACAGGAAGAAGAAGAAGAAGAAGAAGAAGAACAACAACAACAACAACAACAACAACCCCCCCTCAAGCTCCAGTCACCGGCCCCGAAGCCCCCCAACCGCGACAAGAAGCATAGTACAGTACTAGGGGGGACTAAGGTTATACTAATAATACAATTAGACTCTCTTTGTCTTTCACTATCTAACTGCATCGAGTGTATCACAACCTTGATCACAACTAAATATTAGAGGAAATAGTTTCTCTTACACCAAGTTTTCTATTATTGTACACTAAAGGGTAGCCTACACTTGTGTGAAAATATTTAATAACTAGCATGTCTTAAGAGATTATTTTCCTATTTTGCCGTTTTTATATCACCAAATAGTAATTTACGTTTAAATAATATTAGGATACATCTATGGATGAAGTTTTAATGGAATATCTCATGAAATACCAGAGAATAAATTCAAACAAAGAAAAAATATATATGGCGGCCGTTGGCAACTTGATTTGAATTGACAAGACGAGTGTTAATTCCCAAATCAGAGTTTATTTCATCTGGCTATATGGATTATTTGTGTTATTACCAATGTTATCTACTGTATTTTCATTTATTAATATATAGACATCCCTTTATTTTCCATGGGGCTAGATATTATTGGGAAACGTTCTTAGAGAAACTGGCACCTCCACAAAGTAGCAGGACAAAGGAAGTTGGTTTGACTGTGGGTGTTAATACATGTATAGGTACTTTGGATTTCGCACCTGACGTCACTATTTCCCCCCAAAAAACACAAAATTGCCTACTGTATAATTATTTAATTATATAAAGTACCCAGCCTCCAAGTATTGTACATAGGGGTATGTTGTACATTGACAATGATGATTCTGAGGATATCTGATTAGGTGAGCTATGCCCTTCAAAGACGAATATAAAAAGGGTTCCCAACAAAAGCAAATACAAGGTCATGAATACATCACTAGCCCAAACACAGGCTGGGGAGCAACTTTTCTGCCACCCAGCATATACTACGGTTCTACCAGGGATTAATGATCAGCATCATATGTGTTAGGTATCTCAATAATTGTGATGTAGATACTGTGAAAAGAAGTCTTCATTATAGTAAAATATCTTATAAGAAACTTGGATTACAAGTGAGGGATATCTATTCTAGTAGAGAGTCATGTCAATGAGTAAATTCAAGTAATGTATGAAGAAAGAATGCCAAACATGATACATAAAAGATATACTGTAGGCTACTGTAGTTGAAAACTTTTTTCATCATCGTCAATGCCTGCTTCCTCCCACGACAGCCATGGCATACATGCCTTCAGGCTACTTCACCTAGTAATGCTACTGTAGCAGTCTCAACAATGCTCCAAGGAACTTTTACCCCTATAAAGTATATTTGTCTATATTTCTTTGAAACCATTAGTGATCTGTTACCAGCTTCCCCTCTTAATGACTTAAATGTATCTTTCTTGGCCTATTTCCCTTATTAAATCTCATTACATGGTTCAAGCGTTAGGAGAAGAAGCACTATGGAACAAGCATAACATACTGTATATGTAATGAAAAAGTACAGTCATCTGGAGGTGCTTCAGTGATGATCATCTTTTTCTGGGGGTTTCCTAAGGCAAGCAAGTCATCCAAGAGAAACAAACCTTTTATTTTTTTTATATTATAGTGAGGAAGCAAAGTATACCGATAGTTCTGAATAGAGAAATGAAGGCTTGTCCTCATTGCAGTATTTTCATCACATTCTGTCAACAATGTATGCCCAACCATACATCTTAACAGTTCCTCCAATATTGTTTTTCAAATACTGTAGAGTACACCATCCACCTTAACCCACCACTTAAAGTATTATACATATACACAAGTCACATACTAAACATCAATATTTTACAGAGACCCTAATGTAACAAGAGTTCAGCCAACCTCTGCCATATTGGTGACACTGGTGATATTTTCCTCTCTTTACACTCAAATATCCCCATACCCACAATAAACATTTGGGAAAACTGGTACAGGATATATAGAATGATCTTTGGATATACGTTACCCCAGATACCATGTTGTTTGATAATTAAGGTACAGTACCATAATAGCGTAAAAAATAAAATAAAAAATTGCCATTCTCTTACTACACCTTCACCATATTGGTACCACTGGTGTCATTATCCTCTCCTATCACTCAAATATGTCCATACCCATAACAAAATTCAGTAATATAAAGTATAAATTATACAGTACTGTACTGTACATCTAATTACTGTATATCATTTAGACTCTGGCTTTACTTTCTACATGATCTATCTATCTATCTACTAAGGCGAATACCCCATTTTATTTTCTGGTGTTTGGTAATTACTGCACCAAAATGGCATCAAAAGATGAAGATGGTTGCTATCTCTTATTACAGGATCTCTTGGCACGATGACGCCTTTTTCCTTTGATTCTGGCTAAAATTAAAGATTTTATGCAGTTTAATTTAACTCTATGACTGCGGGCGGTTATATAAAATATATGGTCATCACTGCGGCACTTGTCATATGACTATTGCCGATAATCTGCGTAGTACAAGGCCAGGGAGGCAGGCAAACGAGTCAAAGCAGCGCGAGTCCACCCCATCCATCGCCCACTGTGTTTGGGCGCAAACTGGTGTCGGTGGGAGACATCTCCAACTCCCTTACAGACTTGGGGATAGCAAAAACCGCTCAAACTCGCTAATTTTTACCTATTTAACGTCACCTGTGCAATATTGTTGCATGGCAACCAGTGGTCGTACAGACATGATTCAGGTGTCATTGGATAGGTCTATTGTTTAAATCTGTTGTTGCTTCTTCATATTTTGCAATAATTGTTCTTTATTATACTGTATCTATTCATTGTCGATAATATCAATTGCTTGCTTTGGCGATTTCCTTAGTTTATTTGTACAATAAATGTAGGTTATTTGTAGGGTAGTAATTGGTAAGGGTCACTTGAGGCATGCTATGCTTACAGGTACCTACCCGATAGCACTATCGTTAGTGAGTGCTGTATATTTTTTGTACTATTATTGATATCTTGTCAAATTGCAAATTACTGTACCTTATTACAAAATTTGATACAAATTGTAGTTTCTTTATTTATACAGAATTTAGTAATATTTACCAGAACATCCCGTACTTCCCAAACTGACTAATTCCTTGAACATGACGATAGTGCATTGGTATATGTGCGATTAGTTTGCTTGGGAACCAGATTAACTTGCACATGTAGTAATGTAAACCCTATGTGGTTGATTGTGTTCTTATATTTCAAATTTTATTTTATTAAGCGTTGTTTCCACATAGCGATTTTGATGTATTTTGCGCTTATCTTGTGTCGTCCCAGTTTTGGCTTGTTTATTTTGCAAGTCATTGAAATAAGTTCTAGCTCTTGTTTATACATGAAAATGTGCAGGGAATGAAGGTCGCTTTTAGTCCAAAACCCCCGTACGGTACAGTGGTGACTAAGCAATTGTCTTATGACAAGTGCCGCAGTAATTGTGTTAAGAAGGACCTATGTTATTCATAGGGTTTATCGAGATTGTACTAACCTATATGAATTCAAGAGGTAGACCATTAGCTAAAGAAAAAATCACTCTTGGTAACCACAAGGTGATGGGCTGGTCTATCAGAGTGAGAGCTGAGCGATCTCTGCCATACCCATAGCTTACTCTGACTGTTCCTTTTACTTATATATCTTCTAGATCTCAAGTGACGGCGTCTTTTCCATGGATCGACCTCCCTACTGCCAACTTAAAAGTTGGCAGATTGGGAGTCAAAGCGTCACATTTTTCCCTTGCCCCTCAACTTTCCCTTCATAATTGCTGAGGGGCACAGGGCCTTGGGTGGGGCTTTGGTTTCCCGGGCGTTTCCGCGCCCTCCTCAGTTCCCTGCCTTAGAGTGGCTTCGGTCACCTGGGTTTTGTTAGTGGCAAGCAGGGAGGGTTTTGTGGGGGCGCTCTATGGCCTTGGCCTTGCTCGGGACCTTGGGGCTGTTCGGCCAGGCAGCCTGGGGAACAACAACAATATGAGGAAAATTATGTAATTTATGTTATTTAGAGGGATTATTGAGTTGTAGAGATAGATCATAAGCTGAAGAAAATCGTCTAATGGTAACCAGAATATGAAGAAAATTATGTCATCATGCTGATGAGGTTAAATTCAGAATGATTATCAGGATAACATATAAGCAATTCATTGTGCTCCTTCAGCATAATGACGTAATGTTTATCGTATTCTAGTTACCATTAAACTTATTCTTTAGCTTTACCTCCGTCAGTTAACACGCGATCGCGTATATAAATGGTTTGGACCAAACACCGATTTTGACCCAATCGCGTATATAAATTTGGGAAACTTAGTGTTAACATAAGTTATTATATACGCGATCGCGTATATACTGTAAACGCGTGCACATGCTCGGTGAAGGGCAACGCTAAATGTGGAGCTAGTTGGCAGCTTCCTACCGAGCCAGGCAGTACCACAAATAACAGTTCACCCAGATAGTGGCAAATAGTGTGTTGTCTGTCCACAGATCAATAAGTTTCCCTGATCTGTCTGAGGGGGATAATCTACCTTCAGGGCTCAAAGGGGTAAATACAAAATCAATTAACCCTTTGAATAGCATAGGTTCTTCATAAACTGCTTAAATTGTCTAATTTAGCCGTAATAAAAGGTAGAAATGTGCCATCGTGCTGAAGGGGTTAAGGAAAGGAACATATTCGGTAAATAACTCATTGCTACCTTATCAAAACACCCCGTGAAATCCACAATCCAAAATTAATATCAACATTTTCTTTGTGCAACTCTCAAAGCCCTTCTCTCTTGCTCTGTCTTAGAATTTGAAGAGAAGTGTTTCATTTCTTGTCAGTGTTTTAGTCTGAAGCTGGCGTCACACAAGCACTTTAGCGGTGGATGTATCGGAGCCACAGTAGCCCAGTCAAAAAGTTGTTAAAATCCAGTCTATTATCTGACAATTTTCTCTTTCATTATGACAGCATTTTGTATCTTAGAGGTCCTATTATCTGACAATTTTAATCTTTCACTATGACAGCATTTAGTATCTTAGAGCTCCTAATTGTGTACAGTCTAATTTAATATACAAATAAATAGAAAAATATATCAAATAAGATGATAACGTGTAGCGGAATCAAGGCTCCGATACATACTCATGTGACGGCGGCTTAATGTGACAAAGGAAAGAAGATCAATGTAAAGAAATAATAACAACTCCACTCTGCATTAGGATCATGTACAATTAAATATATATTCAAATTAAAGAAAAAATAACAGAAATAGCTCTTGATTAGTTTCATAAAACAATATATTTTAAACAATAACAGAAATAGCTCTTGATTAGTTTCATAAAACAATATATTTTAAACAAAAGCAGAGTTCTTATCAAAATAAACTTAGACACTGCTCTGTAACAGAATCATGAAATTAATATATCAAAATACTGTACAGTACATAAAAGGAGAATACAGTATCATCCACATCACTACGCAGCAAACTAGTTATATTACGTACTGTAATAATAAAATAAAATTCAACATTCCACTACGGAGCTTACAAACTGCAGGCCCCCAAAATTACTCTCCAGAGAAAGAAAATGGGAGTTGAAGCAAGTGGCAAAATCTTCACTGATAAAGGTATGCATGAGCAAAACTATGTCGTAGTGGCAAAGTGGCAGAGGCATGTATAACAGCAGTAGTGGTAGCTCTAAACTTGCATAGTCTATTCATTATAATTAGGCCAGAATAACCACTAACCTCTGTAACTCAATAAGGATTAGAGTAATCAAGCAAATATTTCTACCATTTGGGAAGTCAGCCAGGGAATAGGTGTGGAAATTTAGAGTCCATTTGTTCAAGCCCTTTCTGAGTTACAGAGGTTACTTGCCTACTTATATTGAATAGACTATAGGTGAGAAAATGGCGGCTATGGCAGAAGTGTAGAGTGGGGATCATACAGAAAATACTGGTTGTGGCGGCAGGTATTAACTATACTGAATGTGACAAGAAACTGTGACCCCTAGTTTCTTGTAACTCGGGGAGGGCTGGAGGAAACGGACTGTAAAATTCCACTCCGATTTACTGGTTGACTGTTCCCAAATGGTAGAAACATCATCTCAATCGTTCAATTTCCTATTGAGGTAAAAGAGGTTCCGAGTTAGGATTAAGAGCCTCCTTATAATGAACAGACAATAGTCAAGTTGGTGTCGGTGGTAGAAGTTTGGAGCAAGGGTGGTAGAGAAGCAACTGGAGGTGACAATGGTAGTCTAGTTGTGGAGGATGTGGGTGGCGGTGGTGGAAGTGGGAGTACGGGAGGGCTGGAGTGGTGCTACACTGGGGTGGCGGAGACGATGGTGGCGGAGTCTTTGTCCAAAATTGGGGTATGGGAGACTGGAGTTGTGGTACGCTGCAGATGGTAGCTGTGTCATTGTCGGAAATTTGGGTATGGGGAGGCTGGAGTGGTAGCACGCTGGAGATGGTAGTGGTGTCGTTGGAAATTGTGGAGTAGTGATACGCTGCAGATCGTGGCGGTGTATTTGTTGGAAATTTGGGTATGGGGGAGGCTGGAGTGGTGGTGGTGCGCTGGTAGTGGTGGCGTGACAACTAAAGGAGAGGGCAGCACCTGCGAGGAATTATGATTCAGCCGGGCGCCTCTCACAGCTCCCGTCTGTGGAATGAGACAAATGGTGGGGTGTGTACACTGTCTCCCGCCCGCCACGCCCGCCTTAGTAACTCCACCTACAAACGGAGAATGGAGCACACAACCACCAATCAGAACTTCGGTATTCGGTACCGATGTTACAAACTCCTAGGAGACCCACTTCTTCATTAGTGAAAAGGAACACGTAATAACTCTTCCTTCAAAGTTGGCAGTAGTAAGCAAAGGAGAGAAAGGAAAATAGAAAACTTGCTTTAGTCTTACAATCAGACGACGACTTCTTACAACTTTATCTTATCTACCTCCAGAAGTATTGGTGACAGGCTGGCAAACAAGAAACTACAAGTATTAACACTTTACGAGCGGGCCCGTCAGTTTTTTTCCACTACGCGCCCAGCGTTTTTTTTTTACCCTAAATGGCCTTGTTTCCGTGCTCTTTTTCATGCATAAACAAGAGCCAGAGCGTAATACAATTATGTATCCCTGAAAGGACATAAATTGAGCTTTCCAATGACACCAGAACCATCCTTCTACGACCACGCGTTCTCTTGCAACGATCGTGCAACACGAGTGCAAAACCCCTAAAATACGGTAATTTCCTTATATAATTCCCTGTGTGGCGAGGTAGGGAGGGTGGAGTTGTGTGGAGTAGATGTCAGTAGGCGCGCGGGGTCCGTGCCGAGCGGTCATGAGGCAACCTACGCCTAAATTGAGCTTTCCAATGACACCAGAACCATCCTTCTACGACCACGCGTTCTCTTGCAACGATCGTGCAACACAAGTGCAAAAACCCTAAAATACGGTAATTTCCTTATATAATTCCCTGTGTGGCGAGGTAGGGAGGGTGGAGTTGTGTGGAGTAGATGTCAGTAGGCGCGCGGGGTCCGTGCCGAGCGGTCATGAGGCAACCTACGCCTAAATTGAGCTTTCCAATGACACCAGAACCATCCTTCTACGACCACGCGTTCTCTTGCAACGATCGTGCAACACGAGTGCAAAAACCCTAAAATACGGTAATTTCCTTATATAATTCCTTGTGTGGCGAGGTAGGGAGGGTGGAGTTGTGTGGAGTAGATGTCAGTAGGCGCGCGGGGTCCGTGCCGAGCGGTCATGAGGCAACCTACGTTCCTCCCGTCGCTCGTCTCTCTCTCAAGAGCCATTCTTGCTCAAAAATTGCACACGGACTAAAGTCGGGCCGCGCCACATAGTCCAGGTTTTTAGATACGGACTTAAATCGGGCCCCGCTAAACAAGGGTTAAAGAGCATAGCTCATGAAAAATCCCTTTCCATTTTATCACTCTCTAAAGCATGTTGAGCATGACTGATACAGAGCAGTTGTCTTGGTTTGCCATAAATTCTAATCTAAAATAGTAAACAAAGCCATGTAAGATATTTTAAGCTTAGAAAGTTGATGGCAAATCCTGTCGCCTCTCTCTTGTGGTAGTGATAAAGGAATTAGACTGCAGGATTTGAATGTGTTTTGATATTGTCTTTACCTAGTGTACCCTGATATATTTCGTACATGATGAAGTGCTGTAATGTGAAGGCAGTATTTGATATTAATATCACATGAGTGAAAAAAATTTCTATCCTTAACCCGGCAAGTGTGGGAAGACTCTTAAGATCCTGGGCCTAAAAAAATCCATTTAAAACCCCCCCCCAATTTTTTTTTTGTTTTTGCCCCTGGGCCATGCCAAATATCACTCCTCCACATCCCCTCCTTCCCCACTTTCCTCCCCTCCTTCAGTTATCACCTATTTTCCCTGTTATTCCCTTATTATGTGGTCTATTTTCGTGCTAACATTAGCGAGTTGGTAGCAGGGCGTTGTCATCACTGTTACCAAGCGTGGGAAAGAGCGAGAGAGAGACTATTGCGTAACAGTGTCTCTCCAGACAAGGGGAGGGGAGGAGGGGAGGGAGGTTGCCTCAGCCATACATTATGTAACTCCCGGCCTGTATCGCCGATTTTGACCATCCAAATGCTGTTTCCACTTTTTTATTGCTGTAACAGGTTAATACCTTTATAATCAACCTAAAATAGGCGCATATGGATAAGTATTAATGCTATATATGGTAAAATAACGATGTTAGTGATGGGAACAACTCAAATACGTGCGCACAAGCGTGTGGTGTCTCATACCCCCCATGTGCACGTCATAGGTTACGTCTCTACCAATACAAGTACTGTACAATTATTCATATTTTGGCCTCGTTAATCATAAATAAATACATATTGGCAGCTCAATCCATATGGCAACACTAGTGGTGCTGGCCCTAACGGTAAAAAGGTACCTTTGTAAAATAGCATAAGGCCAAGGTATCAAATTATTCCATCTTGATTTTCACTTTCACAGTGCATTATTCGATAGCTTGTCATTATTTCTACACTTCATTATGAAGCTTATGTTGCTCATACAATTAAAGTACTCATACCTCTCTTTAAATATCTGTCCATCTTTTGTACTGTAACTGCTTTCACAGCATGGAGTGCTTAATAGAGATACTGAGAATCAAAATGATGACCAGTGACCAAACTCCTGAAACTTTTGACTGATTCTGTTATTCTATGGGTACCCCTAATTGAGAAGTGTGTGCAGAGTTACATGGAGGGATAGACAGACGATTGAGGAAGTAAAGAGGAGGAGTGGTGTGGAGGTAGATGTGCTGGAAAATGTGAAAAGGAACAACTTGAGATAGTTCGGCCATATGGAACGAATGGGAAGCGAGAGAATGACTAAGAGGGTGTACGAGAGCGAGGTGGAAGGACAGAGAGGGAGAGGTAAACCGAAAAGAGGTGGAAGGATGGAGTGAGGAAGTATATGGATGAAGGCAGTGCTGGTTGGGGGGAGGGTCGTCGACTGACTGGGGACAGAGGTGCATGGGGGCAGTTCGTTCGTGGCCACCCCTTCGGGGATCACGGCATCAGGCAATAGATAGATAGATAGACCCCTAATTCCTCTCAAAACGTCACATGTCAGAAATGCCTCTCGCCACCACCATCCCAAACACTAATTTATTTATACAGTACTGTATTTACATTTATAAGAAACTCGGACTACTATTATTGCACATAGGAGGTATATTGCACACTCAAATTTATGATAATGAGAATAGCTGACCTCGTGAGCTATGCCCTTTAAAAAACAATCCTAAAACCAAGTCCCTTCTTTTTAGTTATTACTATTTAGTTATTACGTGGTCCTATCCAGAGTGAGGTTTGGCATCCTCTACCCAACCTTAGCCATTTTTGTCTCTCTTTTACTGTCCAACTTTTTCCTTCTGGGGAAAGGGGGCTAGGAATCCTCCTCCCCTTATTGGAACTTTAAATATAGTTTCTATTTGGGCTCTGTCTTGAGTCGGCCACCCCCAGCTAAGGAGTATGTGCCTGAGTATATACATACATACATACATACATAAATACTGTATTAGTACAGTATATAAATAAAGTTATACTTAAGTATTACAGTTCTTATTAGCTCATATTTTAGAAATGAGAAAAAGGCCAAAACAGAACAACTTGATGTATATTTTCTATTAATCCTTCTCATATGTTTTGAGTATTTTATTTCATAATATTGTTGTGCTAACAATATTATTTGAAACGTCCCGCCATGCGTAGGTATTTTGATTAATTCCATACGAAAATCGTCATTCTACCATAAATATCGTTATTACTTATTCAGATGTGCCTATTTTAAGTTTAATATGAAGATATTAACATTTAAGAGAAATAAAACAAGTGGGAATAGTATTTGGGGGGTGAAAAAGACGTATTATTGCCGACCGGTCCATTCATGAGGGGAGAGCCACGGCGGCATATATCCTCTCCTCCCGAGTTCTCAAGCGACACTGACAGATCTAAGTAGAAGTCTCTCTGTTGCAAGGATCTCTAGATGCCTCGCTTATGCTATAGAGACCAGGGTAAGAAAATTTGCGGTGAAAATTACCCTATAAAAGGGGGAATAAGAGGAAAAATAGGTGATAATTGAGGAAGGGGGAAAAGGGGGGAAGAGGGGGTTGGGATACATATGTAGGAATGTTGGGACATTATCTCACCTAATCACATATTGCTTTGTTTTGAGTTCTGCTGGAGTGTTTTAAACGTTTTTTTTTTTAGGCCTTGGATCTTATGAGGACCTTCGCCTTCCACCACCAAAACCTCTTACGAGGGCGCTCGACTTTCCCGGGTTAATATTGTGCCGTTTCTGTTTTGGTTTGCTTGTTTTGCAAGTTTTACATTTTATATTCTGTTCCAAATAAGTAGGCCAGAAATGCGAACCCTAACCTCTGTAACTCAAAAAGGGCTCGGGCAAATGGGCTGTACATCTCCATCCCTATTTCCTGGCTGACCCTTCCTACATGGTAGAAATATTAGATCGATTACTCTCGTCGTTTGTGAGTTATAGAGGCTAATGTTCAAAAGTTTTGGCCTACTTACTTGGAACAGGGTATAATTCATTCCAGCCTTAAAACCAAATGTTCCCAGTTTGTCACCTTGGTCCACTCATTGACTGGGGCTGACCTTTTGTAATCTATAAGGTGCACAGTCGGCCTAATAAGTGATGTCTCGGCACCAATTATGTTTTGATCAACAATAATTGGCATCAGCAATATTTACACATGATTTCTTCTTTTTGAGTGAGATATACAGCCATGTCTCTACACTTATACACCCTATTCAACATCTGACAGACATGAATACAGCACCGAGCGAGCCAAACGTAATGGCAGCTGAGACATGACTTATTAGCACCACCGTACATAAAGGCTTCACAAGGATAACACAGTAAACAAAGTACTGAACATACTTTCTTACCTGGTCAAACTTGTAAGGCTAAAGCAAATGTTTGTTTTTGTTTTGTTTTTAATAATCATCATCTCATTGAAGAGTAAGCCTACAATCTTTTTCATTCAGAGGAAACACAGTACTGTACTGCAATGATAACGTATGCATTCAATAATATGTCATTTACTTCCTTAAAAGTAGAACCAAAATTACTGAAGGAGCTTTGACCTATATTTGGGAAGATGTATTGGATAATGCATTTCCCAAGCCCAGTGACCAGCCCACTACAGAAGAGAGTATGTAAAGCTAAAATTACTCTCAGTATTAAGACACAATTTGAATCTAATCTATGATAATACTTAATTCACACTAAATAATCTGGATGGGTCTTTGCTTGCAGTGGACAATGCAAACAGTTGATGCCGTCACTCAGGAAGTTGGGAATGCAAGTGTTTAAGCTTATGCTATACAAAATTTTGCATATAAGGTAAATGGATGCTAAACTATTAAACTGACTTATTTTTTACTGATTGCAACATAAGTTCAAAACATTTATCATTCGACGTTAAATTTAGTGCAGTACAAGCCCTCTTTTTCAGACCAGACCCCAAGCTTCCTGAATCCCACAGCTTTCAAACTACTGTACGTAGATAGCAGGTCTAAACTTTATTTTGTTATTTTAGACAGTCTGAATTATTAAGGTAAATTTTGAAGCACATGGTATGCATAAAAAATATACTGTATAATACTGTATACTGTACAGTATATATAAATCTGATGCCTTGCATCCACAATAAACTCCCAAAAAAGGTATGGCCATGGCAGAAACTGACTCAAGGCATGTCTCCACTGCCCACTCTACAGTGAGATTTCCACTGTGTGGATAAAAATCATTAGCCCTAAAGAGACCCACAGAGCAACACAGAGCAACCCCTCACCTGGACATAACTTCCACCACTGTTTTGTTATTTTCTTCACTCCTGTGGGGGCCTTGCATGACAGCATACCAGGCACTGGAGTGTTCTGACCTGGGAAACCACTGGTCCCTCGCTATAGAAAGTGACTGCACCTATGTAACCTATTTGGATATTTACCTTGGTCACTTGGACTTTGTCCAATCACAGAGGTTAATATCTGAACGCCTGATATGACATACTTGGTTCAGAAAAACCTCCTGGTCTTTCAAACAAGTAAAATACTATAGGTTTACAAGATAAAAGTCTAATGGACCGAGATATTTTGCATTTCTGGAATATTCCCACTTTCCAGATAGGGTCTCCCCCCGATCAGTCCCGAATAGAGGATTTTTATGTGTAGCATGCTTTCCACCACTCAGATATTAATGTGGGAATTAAGATTGTCACTATAGTGACCAGTGAGAGAAACTCAAATAACCAAAGAACACTCCAGAGACTTTAACAGAGACCAGAAGGGCTTATCTATTTTTATTAATTTCACTCCAACACCAAATACCTCCAATGAACTTGATGAAAGCATGTGATGTCAGATACAGTAACAAACTCTACTTTATTCATCTGTGTGTATTCCTCTGGGAATGAAGAAGATGAAAAGCAACATGGAGCTAGTAAAAAGAAGATAAATATTAAGATCAAGAATTAATAAGGAGCTAGAAAAAGAGGATAAATAACAGATCAAAAATTAATATGGAGCTAGTAAAATAAGAGGATAAATATGATCATGTAATATTATAGTTATGGGCAAAAGGAATATAAGGTAATCTATATCATATCAATATTAGTACTACAAGCATTATGATTAAATATAGGGTACAGTATAACAGCACAATGCGCTACACAGCACCTTTACTTAACCCTCATATCCCGGACTTAAATTCTATGTGCGTATGAAATGTAGTTAAAATGTACCAAAGTACCGTCCACCACAGCACTGGAGTCTGCCAAATAGCACACTGGCTGGTCTGAGACTGGAACCCTGGAACTCACGGCTTACAGGCGAGTGCTCTACCAACCGCACCACGGCCTATGGCCGTCTATACTTTCTATCTATCTATCTATCTATTGCCTGCCGCCGCGATCCCCGAAGGGGTGGCCACGAACGAACCGCCCCCATGCACCTCTGTCCCCAGTCAGTCGACGCCTCTCCCCCCAACCAGCACCGCCTTCGTTCATGTACTTCCTCACTCCATCCTTCCACCTCTCATTCGATCTACCTCTCCCTCTCTGTCCCTCCACCTCGCTCTCGTACACCCTCTTAGTCATTCTCTCGCTTTCCATACGTTCCATATGGCCGAACCATCTCAAGTTGTCCTTTTCACACTCTCCAGCACATCTACCTCCACACCACACCTCCTTCTTACTTCCTCATTAGTCTGTCTATCCCTCCATGTAACTCCGCACGCACTCCTTAAGTAATTCATTTCCACTGCTCTCACTCTTGGTCTGTCTCTCAACCAACGTCCATGCTTCGCTTCCATAAGTCAGTGTCGGGATTACCACACTGTCATGCAAGGACTTCTTCACTTCCATACTGACCACCCTTTTTCTTGTTACTGCTTTTAGCGTTCCTACAACCCTCTTCCCCTGTTGTACCCTCTCCCGAACTTCTTCATCCATAGTCCCATCTTTACTCAACACACTGCCCACATACTTAAAAGAGTTGACGATCTCCATAGCCTGACCGTACAGCTTCACCTCACACTCTGTGACTTCACCCCTTTCGAAGACCATAACCTTGCTCTTCCCCGCATTTACCTTCAAATTCCGTTTTTCGCACACTGTTCCAAACTCATTTACCAGACCCTGCAACTCCCATTCATTATCACTCATCAGAACTGTATCATCCGCAAACAGCAGTATAGGTAGCTTCCACTCAATTCCCTCCCTTTTCAGCGATACACCAACATCCACTGCTCTTGATAGTATTTCTTTCATGACTCCATCCATATATACAGTAAACAACCACGGGGACATCACACAGCCCTGTTTCAAACCAACATTCAGGTCAAAGAACTCGCTCTGCTCACTCTCCACACGTACTGCCGCCTTTGCACCCTCATACATGCTCTTCACTGCTTTCAGCAACTTGCCCTCTACTCCGTATATTCTAAGTACTTTCCACAAACCTTCTCTATCCACTCTGTCATAGGCCTTCTCCAAGTCCATAAAAGCAACATACACCTTTTGTTTCTTCTCCAGATATTTCTCCACAACACAATTCAGGGTAAAAATCTGATCTATACATCCTCTTCCATTCCTAAAACCTCCCTGCTCGTCGCCTATCCATTTCTCCGTTCTCACTCTCACTCTCTCAATCACTACCCTACTGTATACCTTCCCTACTACGCTTAGAAGACATATTCCTCGGTGGTTACCACACACTCCTCTTTCCCCTTTGCCCTTATATAGGGGGACTATTATGCCAGTCTTCCAGTCATCGGGTGCACTCCCCTTCTCCCATGCTAGTTTGCACATTTTCCATACCCATTCTATCACTATCTCAGCACCATACCTCAACATTTCCCCACACACTCCATCTGTTCCTGGTGCTTTCCCCAACTTCACTCTTTTCATGGCTTCCCACACTTCTGACCTCCTGATCCCCACCTCCTCCTCCACTACTTCTCTTCTTCTCCCTCCCATACCATATCCAGCTATGTTTGCTGGCTCTTCATTCCTTACATTTAGCAACTCACTGAAGTACTCACTCCATCTTTCGAGTACTTTAACCCTACTACTTTAATACTTTATACTTTATACTTTATACTTTTATACTTTAACCCTAACAATACAGATGATGTTCTCATATTAGGCTTAAAAACATTAGACAATTTTCTGGAAAGACAGGTTATACTCTATCTATGCTAGACGACTTGATCTCCAAGGGGGTGGCCATGAACGAGTCTCTTCCACTGAGGCAATTCGTTTGATCCTCTAAGCTGCTTCAGGGGAGAGTTGCTAATGCCCAATCACCCTCAAGAGGGTTAAAACTACCTTGAGAAACCTTCAGTACAATTATGAAATGATTTCTTGTATTCTGGCTAACATGAAATTATATTACAAATCGTCAAAGGCCTCCATTACTCAAAACTTAAAAGACTGTGATCCATAAGAGGTATGGTTTCAGTCTCATGCCCTAATGGCGGCATTCCAGGCAGACCTTATCTGGGCTTGTTCACTACTGTAATCTTAAAATTTGAATCATATCGTAGAACCTGATCCCATGTCTTTCTAGGTTTACCTATCTGCACAACTCCCTCCACATTCAATATCTCTTCACCCAATTTTGGTCATACAATAATTTGTTTTTGTTTTTATTTAATTAATGACAGATTTGACTCAACTTAGGAACTAATTTAATCTAAATAAACCCAACCCAACCTAACTAATCTAACCAAACCTAACTCAATCAAACCTAAACTAACCTAAGCTAAGCAAACTAATTCCAAACGAACCTAGCATAACTTACCCAAGCTAATGTAAGATCTATCCAAATTAACCCATTCAGTACCAGTGCCGTCCTTTTAACTTTATTCTGGCTACTATTAGACGATTGTACAGTATTCAGTTTAAAAAGGGCCTCCAGCAATTAGCAGGCTTCAAACTATCCCACTTAACCCATTTTACTACCACAGATTCTTCTTAAACTGCACAAAATTGTTTAAATAGATAGAATAAAATGAAAACGACGTCGCTGGTACAGAAGGGGTTTAAGATACAGGTATCTCTTCTCTCTTTATTTCTCTCTCTCTCTGTGCAACAACATGGTTACAACTTTAAAGCACAACAAAAATATGGAATCACAGCAAAATTGGTTTGTGGCCGTAAACAAGTAATATACTGTACTGTATACTGTATATATATATATATACTGTACTGTATATATATATATACTGTACTGTATATATATATATATATATATATATTATATACGGTATATATATACTGTATATATACCGGTATATATATATATATATATATATATATATATATATATATATATATAATATATATATATAATCTCAGAGTTGGGTCGATTAACTCATTAAATTAACTAGTTAAGTTAAGTTATTTTTAATATTTTATCAACTAAGTTAAGTTAAGTTAACTCTATCTATCTATCTATATGCTCAGACCCAATCCCCATTTTGGGGGTAGCCGACTCAAGACAGAGCAAGAACAGGGAAAACACAAAAACAACATAAAACGGAAAATAAACACAGATAAAAAGCACAAACGTCACCCAGGAGAAGACCCAGAGACCAGTTAACTCGAATTTGGGAATTAACTAGTTAAGATAATTTTAAAAGTTAATCGGTTAAGTTAATCAATTAACTCTACCTTTCATTTAAGTTTTCAAGCTTCCTAAACTTGAAAATTTCTGCTTCTGTTATAATTATTTGTTCAAGTTATTCAACTTGTGATTGCAAACATCTATTTGTAGGCCTATATGTATTAAGCAAAACTTTATATAATATTATAATTAGCATTACTCAATTTCCTTACATAATTTAGTATCCCTGTGTCAATTATCTCCTCAAGTCTGTTATCATTCCCCTCCAAATTTACTCATTTTGATGAATGCAAGCAAAACCGTTTATAAGCTCCTTCATGACAAATATATCTATATAAAGTTTGTTATTCTTTCTTGGACTGTTTCAGGGGATTTACAATCAATCATATACTGTACTGTATACATCAGTCATCAGTAGAACTAAGTAGATATTAGAACTCATCTCACTTGGCTAAATTACTCAACTCATCGATCATGTCAGGTGAAGGTATCGAGGGATAATGGACACTCAGATCGATGGATATGATGCTAGCAAAAAAAATAAAAAAATAAAAAAATAGCCTATGCATTTCACATAATTTTTACTATCGGATTTCAATGTATTACATGCCGGTATGTCCACGTTAAACTCCTAACCTCCAAATTTTGTTTTAGGCTTAACTACAATAAACTACTTTAAGAGCCTGTTCATACAACTTTACAACTTTAATGTACACATTCTTATACAATGCATCTAACTCGAACTTCAAACTTGTCTGACTATTCAGCGTTTTGAAGTTGACTGAAAATAACAACAATATGGGCTGGAAAGTATACATCTACAATACAAATACCGATATTAGAAACACAAAATTAATAATATAGGCCTACAACAATTCATATGAAATATATGACAGTACAACCTATCACAATTTTGTTTTGTTCATATTACAAATCTAGAAAATTTGGAAGACAGCAAAATGTTTCAATAAGTATTTTTTGTCTTATGTGGGTATGAAGGAGACAAAATGGCTGGCTGAGTGTAACAAGTGTCTCACCCAAAGCCAAAAGAGTGACAGGGAGTCAAATTCAAGGGATGTTTGGGTCAAAATGCCTGGATACAAGGAATATATAGCAGTCTAAGTCATAGGATGAAGGAAAGATTAATTAAGGGAGAGAGTTTGTTGAGTAGAAGAAAGACCGAGAAGAACACTGAAGGTTGTAATACTGATAGAAGAGTGAAATATTTCACAATCTTTGCTTGTCAATTGGTCAACACATGACAAAAAGGACCGTGATAACTTAAATGCATAAATGGAAAGATTACAGAGCATTCAAATCCAACAAAAAAAGCATAAACAGTGTTCTTCTTGTTTGCATTTCAATAAATTAAGATTGATTATAATTATGTAGGACTTTTGAGGTTATAGTAGTTGAATTAAAATGTATACAGGAATCAGTGCCTTATGTACAGTAAGTCGTCTGTGTGGCACGTGGTTCACATTCAGTCCCTTTTCTGGTACTTGCTCTACGATTACTTAGTTACCATTCTCAATAATCTGTAAAGTTTTAATTGTATTGAAACATGTAGGCAAGAAATTAACTCTTTGAATAATGGAGGCCTTTCCTGAACGTATTAATATCGTCTGATGATAGACAAGATAAAACTTCAAGATATACTGTACTTTACAGACGGAGATACTCGAGGTAGTTTTACCCCTCTTGACTATCAGAAGTCTCACCTATTTTGAACATGATAGCCTGAAATTACCTCAAATTAGCAATAATTAAATAGGAATAGCCTAATGTCATTCATACTGGAAGGGTACACTTCGTAATCCAGATGAAGAATATGATATACCGTAGCCGAATGTAAGTATTTTTCAGCCATAAAATATTGGCATTCTCTGTCTTTGTTCTCTGCTCAGCATTGTAGTGTGTGTGTGTGCATGTGTGTGTGTGTGTGTGTATGTGTTCACTCCCTATAACTCACGACCACTTTAATTACCTCACTTCAAGACCGAGTTATACAATCTTTTTTTCTTGCAGCATTTTGGAACTCATTTATTATAGGTACTGTATCAGCATAAATACTAATGTTAGATGGAAATAGTTAGCTGGATTATAATGAAACTTGAATTCAGAAACAACTAGACAAGTCACCAGTTGATGAGAAGAGAACCCAGAAACTTTTGACCGTGCTAATCCTCCTTAATTATCCTACTGACTCCACCCCCAACCGACGATCCCTATTGTCCTATCCAGTTTGATCTTGGTCCTAACATTTCTACTTTATTTCTGCATATCCTTATATTTAATAGTGGCCCCTCCATCATTGATGATATGCCTATTAACATAATAGTCTCCATTCAAGCGCCGCGGTAGCCAGTTTTGAATCTGCCGCGCGGGGAAGAACAGAGTACTCGTCATAAGTGCAACGCTAATTCTCTTATGGAATCGTCTTATGATTGGGTACCCACTACGAAAAAACCTTCGTAAAAAAATAAAAAATAAAAATACACTTAAAATGTGTTATACTAAGCTTTCCATCTCGGTGGATTTCTTATGTTGTGGATCCCTGACGCTACTACCCAAGCGTCCATACGTCCTTCTCTTCCCCGCGGGCAACCGGTTTGGACGTGTGCCGCCTGAGCTACGCCACATTCTTCGTTCGCACAATTCTCGTGAGTCCTTACTCATTTAGATATAATTCTGAGTTATATTGAACAGGGTTTAGACTAGCTAGCTCAGGCTACCCCATTGGTATGCCCGCAGGAAGTGTTAACATTAGGGTACCATACGTGTTACAGGCGCCTACGTGTTCTCCAGGACCGACGCCTCATGGTTTGTGATATTGTGTTTCTGCTGCGCCTTAGCTATTGTTTTCTCTAGTTAGGAGGCTATTATCTTCGCAGACAGCATGCGTTGTACATCGTGAAAAGATGCCGCATGTTTATTATTATAGCAGACGCGCTAGTTTAAGGGTTGTCACACTTGGTGTGGAACCTTCTAGCGTTCAAGTACGCTTCGGGCCCCTCTCGTGGGCCTCTTCTCTTCGTGCTGTGGCTGTGATGTCTCCAGGTGTCGACGTCGTCATTCAGGATTCTTCTTCAAGCCTCGTGGCTAGCCTCAGTAGGGGTCTCCGTTAGCTGTTAGGGGGTTTATGTTTTATATTTACCATATTATGTGTGATATGTTCCCCTGTATCTTGGCCCCTTGTCGTCTCGTGTCGATCACGCGCGTTGGGAGCCTAGGAGACGTCCTTTTGTTTTGGGGTTTTTCGGTGTTGGTCGTCTTTTGTAGTAGACGACTTTCCCGTAGTTGTTTCTGTCCCGCCGGGCCTCGCTATGCATTTGCGAGGTCTGAGTTCCGCCGCTCCGGTGGCCGGGCGCAACCAACCCTATGTAGTGTGCCACTACACACCTTTTGCGGCGGGCATGCCTAGTCCGGCGGAAAGGGTCGGTTTTTTTACCAGTTGTTTGGCTCACCCTACGAACAGTCCAGTACCTCGCCACTCGGCGGTATTAAGAGGGTACAAGCAGTTGGTCCGGCTAACAGTATACCGTAAAATGCGGTAACTTCGGACATTTTTCGATGTTTTTTAACAATTTCTCCTGAGTGTAAACACATTATAGAGATTTAACTAGGTTAAGTGATGTATGGTGGTAGTGCGCCGTAATCCAGGAAGCCTCCTAAAATTATCCCCCATAAGAAGAGAGCTATCCTTATCCTAAATGATGTCCGAAGTTTGCTTGAAAAGTTGATAACTTCGGACATGTATGGATAACTTCGGACATACGGTGTTTCTTATGGAAAATGGTTGCCAAGAAAGCTGAGATAACTTCGGACGAACGGAGGAGAACTTCGGACCTACGTTCGTGGCCTTATTTCATTCCTTTTTCGGCTCCTACTATTTTATATGAATATTTTATTATTGCTGCTTATTCCTGTCCGATGTTATAGTGGAAAATGCACAGTCAATACTTTTAGGCCTGTATAATCAGTATAGGAGGGGGTTATATACGATGTTTAACATATATTCTGTTTGGATGTGTTCTCGTTAGGCATTGAGCTCACTCCTAGAAAATATTGAGCAGGAAAAATAACCAATGCTGTCAAATCAATAACTCGAAAATTAACTAGGCCTAGTGAAAATATATAGGTATGTATAATATATCAATGCATATACACTTTTATGAATTTGAGCATTTTTATAGGTACTGTACATATATATAACGTATTTGTTGGTGTTTCTTTCGGCAGATAAAAAAAAATTTGGACAAGATATATGCCTCTCCTAATTTATATATATTATATATCCAGAATTATCCAAAATACATAAATCGGTTAGCATAGTATCATATTTTTATGGGTTTTTGGACTCAGAGAATGATTATTTTATCTTTTACCACCATGTTAATGATGTACAAGTATTATGAATGATTTTCATAGGGCAAATAATAACAAACGATTGTTTTGTTCCATGTCCGAAGTTACCATGTTTTTTGTTTAAAACACAATCGGTTAAATGATACTGTTCTAGCTAGAGCGTTATACAAGTGTAACAAATTTCCTTTGGTGGATGTTGTCTCTGGTAATGTTACTACAAAATTATATCAGTCACAACATCATTCATACAAACAAATTTCTTCAGGGTGATAGAAGTTTGGCAGGGTAGCGAAAAATGTACATATTTTCGTCACATATATAATATTTTTTTCGTGTACATATACTCATCTCAGTTCCCTAGGACTTTTACATGCTCTTCCTTTGCCATTTCTCTAAACGGACCCCACAAACAAATAAAATAAAAAGAGTTTCCATTATATAATGACAATGTCTAATTACTTATTATCGCCGATGTCCGAAGTTATGACCCAAGTCCGAAGTTACCCCACTTTACGGTACCCATTTGCACTGTGGACGGTCCACTTACCCCGCCCCGCTCAGCGGCGCATGTAAGAATAGTAGCTTTTCGGCTAGCCAACTAGCTACAGGAAGACACAGGTCTGAGTTCCAGTTAGGGCCACTGACCCAGTCACAGGTAAGCAGTCAAGTGAAAGCCCCGTTTTAAAAGGAGGTGGGGTTTTGTCACGTTAGCTCTCAGGCGGCGGAAATATAGTTGACAGTGGTCACCTCATTTCCGGCATCTAGGAGTCGGTAGGATGTTTTAACACCTCTCAGGTTATCCTTATGAGCATTGATTCTTGGAAATGTCTATTTCCAGATCTCGTCACATCTTGAGCAACACTTTAGAGGATCGGTTCCCGGCGGGGAGGGGTTTCAGTAACCATGCCTCAGTTTTCAATTTGTGCTACACCTACCTGTCTTCTAGTCCCAGTCACAGCTCACAGGCTGTGCATTAGATGCGTTAAATGCCTAGACAAGTCAAAATTTGTGTGGACTTCTCGGAAATGCCCAATTTGTTCAGACCTTTTCGAAGAATGGATCGCTAGCAAAGATATGTCATGCTTACTAGCCTTAATACAGATCAAGAATAAATTTGCTTCATATTCCACCAGGGTGGCTAATGTAGAACTGTTTTGTGATAATGCCGAACTGCTCCGGCTGATTTCCCTTTATTCTTTTGAAGAACCCCCTTGTTTTCGGTCAAACCCCCTTGGTGCAACTAACTTCCCCCAGTCAGTTAGTCAGTCTGCACTCTCAGTCAAACCTTTTACATATACTGTATATAGGTCGAGGCGATGGTGGGAGGCGGACGCATTTTTTGAGGCTCCGGCATATTATCATGGGCACGATTAAATATCACGGAATTTCAAATACATACTGAGCGAGCAAGGAGAGGAAGGACTAGTGAAGTGTTTGGAAGATAAATTGGTGTGGTGGAGGGGTGATATATATTGTGAAAAGAGTAGTGTAATCAACGGGTCAGCTGGAGTTGTAGTGATTGTAAACAAACATGGCGGACGGAACGGCGGGAATTTCGGAGACGGAAGAAAGGTTAGGACGGTTTCGTGGGTTCAGGAGCACAGATAAGAAGGTAGAAGAGATTATTAATGTTGTGAAGGATTTGGAAAAGTGGAAGAGTGATACGGAGAAGTGGAAGGGGGACATTGGTGAGAAAATCAAGGTGTTGTGCGAACTATGTGGTGAGTCGGGTGGGGCAGGGAATAGGCTTAGTGAAGGAAGCGAATGTAGGCCTATTTCGGAAGTTAATAATAACCTAGAGATGGTACTAAAAAAGGTAGAGGAATTGGGAGCAGAGAATATGGCATTAAAGGAGCAGCTGAAGGACGATTCAAGGAAGTGAAGGAGTCAACTGCATGGACGGTGGTAGGTGAACAGAAAGTTAAGGATTTGGAGGAAATTGTGAAAGAACAAAAGGAGGAAATGAATAAGAAAAAAAAAAAAAATTGAGAGTGCAGTCGTAGGTGTCATGAAGAACAAGGAGAGTGTCGTGAGGGAGGCCATGGACAGGGATAGAGGTGTAATCATGCATGGAGATATAGAAGCTCATATGAATGATAATGGAGTGAGAAAAGTGAGAGATATGGAGAAAGTGAAGGAGGTCATGAAAGCTGTTGATGTAGATGGATGTGGATGGGATGGGCAGGTGGAGGAAGTCAGTAGGATAGGTAGATATAGAAGGGGGGAGATGAGACCTATAAGGGTACAGTTTAAAACCAGGGCAGTGGCAGAGACAGTGACAAATTTTAGTTGGAGACTAAACACAAATGAAGAACTGAAACATAAGATTAAAGAAGGATTTGAGCATAGAACAAATAAAAAAAATAAAGGAACTACAGGAAAAGGCTGATGAGGAAAATGGAAAGTTGGGTGAGGAGGATAAGAAGAAGTTTTTCTGGAGAGTGAGGGACGGGAAATTGAAGAAGTGGTTTATACGAATAGAAGGGAGAAGGAGATCTGGGAGAGAAGAGAATGTGATAGAAGTTGTGGCAGAGGTGGAGAGCAGGGTGGAAGCGTCTCGGGGAGAGGCAGGAGAAGAAGAAGCTGCAGACCCAGTACCGGTAGTGTGAGGGGGGGGGGGGGGGGGAAGTAGGGCACGGACAGGAGGAGCGGGATGATGTAGCTGCTGAAGGAATGGTAGAAAGATTAAGGATTATGTTTAGCAATGTTGATGTGTTTACCCAGGACAAGCAAAGAGAACTGATATGTAGGTTGCAGGATGAAGAGGAAAAACCTGATGTCATAGCCTTACAGGAAGTAAGACCAAAAAATGCTAGAATTGAAAGGGAACTGGTGGAGTATAGTTTGGAGGGTTTTGAGTTGTATGAGAGGAATGCTATTAGAGCAGAGGTTGGAAGAGGACTGTTTATTTATGTAAGAAAAGAGCTCAAGGTAAATGAGGTGGATATGAGACAGCAGTATTGTGAGTATTTGTGTATTGAAGTAAAATGTGCAAGAGGGTCAATTCTAATTGCCTCTATATATAGAAGCCCAAATAATAGTAGGGAAGAGGATGATAACCTACTGAAAGCAATGGAGGAAATAGATAATAGAGAGAACAAATATAAGATTTTGATTGGAGATTTCAATTTGCCAAGGATCAACTGGGCAAATTGTACTACTCCAGCGGGACAGTGTAGCCTGGAAAACAAGTTTATAGAGAAAGTGAGAGATTGTTTTTTAACGCAACATATTACATAGATGACAAGATATAGCGATAGGACGCAGGGGAGTGTACTTGATTTGATTTTTAGCAATGAGGAGGATATAGTGGAACATGTCAAAGTGGATAGCCCTATAGGTCGTAGTGACCATGCCTGTATAAGTTTTAGTTGCAATATTAAAACAGAGAGGGATAATAGAAGCAATAAAAAAAATATACATGTATGATAGAGCAGATTATGAGCTGCTGAGAAGGTGTTTGGACATAGACTGGGGGGAATACTTGAACAGTGAAGACGCTGAAGGAATGTGGAGGAAGATTAGAATCAAACTGGAGAATGCTATATCCAAATGTGTACCAGTAAGGGAATATAAGGATAAAACAAAATTGAGGAAAAGAATGAACCCAGAATTACCAATGAAAAGAAAGCTTTGGACATTGATAAGAAGAAAGAAACGATTGTGGGATAGACTAAAAGTGTTAAAAAAGAACAGGGGGTCTAGTATATATATTATATATATATTATTTTGTAATAGTATAGATATCTTATCAATATTTGTATTTTGTACTATTGTTAATGTCTTGTCATGTTGCAAATTTGATTTTAAATAATATTTTGACATTTAACATGTAGTTTCTTTATTCATGCAGAGTTTAGTAAAATTTACCAGAACGTCCCGGACTTCCCAAACTTGACTAATTCCTTTAACGTGACGATAGTGCGTTGTTATATGTGCGATTAGTTTGCTTGGGAAACAGATTAACTTGCTCATGTAGTAATGTACACCCTATGTGGTGGATTGTGTTCTTTTATTTAATAATTTTCATTTTAGTAAGTGTTGTTTCCACATAGCGATTTTGATAATTTAATTTGACTTTATATTGTCCTTGTCCCAATTTTGGTTTGTTTAGTTTGCAAGTTTTACATTTTAATAGAAGCTAAAGAAGTGGATTTGGAACGTAGACAAATAAACAATAAAATAAGGTGGGAGACAAGGAGGGGGGTGAAGGAGAGGGAGAGAGAGATTGCAAAAAACGTGAAGGATAATCCAAAAATATTCTGGAAGTACATTCAGGAAAAGTTAACAAGAAGAGTAGGTATCCCAGAACTGATAGGAGAATTGGATGATAGGAATAGAGCAGAAACTGATAAGGAGAAAGCAGAGGTGCTAGGGAAATACTTTGGGGAGGTACTAACAGTGGAGTCGGATGATGCAGTGCCTACTATTCCCATCAAACAGGCACCGGCACTACAACTAATAGAGTTTTCCCATGCTAGAATAAGAAGGGCTATAGAAAAAATTAACAGAAGTAAGTCCCCGGGACCGGATGGGATACATCCAAGAATCATAAAGGAAGGAGGTGAGATGTTAGTAGAGCCATTACAAATTTTATTTGAGGTATCTTTTAATACAGGACAAATTCCGATGAACTGGAGAGAGGCGAACATAACAGCTATATTTAAGAAGGGAAAGAGAAATGACCCAGGAAATTATAGACCAGTCAGTTTGACAAGTGTTGTGTGTAAACTAATGGAAACGGTAATTAGAGAAGGAATAATGGAGCATATGAAATCAAACCAACTTTTTAGTGGGAGACAGTTCGGATTCTTGCCGGGGAGGTTGACGGTACTACAGCTAATTAAGGTGGTAGATGATTGGATGCAAATTCTGGAGGATGGTGATGTGATAGACGTGGTATATTGCAATTTTATGAAGGACTTAGATAAGGTCCCACATAAAAGGTTAATAGAGAAAGTTAGAAGTTATAATATAGGGGAGAAATGTGTGAAATGGATAGAAGCCTTCCTGAAAGATCGGAGACAGAGGGTACTGGTGAATGGAATAGGCTCGGGGTGGAGGGAAATTACAAGTGGGGTACCTCAGGGATCTGTGTTGGGACCACTAATGTTCGATATATTTATTCTTACAGTTTCTTACAGTAGATCCTCTGGAAAAAGGCAAACTATGCCTGTGTATCCAGCTCAGTACCAGTGCTTGCACTGCTGCGGTCGTTCACGGTGTTGGCGGCGGCGGTAGCAGACGCAACATTTTTACTATTCTGTATTTTTGTTTTATAATCAAACTTCAAATCTTGTCTTCCCCATGCTTTATCAAGATTACTTTCAAACTCCCTTATTGATTCGGAATCGACTACATACTGGGGCAGTGCGTTCCACTCATTTACCACTCTATCACAAAATGAGTTCTTCGCCTTCTCAAGCCTATTTCTTTCTTTGTAAATTTTCTTAGAGTGTCCTCTCGTTCTTGTTCCCTCCCGCATCAAGAAGATACCTTCACACACATCCTCATCGTACTTTCCTGACACTATCTTAAAAGTCTCTATCATATCCCCTCTCTTTCTCCTATATGCCAGTGTCGGAAGTCCCAGTGTCCTCAACCTCTGCTCATAACCCGCGTTCTTCAACGTTGGTACCAGCTTGCTAGCTCTTCTTCTGCACTTTCTCCACTGCTTCTATATCCTTTACCATATATGGAGCCCACACCTGGTTTGCATATTCCAGGTGTGGCCTAACCAGCGCTGTATATAGTTTCCTGAAGATTTCTTCGTCAAGTGACACAAATGTCCTCCTTATCAGCCCTACAATTCTATTGGCTTTGTTTATCTTTTCCGCTAAATGTTCTGAGAAATTTAACTTATTATCTATCACTACTCCTATATCCTTTTCTGCACTCACTTCCTCCATCGCTTCATACATACTGTATCCTACCTTGTCTATCTTGCTGGTCCCAATCCGCATGTACTTGCATTTTTTTGGATGAAAAGGCATTAACCAATGCTCAGACCATCCCTTCATGCCCTCCACATCTCCTTGAAGCAAACCCATATCTTCCTTACTCCTCACTCTTCTATACAGTTTAGTGTCATCCGCATACAGGTATACCTCACTTCCATTAGTTATAACTTCAGGCAAGTCGTTGATAAATATAACGAACAGCAATGGTCCCATATATTGATATATTTATCAACGACTTACCTGAAGTTATAACTAATGGAAGTGAGATATACCTGTATGTGGATGACACTAAGCTGTATAGAAGAGTGAGGAGTAAGGAAGATGTGGGTTTGCTTCAAGGAGATGTGGAGAGCATGAAGGGATGGTCTGAACATTGGTCAATGCCTTTTCATCCAAAAAAATGCAAGTACATGCGGATTGGGACAAGCAAGATAGACAAGGTAGGATACAGTATGTATGAAGCGATGGAGGAAGTGAATGCCGAAAAGGATATAGGAGTAGTGATAGACAATATGTTAAATTTCTCAGAACATTTAGCGGAAAAGATAAACAAAGCCAATAGAATTGTAGGGCTGATAAGGAGGACATTTGTGTCACTTGACGAAGAAATATTCAGGAATCTCTATACAGCGCTGGTTAGGCCGCACCTGGAATATGTGAACCAGGTGTGGGCTCCATATATGGTAAAGGATATAGAAGCAGTGGAGAAAGTGCAGAGGAGAGCTAGCAAGCTAGTACCAACGTTGAAGAACGCGGGCTATGAGCAGAGGTTGAGGACACTGGGCTTCCGACACTGGCATATAGGAGAAAGAGAGGGGATATGATAAGAGACTTTTAAGATAGTGTCAGGAAAGTATGATGAGGATGTGTGTGAAGGTATCTTCTTGATGCGGGAGGGAACAAGAACGAGAGGACACTCTAAGAAAATTTACAAAGAAAGAAATAGGCTTGAAAAGGCAAAGAACTCATTTTGTGATAGAGTGGTAAATGAGTGGAACGCACTGCCCCAGTATGTAGTCGATTCTGAATCAATAAGGAAGTTTGAAAGTAATCTTGATAAAGCATGGGGAAGACAAGATTTGAAGTTTGATTAAAAAGCAAAAATACAAAATAGTAAAAATGTTGCGTCTGCTACCGCCGCCGCCAACACCGTGAACGACCGCAGCAGTGCAAGTACTGTACTGGCACTGAGCTGGATACAGAGGCCTAGTTTGCCTTTTTCCAGAGGATCACCTGTAAGAAACTGTAAGAAACTGTAAGTGAGGTTCACTCCCCTCCCCACTCCAAGAGAAGAACTCGTTCTGAGTCGCCGGAGCTCCGGCCGCCTTCTCAACCGCAGTCACCCCGACGACTTATTGAAGGGACTTCGAGCATAAACCAACGGTCTCCCAAGAGACGTAAATTGTCCTGTCCATCACAGGATTCCTCTTCGTCCACGGAGCCCGATAGCCCCCCCCCCCCACCCATGTGTGTAAGTCTGATTCTCGAGCCGTTCCATCGATGTCTGCCTCGGAGACGCCGGAGTTTTTTCCCGGTCTCCTCGGGACAGACGCCGGGGAACATCGGTCAACCACTAGGATTAGACCCACGGCGAGGGTTTTACTGCAAGGTGCTAAATTAGTTCTATCTAAAGGAGAATTCCCTCTGGTTGAGGTAGATTTGTCAGATTCTACGGTGTCTGCCACGTTGCGGCCCCGCAAAGTAGAGGAGGGTGTCACGACACCCCGTCCAAAGTCATGTGATACACATAGCATTCTTACGCCCTGTAAGTTAACACCTTGTTGTAGTGCAGGACAGAGCCGACCGGAAACGGCGGCACATAGTGTAGAATCGCCAGGGGGAATGCTCCGTCCCCCCACTCATCAAAAGATAGATAAGGCACTGGACAGCCCAGTTACTAGTAACCCAGGTAGTAGAGAACAGGTGGAGGAGACCGGCACAGTAGAAAAGGTTTGATCCAAGTCCCTCAAGAGACCACGCCCTCAGTGTGTGACGGCTAAGCATTTAGATTAACTATTTGCCCCTCAGCTTTCTCTTCATAATTGCTGAGGGGCACAGGGCCCTGGGTGGGGCTTTGGTTTCCTGGGCGTTTCCGCACCCTCCTCAGCTCCCCGCCATGGAGTGGCTTCGGTCACCCAGGCTTTATTGTGGTCGGCAGTGAGGGTTCTGTGGGGGCCCACGGTTGTGGCCTTGGCCTGCTCGGGGCCTTGGGGCTGTTCGGCCAGGCAGCTTGGGCAACAACAACTATTACAACAAGTGTTGAAACAGTGTGCTATCTCTAAACAGGCCCGCGATATTCTCCCACCGGCAGTGGGATTTCCCTCAAGTGCATCAGTGTCCTCTCCCGCCTTGGATGATGACGTTCAACCACTCACCTCTGTCCCCTTGAGTAGTACAAGAACACAACAAAGCGTAACAGTTCACCCCTTGTCACCGCCTAAAGTAACTCTGTTGTCAGATTCAGCTATAGCCACAGCTCCAACGCCGGCTGCTTATTTTTCACAACCGGCTAGTTCTTCATAGCCTACAAGGCTTTTGTTTAACGTCACATCTAGTCCACCGGCGGAAGGCAGTAAACCTCCGCCGGGAAACATGGCTTACCATTGCTCCAATCCGGCTTTTCACCCTCTTTCACTTTCAGTACAGACAAAGGGTGCAATCCCTCACTGGCAGGAACCAGTAGGCATGTGGTGTCCGGCTAACCTGCCCAAGTCGAGAGAAGGACACAAATACATAAACGGGGAGATCCCAGTACCGAGGGAGTGGACCGTAGAAGTGAATAAACATAAACAATTTAGGGCAAAAGATGCTCAGGGTAGGGTGGTAAAGGTACGGATTGACCCGTTCCCAGACAACACTAACTATCAATACTTTGTATATGTATCCGGGCAGCTTGCCCCTCCTTCCCCAGGAGACCTTCCTTGCCCAGACTGCTCCCGACCTTACGGTGTTCACAGGTATGATTCGGTTAGACCTAATGAACCGAGATTCACGACATTCCCAGTAACTCTGTCAACGGGCCAAAAAGGCAATAAACCTGGGGGAGGTGGGACACGGGCCATGGGTAGAATGGGATCAGGAAGTCCAACAGTTTGTCATTGCTCTAACGTCTAATACTTCTCTGGCAGTTCCACCGCCTCGCCATATGGAGTTTGATTTACTGAAGCCCCAACCGGGGGGAGTTCCCAGAGCCATAATTGAGTTCCTTATAGCCCCTCAATTAGCACTAACTGATTTTCCAGATCCTTTCACTGCTCCTGAACCTATTGACCTCCAACGTGAGTTCCTCCTACGGGATAGTACTCAACGTAAATTCATGGGCTTCCTACTGTCGAGGCACAGCCCAAGTCATTGCTAAACCCATTGCTAACCCCAAAAAGGGCCGGAATGAGGCAATCAAAGCGTTTCAAAATTATTTGCTACCCCATCCGGCGAGGTCAATCATGGACATACAGACGTCCCTCTTTGAGGCAGTCCGGGCTAGACAGCTTCTCAGACTCCATATGGTAAAGGGCGTGCCTGAGAATGTTTTTTACAGGGTCATTTTTCCCCCAGTCTTAACACCATCCATTATGAACGCACAAACTCAGAAGGATGTAGAAATAATGCTCAGCCCGGCCGTACCAAAATCAGCTTAGACATTGGTACGGCTAGGATAACTACCATGTTTGAATAAAAGATATGTCTTTGACCAACGACAGGCGGACTCCAAATGTTTCCCACTCCTAAAGAATTCCCAGATTCTCCCTCCCTCCCAAAGCATTGTACAGATAGTCTGTTTGACGGAGACAAAGCTGAACCAGGACTTTGACAGCAATATAGTGTTTAGTGAAGGATATAATATATGGAGATATGATAGAAAGGGAAAAAGGGGAGGTGGAGTGGCAGTATTAGTTAAGAACCCTATGACAGCAAAGCAAGTGGAGTTAAATAATGACAAGGCAGAAATAATGGCAGTTGAACTCAATGCTATAGAAGGAAAAAATCTAGACATAGCAGTAGTTTACATGCCACCAAAGACCAGAGCATGGAGGGAGTTAGAGTTTGAGGAGATGGTCAAGGATATGATTCAGTCATTGAGAAGAATGCTTTTAAGAAAGAATAGATTGATCTTGGTGGGAGATTTCAACTGTGGTGAGGTTAATTGGGAATCAGGAGATGCAAGGCCAAATCAGAGATCTTGGGGAAGTCGACTATTAGAGTTGGTTACGGATAATGTACTTGCACAACATGTGAAGGAGAATACTAGAATGAGGGTAATAACGAAACTTCTAAACTCGATCTGATTTTTACAAAAGATCCTCACGAAATTAGTGATATAAACTATCTATGCCCTGTAGGCAAAAGTGATCACCTATTATTGAAATGGAAGTTGATCTCGAATAATGCCTATAGATTAGACAATACTGTAGCTATATAAATAACAGACTAAATTATAGTAAAGCTGATTATGTATCCTTGAAAAGATATTTAGAGGGAGTAGATTGGGATCTTATTTTGAAGGAACAAGATGTACAAGGTAAATATAGTAGGTTCCTCGAAATTTATAGAGAAGGAACCAATCTGTTTGTCCCAAGATACCAAACTGGAAATTTTACTAAGCAGAAAGAATGGTTTAATTTGAAATGCAAAAGAGCTCTGGGTAGGCGTGATGCAGCTTGGGCTAGATTAAGAAGAAGGAACACTAAGAGTAATCGGAATAAATATAAACAGGAGAGGAATAGATATGTTAACATAATTAGGAAAGTTAAAATTAACTATGAGAAGAACATAGTAAATAAATGTGAAAGTGACCCTAAATTGTTTTATAAATATATAAACAGTAAGTTGAAGGTAAAGAAACAAATTACTAAATTAAGAGTAGATGCTAGGACGTATGAAAATGTATCGGACATGTGCGAGGTAATGAATAACAAATTGGGGTCGGTTTTTACTAGAGAGGAAAGTTTTGACGAACCACAGGCGGGAGTACTGGAGAGTGGTCTTAGCAAGATTGAAATAACTAGAGATGAGCTGTTATCTGCGATGAGAAGACTTGAAGTAAGGAAAGCTATGGGACCGGATGAAGTGTCTGCCTGGGTTTTAAAGGAGTGTGCAGAGCAATTAGTGGAGCCAGTGAGGGACATAATTCAAGCTTCCTTGGATAAAGGACAGGTTCCTGTTGAATGGAAAAGAGCTAATATCATTCCGATATACAAGAATGGAAACCCTGAGGACCCTTTAAACTATAGACCAGTTTCACTTACTAGTATTGTATGCAAGATTTGTGAAAAGCTAATTAGGAAGAGATGGATGAAAATGTTGGAGAGAAAGAAGATAATAACGCCAAAGCAATTTGGATTCAGAGAAGGGACATCTTGTGTTACCAGTCTGCTATGTTCCTACAGTAGGGTGATAGATGTACTGCAAGAAAGAGGCGGATGGGTGGACTGCGTCTACTTAGACCTTTCCAAAGCGTTCGATAAGGTACCACATACAAGATTGTTATCTAAGCTTGAGACGATAGGATGTGTCAGGGGTAGTTTGCTGAAATGGATGGAGAGCTATTTAACAGATAGAGAAATGAGGACCAACATTAGAGGAACTTACTCATCGTGGCGGAAAGTTGAGAGTGGTGTGCCACAGGGATCTGTGTTGGCACCTCTTATGTTCCTTATGTACGTGAATGACCTGCCGATAGACATAAACTCCTACATGTCAATGTTTGCAGATGATGTAAAAATTATGAGACAAATAACAAATATAAGTAGTTGTGAGGAGCTGCAAGGGGATTTAGATAAAACATACGAATGGAGCACCAAGTGGAAAATGAAATTTAATATAAGTAAATGTCATGTGTTAAATATGGGAAGAAGTGTGAATAGACCAAATTGGGAGTACAGGATGGGAGATAATATAATTGGCAAGGCCGAAAAAGAAAAGGATTTAGGGTTGATTATACAAGATAACTTGTCGCCAGAGAAACATATTAACAAGCTCTTTAGCGGAATGTATGCAATGGCCGGGAATATGAAAGTTGCTCTGAACTACTTGGATGAGAACATGTTAGCGAAGATTATAAAAGTATGATTAGACCAAGATTGGAGTATGCAGCAGTGGTGTGGTCCCCACATCTTAAGAAGCATATTCACAAGTTAGAAAGAATCCAGAGAGCAGTTACTAGATTGGTTCCAAGTCTTAGAGAACTGCCATATGAAAGGAGGCTAGACAAATTAAATTTACCGAGTCTAAGGGAGAGGAGAGAGAGGGGAGACATGATAATGATGTACAAATGCACCCGAGGGCTGGAGAGGCTGGATAGGGAGGATATATTAATTATGGATACAGGAATAACTAGAGGCCACAGCTACAAAGTAAAAAGACCTACCTGCAAGAACGATATCAGGAAGTTTAGCTTCCCCTATAGATGTATTGACAAATGGAATGGGCTGGAGGAGGAGGAGGAGGTGGTAGGGGCAAGGAACATCCATATTTTCAAGAAAAAATTGGATGAAAGTAGACTGAGAGACGGGACAACACGAGCTTAGCTCAACTCCTGTAAACTACAATTAGGTAAATATAATTAGGTAAATACAGGCACGCAGATACGAGGTAGTTCCCGTAGACAGCACCAAGGCATGCGCCAAGGGGCGTTACGGTTGTTCCCGGGCTGTGCCCCGGCCGACGTCGACACACGGATACCACAGCGACCACTAATGCGGTGGCTGTCACCCGAAGGTAGACTAACCAAATGAAGTATGCAAGATTATCCCTGCCGGTTCACGCCGAACCGACAGCCTATGTGTCACGTCCGAGTACCTACGAAAGCTGCCGGCACAACTTCCCCCTCGAGGATTTAGACTTCATAAGCACTTGATGCATTTGAATTTTTTTTTTAATCCGGCACTTCTTACTAAGGTTACAATACATAAAACGGGAATCTACACACAGTTGAAAGGAATCAAGGAAACGGACGTCCGCTGGTCGCCGGCCACTCCAGTCAAATGGGACGATTATGATCCTAGGGCTTCAGCTCTATGCCAATGGAGTATACTCTCGGATAAGGTTAGATAGGTGATTTCACAAGAGCAGAGGTTCAGCAGTGCTATATGAACAATCCTACTGTGATAGGTGATCTTACAAACACAAGGGTAAATAAGACAGGTTTAAGGATAACACGCTCAATTCTGTATACTCATGAACAGGTCATGACCACACTTCAGAAGGAGGGGCATAATCTTTAGCTGTCATAACCTATAGCACCCGAACGTTACGCGCCGGGAAAATTTGTGTTCTCTTAAAAAATTATCAGGCGCTCGAACCTCTCTGGAATTCACTATTACCTCTTGGTCATGCTGAGACGACGGGGAGTTCTGTCGTCGACATATCCCGGTCGGCTCTACGGTATGACAGAGCGCGAGTGGTGTTTTTCCGGTGGGGTCACGCCGGACCTCCCCTCCTTCCGGAGTAAGACTCGTTCAGGAGACCATAAGTAGTCATAATTCTACTTCTTAAGTTTTCAGACCACTAGCACTGAAGGTAGTATTTTCTGTAGGGTGAAGTGCATTCTTACGCCTACAGTATGAGTAAAAAGCTAGGACATGACCCCGAAGGCTTCGGTCAAGGAAAACTCGTCTTCTTAGGCTGGCCGTAACAGGCAACGAATCGCGTTAAGCCAGGTTTGATATTAACAATAAATCCTAATAAGTCAAGGTAGAACCAGCCTCCCCTCTTCCGGTTTCGGATGGCCGGCGTAAACAAGTACTTTGCGGGCTATTCTGGGAAATTACAGCTCTAGTAATTATCATGTCAGGTTGTAATATTATGCAATCAAAAGGATTATGGTTTATCCATCACAATGAACCTCTCCGCCGTACCAAGTACACCGGGAATGGGCAAGTTCCTCAATACGAGGCTTCCGCCTAGTATGTTCCTTTACAAGACAGGGGGTTAGCCCGAAAGGAAAATTTTTCATCAGGTCAGAACGGCTCTCGTCCACCCATATACCTCACCGGGGATACCCCCGGAAGAGTAGTAAAAGGGACATATCCCAACGATAACGGGAATAGAGTAGTACCAACATGACCTCCCCTCACACTGTCTCAATCGGTTAAGTCATACCTCATAAATTAGAAACGTTAGAATCAAACCCCGGAAACAGCCTAGAACACTAGACAACTTGCAGACGAAACGACGAGTGGCAGTTAATCACAAGGTCCACATAGGACATGATGCGATAGGTCATCTGGATCCGCAAGACGGGAATCAGGTTAACGGTCATCCCTTAGGATGTTACACATTTTAAGTAATCGAAAACGCTGTTAAGTTAGTTAGTTATGTAGAGCAGATTAACCAGACCACTGAGTTACGCTGTTAAGGACCTTAGTAGTTTCCCACTAACATAAGCTGGCCAATAAGTTACCTCCCTCCTGGTCGTTCTCCTGGTAATTACTCATACTGTATGCAAACAGAAGTTAGTATTAAGGTCATTTCATAAGTATGTCGCGATGATCGTCCTCTTTCTGTAAGCATGCAGGGAGTTAATATGCATGTCTATACACTGTATGGAAACAGAAAGTCTTATTCAGGTCTACAGCCTCAGTCAAGTCAGCTCAAGTCCAACTGTTCAAATCCATACAAATTATGGAGAAATTCAAAGCTAGGTTTTCCCTGGCCCGGAAATATAAGTTCAGAAGGGTTGCGTTTTCCCGGGAGTTCATGGGTAAATACTTGAGCCGGCAAGACACGGCTACAAATCTCAGGTCCACTAAACCGTTATAGTTGTATGTTTCCACAGCCATTACTAATGTTATTTAAATGAATGAACATTGGTGTTACAGTCCAGGCTTCGGCCAAATGGGCATATGCATATCCATTGGTGCTAAGTACATGTTTTTTTCATTTTAAGAATGTAGAAGGTCAACGCAACCTTATTGTTTCATCCCCTCAACAGGGCCGTTCCAAGCAGATCTGCTTGTCACTCACAGAGGAATCAATTATTGATAATCGGAGTAATCTCCACGGCCACGCAGTAGCCGCTTAAGACTCACTCTCCTGACACAAGATCATGCTATTACCCAATCTAGAACACCCGTATCGGGTAGGGTTGTGGCAGAAGGGTTCGGAATCTGTGCTATTTACTATTAAGGCCTACGGCGAAAAGAAAAGGGGGGGGGGAGTGTGCTAGTAGCCCAAGATCCCTAGAACCCCTACGCCGGATAATACCTCCGCCGGATAATTTCTCCGCCGGAGAGTAGGATAAGTGTACATGTGTGTAATACTTAATTAAGAGCTAAGAAGAAAGCTCAATATATTTTCTTTTGTTAATTTAAAAAATCTATCATAGTTGCAACTATATAGTGTATGTTACAGTGTACAACTAGTCAGTGGTATACAAGTAAAATTTTATCCAGAGATTAAAACTATAAAAAGTTATAAGTCTGGATAGTATGAGAAGGTTACAGTAAAAACTCTTTACAATTGTCAGACGGGATCTCAAGCAAGATATCCAGTCAATTAAAGCAGATTTTCTTTGAAGTAACGCACTGCTTATCTCCTTTCATATTATTTATAAGTATTGTATGTAAACAATAAAGACTTAAATGGTTATATGGATTCTGTTTTTTGCCTTTGGATTGGTTGGCTGGTAGGTTTGTTGATATTGTCACGAATGTCCCCCTCCAGTCTTAAGATATCAGGCATATCGTCAATGATTAAATTATAGGTTTGATTTCCGGAGGGAAGTAAAGAAAACCTAATATTTAGTAGTAGCCTCTACGTGCCAACGTAGAGCTTATACTATGACGATATAATCTGCTTCGCTCTAGAGCGGCAATTATCGTATACACATAGCGCGAATTAAATCAATAACATCTAGAGTAGCACCTTACTCTCTCTACTAGGTACGTTGTACATACTTTTGAGGTCTTTTTAATAGAAAATTGAAAAGAGAAACGAGAAAGAAAAGAAAAAGTTGTCGACTAGGCCATTCCATCTGGTTCTTCACGCCGCTGTCAGGGGCGTACCTTCTAACCCGTTCCGGATTAAAGGGCATCTCTTTCGCGCTACCACTCGGGTGCACACGTGTTTCTGGTGCTCCATATTTTGGTGCCTTCCACTCCTATCTTCGTCACCTTTTGGCGAGTTTTGGGCCTTTATTTGGCGCCTGGATTTCTAGATAGATAATCCGTGTTGTAGGCACAACGTAAAATGGACACTCAGGTGTTTAATTCGAGTGTTTGCGTTGAAAGTGGAGGTCTCTCATGTTTTCAGCCCTCTGCGCATGCGTGCCATTGGACACCGCTAATGTTTGCAAGGCCTTTGCCTTATTTTGCTTTTAGCCTTGCGGTGACTTTAGTTTAGGTTTTGATAGGTTCTATTCATTTAGGGCTTCTTGTCGCTACCTTAGTTTCTGACTTACGCGAGTTTTTTCAGTGGCTAGGCTAACTTCGGTTTTTCGGGTGATGTTATGGTGGGGGGCGCCGACCCGGGATGTCACTTGCCCCATGATTGGTCTTTTAATGTCGCACTCACACCTCTTTGGGTGTGCAGTTGCTAGTGGCGTCCTTCTTTTTATTTATTCCTATCACCTTGTGCTGATTAGGCTAACTTTTTGTGGGTAGCCTAGCCTACAGGGGGCGTTTTGTCGTTTGATTCTGTTGCAACCCCTGGGGAAGCCCTTGACCCCCCTTCTTATATTTGTGGGGTTCGCACCAGTTATCTGACTACCTCTGGCTTTCCAGAACCCCAACTTTGTGTTCTGCTATTTACCTTGTTTTTGCCACCTTAGGGCCTTGTGATTAGGCTATGTCTTCCTCTGCTCCTCCCTGTTCGTGGGTCACGTCCCACGCCAGGTCGGTCTTTGGTTGGCGTTCCTTTTCTGAGTCCCTATGTTTAGCAGCCGAACATATTATTTATATGTCCTTAAGTGTCGTCGGTGAGTGACGCTTCGGTCCTCTCTCACTTGGACCTGGCTCGCCGCTCCGCCCTGGAGCGTCAGTACTACCGCTCCAGGGCGAGCGTCTGGCGCTTCTCACCTGTCTTCTTTCACTTACCCTGGCCCTCAGACTATTAATAGGAGGTCGCCGCTTCGCCCTGGAGCGTCGGTATTACCGCTCCCGGGCGTGCGTCTGTCACTTCGGCGCTGTCTTCTCCTTCTTTGGTGCCGCTCTGGCCCGCTATATCGTCCTCCCGCTCAAGCGTGGCCACCCCGCCCTGGAGCGCTGGTTTTTCACGCTCCAGGTCGGTTTGTTTGGCTTTTCGGCTCCCTCTCTTCATGGTGTCTTCACCCGCCCTGGAGCGTGGGTTCTTCCCCCGCTATGGGTCGGTCCTCCTTGTCTCTGAGGGGCTTTGGTAAGTTTCTGGTGGCTGTGGCCCGCTCTGGAGCGTCTTGGGAACGCTCCAGGGCGTGTTTACCCCGCCCTACGGCGGCGTGTGTTTCACGCTTTTTTGGCTGTCCTGTTGTCCTGCCCCCGACCGGAGGGTACCTTGATGGTCCGCTCCTCTCTGGGTTTGGGTTGGGGAGTGCATTGCTACTTGTCCATGCCTGTTGATGCATCGATTCTGGTGGTTAATGCTTTGAGAGCGTGTGACCGCTATATCGTCCTCCCGCTCAAGCGTGACCACCCCGCCCTGGAGCGCTGGTTTTTCACGCTCCAGGTCGGTTCGTTTGGTTTTTTGGCTCCCTCTCTTCTTGGTGTCTTCACCCACCCTAGGGCGCAGGTTCTTCCCCCGCTCTGGGTCGGTCCTACTTGTCTCTGAGGTGCTTTGGTAAGGTTCTGGTGGCTGTGGCCCGCTCTGGAGCGTCTTGGGACCGCTCCAGGGCGTGTTTACCCCGCCCTACGGCGGCGTGTGTTTCACGCTTTTTGGCTGTCCTGTTGTCCCACCCCCGACTGGAGGGTACCTTGATGGTCCGCTCCTCTCTGGGTTCGGGTTGGAGAGTGCATTGCTACTTGTCCATGCCTGTTGATGCATCGGTTCTGGTGTTTAATGCTCTTCTCCCCTGTTTCCCAGGCTGTGATCCACTCCACTTTGGATGCTCTCCTGTGTCTCCCTCGCCTCCGCCTAAGGCCTACAGGTACTGTCGCCTTATTTGTTCACCTGCTTGGAGTTTACATTGGGGGGGGGGGGGACCCGTTTCGCGAAGTGCTGTCACAATATCGGAGTTTTCCTAGGCTAGACTACCTTAATGTCTGAAAGGGGGGCACAGTCCTTTTCTTTCTCTTTCATTTAGCCTCCTCATAGGGTTCTCTTCCCTATTGGGGTCTCTTCCTGGCCCATAGAGGCCTAGTGATGAGCCCTGGTTACCTCCGTTAGTGGGTCGCTTTTCCGACTGTTGGCGGGGGGCGTTCGTGGCCTAGCCTTAGTCGATGGGGGGCTGTTGCTAACTCGTCACACTGTTACCAATTCGGTCCGGCATGTCATGCACGGCTGCTGCAAAATCTCAGAAATGTGAAACCATCTTCTTGGTATTTTTTGGGTTGGCAACAGTGTCAGAGTTCCTTCTCTGGTTCGTCTGCCGTATACCCCAGGATCCCCGCACATGCGGTCTTCGGTGATCCTCTGATTGTTTGGCCGCTCTCTGCCGTCCGACATACTGGTCGGGCTAACATTCCTACTCTACGTTCCGACATACCTACCTATGTTCACCTATGTGGAGTTCACCACTCTAGCTAGTGGCACCGAAGAGCGCACCGCCCTTCGTTGTTGTTTGAGAATTGGTGCAGCAGACTATTCGAAGAGGTGGAGCGCACCCTTGTGAAGATGGGCTCGTCTGGCACTTTTTGTAGTTCGACATCGAGAGCTTTCTTGAAGCTGTCTAACGAAACACCTCTCATGTCTCTCACTCGCCGCGGGAGTTTGTTGAAGAGACGTGCTCCTCTATGTGATAACCAGCCCTCTCGCAGAGAGCCCATAGCCCCCCGATTTATCATCTTGGGGATCTCGCATTCCCAGCCTCTCCTATCATTGAATTTCATTGCTATTGGTGTATGTAGATTTGGTACAAAACCCTCTGCGATTTTCCACGTATATATTATTAAGTATCGTTCCCTTCTACGTTCCAACGAATATACAGTAGTTTGAGTGATTTTAAGCGATCCCAATAGTGTAACTGTTTTACTGAGTTTATATGTGAGGTGAAGTTCCTTTGTACACTTTCTAAGTCATTAATTTCACCTAATTTGTATGGGGATGTTAATACGTTACAGTATTCTAGCCGTGGTAGCACCAGGGATTTGAAGTGTTATCATAGGCAATTCACCGCGAGTTCTAAATGTTCGTAGAATCCAACCTGTTAGCCGTTTCGCAGCTGCAACTTTGACCTGGTTATGTTCTTTGAATCCCATATTTTCAGACATTATCACCCCAAGGTCTTTCACATTGTCTTTACGTTCTATTATGCGATTGGATTCTGTTATGTAACTTGTGCTCTCTTTAACGAAATCCTTATCTCTGTATCGTATTAATTGAAATTTGTCTTCATTAAGTTGCATGTTATTTTCCCTGGTCCACTGGAACACCTTATTTATGTCCTCTTGCAGCTGGCCCGTGTCTTCCTGTGTCTTTACTAATATATTCAGTTTCGTGTCATCTGCAAAGGAGGATACTGTACTGTGTCTTGTGTTGGCATCTATGTCACTTATTAGAATGAGGAAAAGAAGGGGCGCTAGTACTGTTACTTGGGGAACTGAGCTTTTGACCTCTGAAGGCTCAGATGTTACTTGGCTTACTGCTACTGATTGTTTTCGGTTCACGAGGAAGTTGTATATCCACCTTCCGATTTTACCTGTTATCCCTTTTGCTTTAAGTTTGTGTGCAATAATACCGTGATCACATTTATCAAATGCCTTAGCAAAATCGGTGTAGATGACGTCCACGTTTTTCTTTTCTTCTATCTATCTATCTATTGCCTGACGCCGTGATCCCTGAAGGGGTGGCCACGAACGAACCGCCCCCATGCACCTCTGTCCCCAGTCAGTCGACGCTCCTCCCCCCAACCAGCACCGCCTTCATTCATGTAGTTCCTCACTCCATCCTTCCACCTCATATTCGGTCTACCTCTCCCTCTCTGTCCCTCCACCTCGCTCTCGTATACCCTCTTAGTCATTCTCTCGCTTTCCATACGTTTCATATGGCCGAACCATCTCAAGTTGTTCCTTTTCACACTTTCCAGCACATCTACCTCCACACCACACCTTCTTACTTCCTCATTAGTCTGTCTATCCCTCCATGTAACTCCGCACGCACTCCTTAAGTAATTCATTTCCACTGCTCTCACTCTTGGTCTGAGTCTCTCAACCAACGTCCATGCTTCGCTTCCGTAAGTCAGTGTCGGGATTACCACACTGTCATGCAAGGACTTCTTCACTTCCATACTGACCACCCTATTTCTTGTTACTGCTTTTAGCATTCCTACAACCCTCTTCCCCTGTTGTACCCTCTCCCGCACCTCTTCATCCATAGTCCCATCTTTACTCAACACACTGCCCAGGTACTTAAAAGAGTTGACGATCTCCATAGCCTGACCGTTCAGCTTCACCTCACACTCTGTGACTTCACCCCTTTCGAAGACTATATCCTTGCTCTTCCCCGTATTTACCTTCAAATTCCGTTTTTCGCACACTGTTCCAAACTCATTTACCAGACCCTGCAACTCCCATTCATTATCACCCATCAGAACTGTATCATCCGCAAACAGCAGTATAGGTAGCTTCCACTCAATTCCCCTTTTCAGCGATACACCAACATCCACTGCTCTTGATAGTATTTCTTTCATGACTCCATCCATATATACAGTAAACAACCACGGGGACATCACACACCCCTGTTTCAAACCAACATTCAGGTCAAAGAACTCGCTCTGCTCACTCTCCACACATACTGCCGCCTTTGCACCCTCATACATGCTCTTCACTGCTTTCAGCAACTTGCCCTCTACTCCGTATATTCTAAGTACTTTCCACAAACCTTCTCTATCCACTCTGTCATAGGCCTTCTCCAAGTCCATAAAGGCAACATACACCTTTTGTTTCTTCTCCAGATACTTCTCCACAACACAATTCAAGGTAAAAATCTGATCTACACATCCTCTTCCCTTCCTAAAACCTCCCTGCTCGTCGCCTATACATTTCTCCGTTCTCACTCTCACTCTCTCAATCACTACCCTACTGTATACCTTCCCTACTACGCTTAGAAGACATATTCCTCGGTGGTTACCACACACTCCTCTTTCCCCTTTGCCCTTATATAGGGGGACTATTATGCCAGTCTTCCAGTCATCGGGTGCACTCCCCTTCTCCCATGCTAGTTTGCAAATTTTCCATACCCATTCTATCACTATCTCACCACCATACCTCAACATTTCCCCACACACTCCATCTGTTCCTGGTGCTTTCCCCAACTTCACTCTTTTCATGGCTTCCCACACTTCTGACCTCCTGATCCCCACCTCCTCCTCCACTACTTCTCTTCTTCTCCCTCCCATACCATATCCAGCTATGTTTGCTGGCTCTTCATTCCTTACATTTAGCAACTCACTGAAGTACTCCCTCCTTCTTTCGACTCTCTCTTGCTTCTCGGCTAGCATTCTCCCATTCTTATCTTTCACACCTTTACTGTTTCCCTTGCTACCTTCCCTAACTTTCTTGACTTCTTTCCAGAACAGTTTCTTACTCTCCCTCCATTTTACACTCAGATTCCTTCCAAATTCCTCATCTACTCTTCTCTTACTTTCCTTCACTACTCTCTTCACCACCCTCTTACTCTCCACGTACCTCGCTCGTTTCTGTCTCTCGGAATCTTCATTCCCTCTACTACCCAACCACTCTCTATATGCTTTCTTCTTTTCTTCCACAGCTATTCTTACCTCTTCTGTCCACCATGCTGTACCTTTCACTCCCCTCCCTCTTCTCCTCACTCCACACAGCTCCTCACATGCTGCACAGATCTCATCCTTAAACACCTTGCTCATCTCCTCCACTTCCTCCATAACTTCCAGGTCGAACCCACCTAGTCGTCTTTCCACTGCTCTCCTGTACTCCTCCCTGACTTCCTCCTCCTGCAACCTCTCCACCCTCCTCACCATTCCACCCTCCTCACCATTCCACCCTCCTCTCGCCTCCCTCCAGCTCTCCTCACCCACTTCTTTTGCATCCTAACCTTAGCTACCACTACATAATGATCAGACAGACTTTTCTTTTCTTCTAGGGATTTAAGAATTCTGTCGTAGTGTTCCAATAGTTGCAAGAGACATGATCTTCCTGCTCTGAACCCATGTTGACCAGTGTTGTGTAGTTCATTTTTTTCCATAAATGTTGAGATTTTGCCTCGCAGGACTCGCTCGAAAATTTTAATGATGTGGGAAGTCAGAGCTACTGGGCGATAGTTTTTTGGTAGTGCTTTACTCCCACCTTTATGCAAAGGGGCAATTATTGCGTTTTTCAAACTATCCGGTATTTCTCCAGTGTCTAGACTCCTTCTCCACATTATAGCCAGGGGTTTTGAGAGGTTTTCCTTACATTTCTTAATTAGGATTGAACTCCACGAGTCCGGGCCTGGTGCCGAGTGGGATGGCATGTTGGCGATGGCTTCTGCTATATCTTTTGGTCCGAAATTAATGTCCAGAATCTGGGGGGGGTTTCCGTGGGGGGATTATTCATGAAAAATTCATTTTGGTCTCTGATTGCTTTTGTTTTGTCAGGCTTACTGAAGGCTTTTTCATACTGTAGACGTAATAGTTCACTCATTTCCTTTTTGTCCCCTGTGAATGACCCATCATCTTCACTTAGTGGGCCGATGTTTGATGTGGGTTTAGTTTTATGTTTAGCGTATGAAAAGAAGTACTTGGAGTTTTCCTTTATGTTTGCAATAGCTTTGCTCTCCTCTTCTATTTGTTGTAGCTCATAGGAGATTCTTAGTCGTTGTTCAATTTCCACAATTTCTCTATCTATTTGGATCTTTTGTCTTTCCTGTAGACTTTGTTGTGTGCGTCTTTGTGTTAGTAATTTTCTTCTGTACAGCTTCCTTCTTTCCCGTTCTTGTTTGCTTCTTCGTTTTGTTTGTCTTTCTGGTATGTGGTGGCTACAGATTTGGGTCATGGTTTCCATTAATAGGATTAGGCATTCTGATGGTGTCCGGTTGTTCATTAGATCTTCCCAGTCTATTTCCTCCATTTCTTGGTTTACCTCTTCCCACCTAATATTTTTACTATTGAATTTAAATTTGCTGAATGGACCAGTTGTTGGTCTAGTTTCTGAGGTGTTCTGTACACATGCTAGGGTTGGTTTGATCTCAATTAATTTATGATCTGAGTATGTTGTGTCCGATATGTTAACACTGTGTACTAGGTTGTCATTATTAGTGAAGACAAGGTCTAAGATATTGTTTTCACGTGTGGGTTCGGTAATATGCTGGTTAAGACTAAAAAAGTCGCAAAGATTAAATAGTTCTCTTGCATTTGCTTCTCTTGCATTTGCTTCTCTGGCGTTTATCGACACTACTTGGTCTTCTAGTTGCCTCCACTTGATGTTTGGAAGGTTAAAATCTCCTAACCACATAATATTTGGTGTCGGGTTTCCCAGGGCTTCCACTTCTGATTGTATCATGTTGAGCTGGGTTTTGAATTCTTCTAAGGAAGAGTCAGGAGGTCTGTATGTAACAATAACTGCTAGGTTTAGGGATTCTATTTTAACTCCAAGTATTTCTACTACTTCGTTACTGTTATTTAGAAATTCAGTAGATATCAGCGAGTCATGAATGTACAAGGCTACACCTCCACGAGTTCTATGCGTTCTGTCCGCCCTATGTAGGTTATAACCAGTAATCCATACTTCACTATCTGCCTGATCCTTAATGTGGGTTTCTGTGAGAGCCTCAAATATAGCGTTTCCTTCTTCTAGCAGGCCCCTAATAAATGGTACTTTGTTTGTGGTTCTATTTTTAAGACCTTGGATGTTTGCAAACAAGACGGGGGAGGGACTAGTATGTGTACCTAGTAGTCTTCGGGGGATATTTGGTGTTGTTCGTAGAGCACATCCTTGTGCCACGCTCGGGAGGACAGGAGGTACTCTAGCTGGGCTATTTGTTCTTCCAATTCTCGCACTTTGTTCATCTTGTTCTGCCATTTCCCATAGTGTCTTCTTCCTCTGTCTCGTCCTCGCAAAACTGGAGAGTTTTTTTGGTTAGCATTTGTGTTGTTTCTGGCTATTCTCCAAGTCCCCCTAATATGGAAATCTGAGCATTTGTTATCATAGAATTTCTTACTCTCTAGTGATGACTGGCAGAGGGGTGGGTGGTGGTATTTGCAGTTTTCACCAAATCTGCATTTGCCATCTCTGATCATATTGTTGCAAATTTTGGGGTGCTCAAATCTGCATTTTACTCCATTAAGTTCACCATTTGGTCCAAAGTGGCACATTCTTTTCAGGTGATATCTGCATACAGGTGAAGCTGTATTGGTTGTGGTTGGGGCACCCTGTACTGCCGTGGTTGTGGTAGATGGCAGTTGGTTTTGATTTTGAGGGCTATCCCCTTCATTCCTCTTACGATGTTGTTGCTCGGGGGAGTTGGGTACAAAATAAAGTCCTGTCTGGGTGGTGGTTTGGGGTGACATAAGGGTCTCGATTGGGCAGATAGAGGGTGGAGGTGGCTGAGAGGTAACTTGTGGGGGAGTGGTTGGTTGTGAAGGGCAATGTGGGGGCAATTGAGGTTGAGAGTCACGTGGGGTGGTGTGAGGTTGAGAGTTACGTGGGGGTGTAGGGGGCTGAGAGTGATGGGTATTTGTGCGTGAGGGAGAGTGTGCGCACATAGGTGACAATGTATCACTGTAGTGGGACAGCCAGTAACTAAGATCTTCTATGAATCGCGAGTGTGATGTTAAATTTGTTGGGGACTGTGTTTTGTTGTCAGAATGGGGTGAAATATTTCATTTAGCAAGGCCATTTGGACTTTCTGGCCAATTTTCTCCATTACATCAGTAAATTCTTCTTGTAGCATAACAGGGGCGTCTTTCAGCATTTTCTTTAGTTTAAGTTAATTTAATTAATTGAAGCAATTTACATATGTTAGTCCTTTTTTTCCTTTGTTGTGCTTGCCCATGCATTGCAGATTAAATAGAAATTTACATTCTCCACATTTGGCATTTTGGTCCTCGGACTTTACCTTGCATTTAGTACATGTATTAGTATCCATCTTTGATCGTAGTTTAGCTTATTTTCCTTATTTTCTCTTTTTCTTTACTGATTTATATATCGAGGTGGCGAGTGTGGAGTACTGTGATGCAAGAAGCTGTGTGTGGAGGAACCTGAGGGAGCCGGGGTGGTGGCGGTGTGGTGTGTTGGGTGTCAAGGTCACCAGGGGAGGGGTTGGAGGTAGGCAATTTTGTTGGTATTCGTATTTCAACGTACGGTTGTTTAAAGGTTTATCTTTTAGGCTGTATGATAGGGTTTTTTTGTGGACCAAAATATATCGACAGGAGGGCTGGGAAGTTTGTCTATTATTTGTGTATCTCACCAGGTATTTGAATGTTTAGTTCGGTACTAGTGGGTCTAGGGAGAGGGTGTCGTGTGGAGAGAGGCACTATGTGGCCGCGCCGGGAGTGTTGGCACTGGGTGGGTGATCGTTTGTATTTTTCACTCTAGATTTTCATTTATTTTCACTTGATCACTTTTAACTTTTTTACATAACTGGATTTCACTTTAAATTTAATTATTGGTACTACTGGATAATCCACTATTGATATACGTTCAGAGGAAACGCGTATATATTATTACGATCGACGTTCATGGCAATTCGATTTTCGCCAGGTCAGCCTTTCTTCCTGGCCACCTACTTGAAAAACCGTTGGAACAACACTAAAACAGGCTTTTCTTCACTAACCTGGTCGTAATTTAATATTTGCTGTACTCAATGTATTCACTATGACGAACTAGGTCCGCTTGCGAAGTATTGTCTATTTATCTCCATTATCTCCATGGTAAAATGCCCTATACCGGAGAGCAAAATCGACACTCCCTCCCACGACACTGAACTACAGTGCACACATAGAGCTTCTTTTTTCCCTGCCACTCTTTAGGCTAGGCCGACTTTTCGCTTAGCCTAACTTTTTTTTTTGGGTTTTGGATGTCAGACACTGTTGCCTCCTAGGCTTGCTCTTGCTTGCCTGTCTACGGTTTTTCTAACCCATCTTGGGGGCACCAGTTTTCGTCTGATTCCGGCTCCTGAGACTCAGTCTTCCCCTACATTGAACTCACCAATACCTTGAGTTCCTGAGACGCTGTCTTCACCTATATTGGACTCACCGATACCTTGGGGTTCCTGAGACCCAGTCTTCCCCTACATTGGGCTCTCCACTACCTTGAGGTTCCTGCGACACAGTCTTAACCTATTTTGAGCTTGCCCATACCCTTGAGATCCTGAGCCACAGTCTTCACCTACATTGTGCTCACCAATACCTTGAGAGTTTTTTTCCTTCCACCCTCACCGGTGCCGCGTGTCTCTAGGACGGGCTGCAATCAGCTCGCTCCGCCCTGGTGCGTGGATGACTCCCGCTCCTGGTCGGTCCTCTGCCTAGACACCTTCTCTTACAGGACCGCTCTATTACGAGCCTCTGGCATCTGGGTTAGGGCCTCCCGGGCCCCGTTCCGCCCTAGGGTGGGTTCTATCCTACTCTAGTTCGGGCCTATGCTTTGCCTCTCTTCTCTTTTCCCACGGACGCTCCCACGTCAGCTGTGATGCTAGACAATTCGGTTGGGACGCTCTGATGTCGATAGCTGAAGGTTTTACTGGCCTTTCCCCTTTCCTAAGGTCAACTGCCTACTGGCCCAGCAACCCCTGTGGTGGCGGCCGCGGCTCTGCCTGCGCCAGCCCCCTCTCCGGCTCCTTCGCTGTCTTTCGTCGTGCTGCCTGGGAGCGGGCTGGGGATGGTTAGCCAGCCCATTAGTGCTCCCCCACTGTCTAAGTTTAAGATTCCCAAACGTGTCCTCCCTTCTTTGTATGGAGAGCCTGCGTCTTGGCAGACTGTGGACCGTGCCGCCACTCATGCACGGGGGGAACGGCCGGTTGCTGAGAATTGGGATATACAGATTAGATCCAGGTATCTTCCGGGCACTGACTCCGGACGGCCTAGTCCCAGAGGTGGATCTCCGGCCTCACCCCAGTAGGTCGGATTTGCAGTTTTTTTACATACCGTCCTAGGGTATCTCCCTCTGGGTCTCCACGTTTCTGGTCGGACTACATTCGCCACGACATCTTAGCTGATGCTCCCGCTCTGTCAGCCATTGCCGGTCTTCCTCTGGTGAAGAGTGCTCGCGATGCTGAAGGCAACGTCATGCTCGAGCTCACCAATCTTGAGGACGGGCCTTGGGATCGGTGGCTGGCGGAGGGGGTTGGTTTTGACGTCAGGTCTGCTGGGGCTTTGTTTCTCTCCCGCCACCTGACTACACTTTTGTGTCTGGGCTAGTCTTGTCATCGTCCGGGGTCTCTCCCACATATTGGTCATGGCTGCATGCCCCTAACATTGTGTTAGACCAGTTGCCCAAGTCTTTCTTCGTGCCATCGGAGAAGAGTGCCCTAGATCGGGATCACCGGCTCCGGCAACGCGCCGCACGCTTGCTCTCCACCCTCCTCCTGCTGTTCCAAATGGCGGAGCCTGCTGGTGACCTCAAGAAGGGTTGGGAGACCTTGCGGCGCGTGCAGCTGCAGCTCGCCCTGAACTCAGTGGGTGACCTTCAGGGTGCCGTCCATGAGGCTGCTAAGTGTAGACAGTCGCTGAGGGTGGCCTTCTGTAAGCCGGCGCCCGCGGAGATCACGACGAAGCTGCTCCTCTCTGAGCTCGCAACTGAGGGTCTCTTCTCGGATGGTGCGTGGCACGAGACTTACCTCTTTGAGACTGCGGGACACTTCGCACCCCGTGTTTCTGGGGCGTCGCGGCCTCCCGCAGCCGCTTCCTCCCAGGGTCGTGGGAGGACGGCCGGTCCGCCGAGGGGACGCCAGCCTTGACGAGGTGCCATCGATGGGCGACGCCAAGGGGGTAGGGGTCGGGCCATGCACCCTTCTGTCCGCCGCTCGCCTCTTCGCCCATCTCGTCCGCTCGCCATTGAGGCGTCCTCGCGGCGTACCGTTCCAGAGGCAGGTGCATCGCCGCCCTGCGCAGGATCCTCCGCGCAGGTTTCAGGGACACAGTCGCTACGGGGGAGGGGGTGCCCTTGGAGGTCAGTCTCGCCGCGGACAAGACTGCCGACTATGCTGGCTCAGCAAACCGCTAGTTCCTCCTGGGTTTTTTCCCCCTTCTCTCCCGACCACCTCCCCGCACGAGTGTTGAGGCTCACACAAGGGGCCCCTCCCGACTTCTTTTACCCCCACTATCGGCAATGGCCTCGCTGATCGTGGGCGCGTCGGGTTGTGGTGCAGGATCTGTCCTGGAGGGGGCGGTCTAGGCCCCCTCTCAGACGTCCTCCCCGACATCGGCACGTCTCTCCACACGTGGCCACGGTTATCATGTCAATGCTCGAGCATGGGATTGTTCGGGAAGTCTCACCACTCAAGCGGGTCTTCCTCTCACATGTGTTTCTGGTCCCGAAGAAGGACTGCATGCGATGAGACCGGTGGTCGACATCTCGTGCCTCAATTTGCATATCGTGAACGACCGCTTTCGGATGCTCACCATCAGTCAGGTGCGGTTGGCGCTCCGTCCCGGCTGCTGGGTGATATCCCTGGATCTCAAGGACGCATATTGGCATGTGGCGATTGCACCTCGGTTCCAGTGCTATCTGGCGCTCCAGCTGCACGAAAGGGTGTTCACGTTCGACAGGCTGCCCTTCGGTCTCAATATCGCACCACGAGTCTTTACGTAACTTGTCCAGCAGGCTCTGACTCCCCTGCTCCGTCAGGGGATTCAGATCCTGTTTTACTTGGACGATTGGCTCATCTCCGCAGACTCTCCCACTCAATGTGCACAACACACTCTCCTTGTCATCCACCACATCACACGTTTAGGTTTCAAGATAAACGTTCCCAAGTCGTGCCTCACCCCGTCGCAAGACGTGCCGTGGGTAGGCCTGGACTGGGACATGGCGAGCGCGACCGTCGGACAGAGTCGGCTGAACGCCTCGCAGATTCGAAGGAAACTTTTCGCTGCGTTGCACTCGGTCTCCATTACCGGGTAACTCTGGGACTCGTTGATCGGGTCGCTCCATTGGGCATTTCTGACCATTCCCCTAGGGAGGCTCGGGATCAAAACGCCTGATTCAACTGGGCAACATAGCATTCCCGCTGTTGCCTCCACGTCGGCTTTGGCCGATTCCGCGCTCGATCCATTTGCTTTTGACACACTGGGTTGTTCGGGGCAAGCTCGCGAGAGCTGTGCCTTGGCCTTCGCCCCCGCCGACCATCTGGATAGACACCGATGCGTCAAGCGAGGTGGGATGGGGCTCCCAGTCAAACATGGGTCACCAACACCAAGGCAAGTGGTCAGGTCTCACTCCCTTACACTTAACCCTTCCTACCCGGGCTGTCTTACCCAATGACGGTCGCCCCTACCCGGGCGAAATGGCTGAAAAACGTGTAGGCCTAGGCTACCGTATTTATGTTTATTTTCACTGCTAGAACTTTCCCACTCCCACTCAATAATAATCGTAGTGCGGTTTTCAATCTGTATTTTGGCGTTGAGTAGAGCTCTGTTAGTCAACTGGTTCAGTTGTGATGACGATTTCAGTGGAGCCAATATTGCAGAGATGTTGCCAATATGGGGGCTTTTCAGACACTAATTTCGTCTGACGTCAGAACAATAACATTGAAGAGTCTTCTCCTTCTTGTTTTCGGAGGTGCGGTGACGCAACGCTTGGGTTTGTTGACATACGTCGTACGCACGGCGTTCAGACCAAGCTTAATTAGGCTATTAAGCTGCTGCCTTAGGTAAGGCATACCGGGTAGCGGCCCTTCTTTCGAGCTGTCCTTACCTAAGGCAGACCGGGTAGGAAGGGTTAACCGTCTTGGAACTGTTGGTCCCGTTGTTCTTCCTGCGGGGTCATGGACAAGCCCTTCCCGGCAGGTCGTTGGCCTTCCGGATGGACAACGTGACTGCAGTTCATTGCATACAGAAACTGGGCTCCTCCAGATCCGTGGTGCTTCAGGGTCTGGCGGAGGAACTGTTTTTTCAGGCAGATCGTTACAAAATTACGCTGCATGCAACCTACCTGCCCGGGTCTGCCAACCTGTGGGCGGATGCTCTGTCTCGGGGACGGAGCACCCAGGTAGCATGGACCTTCAAACAAACCGTATTCGACGACCTGGCAGCCTCCTGGGGTGTTCCACAGGTCGACTTGTTCGTTTCTCACGAGACGACCAGGTTGCCTGTGTTCCTGACCCGCTGGATTCGCACTCCAGCGGGGGGGGGGACCGGACACTTTCAGCGAGGACTGGACCAGGTGGCAGTCACTGTACGTGTTTCCGCCACCCGACGCACTTTTGTTGTGCAAGGTCCTCCACAGGCTGAGAGATTACCAGGGCATAGTTTGGTTGTTCGCGCCCCTATGGCCGGCCCAAGCCTGGTACGCTCAGCTGATACGATGGTGCCCGGATCCCGTGCCCCTGTCGGTCTCGAGCTTCCACTTGGGGTCGAATGGAGACCTAGGGACCTCGTTGGCATTCGCATCGTGGATGTTTGTGAGGCAGGGTGGCTCCCCTTGTTTGGACATTCATTACCTAACAAATTCACTCTACTTTGGACGCCATCTACATGGAAGATATATGAATCTCCCTGGCGCTGCTTTACTTGTTGGTTACACAACTCTTCACAGGCAACTCCGTCAGTGGCGCTTGTGTTTCACTCCCTCAATTGTTTCTTTGAGGAGTATCACTACATGTACAACACAATTAGGACCCCCCTCTCTGCCATTCGCGTGCCTTTTGAGCCCCTCACGGGGTTGGTCGTTCCTCAGAATGAACTGGAGTTCTTCATGCAAGCCTGCTTTCGGCTCGGACCACCCCCGCGTCAGATTCCCCCTCAGTGGTCTCTGGCGGCGGCTCTCAACTGGCTCTCGTCTGCGGCCTACACTCTTCACCCCACACCTGACAGGTTCCTTGACAAGCCACTGTTTCTTCTAGCCTTAGCTACGGGTGAGAGGGTATCGGAGTAGGCTGCCATGTCTCGGGGCTCAGAACTGCTTGCGGTTTGCTCCCATCCACGGGTCGGTACCTTTGGCTAAGTCTGTTCATTTTCTTGCTAAGAACGAACGAGAGGCACACGTGTTTAAGCCTTTCCCGGTCCCCGCTCTTAAGCGCGGCCGTCGTCATCACACGTTGTGCCCTGTTCTTCCGCTTCATTCATTTGTTTATTCCACTGTGCCGGCGTCGGGGTTGGCGCTCTGGGTGGCGCCTAAGCCCGGTAGGAGGTTGACCAAACGTGCTGTGGGACTCCGCCTGTGTCGTGTCTACGGGTAGCAATCCTCTGGTTCGGGGTTCGGCGCATGACATTCGGTCTTATGCGGCCACGCTCCGCTTCCTTCACAATCACTCCCTCAGGGATATTGCTGACACAGGGCTGTGGTCTTCCCCCAACACGTTTGTCTCCTCCTATCTGTCCATATCCACAGACAGGCCGGGGCGTCCTTGTGTTGCGTTGGGCCAAAGGGTTACTTAGGGGTATTCCTCTATGCTTGTCCTTCCCCTTACTGTCTTTCTCCTATCCTGTCCGCTCCACTTTTGGGGGGAGGGGGGAGGGACTATGGGTTGCACGTATATGTATGTAACGTCACCTAGGGTTAAGGACCTTACCTAGGCTTAAGGATCTTGTTTTTCATTTCCTTCATTACTACATTATATGTTTGAAAGGTAGATGTTACTGTCTGTTTCATTACTTTCTTCCCGTCATCACATTCTGTTCGTTATGCATCACCCGCTTGTGTCATGCTCATGCATTGTCATTGAGGTGTTTATCCTACTGTTTTCTAGTAGTCCGCAGAATTAAGTGTTCAGTCCCTTATCTACTGGGTGTCACTTATCACCTCCGGCACTTTTTTCATTGTGCGCAGTGCTGTTAGCGATGTTTACACTTGGTCTTATCCGGTGTAGTACTTCCTACTTTACTCCATCTAAAAGGGGGGGGGGGGGTATCCTGTCTTCCATATCCACCATTATGATATGTAACATTCATACGATAAGGTTAAGATCTAAAAGAACATGACATGACTGTACGTGGCCTCTCTTAATATGCACCTGTCCGTACACTCTGTATATAAACTCTCTTGTTTAAGTCTGTCTTTTCTTTATCATGATCCTTAACTAATTGCTGATGTTTGAGTTTTCTCGGCTTGGATGTCCGCCTCCAATTTTGGTACTCTAAGCTCTACGTTGGAACGTAGAGGCTACTACTAAATTGGGAGGTTTAACGACCCTCCCAATACCAAATGAGGTAAACCTCCTATTTGGTTGTAGCCTCGGAGTATCCAACGTCATAGTATCCCTCCCACAGACCGTACCCCTGCCCATCCAATCTTGCCTCTTTTGTAGCTTGATATCGAGATGCCCTTTAATCCGGAACGGGTTAGAAGGTACGCCCCTGACAGCGGTGTGAAGAGCCAGATGGAATGGCCTAGTCGACAACTTTTTCTTTTCTTTCTCGTTTCTCTTTTCAATTTTCTATTAACCCTTTCACGCACATATAATGCAGAGGTTGCCAGATTAGCAATAAGAAATAGAGTTCTCTCAATCTTATAATTACCTCTCCAAAATTAGTTTTCTGCCCACAGCTAACTCAAAGACAACTGCAGAGGTTGAAGTACCTAAACTAAAGGTTTCTAAATACCCCTGGTGGTAACAAAGGCTTTAAAGATATGGCGGCACACCATGGCGGAAGGCGGACGCAAGTTTGAGGCTCCGGCATATGTTATGGGAATAGTCATTTAATTCAAGGATATCGAGTTACATACGGGCTAACAAAGAAGAGGAAGGATTTAGTGAAAGGGTTTGGCGGAGATATTGGTGTGGTGGATGGGGTGTAATAGTGTATAAGAGTGTGTAGTGGACGGGACAGCGGTAGGGTTGTGAGTTGTTGAGTGTAAACAAACATGGCAGAGGGAATTCGGGGTATGACGGAGTCGGAAGGAAGGTTACAACGTTTGCGGGGCTTTAAGAGCACAGATAAGAAGTTAGAAGAGGTGTAGTATTGTTGTGAAGGATTTGTGAAACGTGGATGAGTGATACGGAGAAATGGAAGGGGGATATGGTGAGAAAGTAAGGCACTTGTGTGGAACAGTGGGGGATAGGTGGGGAGGGAATAGGCCTAGCGAAGGAAAGTGAATGCAGCCTTTTTTTGGAAGTTATGGAGAGCATAGGAGATGTTATTGAAGGGTAGATGAACTGGAGCAGAGAATATGGCATTGAAGGAAGCAGCGGACGGACTACGAAGGACCGTTTCACGGAAAGAAGTACAGGAGCGACTGATGGACGTGGTAGGTAAACAAAAAAAGTCAAGGATTTGGAGGATATTTATGAAAGAGCAAAAGGAAGAAATGAATATGACCCAAACAAGTTTTGAAAGCGTGCAGTTGTAGGGTCATGAAGAACAAGGAGAGTGTCGTGAGGGAGGCCAGGACAGGGATGGGGTGTAATCTTGTTAGGGTGGAGATATAAGGGAGGGACTCATATGAATGATAATGGAGTGAGAAGTGAGGGATTATGGAGCAGTGAAGGAGGTCGTGAAAGGTGTGGAGAGGGGACGAATATGGATGGGAAGGGCAGGTGGAGGACCGATCAGTCGGATAGGTAGATTAAAAAGGGGAGAGATGAGACCTTATAAGGGTACAGTTTAAAATAGGGTAGTGGCGGAGACTGTGCAAATTTTAGTGGAGGCTAAATACAAATGATAAACGGAAACAAATAAGACTAAAGAAGGGATTTGAGTAAGAACAAAGGAAAAAACCCTTAAGAATTACAAGAAAAAAGGTGATGAAAATAATGGGAAAGTTGGATGAGGAGGACAGTGGAAAGGAAATTTTGTACTGGAGAGTGAGGGACGGAAAACGTGAGGAAGTGGTTTATAGAGTAGAAAGGAGGGGGAGATCAGGGAGGGGACTGTGAGAATGTGCTGAGAGTTGTGACGGAGGAGGAACGGGGTGGAGGTGGCACAGGGAGAGACAGGAGACAAAGAGCAGACCCAGTAGTGCTAAACAGGGGGTAGGGTACGGACGGACGGAGCGGGATGGTGTAATGCTGGGGAATGGTAGATGGATTAAGGATTATGTTAGAATGTGGAGTGTTTACTCAGGACAAGGAAAAGAGAACTGATATGTAGGTTGCAGGATGAAGAGGAAAAACCGATATCATAGCCGACAGGACAGTAAGACCAAAAAATGTTAGAATGGAGGAGGGGAACTGGTGGAATATAGTTTGGAGGGTTTGAGTATATGAGGAAATGCTATTAGAGCAGAGGTGGGAAGAAGGACTGTTTATTTATGTAAGGAAAAGAGCTCCAAGGTTATGATGTGGAGATGAGACCGCCAGTATTGTGAGCATTTGTGTATTGAAGTAAATGTGTAAGAGGATCAATTCTAATTGCCTCTATATATAGAAGCCCAAATAATAGCAGGGGATGAGGATGTAACCTACTGAAAAACAAATGGCGGAGATAGATAATAGAGAGAACAATATAAAATTTTGATTGGAGATTCAATTGCAAGGAACGAATGGCTGGGCAAATTGGTACTACTCCAGCGGGAAGGGTAGCCTGGAAAATAAGTTTAAGAAAAACCAAGACGAAAACAGGTGGGAAATACGACCAGAGGAGGGAGATGTTTTTTAACGAACATATTGTAGAGATGAAAATATAGAGATGGGCGCGCAGGGGAGTGTCTTGATTGGTTGTTAGCCATTGAAGCGGATATCGTGGAACATGTTAAGTGGATAGCACTATAGGTCGTAGTGACATGCCTGTATTAAAGCTTAGTTGTAACTAAATCGGAGAGGGATAATAAAGCATAGAAAACATATACATTGTATTATAGAGCAGATTATGAGCTGTGAGACGGTTTGTTGTTTGTTGGGACTTGACTGGGGGGAATATTTGAACGGTTGAGACGCTGAAGAATGTGGAGGAAAATTAGAGTCAAACTGGAGAATGCTGTATCCAAAAGTGTCACCAGTAAGGGAAGCTAAGGATTAAAACAAAAGGTGAGGACAAGAAAACTACCCAGAGGGGGGGGGGTATTGCCAATGAAAGAGAAAGCTTTGGATATGATTAGAAGAAAGAAACGATTGTGGGAAAAGAATGAAAAATTGTTAAAAAGAACAGGGGGTCTCGTATAGGGCTAAGGAAGTGGATCTGGAACGGCAGGACAAAATAAACAATAAATAAGGGGGAAAAAGGAGGTGGGTGACAAGGAGAGGGAGGAGAGAGAGCTAGATAGAAATGTGAAGGATAATCCAAAAAATATTTGAAGTACATTCAGGAAAATTACAAGAGGAGTGGGATCACCAGAGCTGGTGGGGGGGTTGAATGATGGGAGTAGAGCGGGATACTGATAAGGAGGAAAGAAAGAGGTGCTGGGGAAATACTTTGGGGGGTTACTAACAGTGGAGTTCGGAGGATGCAGTGCCTACTATTCCATTCAAACAGGCACCGCACTAGAAACTAGTAGAGTTTTACCATGCTAGAATAAGCAAGGGCTATAGAAAAAATGCATAGAAGTAAGTACCGGGACGGGATGGGATACACCAAGAATCATAAAGGAAGGAGGGGAGATGTTCAGTAGAGCCATTGAAAATGTTATTTGATCGGATCGTTAAGACAGGACAAATCCCGATGGACGGGAGAGAGGCGAACATAACAGCTCACTTTTAAGAAGGGAAAGAGAAATGACCAGGGAATTATAGGACAGTCATTTGACAAAGTGTTGTGTGAAAACTAATGGAAAACGGTAAAACGGTTAAGTAGAGAAGGAATAATGGATCCTTATGAAAGTTCAAACCCAACTTTTCAGTGGGAGACAGTTCGGATTCTTGCCGGGAGGTCGACGGTTTACTACAGCTATTAAGTGGTAGATGATTGGATGCAAAAAATTCTAGAAGATGGGTGTTAATCGACGTGGTATATTGCGGATTTTATGAAGGCCTTAGCTAAGGGTCACATAAAAGGGTAAATAGGAGAAAGTTAGAAGGCTATAATCTAGGGAAGGAAATGTGTGAATGGATAGAAGCCTTCTGAAAAGATCGGAGGACAGAGGGTATGGTGAAGGAAATAGGCTCGGGGTGGAGGGAAATTACAAGTGGGGGTACTCAGGGATCTGTGTTGGGACCATTGCTGTGTCGTTATATTTATCAACGACTTGCTGAAGTTTAACGAATGGAGTGAGGTATACCTGTATGCGGATGGGACACTAAACTGTTATAGAAGAGTGAGGATTAAGGAAGATAGGGGTTGCTTCAAGGCGATGTGGAAGGGCATGAAGGGATGGTTGAGCATGGTATGCCTTTTCATCCAAAAAATGCAAGTACTGCGGATTGGACCAGCAAGAATGACAAGGTAGGATACAGTATGTATGAAGCGATGGAGAAGTGAGTGCAGAAAGGATATAGGAGTAGTGATAAGATAATAAGTTAAATTTCCGAACATTTAGCGGAAACGAATAAACAAAGCCATAGAATTGTAGGGCTGATAAGAGGACATTTGTGTCACTTGAGAGGAAGAAATCTCAGGAATCTAGATACAGCGCTGGTTAGGGCCACACTGGAATATGCAAACCAGGTGTGGGCGCCATATATGGTAAAGGATATAGAAGCAAGGGGAAGAAAGTTGCAGAGAAGAGCTAGCAAGCTGGTAACCAACGTTGTAAAGACGCGGGCTAGAGCAGAGGTTGGGACACGGGGGACTTACGACACTGCAATAGGAGAAAGAGAGGGGATATGATAGAGACTTTTAAGATAGTGTCAGGAAAGTTACGATGAGGTGTTCTGTGTTGAAGGTATTTCTTCGATGCGGGGGGGATAGGGAAACAAGACACGAAGGACACTTAAGAAAATTTACAAGAGAAAGAAATAGGCTTGAGGAAGGCGAAGAACTATTTTGTGAAGAGTGTTAAATGAGGTGGAACGCACTGCCCCAGTAGTAGTCGATTCCGAATCAATAATGGGAGTTTGAAAGGTAATTTGGATAAAGCATGGGGAGGAAGAAAATGATTTGAAAGTTGTTATTAAAACAAAAAGACAGAATAGTAAAACTGCTGCGTATGGCTACGCCGCGCCAACACCTGTGAACGACCGCAGCAGTGCAAGCAAGGTACGGAGGCTGGATTCACAGGCATAGTTTGCCTTTTTCCAGAGGATCTACTGTAAGAAACTGTAAGAAAGTATCCCTAATAGGCTCAAAATCGCGTCATATGTCGGAGAGGGTTAAAAAGACCTCAAAAGTATGTACAATGTACTTTTTTTTTTTTTTATGTGATTGAGGGAGGCAAAAGGCAGAATTGCCTATAGCGAGTGCCTCCCCCATAGTTGAAAGAGTGACAGGGCCAAAATCAAGGGACGATCGAGCCAAAATGCCTGGACACATGGAGTTTGAAGCAATTTAAGTCATAGGAAGAGGGAAAGACTGATTCTGGGAGAGAGTTCCAGAGCTCAGCTGTTGAGTACAGTAGAAGAAAGTTTGCGAGTAACGTTTCACTCTTGGGTTAGAGAGTTGCACAGAGTAGGGGTGGGATTGAGTTGCAAAACGGGTACCACGTGCCCTAGAGAGAGTAAGGTGCTACTCTAGATGTTATCGATTTAATTCGCGCTATGTGTATACGATAATTGCCGCTCTAGAGCGAAGCAGATTACATCGTCATAGTATAAGCTCTACGTTGGATACTCCGAGGCTACAACCAAATTACGGGTTTGACAACCCGTAGGGAAGGAAGGAAAACCTTCTATTTAGGAGTGGTTCCGTAGTCAATGACGAAGAGCCTATACTATATATAGGCTGAGATTCCGGGACCCGTTCGGGATTCCCCGGAGTTCTTATCACGTATTGGGAGGGTCGTTAAACCTCCCAATTTAGTAGGGGCCCCGTAATCATTGACGAAGCAGTGTCCTCCCGTCCATCCCCTTCCCATTCGCTTGATGTCTTAAAGTTTTATCTTGATATGTCAGTGAAGGACGTATGGACGCTTGGGTAGTAGCGTCAGGGATCCACAACATAAGAAATCCACCGAGATGGAAAGCTTAGTATAACACATTTTAAGTGTATTTTTATTTTTTATTTTTTACTAAGGTTTTTTCGTAGTGGGTACCCAATCATAAGATGATTCCATAAGAGAATTAGCATTGCACTTATCATGAGTACAGCACTCTGTTCTTCCCCGCGCGGCAGATTCAAAACTGGCTACCACGGCGCTTGAATGGAGACTATTATGTTAATAGTCAATGATTACGGGGCCCCTACTAAATATTAGGTTTTCTTTGCTTCCCTCCGGGAATCAAACCTATAGTATATTCATATCTTTGCATTAGAAATAATAGGTCTACAATAAATAATACAATTGCATCAAAATATTTACAGTAAGAGTAAATGACTAACTTTCTCTCTCTCTCTCTGTTTAGTTTCAATATGAATACAACACACAACCATGGCTGGAAGTTAGAATTGAAAAGGTTTAGCACTTGTATTTGTGGAAAGTTTATTACATACAGTATAAGATTTGTTCCACTGGAAAAAACTCCCCTCAAAAGTCGTAAACAGTTCTTTAGTAGAACAGTTCAAGAAGTGAAATGGTATTTTGCACACTGCAATGAGTGTAGTGCACTAGATAATCTCTCTCTTTCCTTTTCGAGTATATCTCCGGAATGGACTGCAAGGCCTTTGAGATACTAACTATTCCTTATAACTCCTTGTGACTCTTTTACCTTAAGAGACAGACAAAGAAAATATGGAAAAGGTCTACTACTGTACAGGTATTCCGACAAGACGATCCTAGGATTAGACTATACATTAGCACGTGAGTGTTGAATTCACCTCCACGCTCTCCCCTCCCAGACTCCGTTCAGAGTAGAAAACATGAAATAGAGGAAAATTAATCGGAAATTAATTGAAGTTAACGATTAATTTAAAGATACAGCCTGTATTTCAATTAAGTTAAGTTAAAAGTTAATTAACTTAACTGACCCAACTTTGATATACTGTATATATATATATACAGTCGACGCTCGATTTAACGGACCCCGATACAACGGATTTCGGATTTAACGGACTCTGTCCGTAGCCGGACAATGGACCCAGCAACGGACAAAGTCCGTTGCTTGAAAAAAAGTCCGGTAATTGGCTGGCGCGGCGCACCATTTTCCCGGCAAACCCCTGTACAGCTCTCTTTCTATCTATCTATCTCTCTAATCTCTCATTTTCTATCTAAATCCCTTATACATTAACATAACTATGTCTTATTAGGTCTTTTTTTAATCTATGAATCATTTCTAATACGATGGAATTGAAAACAATATTACCCTTCCAACACAAATAATAAAATGAAAACGAGAGTAAATATAAATGTCGCCTTTGTCTTTCAGAAACATAAGTCTGTTTCATATATGTTAGTATTTTATCGCTCGCTCGCCCCTAGCCACTCTCTCTCTATCTATTGATCTCTCTAATGCACCTACCTAAATCCCTTATACATTAACATAACTATGTCTTATTTGGACTTTTTGTAATCTTTGAATCATTTCTAATGCAATGGAATTGAAAAATATATATATCCTTCCAGCACATAGATAAACAATAAATAAGATAGTAAAAAAAAAATAGTTCAATCCTCCCCTCCGTCTAGGCGCCGAGCTTCCGAGACGGGAGATTTACGTTTGATAGATTTTTTTTTTTTTTTTTTCCCATGGTATACACAAAATTATGGGGAAATATTATAACATGTTTTTAATTGACATTTGTGTCGTTTTTGCTGATTATGAGTTGGTGGAAAAAAAAATCTTTAATTCTATCATATCGGAAATGATTCACAGATTATATAGAGACCAAATAACATACACTTTTAAGTGTGTTCAATAGTTTTGCATTATCAGTAGGGTGTAGCACAAGGCTTATCAACATTATCACAGTAACGGGGTCGGGGTTGAGGCCGGGACGGGGAGGGGAGGGAGTAGGCCTACAGCGGTGGGGATATCCTTCCCTTTTTTTTTTTTTTTTTTTTTCCCCATGTGAAATTTATCATATCAATGACAAATACAACCTTTATTATGTTTTCAGGGACAGTACAGCACAACGTGTCCCTTCGGCGAAATCCGAAGGCAATTTTCCAGGTACGGACTTTTTCCAGCATCGGACTCGGTCTCCCCCCTATTAGTCCGTTAAATCGAGCGTCGACTGTATATATATATGTATATATATATATATATATATATATATATATATATATACGGTATATATATATATATATATATACAGTAAACCCTCGCTATCTCGGACTAATTGGGGGGAGACCCAGTCCGAGATGACCGAAAATCCGAGATGTCCAAAGTCCGACTTATGTCCGACTTAAGAGAGGAAAATGTCCGAATTGGAAGAGGGAGTCTGAGCCACCTGAGAAAACGGAGACTTCCCTACCACTAACAACGTAGATTCAAGATAAATTACAGTACCTGTACAGTATCCAGCAGACATATATTATAAATATCAATTTCCTTCTCCATTTCACGGTCCTTCTCCACCTCACTGTAGCCTTAGATCTCGGAATTTTCCCTTAGATCTCGGAATTTTCCGAGATATATGACACCTGTCCGACAGACCATGTGGGCCCTCGGAGTTTTCCCCTTACATCTCGGAATTTTCCGAGATATACGGCGAACTTTCCGAGAGGCCGATGCCAGTCCGAGTAGTGCGGGTTTCCGTCTTCTAGAGGTCCGAGATAGCGAGGGTTTACTGTATATATATATATATACACTCAACCCTCAGCTATCACGCACTTAGCTATCGCGTTCCACAGCTATCGCCTGCTCCCCAAAAGCTGTCAGACCATGGCTTTCACGCCTATGAGCTGGCTATCACGCACCAAATGTGGCCAAAAATACAACAAAATTGGAAATTCCCGGGCTTGGGAATTCCCAGGCGGGCGGCAAGCATACGTTTACGATACTCGCTCCCTTATTGGGCGTGACTCATGGGAAGCAAGCGCTGTGATTGGCCGCCACCCATCCTCCTACCCTCCCGCCATACTTACAATTTCTCAGTCTTACTTGTACCCCCATTGTTGTCTTTACTTACGGCACTTGAATTGGATACAGTGGATGATGACACTTCAGAATTTGAAGGATTTGATGTTGAAGGGATACTGAACGAGATAGAGCAACGTAGGAGTGGCCAATAATTCGCCACCCCTAGCCTCGGAACCCAACCCACCTAAATCCCTCAACACACCTAAAAAGGTAAAAGTGATGGTGTAATATGTTCTTATATTTACTTTTATAATGCTTCTTATAATTATTATTATGTTATGTTAGTGTTCAGTGGAAATTATTAGGTAAAAATCGCAAAATACGAAAAATAGTTGTCAAATTCGGCATCCAGGCACCAATTAGAATTATTCCCATTAGTTCATCAGTATGGCTATCGCGGTTACGGCTACCGCGCGGCTATAGCTGCACCAATTAGGAGTGATAGCTGAGGGTTGAGTATATATATATATATATATATATATATATATATATATATATATTAGGGTGGTCCAAAACTGTATGATGAAAACTAAAAGTAGTCAGACATTGCCTCCACAAGCCTTAATTTTGTCCATTGGGTGTGTAGATAATGTCTTCAAATTTTCATACAGATTTGTTAAGATTTAGAGGTCAATCCATTTTGCATAATGATATTTTGTGAGTGCACCAAGGGCGTAGCGTATCTTCCTGGTGTGCTAGGTGTCTGCAAAACATAGGCTTAATATATACTATATATTGAGGCTATTTTAATATATTTTAATTTAAATATGTTTGGAACAGTGTGTGAAAAACGGAATCTGAGGGTAAATGCGGGGAAGAGCAAAGTTATGCTCTTTGAAAGGGGTGCAGCCACATAGTGTGAGGTGAAGTTGAACAGTCAGGCTATGGAGAATGTCAGCTCATTCAAGTATCAAGGCATTTTTTTTTTTTTTTTTTTTTTTTTTTCTATATTCCAACTACTCCCTCTCGGGCATAGGCTGATAGCCTTTACACTCTACCGCTGAACACGGTGAGGCCCGTGAGGTCTTGTTCCAGTCTAGGGAGGGAGACATGCGAAGCACCTATTCACGGCTCGAACCCAACTCCATCTCTGAAGCTGCTTCGCCCCTGCGCTTCACAGTCTCACTCCCCAGGCTCGGACCCTCACTCTCAGAACGCCACCTATTGAGCAATTAACTCACTAGGCATTGCACCCCTGTAGCATATTTTGAATATGGGAATATTCATACAGTGCTATTTAATCAGGGAACAATGAGGGTATTTTGTTTTGGCATTTCGGGGTGCTGTGGTAATGCACTGAAACTAGGTACAGCACAAATTCCATCCCAATAATATCTTCCCATTGACATATTGGGATTCGAACCCGGGTCCATTAGATTACCAGTCCAGTGGCAAGACCACTCTGCCACACCTCCCCAGTGTGTTCAGTAAAGATGGGAGTATGGATGAAGAAGTGCGGGAGAGGGTGCAACAGGGGAAGAGGGTTGTAGGAACGCTGAAAGCAGTAACAATAAATAGGGTGGTCAGCATGGAAGTAAAGAAGTCCTTGCATGACAGTGTGGTAATCCCAACATTGACTTACGTGGGACATATTCTTTTTTCCACCACTAAATGTGAAGGCCCCCTTACCATCAGAGGGCAAATAATCATCAAATTCTATATCCATATTCAAGCATAGCTAATAAAGTACCTACAGTAAACCCCCGCTCTTTCGGACTTCAATCTTTCGGAATTCTCATACTTTCGGACTAGCATTTCAATTCGGACTCATGGTTCAGCCTTTCGGATTTGTCCGAAAGGCTAAGAAAATACCTCCGTCCTTTTCGGACTACACTTTCGGACTACATTTAACTTCAGACTCATGCTTCAGCCTTTCGGATTTGTCCGAAAGGCTGAGAAAACTTAAATCGCATTCGGACCAAAGAGCCGAGTTTCGGACTTGTCTGGTTAGGTGAATGTGTATTCGGACTATTAAACTTCGGACATTATTTCAGCCTTTCGGATTTGTCTGAAAGGCTGAGAAAAATTATTTCGCATTCGGACCGAAGAGCCGAGTTTCGGACTTATAAACTTCGGACATTATTTCAGCCTTTCGGATTTGTCTGAAAGGCTGAAGTGTGAGTTCGGACTCGGCCCTTTCGGACTTTTGACACTTTCGGACAGGGGTCTCCCCCAATTAGTCCGAAAGAGCGAGGGTTTACTGTACAAGAAAGTACTTAAGCTACTGGTAAGCAAAGTTAAAATATCCACAGAGCTACTCCTAGCATCCAATACTGTCAAATGGAGAAATTGTTCTTAAAAGTAAAGTAAAGTAAAGTACAGTACAGTACTCTAACGCAATATGATTACAGTAATATTGTTAATAAACAGCCCCAAAGGCTACAATGACAATAAGTTAATAAACAAAATTGATTCCCAAAGCAATGATCAGGAGACGAAAACTTTGAGAGGTCTATCTATCTATCTATCTATTGCCAGACGCCTTACTCCCCTTAATGAGGGTGGCCATACACAGAAGGCCCCCAAGCGGACCTATTCCCTGTAAGAGAGACAACCCAAGCCAGTTTACTGAAGGACTTACAGGATTGACCACTCAATTTAGGATCCGTCCGACTCCGAGGCCCTCTATGTACAGTACAGTATCTAGTTAACACTATTTTTCTACAGTGGTGTTTGGCTAGTCCATCCACTAACCTGCCTTACACTTAGATAAACAGTATGGATTTGTATCAGGTTTACTCCCCTAGACAGGTTGCCGACCAAGGCTGACGAGTCCCATTCACCCGGTAATAATAAAAAAAAAAAAAAAATCTGGTAATTCAATTTAACTAAACATTCTACAAGAAAAATTTGATGAAAAATACCTGTATATAATAATGCATTCTTTTCAAATTAAAACTCCACTAAAATACCAAAAACAAATCTCATATTCTCACGATAACAGTAATAGCAGAGAATGTTTGTCCGGTGGGATAACTTTAATTCTTCTTACAGTACTTTACGGTCACCAATGGGGTTAGACAGGGTGGGATATTGTCACCATACCGGGTGGATGGGACTCGTTAGCCTTGGTCGGCAACTCATCCAGGGGAGACAACCTTAAACAAATCCGGGTGGATGGGACTCGTCAGCCATGGTTGGCAACCTGTCTAGGGGAGTAAACCTGATACAAATCCGTACTGCATACCTAAGGGTAAGGCAAGTTAGTGGATGGATTAGCCGAACACCACTGTAGAAAAATAGTGCTAACAAGATACACAAAGGGCCTCAGAGTCGGACGGATCCTAAATTGAGTGGTCAATCCTGTAAGTCCTTCAGTAAACTGGCTGGAGTTGTCCCTCTTACAGGGAATAGGTCCCCTTGGGGGCCTTCTGTGTATGGCCACCCTCGTAAGGGGAGTAAGGCGTCCGGCAATAGATAGATAGATAGACCTGTTTAATGTCTATGTTTATGATCTGAGCTAATCCCTGAACACTCTCAAGATTGGATGCTATATGAATGACCAATTGGTGAACCACATAATGTATGCAGATGATCTGTGTCAAGGCACCGACTGCCGCTGGCTTAAGTCTATCTTATCTATCTATATACTGTACTCTGACACATACCCTTTTTTTCTCTCTTTTTTTGAGGGTGGCCTACTCGAGACAGAGTCCGAAGAGGGACAACACACGAAAAAAAAGAAAAAAAAAAAAAAAAATCACACACATCTAGGTCGCCCAGGAGAAAAACCCAGAGACCCAGGTCCATTTGGGGTCCCCAGCTAATATTCCCAGGTCCCAGATCTCCTGCAGGCAGAAGTGGCTGGGGAAAGTTTAGAAAGCTATTGCCACTCCTGACCCCACCTTAACCCGGGAACTGCGGGGAGACTCTTAAGAGTTCCCCCGGCGGACTGCGGGAAGACTCTTAACCCTCCAGCCCCGGCTATGTATTATATATATATTCCCCGAAAACCGGGGGTTTTGGCCGAAAAACGTCTAGCCTAGGCTACCGTATCTTTGTTATTCTGAAAGCTTCCGCATTCCTGCGCATCCCCAAGCGTAGATGTGTTTGTTACCTGTAGAATGGCGTTAAGTAGAGCTCTCTAAGTCAACTGGTTCAGTTGTGATGATGATTTCATTGGAGATAACTTTATGGCAAAAACAGCCATTTTACACTACTTTTCGATACTTAACAACAACATACAGGCACACACGAACAAGCGACGCTCTCCTTCTTGTGGCCGGAGATGCGGGGCGTCGGTCCAGCCGGCTGTTGTTTACATGCGTCGGACCGACACCTCGCACACCAAGCTCACAGGCTTTCAACCACTGGGCGTTAAAGAGCCCTTCCGGGCAGCTCTGGTATGCTTTTTTATGGGCGTTCAAGAGCCCTTCCGGGAACGAAGGGTTAAGAGTAAGGGAAAAAAAAAAATCCATTTAACCCTCTGTTCCTGGAAGGGCTCTTGAACGCCCATAAAAAAGCATACACGAGCTGCCCGGAAGGGCTCTTTAACGCCCAGTGGTTGAAAGCCTGTGAGCTTGGTGTGCGAGGCGTCGGTCCGACGCATGTAAACAACAGCCGGCTGGACCGACGCCCCGCATCTCCAGCCACAAGGAGAGCGTCGCTTGTTCGTGTGTGCCTGTATGTTGTTGTTAAGTATCGAAAAGTAGTGTAAAGTGGCTGTTTTTGCCATAAAGTTATCTCCAATGAAATCATCATCACAACTGAACCAGTTGACTTAGAGAGCTCTACTTAACACCATTCTACAGGTAAATAACACAGCTACGCTTGGGGATGCGCGGGAATGCGGGAATCAGTCAGAATAACAAAGATACGGTAGCCTAGCCTAGACGTTTTTCGGCCAAAACACCCGGGTTTCGGGGAATATTTATGTAATGCGTAGCCGGGGCTGGAGGGTTAAAACACCCAACAACAAAAAATATATATTTTTGTTTTTATTTTTTTATTTTTTTATTTTTGTTTTGCCCCTGGGCCATGCCAAATATCACTCCTCCACCTCCCCTCCTTCCCCACTTTCCTCCCCTCCTTCAGTTATCACCTATTTTCCCTGTTATTCCCTTATTCTGTGGTTAATTTTCGTGCTAACATTAGCGAGTTGGTAGCAGGGCGTTGTCATCACTGTTACCAAGCGTGGGAAAGAGCGAGAGAGAGACTATTGCGGAACAGTGTCTCTCCAGACAAGGGGAGGGGTGGAGGGCAGGGAGGTTGCCTCAGCCATACATTATGTAACTCCCGGCCTGTATTGCCGATTTTGACCATCCAAACACTGTTTCCACTTGTTTTATTGTTGTAACAGGTTAATACCTTTATAATCAACCTATAATAGGCGCATATGGATAAGTATTAATGCTATTTATGGTAAAATAACGATGTTAGTGATGGGAACAGCTCAAATACGTCAGCACAGGAGTGTGCTGTCTCATACCCCCATGTGCACTTCTTAGGTTAAAGGGAAGGTGTACTGTATACCTTGTGTGTTAGGAGCGCGATGACCGACAGTATGCCTCGGAGACGTGGCCAGTTAAAGCGGAGGATATCAATATAGAATGGAACGGAATGAGAAGAGAATGGTGAGATGGATATGTGGGATTAATCTCACGGATAGGGTATCGAGCGAGGGAATTAAGAAGGTATTTGGGCATTAGGAGTGTCAGTGAAGTATTTACCTAATTGTATTTACCTAATTGTAGTACTGTACTGTATACAGGAGTTGAGCTTTTTAGGCTCGCATTGTCCCGCTTCCTGAGTTACAATTATCTAAGTTTGCCTTAAAAATATGAATGTTTTTTGCACACACCACTTCATCTTCTAACTGATTCCATTTACTTATACTTCTGTAAGGGAAACTATACTTTATCACATCTCCTTTGCATCTTCCTCTCATTAGCTTATATCTATATCCCCTAGTTCTACCATTATCCTTCACAATATAATCCTTCTTGTCCACCTTCTCAAGTCCTCTCACACATTTATACATCATAATCATATCACCTCTCTCCCTCCTATCCCTTAGAGATGGTAAATCTAACTTCTTTAATTTCTCCTCATATGGTAATTATCTCAGTTCTGGTATCATCCTAGTTGCAGCTCTCTGAACCTTTTCCAGCTTATTTATATGCTTTTTTAGATGTGCCCACACCACTGCCGCATACTCCAGTCTTGGTCTCACCAATGTTTTTATTATTTTCTCCAGCATCTCTTCATTTATATAGTTAAAGGCTAATTTTATTCTGTTTAACATTCCATATGTTTCTCCCGCTATCTTATTAATATGATTCTCAGGTGAAAGATGCACACGAGCCGACTTGGTTGGTTTGGACAAGTGGAGAGAATGGATGATCAGAACTGGGTGAGGAAATGCCAAACTGTGAACGTGGGGGGAGCTGCGCGTAGGGGTAGACCTAGAATGACGTGGGATCAGGTACTCTGGTCCGATCTCAAAATAAAGAATTTGACAACAGAGGCAGCCCTTGACAGGGCAGCCTGGAAAGCCGCCATTAACCCTTCCTCCCCGGGTGTCATTTTAATATGACACCACGGCAGATGGGCCGGTACCCGGGTGTCATTTTAATAGACAGTAAGCTTGAAAGCCTATTCAGCTTGGTCTGAACGCCGTGCGTCCGACGCATGTAAACAAAGCCGATCGTTGCGTCACCGCACCTCCGAAAACAAGAAGGAGAAGACTCGTTTGTTATTGTATGTCGTTGTTTCAGTAGTGAAAAGATCGTCATATTGCTAACATTGCCTGAAAATGCTCTCCACTAAAATCGTCATCACAACTGAACCAGTTGACTTAGAGAGCTCTACTCAACGCCAGTCTACAGATTGGAAACCGCACTACATTTATAGATGCATGGGAAATTTCTAGCAGTTAAAATTAACCAAAATACGGTAGCCTAGGCCTAGACGTTTTTCGGCCAGATTGCCCGGGTACGGCGCACTGTCATTAGGAGAGCTAGCCCGGGCCAGGAGGGTTAAGGACGTGAGACTGTAACCACATTCTCTGTGAACAAAACGGTCTTTATACTTGTCTGTATGTATGTATTATTATGTTTAATATTATTATTATTATTATTATTTATTATTAGTAGTAGTTGTAGTAGAGTGGATCAAGTCTGAACCTTATTAAAAATGTTTGAGAATCATTCTTCAGCTACTGTCCGAGTAGGCATCATGATTGTTATAATCGCTGTCTGATCTCAATCACAGGCAGTCACGCAGTCATCAAAACAATGAACAACACATAATTCGATGACCTAGCACTGTAACGTCGTAACTTTGCAAAATTACAGCCATTAGGTAACTTAGGTTGCTAAATATTTTTGTGGAGCTTAAATGTTCTCGCCTCTGCTATAATGACTATCAAGTACCTGTACTGTAATCCTACCATATAATTTGATACAGTCATTATCAACATCATGGCAAAAGATGCCATTTGTAATAGTTACAGTATATTATCACTACTGATTGAGTACATTAACCTGAGATGATACTGTAATCAATATATGGTGATCATGCCAATCACTATGCTCAATCATAATCAAGATGCCTTGCTAGAATAAAGTTAATTCACTCCAGTTAATATACCAGTAAACAAACCACAAAAACTATTAACCTCAAATAAAATAAGTAAAAAAACTAATCCAATACAGCCATAAATAAGTCTAGCCTATGTTATTACACACCTTCAGAGATTATACTACAGTATAACAAACTATAATACTATACAGAGGTAAGAAATGCCTTACCATAATCAATGAGACATATGAGGATACCATGAAGATACACTACATATTAATGTCAGAAAACATGCATCATGTTAAAATATTTGCAAGCTAGCATTTACAGAAAATCAGTATCACACACATTGAACCAAATTACTATACAGTACAGTAGTTGACAAATGTATTTTTTTTTTCTTTGTTTTTCCTTCCTCCATTCATTGTTTAAAAAAAAAAAAAATTTGCCAAGGGATAGACTGTCAAATAAGAAACTATTCAAAACCAGTCCTAAACCTGAGTCCCTTCTTATTAGTCATTACAATTTTATGTACAAAGTAAATATGATTTATTTCTCGCACTTTATTCCTACCCATACTCGATTCAGTCTTAAAACCAAATTGTCCCATTGTGACAGCCATGTTATTGGATAGACTAGATTACCTTGTTCACTATGCAACTTACATATAAATTATATTTACAAATCACAAAAAATCCTTCATAGGCCTATATATCACAAGGCAAGATTCCCTTTTTAATTCTAACAATCCATTCATCAATATTATAAGATTCTGCCAGTCAGATTTAGGTCTATGCCCTTCAAGATACTATTTAATTTTTTTACAAATACCTGTATGTATACCTGTATACTGAATACAGTATGGGCTAAAATTCCTAACAATAACTAGAATCAAATATGACATAGAACTATAGGTAATCAAGGAGTTAATACCTGTATATTTAAACATATTAAACTCCTCTGGAAAATAAAACACACCCAAATAAAAAAGAAAATTAATACAAATACTCGGTTGTTGTTCCCCAGGCTGTCTGGCCAAATAGCCCCAAGGTCCCGAGCAAGGTCAAGGCCATCACTGAGTGCTTCCACAGAACCCTCAGTGCTTACCACTAAGAAAGCCCAGGTGACCGAAGCTGCTCCCAGGTGAGGAGCCTAGGAGGGTGTGGAAACGCCCGGAACACCGAAGCCCCACCCAAGGCCCTGTGCCCCTCAGCAGTTATGAAGGGAAAGTTGAGGGGCAAAGGAAAAATTTGACGCTTTGGCTCCCAGTCTGCCAACTTCGAGGTTGGCAGTAGGGAGGTCAATCCACAGAAGAGACGCCGCCACTTGAGATCTAGAAAATATATAAGTAAAAGGAACAGTCAGAGTAAGCTATGGGTATGGCAGAGAATGCTCAACTCTCACTCTGATTGACCAGCCCATCACCCATACTCGGTAATAGTCGTCACTTTTGCCATTGGAATATGTTGGATTACTTTCGAAGGTGCTTTAACCCTTTCAGTATCGATGATGCCTTTTTTTTTTTTTTTTTTTAATTTGCCCTATATTTAGACAATTTTATTAAGCATAGGAAGGATATATGGTAGCTAAAAGAATGAATTGAGATGGTCTGTAGCCTTATAATTGGTGGATGCCCTTTCTAAGCTGAATAAAATTGTTTAATAGTTGCCAGAATAAAATGAAAAGGATGTCACTGATACTGAATGGGTTAAAGGTAAAAGAGGGAGTCGTATAAGGCACACAACCTTACTCCAAGTATAACTTATCATATCCTATCCTATTACAGTATAACCTTAACCCTTTCAAGAGCCGTTTACGCATTTCTTTTCTGGACGATGGAAGAACCAGAGGGCATATGTATAAAATAAAAAAGGAGAGGTGCAAGTCCAATGTGAAAAAGATTAGCTTTCCGTATAGAACAATTGATAGGTGGCACAACTTAAAGTGCGAAAGGGCGGGTGCCCAACCCCAAAAGGGGTTGAAATAGGGGAGCTATGCCCCCGCCAAAGGCGGCTTTCTAGGGCCTTTCCTAGCTGATGCTGAGAGGATTGGGTTCTAGTCATGTGGTGATGGGCTGGTCTATCAGAGTGAGAACTGAGCGATCTCTGCCGTACCCATAGCTTACTCTGCCTGTTCCTTTTACTTATATATTTTCTAGATCTCAAGTGACGGCGTCTCTTCCGTGGATTCACCTCCCAATCTACCAAGATTGGAAGCCAAAGTGTCACATTTTTCCTTTGCCCCTCAACTTTCTCTTCATAATTGCTGAGGGGCACTGGGCCCTGGGTGGGCCTTTGGTTTCCCGGGCATTTCCGCACCCTCCTCAGCTCCCCGCCATAGAGTGGCTTCGGTCACCCAGGCTTTATTGTGGTCGGCAGGGAGGGTTCTGTGGGGGCGCTCGGTTATGGCCTTGGCCTTGCTCGGGGCCTTGGGGCTGTTCAGCCAGGCAGCTTAGGGAACAACAACAACAACATCCTAATCTATATAACTTATTCTAATCTACCTGTATATCACTTATCCTAATCTAGCCTACCCTTACCTAATCTATCCTAATCTGACCTAACCTTTCCTAACTTGTCAAACCTAACTAACTATAAACTAAATCTATCTCGACTCTAAACCGAGGACAAGAACAAATCAAGCGAGGATAAACAGATTCGTTGGCAACACCCGGATATTCTGCATCACTCTCACACGCTCTCTCCTTCTCTTCATTCTTTACACCTCGCTTTTTTTTTCTCTTTCTCTCCCTCTCTCTTTGGCTTGTATCCATTCGGCCCCATTCAGCCTACTGTTTTAAGACATGTGTCAATATTTTCCTGGAGACCGGTAGCGAGCCAGCATATATATTTTTTTGTTTTGACAGCAAGCTAAATTTGTAAATTTTTCGATAGAAAAATTTCTCCGGCAAAGGCTTTGCCAGAGACATTTTTCTATCGAAAAATGTACAAATAGAGCTTGCTGTCAAAAAAAAAATATATATATTCTCCATACAATGCTGGCTCGCTATCACTCGACAGGAAGAAATCGACACCTGGATGGAGATAAACGTCTTAAAACAGTTCGCTGAATGGGGCCGAATGGATACAAGCCAGGGAAAGAGAGAAAAGGAGAGAAAGATAAAAAAAAAACGGTGATCCCCCTTAATCTACTTCTCTTCATTCTTAACCTAATTCTCTTCATTCTTAACCTACTTCTCTTCATTCTTAACCTATTTCTCTTCATTCTTAACCTATTTCTCTTCATTCTTAACCTATTTCTCTTCATTCTTAACCTATTTCTCTTCATTCTTAACCTACTTCTCTTCATTCTTAACCTTCTTCCCTTAATTCTTAACCTACAGTAACACCTCGCCCATCCAGACTAATTGGGGGAGAACCCTGTCTGGATCTGCCAAAAGTCCGGATCTGCCGAAAGTCTGGACATATATTCAGCCATCCAGACAAATCCGGATGGCTGAAACATGAGTCCGGATATCTAACTTAAACAACCAGACTTAGGTTTCAGCCATCCAGACAAATCCGGAAGGCTGAAGCATGAGTCCAGATATCTAACTTAAACAACTAGACTTGGGTTTCATCCATCCAGACAAATCCGGATGGCTGACATACAAATCTGGATATCTAACACTGGATGTAAATAATATGTGTGGAAACTTGTATTCATCTCGTTCGTTTCCGGATTGACTTATATTTTTTCCAAGCTATCCAGACAAGTCTGGTTGGCTGAAACATGAGTCTGGATTGAAATGCCTGTCTGGATCTCTTGGGTTTCCGGATCTGAGAGCACCGGATGGGAGGGGTTTTACTGTACTTTTCTTCAATTTTAACCTCCTCTCCCACTCCTTTCTAGTCTTCCTTCTTAACCCCCTCCTCCCCCCACCCCTCATTATTTTTTTTTCTTTCTTCCTGTTATCCTTCTCCTTGCGAGCCTTGAGTGTAACCATCACACTAACCTTCCAGGCCACTGCAAGTCTATTTCTCCTCCTGTTTACCCTTCTCTTCCTTCTTAGCCTCCTCTTTCTTTTCTTCCTTCTGCTTCTCCTTCTCCTCTTCCTTCTTAACTTCTTTTTTATCTTCATCCTCCCCCTCCCCTTTTTTCTCCTTCTCCCCCTCTCCCCTCTCCTTGCGAGCTCTTAGTGTAGCCATCCACTTGCGCACTAACCTTCCGGGCCACTGATAGTCCTTGTCAGTCAGCGGGACGTAGATCACTCCCATCAGCACCGACCGCTTCACTGTCCCATCCTCAAGCTTGTCAATCTGTGAGGTGAGAGATACAGAGTTATATAGACACACTATCATCAGCACCTGCCGCTTCACTGTCCCATCCTCAAGCTTGTCAATCTGTGGGGTGAGAGATACAGAGTTATATAGACACACTCCAATCAGCACCGACCGCTTCACTGTCCCATCCTCAAGCTTGTCAATCTGTGGGGTGAGAGATAGAGAGTTATATAGACACACTCCCATCAGCACCGACCGCTTCACTGTCCCATCCTCAAGCTTGTCAATCTGTGGGGTGAGATATACAGAGTTATATAGACACACTCCCATCAGCACCTGCCACTTCACTGTCCCATCCTCAAGCTTGTCAATCTGTGGGGTGAGAGATACAGAGTTATATAGACACACTCCCATCAGCACCGACCGCTTCACTGTCCCATCCTCAAGCTTGTCAATCTGTGGGGTGAGAGATACAGAGTTACTGTATATAGACACACTCCCATCAGCACCTCCCCAGGGGGTACGGGGGCCTTCACCTATGGTGGAGGAAAAAAAGAATATGCCTCACGCATCCTACTGCGTGTCGTACAAGGCAACTAATAGGGGGGATGGCGTTAGACTTGCGGACCAACAGCCATCACTATACAATGAAGCCTTGTTATGGCACTGGCATTGTTTTCATATGACATATGCCCATTTGCCAGCCAACTTACCGAATATGACTAAACCTAAAGAGAAACAACGTAAGTCCGATGATCCAAAACCGCACAGGATAAGGACAAATGCCCCCCACAATCTCAGACTTGCTAGTGTGAATGTTGGCAGTTTGAATCTACGTGCAAATGAAGTGGCTGAGATGTGTGAGAGGAGGCGAGTGGACGTCTGCTGTGCCCAGAAAACACTCTGGAAAGGGCCTGGGGTACAGTGGATTGTTGGAAGAAAGAAAAGATATAGGATCTACTGGAAGGGGGTGGAGACTGATAAAGCGAAAGGAGGAGTGGGTGTTCTGGTGGCTGAAGAGCTGGCAGAAAGTGTGCTTCAGATTACGAGAGTTAGTGAAAGGCTGATTGTTTTGAAGTTGAAAGTTGGTGAAAGAATTATAAATGTGATATCTGCATATGCTCCACAGGCTGGCCTACAGAAAGAGATAAAAGAGGAGTTCTGGAATGACACCGTCAGTGTCATTTCGGGCCTCTCGGAGAATGAAATAACAATCCTGAGAGGGGACCTGAATGGTCACGTGGGAGCATCTGCAGATGAATACGAGGGAGTGCATGGAGGAAATGGTTACGGAAGGAGGAATCTGGAAGGCGAATATATACTGGAGTCCTGAGTTGCACTCAACATGGTTGTGTGTAACACGAAGTTCAAGAAAAGACAGAGCCATCTGGTCACATATAACTCTGGGGTCTCCAGTAGCCAGATAGATTACTTCTTGTTTAACAGAAAAGACAGGATACTGCTTCGGGATGTAAAGGTCATCCCGAGCAAAGAATGTATCCCCCAGCATAAGCTACTGGTGTGCGACATGAGCTTATACAGAGATCCTAAGCGCAAGAAGGTATACATGCCCAAAAGGAAAGTGCGGCTGCTGAAGAACAAGGAAGTTAGAGATAGGTTTCATAGTGAACTGGAGGAAATTAATAGAAATAGGGAAGCTAGGCCTAGCAATGTAAATAGTCAATGGAATTTTCTTAAGCATAGCCTTCTCGCTGCTACTGACAAAGTCTGTGGGAAAACAAAGGGTCACCTCAGGATTAAGACCTGGTGGTGGAACAATGAGGTCGAACATGCTGTGAAAGAGAAAAGAAGATGCTTCAAAGCATGGAAGAAGGGAGGCAGCAATGAGGAATACCAGGCAGCTAAACAAACTACAAAAAAAGAGTTATTTACAATGCTAAAAAAGGCATTAAGGACCTGGTCCTTGAACAAGTGTGTAACACTGACAATCCCAATGGGATCTTCAACCTAGCTAGGCGAGATAAAAATGACAGTAGGGATATTATAGGTGAACAGTGTGTTAGAAACGATAATGGGAAGATTGTGTATTTACCTAATTGTAGTTTACAGGAGTTGAGCTAAGCTCGTGTTGTCCCGTCTCTCAGTCTACTTTCATCCAATTTGTTCTTGAAAATATGGATGTTCCTTGCCCCTACCACCTCCTCCTCCAGCCCATTCCATTTCTCAATACATCTATAGGGGAAGCTAAACTTCCTGATATCGTTCTTGCAGGTAGGTCTTTTTACTTTGTAGCTGTGGCCTCTAGTTATTCCTGTATCCATGATTAATATTTATTAGTGGCCCCTCCATCATTGACGAACATGCCTATTACATAAGGCATCCTCTTCAAACACTAATCCGCCGTAGTTTGAATCTACCGCGCAGAGCATTTAAAAACTGAGGAGCCTTCATCATGAGCGCACGCGACCTCACTCATGGCTTCAGTCATTATGAATTGGGTTCTCACTACGAAAAAACTTCGTAAAAAATAAAAACAAAAAGAAAATAAGAATAACTATCCAATAAGCTTTCCATCATATCGTGAATGTACTTGTGTGGATTTCTGACCAGACGCTGAATCAGGCGTCATTCCTCCTTCTTTGCTCTGCGCTCAGCCTGCCCGGACGTACCTTTCAGGCTCCGCTGGTTCCGCATTCGTGGCGTCCCTAGTGAGTTTTTTCTCATTTGTTTACTCTGGGATGTATCGAGTAAGGTTAGGATAGGCGTAGCAGGAGTGTCCTGGGCTGGTTGCCCGCAGTGCAATGTATTTTGGGTCGTATGTATGGGGCATCTATTTCGGATGTACCCTCGTGGTCCTGTTGTGGACACGTGAACTTTTCACAGTTGGGTTAGTTGGTGATGCAGGCGGCTTTCATTACGCGTTAATTATTGCTGCCTTTTATCCTTCTGATGAGGTAAGCTGTGTGTTTGCTGACGTTCCCAGCGTATTTTTCTTCACTTAGTGAAGTTTTTTCTGGGTCCGTGTCAGGCTTCCCGGGGTGGGAAGTTATCGCTTCGGTGGTGTGTTGGCGGTGGTTCCTGTTGTGATATTCCAGTGTGTGTTTATATTTCAACTATTTTCATGCCGTCTACCTAGGCCTAGCCAGCCGCTCGTAGCTTTGCCACATGTCTAGTGTTATTATTTATTTTATAAATATGCCCTACTGTGTCATGTGTATCCGGGTTTTAGTTGTGTATTGGCTAATTCCTCGGACTATATTTGTTTCCTGGTTTAGTTGTGTATTGGCTAATTCCACGGATTATGTTGTGACCTTGGTTAGTCGTGCGTGTCTCTCCTCGTGTCGTATTGTTCAGATGGTGTCTGTTCTGGGTGGGGTTTGCCTTCCGGCGGGTTTTTTCTCGGTTTCACCATGAAAAATCCTGACCGATGAGCAGTGTTGGGCCACACATGGTTTTTAACACTGGCTGGTTCCCCGGCGAGGGGAGGTGTCTGTGGCTCTCCAGGACTGCGTCTCTGTGGGTGCCTGGTTTCAGGCCTCCTTTAAAATTCCCGGCGGGATGGCTGTACCCATCCTTACATATATATTTAGTTATATATAAAGAAACGAAGTTCTTGAGAACACTCGTTTTTTATAGGTTTTTCTACCTGGTTTACGACAACCACGGGGAAAACCTAGCTGTTGTTTAGGCGTTCCTCCCCGGCGATCTTTTACAAAGAAGTGGGGTCAGGAACTTGTGGGGTTAACTTTTAGACTTCTCACCCGGCGGGTGCACCTGAGCAGGGTGGGATAAAACGACTTAGGTCTCTTATAGTTAACCAATCCATTTGAGTGATACTCTGTGTATCGCTGCCTTTACTCTTACGGCAATTGAAGGATCAGTGAGGTTTAACCAAATCGATTTCCACACCCGGCGGGTGCCCCTAAGTAAAGGAACTAAGGAATTTATAAACAAATTCAATTTCGATTAACCTTAATTGGGTGATACTTTCAGTATCGCCGCCTTCTATTTTTACGACGATCGTTTGGGACAATTCGTTAAAAAATCAGATCTCGTATATTCCTGCCCTGGGCTATTCTACTAAAATATTTCAAGGGCCGGCGTCTTTATGAGGGGGGGCTTTGTTACAAAATTGAATCTTGAGACAGTCACCACCTCCTACAGACTATAAGTGCCATACTGGACCATTATATCAGAGGGTATTCTTCATGTTCTTTAGCTAAGAAGATTTGTTTAGCCTCTTTACACCCAGCCGCGTGGCGAGATGTGTTAGCTGTGTCTTTGCATCCCGTTACCCGGCGGGTTATTAACACTTGTATGCGAACACTTGGGTTAACCTTATGAGCATTAATTCCTGGAAATTTTCTTTATTTTTCCAGAGCTGAGCTCCGGCGGACCAATACAGACCCGGCGGTAGTTCCTCACACCAGTCTCTGTCATGGCTAATGTGACCCCAGTTTTTGCCCTGTGCATTACCCCTACTTGCGCGGGTATCCCAATTTTTGCACATACCCTTTGCATAAGGTGTGTTAGATGTCTAGACCGTTCAAGGGGTCTCTGGGTTACACTTAATTGTTCATTTTGCTCCCAATTAGCCAATAAAGTCCTGTGTGACAATGACAAGACCGCGGCGGTAGCGTTGAGAGAGGTCAGACAACAAATGTCGGCCTACACTACCATTGTCGCACATAAGTCACTTCAATGTGACAACGTCCCACTTTGGGATAAGTTGCTGTCAGAGCACCCTCCCCCTAAACGTACCTCTAGAGTAAGGGGTTTTAAGCCGACAGAGACTAGCCAGGGTTCTGTATCGTCTGAGGATACGTTTAAACGCCCGAGAGAGCCTACTCCCCCGGCAGCCACCTCCTCGTCGCAGGCGAGATCGAGGTCAAGGTCACCCCTCAGACAACGGTCTTCAAGTCGGGCCTCTTCCCCGGCTAGTAAGAAGTGCAAGACTGAAGCTTCCCCCAGTGGCCATGGTGGTGATTCTTCCAAACCTAGGTCTAGTTCGCGGTCACACCGTAGCCACAAATCCTCCAAAAAGGATTCCCATAAGAAGTCCTCTCGACATTCTACTAAGTCTAGTGCATCTCATCGTACCTCTACACCTGACAATGTTTCTGTTACAGCCTCAGAGTATAGTGAAGCGCCTGTCCCTAAACAAGATTTACCTATTGATATTTTAACCCTAGAAATGGAAAGTTCAGGATATTCAATAATTGAGAATGTTTCAGACTCTCAAGAGAGCGTAGGCCAGAGCCTCGGTGTTTGGCGGTTTGCTCAGCCAGGGTCTGACCATCCACGTCCGACTCATACGAGTCACACAGTAGCCGATGTCCACAGGGACGCGGCGACCCCATCCTCTATCCCTGATTTATCTTGGAAACAAGGTGCCCCTGCCTCGGCGGGGTCTTCTCAGGAGGATCGGGAGGAACAAGATGAAGTGTCATTAATTTCAGATAGGGAAGGACAAGGGTCAGGCTCAGGCCTGGACGCCGCCCATGATAATACTAATTCACCTGAAAGTTCTGCACCTAACCAGTTTGTTACAGCACAAGAAATTGATGGGTTACTTACTCATGCTCTATCAAAATTCTTTAATCAACAACGAGAAAACCCCACAATGGACTTGGGGGCTCCCTTGACAGGTTCTGCGGTACGGCCTCTGACAACGTCAATCGATTTATCTAAGATTCCTAACCCTCCTACTCTGTCACCGGCAGGGAGCTCTAAGCCAGCTACGGCGGCATTCACTACGTCAAATGTCAGGGTCATTACGGATGTTAATCCACCCCCTCTAGACAAAGCGCCTCTTAGAAAGGTAGCTATGCCCCTGCTTTATGGGCCAGACGAGTCATGGGTCCCTTTGAACCCCTCTAAGCCAGAGCTTGCCCAGCCTACCTTGTCAGGGGAACTCCCGGTACCACGTGAGTGGTTTATCCAGGGAAATAAGTCTAAGAAATTAAGGGCATTGGATGCCTTGGGTAATGTTTTGGACGTAAATATCAAGGCTATACCTAGTTATTATCATCAGGATTATTTTGTTTATGCATCTAAGCCTGCTTTACCCCCTGCCTCAGCTTCAAAACTTTTTTCAGACTGGTCTAAGCTGGATGGGTTTAATGATATTAAGGCTCTGTCGGCTATTACTCCTGAACTAGATTTACAGACCGTCACAGACGAGACAGCTAATCCAGTGTTGAAGGTGGGACAGTTGGGACCAGGACCTTGGGTGGATTGGGAGGTAGAGGCTCAAAACTTTGCAACCACTTTCACTTCTAAATCTTCCCACCAGATCCCTCAGGATACACATTCATGGTTCTCAATGCCGGTAGGTTCTGCCGGCGGAGTTCCGTCAGCTTTATTTTCTTTTTAGCTGCCCCTAAGATTAATCTTTGTGAACTAAAGGAACCATTCATTCATTACCCCTACCCCTTCTCACCTAGACAGAGAATTTAGGCTAAGGGGAAAAGCTTTCCGCCTGTTTTCACAGTACGTACATAGTTTCTCAACAGGTGGCTAAGTCTTTACTCAGGTCTACTCAGGCAATCGCAGACGCGGATGCTCGAAGATCAGTTGAATTATCCCGGCGTCTGATTCTTCAGTCGTCAATTCAATCCTTAGGTGACATACGCACAGCCTTACTTGAGGCGGTGCGAGCACGACAGGATCTTAGGATGTCATTAGTTCGCAAGCTGCCTGATCGCATTGCTAACCAGGTGGTAATGTCCCCAGTACTTACACCTTCTTTAATGTCCCCTGATGTATGGCGAACAGTGTTTAACATGGCACAGGCCGTGAAGCACAGTCCCGCACAGGCTAAGAAACCCGCATTTAACTTCCCCAAACCTAAGCCTCCTACTAAAGCTCAGCCAGGGGGTTCTAAGCCGTTTCTTCCGCCTAAGTCCTCCCAATCCCCCCTGGGTCAGTTCAGGCATAGACAGAGAGGGTTTTCAGGACAGAGGGGACGCGGCCAGTATAAGCCGGGGCAGGGCCAGTCTTCGGCCCACACCAGCCAGCCGGCGAAGCGTCCAACACCACCAAACCCACCATCAAAAAACTAAAGTCTTTCTCACTCCCAGTGCCTACCTTAGAGCCGGAGGAACCGAGGGAAGTACAGCCGGCGAACCCTTGTCTGCTAACTGGGTCGTTCCGAACGTGTCACCAAGCATGGCCGTTAAAAACCTGGGCACGGATGGTGGCACGCAAAGGCATCACTTGGCAGTGGCTCCGGCGACCTCGCTTACGTCAGCCGACAACGGCAAATTGTGTTTCATTAGAGGTGGAGTTGCTGGTCCAGGAGATGATTGCCAAGAATGTCATCATCCCGGTAACCCCAGATTACCCTGTATTCACGTCAAAACTGTTTTTGGTTCCCAAACGGGACAGTGTTCAGATGAGGCCGGTCGTAGACCTGTCGTATCTGAATCTTCACATTTACAACGAGTCTTTCAGAATGTTAACAGTTCATCAAATCAGGCTAACACTTCCGCCGGGTGGCTGGATGTGTTCCCTAGACCTGACAGACGCCTATTGGCACGTGTCGGTCAACAAAAGATTTCAAAGGTTTCTGGCCTTGAGGATCAGGCACCAAAATTTTGTTTTTCAGAGGATGCCGTTCGGTTTGAACCTAGCACCTCGATTATTCACGAAACTAGTCCGGCAAGCCCTGATGCCATTGTTAAAACAGGGAATCAGAGTGTTGTGGTATCTAGACGACTGGCTGGTGGTGGCAGAGACACAACAATTATGCATAAAACATGTCAATATCATTTTAAATCATGTCAAAACTCTAGGCTTCAAGGTAAATCTGGTAAAGTCAAACCTTGTTCCCTCAAGAGTAATTCAGTGGATAGGGCTGGTCTGGGACACCGCCGCTCTCACTCTGAGTCAGAGTGTGGACAATCGCAACAGGTTTCGCAGGAAACTGTTCAGGTTTCTTCACAGTCTGACTACGACACGAAGAGTCTGGGAGTCTCTGGTCGGCTCTCTCAACTGGATTCAGCTAACTGTCAAGTTGGGCCGGTTGAAAGTAAAACGATTAATATTGGAAGGCAACAAATATTTCCCACTCTTACCGGCGGGAAAATTATGGCCCATACCAAAATTAATCCACACCTTACTAGCGGTCTGGGCGAAGAGGGAAACATTGCACTCAATCATGTCATGGACCTCTCCTCCTCCAACGGTATGGGTAGACACGGATGCGTCAGGCACCATAGGGTGGGGATTTCAGTCAAATCAGGGGCACCAGGGTCAGGGACTTTGGTCCCACTTAGAAATCTCTCACATAAATGTCAAAGAGTTACTAGTCCCCTTGTATTTCCTCCAGGCTCACGGCCCGGCATTACGGGGCAAGTCAGTGGCCTTCAGAATGGACAATCTGAATGCAGTTCACTGTATTCAGAAACAAGGGTCAACGAGGTCAAGGAAGTTGCTACTCGTGTCGGAAGAGATTTTTGTTCTAGCCACCAGTCTAGATATTTATCTTCACGCATCTTATCTCCCAGGCGTAGCGAACGTCTGGGCAGACGCTCTGTCCCGGAGACAGAGCACGACAGTAGAATGGGAGCTCAAGCAACCCATTTTCGACCTAATGATTGCGGAGCTCTCCCATCCACAAGTGGATCTTTTTGCGTCCGAGGAGACTCACAAGCTCCCTCTATACCTCACCCGCCGGACGATAACGCCGGCAGGGGGGCCAGACGCCCTAGTGACAGACTGGAACAGATGGAGCTCCATCTATCTGTTTCCGCCGCCAGATGCGTCACTAATGTGCCACGTAGTGAACAAACTACGAGTTTATCGAGGCTTAGTCTCGCTAATCGCGCCCCTGTGGCCAGCGCAGGTGTGGTGCCAGCAGTTAATAATGTGGTGCCCGGACCCGGTATCGCTCCCGGTCGGGTACTTCCACTTAGACACGATTGGCAACCTAGAGACCTCGCTGACTTTTGCATTATGGACATTCAGGAGGCCAAGTGGCTAGCACCATACGGTAGGGATGTGACCAATAAATTGCTCAATCAATATACTCAGTCTACTAAGCGACAATATCAATCTCATTGGAAAGCTTTTACTTCTTGGATTGTTAGAACGGAACAAACTGTACCCTCAGTGGCATTGGTTTTTAATTACTTGAACTATCTGTTTGAGCAGAAACGTTTATCTGTGGTTACTTTGAAGAATCACTTAACTGCGATTAGAGTGCCCTTTTTCGACCTTACAGGTCTATCCATACCGGTGGCGGAGGAAACAGGATTTATGAGAGCGTGTTTTAAACTCCGCCCACCTCCCCGTCAGCTCATGCCTACTTGGTCTCTGGACAAAGCTTTGTCTTTACTTCATTCTCGTCTGTATCAAAATACTGCAGACTTTGCTTTAATCTTAAAGAAGGCAGTTTTCCTTTTGGCTTTGGCCACCGGAAACAGAGTGTCTGAGCTGGCGGCGATGAGCAACACACCTAATTGTCTTAGGTTTGGTAGACTTAATGATTCAATTTCCATTGCACCCTCCCCGGCGTTTGTAGCCAAGAATGAGCATAGTGCACACGTGTTTTCTGAATTCACGGTGCCGGCGTTAAAAAGGGGAAAGGTGCATCATAATTTATGTCCAGTGCAAGCTCTAACCAAATATTTAAGAATAGCTCCTCATAACCCCCAAGGTGCTTTATGGGTAGCGAGTACGGGTAAACGCTTACTTAAACGGCGATTAGCCTCTCTTCTGGTAGAAGTCATTAAAGAGAGTAATCCCGGCGTTGTGGGTAGGGCCCACGATTTACGCAAGTGGGCGGCCTCTTTACGTTTCCTGAAAAACTTTTCAGTTGAAGATATTGCGTCCACACAGTTGTGGGCGTCTAATCATACGTTTCTCTCTAGATACTTGTCAGTTGCTCTAGACAAACCTTCCTTACCATGTATAGCTTTAAGGCAGAGGGTCTAGGTGGCCCTGCAGTCACTTATGTTTATTTTCAAGGAAGGGGGGGGGGGGGGGGGGTGCAGTCAGTTGACATAGGACACCCTAGACCCCGCCGGAGTATGAGAGCTGTGATACAATTTAAGGTTGAAATGTGATATGAAAATTTCTCTGCGAGAATTTGTGCTAGTACAAAGTTTAGTACAAGACAACGGTGTTGTTATAGTAGTTTTAGCTGCGAAAGCAATGTAACATTAGTTCAATGGAGTTCATTAGCAATTGATCTCCACATGTATTTTGGGGTTTATGATGTGCACATATAAACTTATAACTTATTATTTTTGTCACCACTCGTTGAGTGGGGTGCCTTTTGTAACTACAGATCTGTGTTCAGAATCTTCAGGGTTACCTATTTTTGTCAGGCAGGCTTCTTTGAAGCACGCACCTGCCTGAACCCCCTTTTTCTTGTATATTTCCGGCCTACGCCGTATTAAATACATTTTTCAAAAGTAAGAATACTATGTGGTTGTTTTTATTATCTGCTTTTCTAGAGTTATGATATGATTACGAATGTCCCCCTCCAGTCTTAGATATCAGGCATGTTCGTCAATGATGGAGGGGCCACTAATAAATTATAGGTTTGACTCCTGTAAGGAGATAAAGAAAACCTAATATTTAGTAGTGGCCCCGTAATCATTGACGACTGGGGCCCTCCCGACCGTCCCCTTCCCATTCGTTGATGTATTAAGGATTTTGGTTTACTTGATATGTCAGTGAAGGAGGAATGACGCCTGATTCAGCGTCTGGTCAGAAATCCACACAAGTACATCCACGATATGATGGAAAGCTTATTGGATAGTTATTCTTATTTTCTTTTTGTTTTTATTTTTTACGAAGTTTTTTCGTAGTGAGAACCCAATTCATAATGACTGAAGCCATGAGTGAGGTCGCGTGCGCTCATGATGAAGGCTCCTCAGTTTTTAAATGCTCTGCGCGGTAGATTCAAACTACGGCGGATTAGTGTTTGAAGAGGATGCCTTATGTAATAGGCATGTTCGTCAATGATTACGGGGCCACTACTAAATATTAGGTTTTCTTTATCTCCTTACAGGAGTCAAACCTATAATACCCTCCCTATCCAGCCTTTCCAGCCCTCGGGTGCATTTGTACATCATTATCATGTCTCCCCTCTCTCTCCTCTCTTTTAGACTCGGTAAATTTAATTTGTCTAGCCTCCTTTCATATGGCAGTTCTCTAAGACTTGGAACCAATCTAGTAACTGCTCTCTGGATTCTTTCTAACTTGTGAATATGCTTCTTAAGATGCGGGGACCACACCACTGCTGCATACTCCAATCTTGGTCTAATCATACTTTTTTATAATCTTCGCCAACATGTTCTCATCCAAGTACTGTAGTTCAGAGCAACTTTCATATTCCCGGCCATTGCATACATTCCGCTAAAGAGCTTGTTAATATGTTTCTCTGGCGACAAGTTATCTTGTATAATCAACCCTAAATCCCTTTCTTTTTCGGCCTTGCTAATTATATTATCTCCCATCCTGTACTCCCAATTTGGTCTATTCACAATTTCACACTTCTTCCCATATTTAACACATGACATTTACTTATATTAAATTTAATTTTCCACTTGGTGATCCATTCGTATATTTTATCTAAATCCCCTTGCAGCTCCTCACAACTACTTATATTTGTTATTTGTCTCATAATTTTTACGTCATCTGCAAACATTGACATGTAGGAGTTTATGTGTATTGGCAGGTCATTCACGTACAAAAGGAACATAAGAGGTGCCAACACAGATCCCTCTGGCACGCCACTCTCAACTTTCCGCCACGATGAGTAAGTTCCTCTAATGTTGGTCCTCATTTCTCAATCTGTTAAATAGCTCTCCATCCATTTCAGCAAACTCCCCCTGACACATCCTATCGTCTCAAGCTTAGATAACAATCTCTTATGTGGTACCTTATCGAATGCTTTGGAAAGGTCTAAGTAGACGCAGTCCACCTATCCGCCTCTTTCTTGCAGTACATCTATCACCCTACTGTAGTAACATAGTAGACTGGTAACACAAGATGTCCCTTCTCTGAACCCAAATTGCTTTGGCATTATTATCTTCTCTCTCTCCAACATTTTCATCCATCTCTTCCTAATTAGCTTTTCACAAATCTTGCATACAATACTAGTAAGTGAAACTGGTCTATAGTTTAAAGGGTCCTCAGGGTTTCCATTCTTGTATATCGGAATGATATTAGCTCTTTTCCATTCAACAGGAACCTGTCCTTTATCTAAGGAAGCTTGAATTATGTCCCTCACTGGCTCCACTAATTGCTCTGCACACTCCTTTAAAACCCAGCCAGACACTTCATCCGGTCCCATAGCTTTCCTTACTTCAAGTCCTCTCATCGCAGATAACAGCTCATCTCTAGTTATTTCAATCTTGCTAAGACCACTCTCCAGTACTCCCGCCTGTGGTTCGTCCAAACGTTCTTCTCTAGTAAAAACCGACCCCAATTTGTTATTCATTACCTCGCACATGTCCGATACATTTTCATACGTCCTAGCATCTACTCTTAATTTAGTAATTTGTTTCTTTACCTTCAACTTACTGTTTATATATTTATAAAACAATTTAGGGTCACTTTCACATTTATTTACTATGTTCTTCTCATAGTTCATTTTAACTTGCCTAATTATGTTAACATATCTATTCCTCTCCTGTTTATATTAATTCCGATTACTCTCAGTGTTCCTTCTTCTTAATCTAGCCCAAGCTGCATCACGCCTATCCAGAGCTCTTTTGCATTTCAAATTAAACCATTCTTTCTGCTTAGTAAAATTTCCAGTTTTGTATCTTGGGACAAACAGATTGGTTCCTTCTCTATAAATGTCAAGGAACCTACTATCTTTACCTTGTACATCTTGTTCCTTCAAAATAAGATCCCAATCTACTCCCTCTAAATATCTTTTCAAGGATACATAATCAGCTTTACTATAATTTAGTCTGTTATTTATATAGCTATTGTCTAATCTATTGGCATTACTCGAGATCAACTTCCATTTCAGTAATAGATGATCACTTTTGCCTACAGGATATAGATAGTTTATATCACTAATTTTGTGAGGATCTTTTGTAAAAATCAGATCGAGTTTAGAAGGTTCGTTATTACCCCTCATTCTAGTATTCTCCTTCACATGTTGTGCAAGTACATTATCCGTAACCAACTCTAATAGCCGACTTCCCCAAGATCTCTGATTTGGCCCTGCATCTCCCGATACCCAATTAACCTCACCATAGTTGAAATCTCCCACTAAGATCAATCTATTCTTTCTTAAAAGCAATCTTCTCAACGACTGAATCATATCCTCGACCATCCCCTGAAACTCTAACTCCCTCCATGCCCTGGTCTTTGGTGGCATGTAAACTACTGCTATGTCTAGCTTTTTTCCTTCTATATCATTGAGTTCAACTGCCATTATTTCTGCCTTGTCATTATTTAACTCCACTTGCTTTGCTGTCATAGGGTTCTTAACTAATACTGCCACTCCACCTCCCCTTTTTCCCTTTCTATCATATCTCCATATATTATATCCTTCACTAAGCACTATATTGCTGTCAAAGTCCTGGTTCAGCTTTGTCTCCATCAAACAGACTATCTGTGGTTGATCCTTTCTTAATATATCATCCAACTCTACCTTTTTACTGTTTATTCCATCTATATTAGTGTAGTAGCACAGTATATTGGAATCCTCCTCCTTGTTTCTCTTCCCTCTCTGCCTCCTATTAGGTTCACCTCCTCCTCCATCCCTTCCCTGACCTACCTCCACATTCCCTGCTAGTTCTATTCTCCTCCCCCCCCCCCCTCCACAATATCCCGCTCCTCCTTCACCATCTCTCTGTCTTCGGTTTGATCCACTACCTGACTCACTGTCTCTATCTTCTGCTCCTCCCTCACTATCTCTTTGTCCTCGATTTGATCCACGACCTGACTCACTGTCTCCTTGTTCATTTCTCCTCGTATTTTCCGTTCTTTCTGACTCTGAGTGTACCACTTCTTTAGTTTCCCCTCCTTTACTCTCCAAAAAAAAAAATCCTTTTCTCCTCATCTGACAATTTTTGATTTTCATCATCAGCCCTCGCTTGAACTTCTCTCAACTTTTCCCTTTCCTCTATGCTTAAGTCCTTTTTCACCCTAATATGTTTCATTCCAGAACAACTATTTAGCCTCCAGCTTACATTGGTTAATGCTTCAACCACTGAATGGCGATGGGCTGGTCTATCAGAGTGAGACCTAAGCGATCTCTGCCATACCCATAGCTTACTCTGACTGTTCCTTTTACTTATATATTTTCTAGATCTCAAGTGACGGCGTCTCTTCCGTGGATTGACCTCCCAATCTACCAAGATTGGAAGCTAAAGCGTCACATTATTCCTTTGCCCCTCAACTTTCTCTTCATAATTGCTGAGGGGCACAGGGCCCTGGGTGGGGCTTTGGTTTCCCGGGCGTTTACGCACCCTCTCAGCTCCCCGCCATGGAGTGGCTTCGGTCACCCAGGCTTTATTGTGGTCGGCAGGGAGGGTTCTGTGGGGGCGCTCGTTTATGGCCTTACTCGGGGCCTTGGGGCTGTTCGGCCAGGCAGCTTGGGGAACAACAACAACAACAACCACTGACCTAGATTTAAACTCTGCTTTTATCGGTCTCATCTCACCCTTTTTATATCTTCCTAGCCGTCTTACTTCGTCCAGTTCTTTCCCCCAATCACAGCCTTCGTCTAGACACTCCAATATTTTCTTTACTTGGTCCTCATCCCTTCCCCTTCTTTCCCTCATATCTGCTAACTATTCTTCAATGTCTCCAAAAATTATTATACTTTTACCTCTATCTACTGTTTCCCTCACTACCTTCTCCTTGCTCTTCAAACTCTCTTTTCTCTTTTTCTCTCTCTTCCACCTGCTCCTTCATGATTTCTTCCAATGCATCCACCTTAGCATTCCCCACCCTTGTCCACTAATTTTTCTCCTCACTTATTACTCCCTTCACTTTCTCACTTAAATGGCCCTCATACTCCTTTAGCTGCTCCTTGAGTGCCATGTTCTCTGCCTCCAGCTTGTCTACTTTCCTTATCACAGCATCCAGGTTAGCAATTAATGGCCCATCTGCAGTTGCTACTGAACTGGCTCCACATATTTCTGTCAGTGACTCCACCTTCACACCTATATCTCTCCTCCAATTCTCCATAACTCCCTTCCATCTTAACAGACCCATCATCTGTCTCTGCAGAAAATGAAATCAGAGAAGCATGGAAGGCACACTATGAACGATTGCTAAATGTAGAGTTTGAATGGGATAAAGAACAGCTTAGTATCGAAAAACCAATATCTGGACCCCCTCCTTTGATAGCACCAGCTGTAGTGAGCGACGCAATCAATAAAATGAAGGACGGTAAAGCTCCAGGGTGCTCTGACATTGTCGCTGAGATGATAAAAGCCTCAGGGGAGACTGTTGTCAACTAGTCACTGAGTTGATAAACACCATTATTAAAGATGAGAAAATCCCCGAGGATTGGCAAAAAAGTGTAATAGTAAATATATACAAAGGAAAAGGGGATGCGCTAAATAGAGATAATCATAGGGGCCTGAAAATGCTTGACCAAATCATGAAGGTCTGTGAGAGAGTCTTTGAGGGTTTGATCAGGCAAAGCATCTCCATTGATGATATGCAGTTTGGTTTTATGCCAGGACGTGGAACAACCGATGCTATCTTCATAGTCAGGCAGATACAGGAAAGATACTTACTAAAAGGCAGGGATCTTTACTTTGTGTTTGTAGACCTGGAGAAGGCCTTTGACAGGGTGCCTAAAGATGTTGTGCAGTGGGCTATGAGGAAACTTGGTGTGGAAGAGTGGCCGGTGCGTGTGATAATGAAGATATATGAGGATTCGCGAACTGCGGTGAGGGTGAAAGGTGTACTGAGTGATGAGTTCACAGTCCGTGTTGGAGTTCATCAGGGTTCAGTGTTAAGCCCCCTCCTCTTTATTATGGTCCTGGAGGCACTGTCTAGAGCTTTTAGAGGCGGACTCCCGTGGGAACTGTTTTATGCAGACGATTTAGTCCTAATAGCTGACAATATGGAAGATGCTGAGGCAAAATTCAGAAGATGTAGAGAGGGCATGGCGAGCAAGGGTTTAAGAGTCAATATTAACAAAACCAAGGTTATGCATTGTAGATTGAGACGAGGCAATGTGGAAAAGAGCGGTGAATACCCATATGCAGTGTGTGGAAAGGGTGTGGGCGCTAACTCGATTCGATGTAGCATTTGTCGATGTTGGGTACACCATGGGAGTAAGCGCTGTAGTAGAATAAAAGGACCCCTGCCGAAGGATAAGTCAGAAATAGAGAAATATGAGTGCGTAGTGTGCAAAGGCGAGCTAGTGTTAAGTGATGATCCTGTGGCTGTGAACTTTGGAAATGAGTCATTGGAGCTGGTGGACAAGTTTTGTTGTTGTTGTTGTTGTTGTTGTTCCCTAAGCTGCCTGGCCGAACAGCCCTGAGTCCCTGAGAAAGGCCATGGCCACGATCGGGCTTTCCCACAGAGCTCTCATTGAGTGTAGATTGTGTTGTTGGCGTAAGTGGTTGTGTGAAATGCAGTCTTCTATGATGTGTTTAATGGTATGGGGTGCTGTGTTACATCCCGGGCAGGCGTCGACAACGGAGTCATCCAGTCTCTTCTGATAGCTCAGGAGAGCTGGATGGTGTCCGCATCTCAGCCTGGCCAGGTGGACTCTGTCCTCGCGAGGAAGGGAGGATTCGGAAGGATGGATTTCGGGAGGTCGTGCATGCAGCTGCGTGTTTTCTGTGAGTGAGTGGATGGATGGATCGGTGAGAGATATGAGTATGGATGTGCTTCTGGAAGTTGGTTCGGGGTGGGCAGGGAGGGAGAGAGGACAATAATTGTGTGTGATACCGTGTGCTGGGTGTTGTTTTGATATTTCTTGGTGTCTGTGGGTGTGTTGCCATGTAGTTTAGTGGGTGGTCTTGGTTCATGGAGGCTGCTGCCAGGAATTGAGTGCCTCTCATGTCCAGATGGTCTTTGACTTTGAGGATTTTGGTTTCTTGATGTAGGTGATCTGTGGGTGCAGTAGCTGTGCAGCCTGTAATGATCTTCAGGGCTTTGTTTTGAATAGTCTGTAAGGTCTTATGATGTGTTTCAGCTAGGTTAGAAGCCCAGGCTGGGCTTGCGTATTCCATCACTGATCTTATGTATTGTTTATATACTGTGGTGGTAGTTTCTTTGTTGTGTCCAAATTTTGTGTGAGCAAGTGACCTGAGGGCGTTAAGTCTGGGTGTCAGTTTCTTTTTAATGTTTGTGGTGTGCTGTTTGAATGTCATATGAGTATCATATGTTACTCCTAGGATTTTGGGTGTGTGTGTATGTGTTAGGGGTGTGTTGTTTATGGTGAGTTGAGGGATGTATTCGTGTTCTCTTGTCCAACTTATGAGCAGGGTTGCGGTGGATTTGGCTGGGGCTAGATTAAGTCTGTTTGTAGTGCACCAGCCATGTAGTGTGTTGAGATAGGGTTGAAGGAGATCTGTTGCTCTTATTGGGTCATGGTGTGTACATGTGAGTGTTATGTCATCTGCATAGGAGGCTAAGTTTATTTGGGGCGTATTGGGTGTAGTTATATCGTGCATGTACAGATTGAAGAGTGCGGGCGATAGGACGGATCCTTGTGGGACTCCGTTTGGAAAGTTTCTGATTTTAGATGACTGACCGGCAAAAGATACGTGTGCACATCTGCCTGCTAGGAAGTTGGCCAGCCACCTTTTTGTGTTGTTGTGCATGTTTGTGTTGTAGATTTTATTTGTTAGGTTGTGGCGGGGGATGGCATCGAAGGCTTTACTAATGTCGAGTGTGGCTAATAGTGATCTGTGTGGTGGTCTAGCTGAATTGATGCCATCGAAAGCTCTTTGTGTAAGGTCTGTGAGAAGAGTGTTTGTGGAGTGCAGTGGCCTAAAGCCATGTTGTGTTGGAGCTAGGGGTAGGTCAGGTGTAATTAGTTGTAATACTAGGCGTTCCATGACTTTGGAGGGGGAGCAAAGGAGTGTGATGGGGCGGTGCGAGGAGGGTAGCGTGGGGTCTTTGTTGGGTTTGGGGAATGTGATGATGATACCATGCTTCCAAATGTCTGGTATTGTGTTGTGTGAATAGCTGTAGTTTGATATGTTAGTGAGTGCTTCTATGCCTTGTGGTCCCAGGTGTCTGAGGTGTATGTTGCTTATGTTGTCTAGGCCACAGGCGGGTGAGTGCTTGAGATTGTTGATATGCTTTGTCTGGTGATTGGTGAAGGGTGTATAGTCAGGGTCTGTGGGGAATTGTCTCTTACGTCGGATGATCCGTCGGTCGTCTTTGTGAGGTTTTAGGTGGCTGACATGTGAGAAGTGATTGATGAGAGTGTTTGCTTGTTGTTTACATGAAGGAGTAGAGTCTGTTGTTGTGATTGCAGCATGTGATTGTGTTGTGTTGCTGTTGGAAAGTGTGATGCTGTTTAGTGTTTTGTAGAGTTAACAAGTTTTGTTACCTTGGAGATACCATCTCTGCCGGTGGTGGGGCCAAGGCTGCCACTGTCGCTAGAATTAGATGTGGCTGGGGGAAATTCAGAGAACTGCTGCCAATTCTGACCATGAAAAGAATGCCTCTCCCCCTGAAGGGAAAGGTGTATGCCTCATGTGTTAGAAGTGCAATGACGTATGCCTCAGAAATATGGGCCATTAAAGTAGAGGATGTCAACAGAATGGAACGTAATGAGATGAGAATGGTGAGATGGATGTATGGGGCCAGGCTGCAGGATAGAATAACAAATGATGAGTTGAGACATTTAGGTATAAAGAGTATTAGCGAGGTGATGCGTACAAGTAGATTGGGATGGTATGGACATGTGGAGAGAATGGATGAACAAAATTGGGTGAAAAAATGCAGGTCTGTGATTGTGGAGGGAGCTGCATCAAGGGGTGGACCGAAGAAGACCTGGGATCGGACTATACGTGCCGATCTCAAATCCAAAAAGCAGCCCTTAACGGGGTTGCCTGGAACGCCGCCATTAGGACAAGAGACTGAAACTGCAAGTATGTGTGGAGCACTTAGTCTTAAAATTGTATGTATGTACCGGTATGTATGTTATGCTTCACTGTCCCATCCTCAAGCTTGTCAATCTGTGGGGTGAGAGATCCAGAATTATATAGACACACTCCCATCAGCACCTGCCGCTTTATCAGCCCGTCCTCGAGTTTGTCAATCTCGGGGGAGAGAATTAGATAGACACAGGCCGTAGCATGGTTGGTAGAGCACTCGCCTGCAAACCGAGAGGCCAATGGTTCGAGGCTCGGGCCAGCCAATGTGCGTTATTGGTAGACGACTGTGCTATTGGTGGACGGTGCAGTCTAGCAATCTGTGGCAACTCTCCACTGAAGTCCCTGAAATATCAGGGCACCCACCCTAGCACCGCTCTTGAACAGGGAAAGTATGGTGGTCAAAACTGCATCATACTGTACTCCCATAGATCACACCCATCAACAATTACAGTACTGCTTCACTGTCCCATCCTTGAGGTTATCAATCTAAAGGTAAAGAGAGTTACATAGTTACACAGACACACTCCCATTGATCACTTTCACAGATGAAGCCCATCAGCACTTGCCACTTCACTGCCCCTTCCTAGACTTAAGGGGACCGCCCAGTATTTACTAGGGGGGTGACACTGAACTTCGTCCGATTTCAATGAGATTTTGCACACGTATAGAGGATGATGTAAGGAAGATTTGTTTTGTTTTAATTGTTCTCTGTAGGTCAATTAGTTCCTGAATTAAGGTGGAAATAGTGTAGAAATTAGTTCGAAAATAAATAAAAAATTATGACGTTGATGGGCTTGAAACCCAAGCACTGTATAATCTTTTCAGAGTGATCAGACAACTCAGGACAGGTAGTTTTACAACTCTCTCGGCTAATTTTTTTTATTTTTTATCTAATTGCGGAATTAACCCTCCAGCCCCGGCTATGTATTATATATATATTCCTCGAAACCCGGGTGTTTTGGCCGAAAAACGTCTAGGCTAGGCTACCGTATATGTGTTAATCTGACTGCTTCCCGCATTCCCGCGCATCCCCAAGCGTAGCTGTGTTATTTACCTGTAGAATGGCATTAAGTAGAGCTCTCTAAGTCAACTGGTTGAGTTGTGATGATGATTTCATTGGAGATAACTTTATGGCCAAAACAGCCACTTTACACTACTTTTCGATACTTAACAACAACATACAGGCACACACGAACAAGCGACGCTCTCCTTCTTGTGGCCGGAGATGCGGGGCGTCGGTTCAGCCGGCTGTTGTTTACATGCGTCGGACCGACGCCTCGCACACGAAGCTCACAGGCTTTCAACCACTGGGCGTTCAAGAGCCCTTCCGGGCAGCTGTTATATGCTTTTTTATGGGCGTTCAAGAGCCCTTCCGTGGTGAGAGGGTTAAGTGACTCGGAAATTAGGTAATTATTTTTTACTCGGTGGTTAGCTACCTATGGCAAGGTGCTGTGTCTCAATAAGTCAAAAATGCAAAAAAAGGTCGCAAGAAATTTATAGAGCATTTCACGCACTTTCCAGCAGTATAAGTACCATCCTTATATGATCAGTAGTTACTGAGCTATTGTCGATCAAAGGTCGAAAACTTACATTTCGAGAAAAAAGGCTTGTAAACATCAGTGATGTCTTCACTCCAGTCTAAGTACATATAATGTAGTAACCGCAATTTCTGAGACACTTTGATAAGGCCCGGACATATGGAGCGCATCGTTTCTGGACGACAGCCCACTTTACCTACACCAGGCCGCATACTATGAACACGCGTTTCGAACCAATAGATGCTTCACTCAGTCTGCCATGTAAAGTTATAATGCTGCTGCAATGCTATGATCCGCATTCATATATTTATGGATATATAAATGTCAAAAATACCTTTATTGCATTCCCTTACGTATCTACAGTAAATACGGACACGAATATTACAATAGGTTTAACCCTTTCGCTGCGGGTGACGTTCTGGAACGTCCTGGCAATTTGCAGCAATTTCCATGCTTTAAAAGCCTGTAAAAACCGTAAAAATCGAGTGTCAGTGGGCGGGAGCGTGAGGGGCCCACCTCTGACCCTCAGAGCAGCGAGCGGCTCACTAAGGTAGACTGTGTCTCGCGCGGGTCTCTCTCTGCCTCTCACAACAGTGTAGCCAAGCGAGCGAGTGCTAACAAATAGCGGGTTTCCCGTGTTTCACTGGCACCGCTGCGGGTGAACCAGGCCATCTACGAGGCCCGTTCTGGTCTCATTTTGAAGCTATTTTCGCCTAGTTTTCGGCAGAATACAGTTAATTTAATGCAGATGCTTGATTTATCATTCAGGAGTGCCTGAATATGCCCTAAATAGCCCAAAACACCCCGCAGAGAAAGGGTTAAACAAAATAAATATGACAATAAATACTTCCAAATTGCACTGCGTGCGTGCGTGACTGCGTGCGTGTGTGTGTGTGTACTCACCTAATTGTACTCACCTAATTGTAGTATACAGGATTTGAGCCTAAGCTCGTGTTGTCCTGTCTCTCTCTCTACATTTATCCAATTTTGCTTTAAAAGTTTGGATATTTCTTGCTCCCACCACCTCCCCATCCAACTTATTCCAACAATCAATGCTTCTATACGGGAAGCTGAACTTTCTTACATCAGACTTACATACAACTTTCCTCAACTTACATTCATGACCCCTGGTTCTTCCCTCGTCCCTCACCACAAAATTTCCCTTGTCGATCTTCTCAAAACCTTTCATACACTTAAACATCATGATCATGTCACCTCTCTCTCTCCTCTCCCTCAGCGTTGGCAGCTTTAGCCTCTCCAATCTCTCCTCATATGGCAGGTCTCTAAGGCTAGCTATCATCTTAGTGGCAACTCTCTGAACTCTTTCCAGTTTTTTATTGTTTTATAAGGTGTGGAGACCACACCACTGCTGCATACTCCAGTCTTGGTCGTATTATTGTCCCTATTATTTTTGCTAACATCTCTTCATCTAAATAATTCAGAGCTATTCTCATGTTAGTCAACACTGCATAGGTTTCACCAGTTATTTTATTTATATGCTGTTCAGGTGACAAGCTGTCTGCCAAAACTACCCCAGGTCTTTTGCTTTCCCAGCTTTACTAATTATTTCATCTCCTATTTTATATCCCCAAGAAGGTCTATATTTACTTTTTCCCATCTCAAGAACCTGACACTTACTCGTGTTGAATTCCATTTTCCAAATTTGACTCCACTCATATAATTTATCTAGGTCTCTCTGTAATTCTTCACACCTACTCCTACTTGTAATATGCTTCATTAATTTTGCATCATCAGCAAACATAGATATATATGAGCCTATTCCCATTTGAAGGTCGTTGATGAAAACCAAAAACATGATTGGGGCCAACACCGATCCTTGAGGCACTCCGCTTTTTACCCTTTTCCACGAGGAGAACTTTCCTTTTATTACTGTTCGCATTTCCCTCCCAATTAAAAGTTTTCCATCCACTTCAATAATACTCCCTCAACCCTGAGCTTCCACAACAATCTCTTATGAGGCACCTTATCAAATGCCTTCTTGAAATCTAAGTAAATACAATCTACCCACCCCTCCCTCCCTTGTACAATGTCAATTACCCTATCATAGTAACTCAACAAATTTGTGGTACACGAATGACCTTTTCTGAACCCGAACTGCTTACTTGAAATTATTTCCCTCTCCTCCAACATACCCACCCATCTTTTTCTAATAATCTTTTCACAAAGCTTGCATATAACACTCGTTAAGGATACCGGTCGATAATTTAGCGGGTCTTCTTTATTTCCACTTTTATATATTGGAGTTATATTTTTGCTTGTTTCCATTCTAAGGGAAGTTCCCCTTTGTTTAATGAGTGTTGAACAATATTAAAAATAGGTCTCACTAGTTGTTCAGAACATTCTCTTAATACCCATCCAGCAATGTTATCTGGGCCCATAGATTTTCTCACGTCCAATTCTTCCAACAATGATTTTAGTTCATCCTTGTTGACTTCTATCGACTCTAGTCCCTGTATCTCGTTCAATTCCACCACAGATTCTACATAGTCATCCTCCTCCACAAACACGGATGTTAATGTATCATTCATAATCTCACACATACCTACTGTGTCTTCATATAATTGACCCTCTACCCTAAGCTTTGTTATTTTGACCTTTATTTTTGTTTTGCCGTTGATATAACTATAGAACAGTTTGGGTTCTTTATTACATTTGTTTACTATATCTTTTTCAAAGTTCTTTTTCTTGACATAGTACATGAACGAAGGCGGTGCTGGTTGGGGGGAGGGGCGTCGACTGACTGGGGACAGAGGTGCATGGGGGCGGTTCGTTCATGGCCACCCCTTCGGGGATCGCGGCGTCAGGCAATAGATAGATAGATAGATAGTTGTTTCTAACATTCTTATACTCATTCCATTTTTCCTCAGTGTGTCTCCTTCTCACTTTATTCCATGCAGAGTCCTTTTTGTTCTGGGCAATGTGACATCGCATGTTAAACCACTCTTTCTCCTTAGCCAGCTTTCTACCCTTAAATGTTGATACATATTTATCTACCCCTTCCCTGTAAATATCTAGTAACATGGTGTATTTTACCTGAATATTCTGTTCTTGCTCAATAAATGACCAATCTATATTTGCAAAGTATCCTCGTAATGATTCATAATCCGCCTTACTATAATTTAGTCTATATTCCCTATGTTCCTCCTTTCTGCCTTCCAGAAATTCCACTGTCAATTCAAATTCAATCACAGCATGATCACTTTTTCCCATGGGACTCAAATATGTTAGGTTCTTTATTTCTTGGGGGTCTTTGGTGAATAATAAATCAAGTCTTGATGGTTCATCACCTCCTCTAAATCTTGTATTTTCCGTAACATGTTGTGTTAGTAGATACCCCATTGTTACTTCAAGAAATTTGCTACCCCAAGTATTTTCATTTGAACCCGCATCCAAACATTCCCAATCCACCTCCCCGCAATTAAAGTCCCCTGCAAGAATAAGCCTATTTTTCCTTTTACAAATAATTTCTAACATTCGCAAGGTTTCCAAAATTAATTCATTATATTCATCGTTGCTCCAAGATTTAGTCTTAGGAGGTAAATACATTGATACAATGTCCAATTTTGACCTATCATTATCCTCAATTTCAACTGCTACCACTTCAGCAATGCTATCACCAAGTTTTAATTCTTTAGCAGTAATTTTATTATCTACCATGATCAACACTCCTCCTCCTGGCTTTCCTAACCTGTCTCTTCTCCATGTACTGTATCCCGCACAACTAATTATATTTGTGTGTGTGTGTGTGTGTGTATTTACCTATTTGTTTTACCTATTTGTAGTTTACAGGAATTGAGCAGCGCTCGTGTTGTCCTGTCTTAGTTACTTTACAATCAATCCATTTTACTTAGACAAGTATCGTAATGGATATTCCCAGTTCCCAGTATTTTGGACTAACATATCATAACTTATGTTGCCCTATTTCCATATTTACTTTTATCCAACCTAGATTTGAACATGTTAATGTTCCTCGCTCTCACCACCTCCTCCTCCAAGTTGTTCCAAGTCTCTATACTCCTATATGGGAAGCTGAATTTCTTTGTGTCCTTACGACATCTGCCCTTCCTCAGCTTAAACTCGTGCCCTCTTGTCCTTCCATTATCCCTCACGAATAGATCTTCCCTATCTACTCGTTCCAAACTTTTTACTCCCTTGAACATCGTTATTAAGTCGCCTCGTTCCCTTCTCTCTTTCAAGGTAGGCAGTTGTAGTGTCTTAAGTCTTTCCTCATATGTCAACTCCTTCAATCTTGGGATCATCTTCGTTGCTATCCTTTGGACTTTCTCTAATTTGTTTATATGTTTTTTCAAATGTGGTGACCATATCACTGCTGCATATTCTAATCTTGGTCTTATCATAGTCATTATAAATTTTCTTAACATTTCTTCATCCAAATAGTTAAATGCCACTCTCATATTGGTTATTATTCCATATGCTCCTCCAATGATCATGTTAATATGCTTCTCCGGGGATAGATCATCTTGTATTATCACTCCAAGGTCCTTCTCATGCCGTGTTTTGCCGATTATTTCAATTCCTAATTTATACTCCCAGCTTGGCCTTATCTCACTTGTTCCCACTTCCAAAACATGACACTTTTCTGCATTGAAACTCATTTTCCAGGTTTGGCTCCATCTGTGCAACTCATCTAGGTCCATTTGAAGATCCTGGCAACTTTCTATACAGGTGACCTTCTTCATGATCTTAGCGTCATCCGCAAACATATTCATATGACTATTCAAGTTTTCTGGCATGTCGTTTACATAAAGTAGGAACATTATCGGACCCAACACTGATCCCTGTGGTACTCCGCTCGTCACACTCCTCCACTGTGAATATTCGTCTCGTATCGTGGTCCTCATTTCTCTTCCTATTAAAAAGTTTTCCATCCATTTTAACATCCTACCATGTACACCTCCAACAACCTGCAATTTCCACAATAACCTTTTGTGAGGCACCCTGTCAAAGGCCTTTTTCAGGTCCAGGTAAACACAGTCAACCCATCCCTCTCTCTCCTGTGTAACATCTACAACTCTGCTATAAAAGCTTAATAAATTAGATACACAAGATCTCCCTTCCCTGAATCCAAACTGTTTCTCGCTAAGCACCCCCTGTCCCTCAATAAAGTGTGTCCACTTTTTCCTTATAATTTTCTCACAAATTTTACAAACAATGCTAGTGAGGGACACCGGTCTGTAGTTAAGCGGATTTTCTCTGTCTCCTCCTTTGTAAATTGGTACTATGTTAGCTCTCTTCCATTCCAATGGCAGGTCTCCCTCATTCAGTGAAGATTTGATGATTTCATAGATTGGTTCCACTAACTCTTCCGCACATTCTTTGAGGATCCATCCAGCCACTCCATCTGGTCCCATTGATTTCCTCACGTCCAAATCCTGCATCAATTTCAGCACTTCACTTTTTGTCACTTTCATTTCAGGCATCTGTGGTGTTATCATTTCTCTATCAGGTTCTATAAACTCCTCCTCTTTTACAAACACTGACTGAAGCTTTTCATTCATAACTTCACACAATTCTTTAACTTTCTCATAGCTGTTTGTTCCAACTCTTAGTCTGACAATACCTTCTTTTGTGTGTGTGTGTGTGTGTGTATTTGCCTATTTGTATTTACCTATTTGTAGTATACAGGAGTTGAGCTTTTTAGGCTCGTATTGTCCCGCTTCCTGAGTTACAATTATCTAACTTTGCCTTAAAAATATGAATGTTTTTGGCACACACCACTTCCTCTTCCAACTGATTCCATTTACTTATACTTCTGTAAAGGAAACTATACTTTCTCACATCTCCTTTACATCCTTTCATTAGTTATATCTATGCCCCTAGTTCTACCATTATCTTTCACAATATAACCCTTCTTGTCCACCTTTTCGAGTCCTCTCACACATTTGTGTGTGTGTACTTACACTAGTTGTACTTACACTAGTTGTATTTGCGGGAGTGAGCATGCTCGTTAATTCCCGCCTCCTAAGATATGTTTGTCATACCGTGCTTTGAAACTATGCACTGATGGTGCAGACACTACTTCGGCTGGCAATTTGTTCCACCCACTAATCGAGTTGGTAGGAAATCTTTTACTTTTCAGATCAGATTTACTATTTAGCACTTTTAGTTTGTAGCTGTGACCTCTTGTCCTCTCACCTCCATCCCTCTCTATGAAGTTTTCTTGGTCGATTTTGTCAATACCTCTAACACATTTATATATCTGAATTTGCTGTCCTCGTTTCCTTCTCTGTTCCAGTGTAGGTAGATTCAATCTCTCGAGCCTCTCTTGGTACTCCAAATTTTCCAAACCTGGGATCATCCTCGTAGCTGCTCTCTGTACCCTCTCAATTTTGTGGATATGTTTCTTCAAGTGAGGGGACCACACTACAGATGCATATTCCATCCTGGGTCTTATTATTGCCGTTATTATTTGTTTCATGGTGTTTTCATTAAGATAATTGAAAGACATCCTGATATTTGCCAATAGTGCTAGTGATTCTCTCACTATCTTATTTACGTGGCTTTCTGGAGACATGGTATCCTTAAATTCTATCCCCAAGTCTTTTTCTTTTTCTGCTTTGGGAATCACTTCGTTTCCTAGTTTATAATCTTTTCTAGGTCTGTACTTGCTTTTACCCATTTCTAGAGTCTTACATTTCCCTGCAATGAACTCCATATTCCATTTGATGCTCCATTCATGGATCTTTTGCAAATCTGCTTGGAGCTCAAGGCAATCCTCCTGGGTTCTGATCGTTTTAAGCAGCTTAGCATCGTCCGTAAACATGCTCATGTAGCTTGTTAGTCCCTCAGGTAAGTCATTTACAAATATTAGAAACATGATTGGGGCTAGAACAGATCCTTGTGGTACCCCACTCGTAATTTGAGTCCAGTTTGACGATTTCCCCCTTACTGTTGTTCTCATCTGTATTCCGCTAAGGTAGCTCTCCATCCATTTCAGCAGTTTGTCTCCTACTTTTCCCTCATGTTTTAATTTCCACAGCAATCTCTTGTGTGGAACTTTGTCAAATGCCTTTTTAAAGTCTAGGTAGGCACAGTCTACCCATCCTTCCCTCTTGTCCACTGTGTCTATTACTCTAGAGTAAAAACTCAACAAGTTGCTTACACATGATCTGCCACCTCTGAATCCAAATTGACGGTCAGTAATTAATCTTTTGGATTCCAGGTAGTTCACCCATTTGTCCCTTATTAATCCTTCCAGAATCTTCATAAGGATGCTCAATAGTGATACAGGTCTATAGTTCAGTGGTTTATCTCTGCTTCCTCCCTTAAATATAGGAATAATGTTTGCTCTTTTCCATTCTGTAGGTACTATCCCTGTGTCCAATGATTTGGTCATTATGTCATATAACGGTATACTCAGTTCCATAGCATTTTCTTTAATAATCCAGCCTGATACTCCGTCCGGTCCAGCGGCTTTGTTTGGATCCACCTTACTCATCTTGTCTATGAGCTCTGGTCTGTTAAATGTTACTTCCGGCATTTCCTCTGTACCTATCTCATTGGTTTCTGGTGCAATGAATTCTCCTTCTTTTGTAAATACTGATGCAAAATTTCTATTTAGTTCTTCCGCAATCTCTGTATCCTCTTCTATGATTCTGTTTCCACTTTTAATCTTAACGATCGTGGCTTTTATCTTCCTTTTGCCGTTTACAAACTTGAATTTTTTTTTTTGGATTCTTTTCATAGTTCTCCACTATCCCTTTCTCATGGTTTGCCTCTGACCTCCTCCTCATTTCTGTGTATTTGTTTCTCTCCTCTTTATACTTTTGCCTGTTATCTTCCGAATCCCAGTTTCTCATCTTTTTCCAGGCTTTGTTTTTTGCTTCCTGTGCTTGCCTACATTCGCGGTTAAACCATACTTTGCGATTACTTTTTTTCCTTTTATTAATGTACTTAGGGACAAAAGTTTTTATAACAGTATCATAGATCTCCATGAATGACTTGAGTTTTTGTCTACCTCACTTTCAGATAACACCTGATCCCAATTTTGTGACTTGAAAAAATCCTGTAGTCCTACGAAATCGGTTCTGGAATACATCCAGTGATTTTCCTTGTGCTTTTCCCTTCCCTTGGGTAGATTATACTTCAATAGTAAGTCTATGTCTAGAACTGCATGGTCGCTTTTTCCTAGTGGGCATAGGTACTGAATACTTTGAACCTCCTCCTCCCTTCTTGTGAATAGAAGGTCCAATCTAGCTGGTTGATCACTTCTCCTTACTCTTGTTGACTCTTTTACATGTTGGTATATAGAATTTTCCATGGCCATACTTAAAAATTCATAGCTCCAACTTTCCTCCCCTGCTCCGGCTTCAAGATCTTCCCAATTCACTTCCTTGCAGTTAAAGTCCCCACACATGACTATTTCATCCTTTGAAGCCAAGATATTTCCTAGCACACTAATTGTTTCCTTACGCATTAGGCTATGCTCCTCCTTACCCCATGTCTTCGTCTTGGGAGGTACATACGCTACTATCACCACTATTTTTTCGTTTCCACCAATCTCTATTGCTAAAACTTCTGCTGTTGAAGTTACTAGTTTTATCTCAGACACAATCAAATCTTTCCTAGGAAGGATGCACACTCCACCTCCATGTCGAAATTTTCTGTCCCTCCTCCAAATCCTGTATTCAGACCATCCTAGCAAATTTATATCGAGGTCTTCTCTTAGTTTTGTCTCAGTGAGACATACTATTTCCGGTTTCTTAGTATTGAGTAAGTCTGTTAGTTCTAGTTTCTTAGAGATTAGCCCATCGACATTGCTATATAGAATCCTTATACTTTCTAGTCCCCCATTACCTGCTCCAAGCCCCTTATCTGCGGCGGTCTGTTCCCTACCCTCTTTTACTTTTAGTTTCTTTTTACCGAAAGTTTCATAATCTTCCCCTTTCTTACTCCGTAAAAAAAACTTATTCTTTTCTTGTTCTGTGTTCTGTCCTCTTGCTATTTTCCTCCTTGGCGGTTTTCCTTAGTTCAGCCTCCTTCTTTCTCTCTTCTTCTGGTAAGTCTCGCCTGATGTAGATGTCCTTACCCTCTAACCCTTTTAGCCTAGCCGCTACTGCCATGATTTCATCACATGTCCTTCTTGACTTAAATTCGATTTTTACCAGTCTATTGTATTCCTTTGTATATTTTCCCAGCCTAAACATGTCTGATATTTCCTCCTTCCAGGTGTCCTCCTCATCTTTAATAGATTCCAGAATCTTGTTGATGCGACCTTCATCCTGTTCTTTTCGTTTTGTCCAGTCTAGTTCCTCCTTTTCTTCCACCCCTGATATTATGAGGCAGTTAGCCCTACGACTTTCTTCCTGGATGGCCTGAGAGTTTTCGTGGATGCCTTGCTTAACCATACTTTTTACCTGGTCCTTTATCCTAACATCTTGCTGTTTCTGTTCATCCAATATCTTCCTGAATTCGTCACTGTGTGCCTTCCTTACACTGTCTAAATCTTTTACCACTTGGTCTCTAGTCATGCCCCAAGCATTTTTACCTTCAGAGATACTGGCGTCTAGCCTAGTCATTATCACTGCCTTTTCTCTCTCCACTGACTCCAACCTGTTCTTCAACTCACCATTCTTCTGTAACAATTTCCTTCTTAACTATCTCCAAGCCGGTCACTCTGTCTTCCAAGTTCTTGATTTTGTTCAACAGCATGAAGCAAAATTTACCTGTGTCCTCAGTCGTCCATGTTGTGTGTGTGTGTGTGTGTGTGTACTTACACTAGTTGTACTTACACTAGTTGTATTTGCGGGAGTGAGCATGCTCGTTAATTCCCCTCCTAAGATGTTTGTCATACCGTGCTTTGAAACTATGCACTGATGGTGCAGACACTACTTCGGCTGGCAATTTGTTCCACCCACTAATCGAGTTGGTAGGAAATCTTTTACTTTTCAGATCAGATTTACTATTTAGCACTTTTAGTTTGTAGCTGTGACCTCTTGTCCTCTCACCTCCATCCCTCTCTATGAAGTTTTCTTGGTCGATTTTGTCAATACCTCTAACACATTTATATATCTGAATTTGCTGTCCTCGTTTCCTTCTCTGTTCAAGTGTAGGTAGATTCAATCTCTCGAGCCTCTCGTGTACTCCAAATTTTCCAAACCTGGGATCATCCTCGTAGCTGCTCTCTGTACCCTCTCAATTTTGTGGATATGTTTCTTCAAGTGAGGGGACCACACTACAGATGCATATTCCATCCTGGGTCTTATTATTGCCGTTATTATTTGTTTCATGGTGTTTTCATTAAGATAATTGAAAGACATCCTAATATTTGCCAATAATGCCAGTGATTCTCTCACTATCTTATTTACGTGGCTTTCTGGAGACATGTTATCCCTAAATTCTATCCCCAAGTCTTTTTCTTTTCGTGCTTTGGGAATCACTTCGTTTCCTAGTTTATAAACTTTTCTAGGTCTGTACTTGCTTTTACCATTTCTAGAGTCTTACATTTCCCTGCATTGAACTCCATATTCCATTTGATGCTCCATTCATGGATCTTTTGCAAATCTGCTTGGAGCTCAAGGCAATCCTCCTGGGTTCTGATCGTTTTAAGCAGCTTAGCATCGTCCGCAAACATACTCATGTAGCTTGTTAGTCCCTCAGGCAAGTCATTTACAAATATTAACATGATTTGGGGCTAGAACAGATCCTTGTGGTACCCCACTCGTAATTTGAGTCCAGTTTGACGATTTCCCCCTTACTGTTGTTCTCATCTGTCTTCCGCTAAGGTAGCTCTCCATCCATTTCAGCAGTTTGTCTCCTACTTTTCCCTCATGTTTTAATTTCCATAGCAATCTCTTGTGTGGAACTTTGTCCCAAGGTTAAGGCCTTTGATATTGATATTCATTTGGTATTGATAAATACGCTCAATGTAATGGAAAAAAAAAAAAAAAAAAAAAAAAAAAAAAAAAACTCAAAGTGTGTGTGTGTGTGTGTGTGTGTGTGTGTGTGTGTGTGTGTGTGTGTGTGTGTGTGTGTGGGTGTGTGTGTGTGTGTGTGTGTGTGTGTGTGTGTGTGTGTGTGTGTGTGTGTACTTACACTAGTTGTACTTACACTAGTTGTATTTGCGGGAGTGAGCATGCTCGTTAATTCCCGCCTCCTAAGATATGTTTGTCATACCGTGCTTTGAAACTATGCACTGATGGTGCAGACACTACTTCGGCTGGCAATTTGTTCCACCCACTAATCGAGTTGGTAGGAAATCTTTTACTTTTCAGATCAGATTTACTATTTAGCACTTTTAGTTTGTAGCTGTGACCTCTTGTCCTCTCACCTCCATCCCTCTCTATGAAGTTTTCTTGGTCGATTTTGTCAATACCTCTAACAAATTTATATCTGAATTTGCTGTCCTCGTTTCCTTCTCTGTTCCAGTGTAGGTAGATTCAATCTCTCGAGCCTCTCTTGGTACTCCAAATTTTCCAAACCTGGGATCATCCTCGTAGCTGCTCTCTGTACCCTCTCAATTTTGTGGATATGTTTCTTCAAGTGAGGGGACCACACTACAGATGCATATTCCATCCTGGGTCTTATTATTGCCGTTATTATTTGTTTCATGGTGTTTTCATTAAGATAATTGAAAGACATCCTAATATTTGCCAATAATGCCAGTGATTCTCTCACTATCTTATTTACGTGGCTTTCTGGAGACATGTTATCCCTAAATTCTATCCCCAAGTCTTTTTCTTTTTCTGCTTTGGGAATCACTTCGTTTCCTAGTTTATAATCTTTTCTAGTCTGTACTTGCTTTTACCCATTTCTAGAGTCTTACATTTCCCTGCATTGAACTCCATATTCCATTTGATGCTCCATTCATGGATCTTTTGCAAATCTGCTTGGAGCTCAAGGCAATCCTCCTGGGTTCTGATCGTTTTAAGAAGCTTAGCATCGTCCGCCAAACATACTCATGTAGCTTGTTAGTCCCTCAGGCAAGTCATTTACAAATATTAGAAACATGATTGGGGCTAGAACAGATCCTTGTGGTACCCCACTCGTAATTTGAGTCCAGTTTGACGATTTCCCCCTTACTGTTGTTCTCATCTGTCTTCCGCTAAGGTAGCTCTCCATCCATTTCAGCAGTTTGTCTCCTACTTTTCCCTCATGTTTTAATTTCCATAGCAAATCTCTTGTGTGGAACTTTGTCAAATGCCTTTTTTAAAGTCTAGGTAGGCCAAGTCTACCCATCCTTCCCTCTTGTCCACTGTGTCTATTACTCTAGAGTAAAAACTCAACAAGTTGCTTATACATGATCTGCCACCTCTGAATCCAAATTGTCGGTCAGTAATTAATCTTTTGGATTCCAGGTATTTCACCCATTTGTCCCTTATTAATCCTTCCAGAATCTTCATGAGGATGCTCAATAGGATACAGGTCTATAGTTCAGTGGTTTTTCTCTGCTTACTCCCTTAAATATAGGAATAATCTTTGCTCTTTTCCATTCTGTAGGTACTATCCCTGTGTCCAATGATTTGGTCATTATGTAATATAACGGTATACTCAGTTCCATAGCATTTTCTTTAATAATCCAGCCTGATACTCCGTCCGGTCCAGCGGCTTTGTTTGGATCCACCTTACTCATTTTGTCTATGAGCTCTGGTCTGTTAAATGTTACTTCCGGCATTTCCTCTGTACCTATCTCATTGGTTTCTGGTGCAATGAATTCTCCTTCTTTTGTAAATACTGATGCAAAATTTCTATTTAGTTCTTCCGCAATCTCCGTATCCTCTTCTATGATTCTGTTTCC
>CM064561.1:16008354-16088354 GCA_032716605.1 Paralithodes platypus
CCCCCCCCCTCTCTCCCCCTTCCCCATGGCTTAATTGTGTCGAGTCTGGTGACCTTACCTGCGGGTGTCCCTCGGGTCATTAATTAAGAGGGACATTATCAACATTGGAGGTCAGGAGGTAATGAGATGGTGATTATGGGGGAGGTGGTGGTGGTGGTGGTGGTGGTGGTGGTGGTTTGGTTGTTGATGGTCGTAGTGCTGCTGCTGGTGGTGGCTGATGGTGGTGGTAGTGCTGGTGGTTAGGATGCTAATGTTGGTGGTGGTCGTATCTGTGCTGTGGCTGATGGTGGTGGTACTGGTGGTTAGGATGCTAATGTTGGTGGTGGTCGTAGTGCTGCTGCTGGTGGTGGCTGATGGTGGTGGTAGTGCTGGTGGTTAGGATGCTAATGTTGGTGGTGGTCGTAGTGCTGCTGCTGGTGGTGGCTGATGGTGGTGGTAGTGCTGGTGGTTAGGATGCTAATGTTGGTGGTGGTCGTAGTGCTGCTGCTGGTGGTGGCTGATGGTGGTGGTAGTGCTGGTGGTTAGGATGCTAATGTTGGTGGTGGTCGTATTGCTGCTGCTGGTGGTAGTGCTGATGGTAGTAGTTGTGGTGTTGATGGTGATGGTGATTAACTGCGGTGGTTTGCGTAGTGATGGTGGTGGTGGTTGATGATGGTTGGGGGGGGGGGGGGGAATAGTGATAAGATTAGTGGTGGTGGTGATGGTGATTGTGGTTAGCCTGGTGGTTTGTGTAGTGGTGGTGGTTGGGAGTTGTGCTGGGGTGTATAGGGTTAGTGGTGATTAGCCTGATTGTGGTGCTGATGGTAATTGTGGTTAACCTGAAGGTTTGTGGTGGTGGTGTTGATGATGGTGATGTTGTTGATGGGGGTGTTGATGCTGGTGGTGGAGTTTGTGGTGTTGATGGTTATTGTGGTTAGCCTGATGGCTGGTGTAGTGGTGGTGATGATGGTGGTTGTGATGGTAGTGGTGGTGATGATGGTGGTTGTGATGGTAGTGGTGGTGATGATGGTGGTTGTGATGGTAGTGGTGGTGATGATGGTGGTTGTGATGGTAGTGGTGGTGATGATGGTGGTTGTGATGGTAGTGGTGGTGATTGTAATGGTGGTAGTGATGGTAGTGGTGGTGATGATGGTGGTAGTGGTGGTGATTGTAATGGTGGGTAGTGATGGTTCTGTACTGGCGACGTATTTTTAACTTTAACTCTGGCTACTATTAGACAATTTTCTTCAGTTTCAAACAAAAGGGCCTCCAATAATTAACAGCTTCGAACTATCTTACTTAACCTTTTTACTACCACAGATCCTTCTTAAGCTACACAAAATCGTGTAAATATAGATAGACTCAAATTTAATAAACCGTCGTCGGTAAAGTATGGGTTAATATTGACGAAGGGCAGGAACCACAACCAACTTACAAACTATAAGGTAAAGGTAGGCTGAGCGTTGCAGTGGGGCTCATCTCGGTGTGTTTACCCGGTGGAGGCTGTGGCAAGTATAGAACTGAGCCTGGTACACTAGGGTTACTGATTGAACTTTACATGTGTTCTCATACTCGAAGTTCATATTTACTGTTATAGTCCATTCATTAGAGGTAGACCAGAAATTGTGTCTACTAGCCTCTGTAACTCAAAAAGGGATAGAGCAAATGGGCTGTAAATTTACATAACGTACATATTCCCTGACTGACTTTCCCTAGTGGTAGGAATATTAGGTCGATTAGTATAGACCATTTTGTGTTATTGATGTTAGTGATAAAGATTTTTGATGTAATTTATAATGAATAGACTATAGGTTCACATGTGTGGGGAGGTTCCTCTCACACCGCTCTCCTAGACAAAGTTGAAAGGAAGGCTTTTCGTATCATTAACTCCCGTCCACTCACCAACTCTCTGCAATCTCTCTCTCTCTCCGCCGCAATGTTGCAGCTCTCTCGCTACTATAATAATCAATGTTCCTCAGAGCTTTCCTAGTGTATACCACCTCCTCCTCTACGTAGGGCACGTGGTACCCGTCTTGCAACACAATCCCACCCCTACTCTGTGCAACTCTCCAACCCAAGAGTGAAACTTTACTCTCTAACTTTCTTCTATTCAACAGCTGAGCTCTGGAACTCTCTCCCAGAATCAGTCTTTCCCTTTTCCTATGACTTAAATTGCTTCAAAATCCGTGTGTCCAGGCATTTTGGCTCGAACGTCCCTTGATTTTGGCCATGTCACTCTTTCAACTATGGGGGAGGCACTCGCTACAGGCAGTTCTTCTTTTTGCCTCCCTCACTCACATAGAAAAGAAAAAAAAATAAATAACAGAGGCGCTGGGGGCAAGGAGATGACCCATCTGTATCTCCCATGCCGGGAATCGAACCCGGGAACTTTTGATTGTGACCCGTACACACTAACCATTGTGCCATACAGATCACCACTATATGACCCATGCACAACTCAAATCAAACCTGAACATGTAGGTGAGAGATTATGATAAAACATATAGACGCATAGATACATATAATAATAGAGGGTTAGATAGATAGTTAGTAGATTTACTTACACATTGACTTACATAGATGATCACATATAGGCCTAGATAGCTAGACAGTTTAATATACAGATAAATATAGATGGATATATAGAAAACAACACTGAGAGGCTTGATAGATCGATATATAATGCATAGATAGATATAAAGAAAGCAACAACGAGAGCGAGATAAGATACCCCGTGAAAGGACAATGATACACGCAATGACCACACATGACAAAAGGGGACAATGACAGTGTACTTCTGGCGAGCCCTAGGAGAGGCATGACAAGGCAAACAGTGGGTGGTGGGTGGTCAAGTGTGTGTGTGGAGGTGTAAGGGTCAACTGGTAAGCTAGCAGGAGTTCTTGTGTGTGTGTGTGTGTGGTGGGGGGGGGACGTAGGAAGGTGGGGAATGGGTGTGTAGGAAGGTGGGGTGTGTGTGTGTGTAGGAAGGTGGGGTGTGTGTGTGGGGGGGGCGGGGGTACGTAGGATGTGTGTGTGTGTAGGAAGGTGGGGTATGGGTGTGTAGGAAGGTGGGCTATGGGTGTGCAGGAAGGTGAGGTGTGTGTGTGTGGAGGGGCGGTGGGTACGGAGCAAAAGGGGGGGGGGGATAGGTGTGTGTATGTTTCAAGTGGAGTATGGGTGTGGGCTAGGAAGTTGGGGTGGTGTGTGGTGGGGGGACAGGATGTGTGTGCATGTAGGAAGGTTGGGGTAATGGTTGGGTGTGTGGTGGGGGGGGTGGGTGTGGGGGGGGTTGGTAGGCAGGATATGTGTGTATGTAGTAAGTGGAGTAGGATGGTGTGTTTTGAAGTGGGGTGTGTGTGGGGGGTTGGGGGGGGGAAGAGAAAGGATGTTGTTGCATGTAGGAAGGTGGGTCGTGTGGGATGTGGGGGATGGTAAGGGGAGGCAGGATATGTGTGTATGTAGTAAGGTGGAGTATGGGTGGGTAGGAAGGTGGGGTGTGTGTGTGGGGGAGGGGGGGGGGGGGGGGGAGGAAAGGATGTGGGGAAGGATGTAGGAAAAGGAATGTGGAGGTGGGGTATGGGTGTGTGTGAGTGTGTGTATGACCCCTGTTGTTCTCCCCCCCAGTCAGCCCATTCCAGCTCAATCCCTTCTCATCCCTACTCCCTCTACTCGACCCCAAACTCCCTCTGCCCCATTGAACCCCAACCTCCTCCTTCTCCTTACCCCCTATGCCCCCTTTCCCTCCACCCTCCACTTCCACTCCTACTCCTTTCCACCAACTCCTCCCTACTTACCTCCCGAAATTTCCCTACCCCATTTCCCTCTTCCCCATCTCCCCACACCTCCAACTCCTCCCTCCTCTCCACCGTATTTGTGGTGTTGGAGTAGGGGAGTGGTTGGTTGGTTTGGGTGAAGGAGATGGGTTTTCCTGGATTTTGGGAGGTGAAGTGCAGAGTGTTGTTATCGTTATATATATATTTTTTGTTTTCTATGTGATTGAGGGAGGCAAAAGGCAGAACTGCTTATAGCGAGTGCCTCCCCCATAGTTGAAAGAGTGGCAGGGCCAAAATCAAGGGACGTTCGAGCCAAAATGCCTGGACACACGGAGTTTGAAGCAATTTAAGTCATAGGAAGAGGGAAAGACTGATTCTGGGAGAGCGTTCCAGAGCTCAGCTGTTGAGTAGAAGAAAGTTTGAGAGTAAAGTTTCACTCTCTTTTTGAGAGTTGCACAGAGTAGGGGTGGGATTGAGTTGCAAGACGGGTACCACGTGCCCTACGTATAGGAGGTGGTATACACTGGGAAGGCTCTGAGGAACACTGATTATTATAGTAGAGATAGAATAGCAAGAGAGATGCAACATTGCGGCGGAGAGAGAGAGATTGCAGAGAGTTGGTGAGTGGACAGGAGTTAATGATACGAAAGGCCTTCCTTTCAACTTTGTCTAGGAGAGCGGTGTGAGAGGAACCTCCCCACACATGTGAACAATACTCAATACAAAGACGCACTATGCCCCTGTACAGAGCAAGAAGCTGTGCAGGGGAAAAGAACCCCCTAAGGCGGTTGAGCACACCCAGCTTCTGGGAGGCTGCCTTAGCAAGACTGGTAATATGGTCCTTCCAATGAGAGCATAAGAAAAGAGACACTAGAATTTGAGAGAAGATGTAGGATTGATTTTTGTATTGTTGAAGAATAAGGGATAGTCCGCTGGGAGTTCCTTACGGGTAGATAGATGGAGAAATTGGGTTTTGGAAGTATTAAAGGTAACAAGGTTTTCTCTGCCCCAATTGGAGATAGTATTTAGATCAGAATTTAAGAGTTCTAGGGCTTCATTACGTTTGTCGTTGAGGGATTGCTGGCTGGGGCGTTCTGAAAAACTAATGGAGTAGTGTAAGGTTGAGTCGTCTGCGTATGAATGGATGGGAATTGAGGTACAGTTGAGGAGATAATTTTTAAAAATTAGAAAGAGAATAGAAGATAGGACAGAGCCCTGAGGAACACCGGAGTTTATAGGGTGAGGAAGTGAACGATGGCTGTCCACGACCGCGGCTATGGAAAGGCCGGAAAGGAAATTAGAGAAAAAGGCACAGATGGAGGTAGAGGTAAGGATTCGAAAGAGAAATATGAGTGGGTTCGAATCCTGGTGAGGATACCTCTTACCAACATACTTAATCGTATATGTTACTGCAATAAAAAAGATCACTCTATCGAAGGCTTTCGATATGCTAGGCAATAGAAAAAGTCTCACCAAAGTCCCGAAAGGAGGATGACCAAGAGTTAGTAAGATATGAAAGAAGATCACCAGTAGAGCGACCCTTAAGGAAGCCATACTGGCAATCTGAGAGAAGAGTATGAGAAGAGAAATGCTTAAGAAATTTGGAAGCAAGAATAGTTTCAAAAACTTTAGAAAGACAATAGATGAGAGCAATTGGACGATAGTTGAAGGGTTGAGAGCGGTCACCCTTCTTTGGGACAGGTTGAATTTGAGCAAACTTTCAGCATGAAGGGAAGACGTTAGAGGATAGACAGAGACGAAAGAGTGTGCCTAGGCAGGGAGTCAGCACGGAAGCACAGTTTTTGAGAACAACAGGAGGAACACCGTCTGAACCGTACGCCTTATTAGTATTAAGCCCAGAGAGGGTAGAAAGTACATCTTTAGAAGAGATTAGGATCATATTAGGCATAAGTAAGAGAGAGGAGGGTGGAGAGGGAGGAATAGCACCGGAATCATCCAAGGTGGAGTTTCTAGCAAAAGTTTAAGCGAAGAGTTTAGCTTTGTCAGAGGAAGAAGTGATGGTTGTGCCATCAGAGTGGGAAAGGGGAGGGAAAGACGAGGAAGAAAAATTGTTGGAGAGGTTTTTGGCTAGATGCCAGAAAGCTTGGGTAGAGCTAGAGTTGGATAGTTCAGTGCATTTATTGTTGATGAAAGAGTGTTTGGCAAGTCGAAGAACAGATTTGGCTTGATTCCGGGCAGAAACAGAGGAAGAATGAGAGTCTTGAGTTTTAAGGTGTCGGTACCATTTGAATGCTTCCTCCTTATTGCGGATAGCAGTAGAACAGGCGTGAGTGAACCAAGATTTTTCAGCATTAGTCTGAGAGAAAGAGAATGGAATGTATGCTTCCATGCCCGATAGGATTACCTCGGTAATGCGTTCAGCACTCTCCGAGGGTCCCCGGCCACGGAAGCAGAAATCATTCCATGGGAAATCAAAGAAGTACTGCCGGAGAGCCTCCCAGTCAGCAGCGCTAAAGTGCCACAAGCGCCGCCGACTAGGAGGATCGGGTGGCTGTACTGGAGAGATATGACAGTTGACAGAGATAAGTTTATGGTCGGAGGAGCCCAAAGGAGAGAAAAGATCGACAGTATAAGAAGAAGGGTTAGAAGTTAGAAACAAGTCAAGAATGTTGGGCCGATCTCCGATGCGATCCGGGATACGGGTGGGTTGCTGAACTAACTGCTCTAGATAATTTATGATAGAAAAGACGTAGGCTTGTTCACCAGGTGGGTCAGTAGTGTGAGAGGAGAGCCATTGGCGGTGATGAACGTTGAAATCTCCTAAGATGGATATTTCTGAGAAAGGAGAAATAGATAGAATGTGTTCCACTGTAGAGTTTAGATAGTCAAAGAATTTGGAAAAGTTGGTAGAGTTAGGGGAAAGATAGACAGCACAGAAATATTTAGTAAGAGAATGACAGGACAGTTTGAGCCATAAAGTTGAGAATTCTGAGGAGTCGAAATCGGGAACACGAGAGCAAGTGAGTTTGTTGTGCACATATGCACAACATCCGCCTTTGGCTTTGAAACTAGGATAGAGAAAGTAGGAGGATACAGAGAAGGGGCTGCTGGATGTTGCTACAGACACCTGAGTTTCGGTGAGAAACAGAAGATCAGGTTTGTAGGACGAGAGATGGTGTTCAACAGAGTGAAAGTTAGAGGAAAGTCCGGGAATGCTGCAGAAATCAATAGAAAGAGTATATATATATATATATATATATATATATATATATATATATATATATATATATATATATATATATATATATATATATATATACACACACTATATGTATGGTATCTCACAAATACACGCGAACTAGATGTTTTTATACCCTCAGCCGGACTTGAACCACCGACAGTCAGGACGAGTGTCCATGTTTTAATCCAGTACAACACTGCGTGATAAGAATAACTAACATTTTTCTACTTAAAATATTAAGAAAAATAAATCCTACTTGGAGCACAAACGCGTGCGTGCGCACACATAATAATGGGAGATTCGGGAATTGTTACAGATTAGAAAGGCTATTGTTGGTATCACATGATTATAGTACTAGATCAATTGTTACAGATTAGATAGGCTATTGTTGGTATCACATGATTATAGTACTAGATCAATTGTTACAGATTAGAAAGGCTATTGTTGGTATCACATGATTATAGTACTAGATCAATTGTTACAGATTAGAAAGGCTATTGTTGGTATCACATGATTATAGTCGTAGATCAATGGTTCCAGATTAGGGAGGCTATTGTTGGTAGCACATGATCATAGTACTAATCAGTACAGATTAGATAGGCTATTGTTGGTATCACATGATTATAGTACTAGATCAATTTTATCCATTGCAAATATACGATAAAACCTGTCGTGTGACACCCCTAGACATTGTTATTGAATGAATCAACAATATATTGTCCAGGATTCTTAACATTTCCTCAAGCTGTAACCTATTATTATGTTCTATCCAACAACCAACTCTACTCCTAAAATCGATTAATGAAATATTACAAACACATGTGGCAGTCCGTGGATTTGAACCCAGGACGCTCACACCGAATATCAACACCTTATGCATTACACCACTATCATTAATATCTAATATTAATATTATCTAATCATATCTAATAATATCTAATATTAATAATACATTAATATCTACATATTTGATCGTTTGATTAATTCTTCATGAATTGTGAAATAGTCATACAAATGATCTGAAATGTAGTTTATAGATGCACTGCAACCGTATTTTAGCTGGTAATTCTGTTGAATATCAATGTATATACCTCTAACTTCCTTAGAGTCTGAAACTCGCAAATGGTGTTCAATTGTTCAGGATTCATTACCTTTCCTGAAGCTTTAACCTTTGACTGTCCAGTGAAGGGCTCTAGTACCACGAGCAAAGATGGGAAAGTTGAGAAGTGTGGTGTGGTAATTATGATTGACAGGTATGACGGGTGATCGGGAAGTGTGACGGGTGATGGACAGGTATGGCGGGTGATTGTGAAGTTAGGAAGACGGAAGGAACACTGCTTGATGCCACACACATTTGTAAGGCGATAGTGTATATATGCCACGGGTGAGATGAAGGAGTACAAAGGAAGTCAAGCAACAACAGATCTAGCGATCCCTCGAGATTGCTTGCCCTCTAAATCACTACTGCTCAAAGTGTCCAACAGTGGTTTAGAGTGAGAAAGGGACTATGTGAAAGGGAAGTACTGCTCTAGGACTAGTGTCCCTGGTAGGGTTAGGATATGTTACTAGGGGACAATTTGGGTTACTAACATAACACAGCTATGAGTGATCCTTCATGTATCTGGAGAAAAGTGCGTAACATCTTAGTTGGGTGGTGGAGGAGAGAGAAAGAAAAGGAAGGAGATGAGGACGACAATATGAATAGAGGAGCAGGAAGATTCAGTGATGATATTTGGGTGACTGGAAAGTTAGAAAGACTGAAGGAACGCTGCTTGATGCCACACACATGGGTAAGGTGATGGTGTATATCAGGAGGAGAGGAAAAGAGGAGGAGGAGGAAGAGGAGAGATGAAGGAGAAGGAGAGAACGAAAATAGGAGAAGAGGAAGAGGAAGGTAATAGTGCTGGTAATAACGTGATTGTATAGATAAGAAGACGGGACGAACGCCGTGGAAGAGAAGTAAGCATAAAAGGAGGAGGAGGGAGAGCATCAGAAGGAGGGCAAAGAAGAAGAAGAGGACAATAATGTATACTACTGGTAATGTATACTACTGGTAATGTATACTACTGGTAATGTATACTACTGGTAATGTATACTACTGGTAATGTATACTACTGGTAATGTATACTACTGGTAATGTATACTACTGGTAATGTATACTACTGGTAATGTATACTACTATGTACTACTGGTGTATACTACTGGTAATGTATAATACTGGTAGGTATACTACTGGTAATGTATACTACTAATGTATACTACTGGTAATGTATACTACTGGTAAGTTACTACTGGTAATGTATACTACTGGTAATGTATACTACTGGTAATGTATACTACTGGTAATGTATACTACTGGTAATGTATACTACTGGTAATGTATACTACTGGTAATGTATACTACTGGTAATTTAATGGTTGTGGTGATTTGCTAAGTTGTACGACAGGAGGAACATTGCTTGATTTCAGCCATAGTGATACTGTAAGTTAAGGGGGAGGTAGTTGCTTTTTGTGGACCTCCTTCTCCCTCATGTTTTTTAACATGTTTGTTTTGACATTATAAGATGTTCGTTCCGTTAGTTTGGTGATTTTGAGACCTTTCGCCCCATTTGTTTTCATTATGATGACGTTTCGTGCCATTTAGGTGTCTAATTTTTCCTGGAGATCGATAGCGACCCTATAATTTCAGAAGGAACCAGCCTTCGGCCGGGATATTTTTATACCGAAAAAATTTCAAATTTATCTTGAAAGCAGTTTTTTTTAAGCTTGATGGAGGTCTAGCGAGTAAACTAAAAAATAAAGTTAATATATAAATATAGAGCAAAACACAAGCACTACCCACCTTAGGGGTGTGGAAGTGAGGAGGACGAAGGGGAGTAATAATCAAGATGGAGGTATGGTGATTTACGTCTGCTAAGGAAAACAACACATAATAAAAGCTATATATGAATTATTGAACCACACTACAACTGACTATGGAATCTATTGTTTAAGGGGGTTTCCCTGCTTTTTTATCTTTCTATCTTTTTCTCTCTTTCTCTTCCTTGTATCCATTAGGCCCCATTCACCCAACTGTTTTAAGACGTTTATCCTCATCCAGGTGTCAATTTCTTCCTGGCGAGCGATAGCGAGCCAGCATTTATGAAGAAATCCGGCTTCGCCTGAGACATTTTTCTATCGAAAAATTTACAAATTTAGCTTACTGTTAAAAAATATATATATATATGCTGGCTCGCTTCCGCTCGCCAGGAAAATATTGACACCTGCATGGCGGTAAACGTCTTAAACAGTAGGCTGAATGGGGCCGAATGGATACAAGCCAAAGAGAGACAGAGAGAAAGAGAAAAAAGCGAGGTGGGCTCCCTTAACAAGCATGCATATTCTGTAAAACATCACATGGAACAAGAAGAAGTAAATTGTCAGGTGGGAAAGAGAGAGAGAGAGAGAGAGAGAGAGAAAGGATATGGGTTTGAGTGATAGGCAGCTTTAGACGGAGGCCATCTGTACTTTGCAACGCTCATTATCCATCTGACGGGAAACTGACATATCCTCATCTTGATTACTCAGCTTCTATGGAGATTGTATAGCGAAATATGTTGTTAAATATACAAACTTGGCATTGATAGGATGCAGAGACATAGTAGTTTCATAATATGTTTCCAGAAATCAGGAGCTAAGGGATTCAATTTACCATCAGCTTAAAGCATATCAACTATATTTGGGCTTATCGCCTTAGGGGAAGTTTGTAATTGTTGAAATAATCTGTTGAATTATTGTTGTATTTATTATTGTCTTTACTTTTTCCCAAGACCTCCACAAAATAATATAAACACAAGACCACCCTTTGAGATACTTGTCAACATTTTTCGGTTCTTTCTAAATTCCAGGATCGCTATCGCTCACCAGGAGAAAATAGACACCTAATTGGCACAAAAGGTCTTAAAATCATTATTCTATTGGAGCGAACGTCTTAAAATATCAAAACTAATGGGGTTAAAGGTGTCGGAGAAGGAGATCCAGAAAAAACAAACCTCCCCTTCAGTCCTGTCATATGTTAGTCCCTTCTCGTTTTCCATCCCCCTCCTGCTGTTACTTCTGTCAGTGTATACCTCACCACCCTCCTCTGCCTGGGCTCCTCTGCTCCCTCCCTCCTCCCCGTCCTCTTCCCGCCACCCTCCCTCCTCCGCTTCCCTCCCTCCCCCTCCTCCCTCCTCTTCCTCCCTACCCCCTCCTCCTCCTATTCCTCTTCTCCCATTTTCTACGTTTCCTTCTTCCCTCCTCCTCATCTTCCTCCCTCCCCTTCTCCTCTTCCTCCCTCCCCCCCTTCCTCCTCTTCCTCCCTCCCTCCCCCTGCATCAACCTCTTCCTCCCTCCCGTTCTCCCCTTCCTCCCTCCCTCCCCCTTCCTTCCTCTTCCTCCCTCCCTTTTCCTCTTCCTCCCTCCCTCCCCCTTCCTCCCTCCCCTTCTCCTCTTCCTCCCTCCCTCCCCCTTCACCTCTTCCTCCCTCCCTCCCCCTTCGCCTCTTCCTCCCTCTCTTCCCCTTCCTCTGCCCCCCTCCTCTTCCTCCCTCCTCCTCCTCTTCCTCCCTCCTCTTCTTCTTGTCTACGTTACCTTCTTCCCTTCTCCTCTATTTACATTCCGTGGCTGCCAGTTCTCCATCAATCTTAAAATAAAATATCCCCAAAACCCACCATCGACATAAATATGTACATTTTTCGGTAGAAAAATGTCCTGGGCGAAAACTGGTTCCCCCTAAATTGTAGGCTCGCTATCACTCGCCAGGAATCAAAACCTAAATTGCACGAAAGGTCTTAGAATTGACACAAGAAATGAGGCAAAATATCTTAAAATCGCCAAACTAATGGGGGGGAACGTCTTAAAATCTGAAAATTGATGAGACTAAACACGAGGAAGAATGGGGTCCAGAAAACTCCAATCCTCCCCTTAAGGACCCCCTGGGAGGCTCAGTATGGTTGCCTGCTATGCTTCTATGGCCTTCCTTCTCCTCCTCCTCCTACCCACCCCCTTCCTTCTGCTCCTCTCCTTCCACTCCTCCATTTCCACTTCTTCTTCCTCGTCCACTCCTTCCATTCCTACCTTTCCTCCTCCTCCCTTTCCCCTTTCATTCCTCCTCCCCTTCCGTCTTCCACTCCTCCTCCTACTCCCCTCCTCCTTCCCTTCCTCCCCTTCCTCCTTCTCCTCCCCTCCTCCTCCTCCTTCCACTCCTCCTCCCCTTCCTCCTTCCACTCCTCCCCTTCCCCCTTCCACTCCTCCCCTCCTCCACTTTCTTCCACCCCTCTTCCCCTTCATTCTTCTCCTTCCACTCTTCCTTCATATACTTCTCTTCGTCCTCGTCCACTCCTCCCCTTCCTTCCATTCCTACCTTTCCTCCTCCTTCCACTCCTCCTTCTCCTTGCCCCTCACTCCTTCGCCTTTCTCCTCCCCTCCTCCTTCCACCCTCCCCTTTCTGTCCGTTCCTCCCCTCCTCCTTCCACTCCTCCTCCCTTTCCTCCTTCTCATTTCACTCCTCCTCCCCTTCCTCTTCCTTCCACTCCTCTCCCCCTTCCTCTCCTCCTCCTTCCACTCCTCCTCCTCCTCCTCCCTTCTCCTCCACTTCGTTCTTCCAATTACTCCTCCACCTCGCCCCTCTCTCCGTTCATTTAGTATGCTCTTTCAATGTTGGGAAGCTCATTATTCCAAGATACAGTCAAGCAGATGGTATGCAAATTATTTTATAGCTGGTGGGGTGACACGCGTACACAGATATATATATATATATATTATATATATATATATATATATTATATATATATATATTATATATAATATATATATATATATATATAGACACTCACACACAAGGACATACATACTTATATGTATACATATATAAACTAAGTAAACAGAACAACACACACACACACACACTCATACACACGCATACACAACACGCACACACACACACACACACACACACACACACACACACACACACACACACACACACACACACACACACACACACGGTAGAGTTCTAAGAAGTCACACGTACACACAGACACACACACCAAAGAAGCTCACACAGTAGATTTGGAGAAACCTTATAAATACTGTAACTGAAATAAGGCGGGAGTGTGTGTCTGTATGTGTGTGTAAAGGAGAGGGAGTGTGTGTCTGTATGTGTGTGTAAAGGAGAGGGAGTGAGAGAGAAAGAGAGGGATTAAATGTGTGTGTCTGAGTGTGCGTATATATATATATATATATACACGTGTGTGTGCGTGAGAGAAACAGAGAGAGAGGGAGTGAATATGTGTGTGTGTGTGATGGAGTAAATTGGTGAGTATATGTATTTGTGTGAGAGAAAGAGAGAGTTGGAGAGGGAGGAAATGTGTGTGTGTGTACATTTGTTTTGGGGTCTGTATCATCGTGTTTGTGTGAAAATATGTACGTACGATGTGCATGTACAGTCAACTTGTGTAGTCCGCAGTCTATGAATATTATTTATGCATATAAGACGTTAAAAGTTAATGTTATAATAAGTTTGCAATATATGAAATGGAAAAGGGATGACTCAAGAAATATGTAAGTTATACCGTTTCCTACAAAAATCTTAAAATCTAAAAAAAAAAAATATATATAGGGTCTACTGTATATGGAGCTTAAATATATATATAGGGCCTACTGTATATGGAGGTTAAATATATAGGGCCTACTGTATATGGAGGTTAAATATATATAGGGCCTACTGTATATGGAGAAATATATATATAGGGCCTACTGTATATGGAGGTTAAATATATATATAGGGCCTACTGTATATGGAGGTTAAATATATATATAGGGCCTACTGTATATGGAGGTTAAATATATATAGGGCCTACTGTATATGGAGGTTAAATATATATATAGGGCCTACTGTATATGGAGGTTAAATATATATATAGGGCCTACTGTATATGGAGGTTAAATATATATATAGGGCCTACTGTATATGGAGGTTAAATATATATATAGGGCCTACTGTATATGGAGGTTAAATCATAAATACGTGTGATCAAATAATGTAGTAAAACTCGCTAGGAAAAATTAAAAAATGGAACACCAAGCTTTCGTCTATTATCTCAAGACATCTTCAGGGTAATATATATATATATATAATTGCATAACTAAAATGTCTGAGACTGCTGAATAAGCGAGTTTATGTACCTCTTACGTTCTTACATTTATGCGTAAATATGGTCGTGTATGGGTGAGCTTGTGTGCGTGTGACTTATGTGCATGTATGTATGTACTGTATATACGTATGTATGTATCATTGTGTGTGTATACCGTATGTCCGTGTTTACATAAGTGTGTACGGGCGAGTGTGTGTAAATTATACGTAATTTTTATAGCCCAATTTAATTAAGAGGTTTGTCGAAGAAGTGTGTATATTTGATGAAAAGTAACTCGTAAGATGCCGCGATTTTCTAGTTCCCCTTCTCCCTCATGTTTAGCCCCATTAGTTTCAGATTTTAGATGTTTGCCCCATTAGTTTGTGCCGATTTTAAGACCTTCCGCCCCATTTTCTTGTCAATATTAAGACCTTTCGTGCTATTTAGGTGTTGATGTTTCTCCTGGCGAACGGTAGTGAGCCTGTAATTTTGGAAGAACCGGCCTTCGGCTGGGATATTTTTCTATCGAAAAATTTACAAATAAATCTAAAAGGGGAATCTATTTTTTTATTTGATGGTGGTCTAGGGAGGAAAGAAAATAAAAGAAAATGGGAAAAGTGGGGATTGGGCCTGAGTAAATAGATAGATAGATAGATAGATACGGAGGAAACTATAGACAAATAATTAATACATGAAGATATCGACCAAAAAGTGAACCATCCCCCCATAATTTGCTGTAATGACCAACCCTTTATCATGCCAAGGTTTATATATGACGTAAAGTGGCCTAGGTGGTGGTGGTGATGATGATGGTGATGATAGTGGTGGTGGTGGTGGTGATGATGATGATTATGATGGTGATGTGTGGTGCTAGTGGTGGTGGTGGTACAAAGTACAAAGGAGTACAAAGGAAATCAAGCAACAACAGATCTAGTGACCCTTCTAGGTTGCTTGTCCTCCAAAACACTGAGGATCAAGTGTCCAAACAGTGGTTTAGAGTGGGTAAGGGAACATTGGAAAGGGAATTACTGCCCTGGAACTAATGTCCGTGGCAGGATTAGGAAGTTCGTAGGGGACAGATGGGTTAGTAACTGAGGGGGGGATAAAATAAAGTTATTCATTTACAAACGCAGTCAGTCGCGGGTTTGATGCGAGATATTTGTGTAGGTGGAGTTTAAATGAATCAACGGTGATGCAGTCTATAACGTTTCGGGGAAGCCCATTCCACAAGTTGACAACTCGATTGAAGAAGAAATTCTTAGATTCGTGTGAGTTAAAAGATTTACCAATAATTTTGCAACCGTTTCCCCGCGTGTAATTAGATTGGTCGATAGTGAAGTACTTACTACAGTTCATATTGTCGATGCCTTTGATGATTTTGAACACTTGAATTAAGTCACCTCTTAATCTGCGCTGGGTTAAAGGAAATAGATTTAATTCTCTAAGACGCTCTTCGTATGGTTTGTTCTTTAGGCTAGGTATCATTTTGGTAACTCTACGTTGAACTCGTTCTAGCTTGTTTATATCTTTATGGTAATAAGGGCACCAGCATTGAACGCAGTATTCCAGAAGAGGGCGGACTAAGGAATTGTAAAGGGTTAGGATAACTTCTTTGGATTTATGCTCAAATGACCTGCCTATAAAGCCAATTATTTTGTTTGCCTTCTTAACAACTTCTGAACATTGTTGACTCGGTTTTAGGTTACTCGATATTGTTACTCCCAGATCGGTTTCTCTGTTTACATTCTTAAGCTGAGTGCCATTCATCGAATAGTTTGCTTTCTCATTTAGGTATCCGATATGTAGTACATTACATTTATCCGCATTGAAACTCATTTGCCAAATTTGGGCCGAATGTGATAATTTATCTAGATTGTGTTGCATATCGTCAACTTGTTCTTTTGAGAGTACGCTATTTGCAATTTTTGTATCGTCAGCAAATTTTGAGATTGTACAGGTGAGACCCTCATCTATGTCGTTGATGTAAATTAGAAAGTGAATTGGTCCTAGTACCGATCCCTGGGGTACCCCGCTACTTACATTGGTCCATTTAGATGCCTTACCGTTTATGACTACCGGGTACTCTTTGCTTTCTGTCGCTGAGCCAATTTTCTATCCATTTCAACACACCGTCTTGTATTCCATGCGCTTTTAGTTTTAGCAGTAAACGTTTGTGGGGAACTTTGTCAAAGGCCTTTTGAAAATCAAGGTATATAATATCTACAGCTTTACTCTCATCGTAGAGGTTGAGCATATCGTGGAAGAAGTCTAAGAGGTTTGTTAAACAGGAACGTTTTTTACGAAAGCCGTGTTGAGTATCTTTAAGTATGTTATTTTCCTCTAAGTGATTTACGAGTCTGTCTCGTATGACCGTTCCTAGCATTTTACATACAACTGAGGTTAAGCTAATTGGACGATAGTTACTGGGTAGGGATTTGCTGCCTTTTTTGAATATCGGTGTTACGTTGGCTAGCTTCCACTGATCGGGCATAGTTCCAGACTGCAAGGATTTATTGAATAGTAATGTCAGTGGTTTGGAGAGCTCATCCTTAGCTTCCTTTAGAACTCTAGGCGAGATTGTATCAGGTCCAGGCGTTTTTATTTACCTTGAGTTTATCTAAACAATTCAATACTGCTCTCTCTGTAACGGTGATATTGCTTAGAACATCTGAATTATCAATCTGAATCGGCGATGGTGTAGGGATATCACTGAGGTCTTCTGTTGTAAAAACTGATGCAAAGAAGGTATTGAGGGCATTACTCATTTGTACTTCGTCTTTGGTGTATTCTCCATTTTCATCGACTAACAGTCCAACAGTTGAAGTAACTACTTTATTCTTTCGGGTTTGTTTTACTTTGATTCGCAATATGTAACTCTAAGGTCTTTTTACTTTGCTTAATTAACTTTTTGGCTTTGCGTCGTAGCTCTACAAATTTCAGCCGTTCTTCGTCATTTTGTGAGGATTTTAATCTATCATTAGCAAATTTTTTAGCAAGCAGGCAGTTTGAAATATCTTTATTCCACCATTTGGGCTTATTATTATTATGGCCTGGACGCCGTATTTTCGATGGTATGCAGTCTTGCACTGCTTTTAGGTAAGTGGCTTCGAATAACTTCCAAGATGTATTTATGTCGTTATTGTGAATTAAAAAGCTCCAGTCAGTTTCTTTAAACATAGCTCTAAGTTTATGGAAGTTTGCTTTTTTGAAATTAGGGACTTTTTCGATGCTACTATTTGGTTCGTTACTAGTAAACTTTAAAGTGAAAGTTATCGTATGATGGTCGCTGTTACTGAATTCATCACCAACATTCAAATTCTCTATCAATTCTTCTTTTGTTGCAAGTACAATGTCAAGAACGTTATTACCACGGGTCGGCGTTCGAACAAATTGATAAAGCGAACTCTCTTGCAAGTTCGTATACAAGTCATGTCCGGAGTGTGAAGTAAGAGTATCGCCCCACTTGGTCAGAGGTAAATTAAAGTCGCCAAAAATTACGGTATCTTGTGAGTTACTTACATCTGCAATTTGTTCGTAAATTTCTCGGTCAGTTTGCACTGATTGAGCTGGAGGTCTGTATATTAATGCAAGTATTATTTTTGCACCTTTATTATTCTTTATTAGCACAAAAGATGCGTCGACGTTCACAATTTGAGGTTTTGATAAGAGGGTAGGGTTAAGACTTTCTTTGATATAAAGTAAAACGCCACCTCCATTTCGATTTATTCGGCTTTTCTCAAACATTACATAACCTGGAAGTGAATACTCTGCTAAAAAGTCTCTATCTTCTGTATTGAGCCAAGATTCTGTTATGCCAATCACATCATAATTTTCTGTAAACACTAGCTCCTCTAAATCTGAAAATTTATTGCGTATGCTACGAGCATTTGCATAGAAAACCTTTAAATTTGTTATTTTAGAACTCACGGAACGCTCTTTAATAATATTTTTGGTTCTTGTCGGATCTACATTTATGTTCATGGCTGTCCTTGGTCCTCGCTGTCTTCGGTCCTTATCGCTGGTGGTCCTCGGTTGCCTCTGTCTTTTTCTTAGTGTTGGAAGATTTATGTCACTGCTGCTTCTCGGATGGCGTTTTTTGATCCATGGCTGCGGACTGCTTCGTGTAGGAGACGACCCATGCGTGCTGAACCCACAGGGTTTAGATGAGTGCCATCCTTGCGGAACAGAGTAGGCTGGTTGTAGAAGTTGTCCCAGAGGTTGATGAATTCAACTTCTTCCCTCAGACACAAATATTTTAGTCGGCTATTTGTGCTGAAGGCCTTGTCGTAGAATTTGTCAGGTGCGTCGATCTTGGGGAGAATGCCTGAGATGATGATATTCCTTGACTTGTTTTTGTAGTGCTGGATCATCTTGCGATATTTCTCCATCAACTCTTCGGATCTGGTGCGCATGACGTCATTTGAACCAGCATGGATGACAAAAAGGGTATTTTCATTTGCATCCTTTGTGGTATCTTCGAAGGCTTCCACAATGTCGTCCAGTCCAGCTCCTGGGATGCAAAATCTTTTTCGTTGATTTGGGACTCTGTCGCAGAACTCTTCGACCTGTCCTCGTAGGATGGAATCCCCAACGAGCCTGGTCTCTTCTGGTTCGTCTTCCATCTCTACCAATATCTCAAATCTGTTTGACATTGTGACTGGTAGATGAGACCTTTTCTGCGTTGGCCCTGCACCGTTCCTCACTGGTGTAAATCCGGAAACCTGTGGTGGCGGGACTCTACGTACAGGTCGGGGAGAGGAGTGGTTAGAACGGGGGCGAGGGGTTGGTACTGTTCGTGCTAGCAGGCTTCTTGCACGAGGAGTGGGGGAGAGACTAAGGTGAACAGGGCGGCTGTCCTGGTTTGATGTCGGCTCAGGTTAGTCAGAAGCATCTGGTGCAGTGTCTACTGCAGGTGTTGGATTGTTGGCAGATGACGTTGGGGCGGTGGTGGATGCTGGAGTTGAAACAATTGGAGTTAGTGATACTCCAATATTGAGTGTAACAAACTCTTGGAGTGATTCCAGCTTCCTGGTGAGGGCGTTGATCTTGTTGTGGGCTTCATCCAATTTTGCTGTCAAATCCTCTCGTTGCTGGCAGAGTCGGCAGACTTGTGGATCGGCAGGAGCAAACATGGAAGCACCAAACCTACCGGCGCAGTTCGTACAGGCACGAGGCATGGTGACGATCACTTTCTTCAGATCACTTCACTCACTTAAAAACACTTAACTCACTTTAAAAACACTAAACTCACTTTAAAAACACTTCACTCCCTTCAGGTCGCTTCACTTACTTAAATAGGCCTAACCGAAAACAAAAATGTTGAAATACACACAAATAGGTTATCAGCGGTGATAGCCTAACCGAAAATTAAAACAAAACAAAATTAAATTTGAATACGCAGTGATAGCCGACCCGAAAACAATTTTATGTTTATTTAAACAGAAATAGGCCACCAGGGCTTATAGCCTATCCTAACCGAAAACCAAAATTATGAAATACCGGTACGCAGAAATAGGCCACCAGCGATGATAGCCTAAATGAAAATTTAAAAATTGAAGTACGCAGAAATAGGCCACCAGGGATGATAGCCTAGACTAACCGAAAACAAAAATAACCGAAAACAAAAATAACCGAAAACAAAAATTATGAAATACCGGTACGCAGAAATAGGCCACCAGCGGTGATAGCCTAGACTAACCGAAAACAAAAATAACCGAAAACAAAAATTATGAAATACCGGTACGCAGAAATAGGCCACCAGCGGTGATAGCCTTACTGAAAATTTAAAAATTGAAGTACCGTACGCAGAAATAGGCCACCAGGGATGATAGCCTAGACTAACCGAAAACAAAAATAACCGAAAACAAAAAAGTATGAAATGTGCAGAAGTAGGCTACCAGGGGTGATAACCTACCTAAAAAAGCAAAACAAATATATATATAATAGAATATGTGACTAAATATACAATTCACCAAATAGAGATTATATAAAAATAAAGTGTAACTGCACACTAGGGGTTAATATACTGTATCAACAGATGGCGCTGGTGTCACTGTAGGCTAGTCAAGCAGGATTATATTTAGATAAACAAAGTTATCAGTCAAAGGTTACTACAAGATCATGCAAGCAACAACTAAAAGTACAGATATATATAGCTACAGTAGGATACTGAATACGATAACTACTAGAGTTAATAAGAAAATACAAAGCTAGGTCGATTAGAGGTGCGCGTGCGTCGTCTGCTACAAGCTAGGATAACAAATGTAAACAACAATGTTTATCAGTCAGAAAAACAATAAAATAACATGCACGGCAACTACAGAACTATGTGGAGGTTAAACAAGCACTTAACTACTGTTCATGCAATGAATAAAGGGAATTGGGATATGAAATACTCAAATTAGGATCGAGTTTTCTCAGTGGCGATGCGGAGCTGTTGGCGGTGCTAAAGCCGGCGGGTGTGTCTAAAGCCGGCGGGTGTGTCTAAAGTGGTGATGATGATGATGATGATGATGATGTGTGGTGATAGTGGTGTTGATGGTAATGAGTGTGGTGATTATAGTAATGATGATGATATACTGTATATGGTGATGATAATTATTATATTGAAGGATATGGTAATAACTTGTGGTATTGATGAAGAATATCTCATAATTTTTTGTAGTGGCCAATATTTTATCATGCAAGGGTTTATAGCCTATATGACGCAAAGTAAGTGGTGATGATAATGATGATGGCGTGTGTGGTGATGGTGGTGGTGGTGGTTGTGGTGATGGTGTAGATGGTGATGGTGTGTGGTGGAGGGGGTGGTGATGGGGGTGGCGTAGATGGTGATGGTGGTGGTGTGTGGTGGAGATGGTGATGGTGGGGGTGGAGATTGTGTGGTGGTGGTGGTGGTGGGTATGAAGTTATGTGGTGGTGGTGGTAGACGTGGCAGAGGTTGTGTAATGTGATTGACTTATTTCCTTTTGAAGAACAAGAAACACGTAATTCATAGAAAATTGGCATTTGTTAAGGTATGGGTAACTAATTACAGTTTGTATACGTAAAATACATGATTTTATAGTTACTATATATCCATAATATATTTATGGTGTTCATACATTATTATTATTCATCACTATCAAAACCAGCATAGATGAAACAGAGAGAGAGAGTGAGAGTGAGTGGTGAGGAAGAAAGGAACTTATTGAGAACATACGATATCTGAAAGAGGCTAAAATGTATATTATTGAAAAAAGAGAATAGGAAATAGATAGATAGATAGAAAGGTAATGCGGAGAAGAAAGTAGTAAGGAGAGAGAGAGATATTCAATTTTGGCCGTGGGGGCTCGTTTATTGAACATTTAGCTCAAATAGTTGTTACACCTTTGGTGAAACAACTCTACAATGTTACAGATGAGGTACAATAATTGTTATGTTTACAAGATTAGACAACATTACATGCGGCAGCTAATTACATATGTTCTACTCTAATGACATATAAAAAGTAATATGACTGAGATGCTGCTGACAGAAGAGAGAGAGAGAGAGAGTAAGAGTAAGAGTGTAAGTATATAACGAGAGAGAGAAAGGGAAAAAGTAAAGAATCTGGAGAGAGGAGGAGGAGGAAGGAAAGTGTTGAGAAAATCGAGCATCTGAAGGAGGTGCCGAATGTTGGCAAAGAGGTGCAATCAAGGTGCTGAGAGAGTTACACGGAGTTACAAGGGGTAGTTAGAATCTCAAAGTCCTTGCGGTCTATTCCGGGGGAGATGCTCGAAGTCAAAGTAAAAATCAAAGGTTTTTATTAGCCAAAAGTAGATTACATATACAAGTTATATAAGATAGTATATTATATGGCTGAGCCCATTAAATGAAGTCATTTTTGACGGGCTCCAAGAAAGCATTAATCAATGTATAGAGGTATACTGTATATCTGGCTAGAATAATATGTTACATATTAAGTTAATAAGAGAATAAATATTGCTTTTTAATGATGATTTATCAGATCAATAATAACCAAGGGGTAGTTTCTTAGTCTTAATTGTAAAAGCAATCCTGTTAGTCGCTGTTTTGATATCCCCAGGTAATGTGTTCCAGTTAATACATCCCAAGTATGAGATGAACCTTCTGTCCAATTCCGTTTTAGGCTTAGGTGGTCTTAATAACCACCTATTTCTGGTGTCTCGGTTGTGAACGTCTGATGCAGCTTCAAAGGTTATTATAGAGTTACTATTGAGTTGGTCATACACACATTTTGCAGACTCTACAGTATTTTGTAAATATCACTTATTTTAAGAAGACCAAGATTTGTATAGGGAGGATCAGAGGTAAACGTCTTAAAACAGTAGGCTGAATGGGGCCGAATGGGTACAAGCCAAAGAGAGAGGGAGAGCGAGAGAAAAAAAAAGCGAGGTGGGCTCCCTTAACCACTTCTCATAGCTCCGTGTTCTTATCAATATAATAAACACTGTAGCCCTGGCTTGCACTCGTTTTAGTCCTTATATGTTTTCCCTGTGTGCTGGAGACCAACACTGAACCTGCAGAAGAGCCCACATCAAAGCATTGTAAAACAAATATATCTATTAACCCCTTCTATACCGGCTAAGTCTATTTAACTTTAATCTGCCCACAATTAGCCGATACTATTCAGTTTAAAATGGGCCTCCAGCAATTAAAATGCTTCGAACTATCTCCCTAGACTCTTTTTTACTGCGACAGATCCTTCTTAAACTACCGGTACATAAAATCATCCAAATATAGATAGAATATTATTATTATGTTCCCTCCACCAACCAACTTTACTCCTAGACTCAATTAATGAAAATAATTACCGTAATAAAAAGACGTCGCCGGTACAGAAGGGATTAATTTGTGGCTTTCTTCTCGATTCCAATGCACTGATTGGAAATCTTTATAGGTCACTACAAATCAGAACACCCACATCTGTTTTCCAAATTGACCACTTGCGAGTTTCGTTCTATAAGGAAGTTGGAGCTGTAGATATTGATATTCAGCAGTTAAAATACGGTTGTAGTACATATATAAATACGGTTGTAGTACATATATAAATACGGTTGTAGTACATATATAAATACGGTTGTAGTACATATATAAATACGGTTGTAGTACATATATAAATACGGTTGTAGTACATATATAAATACATAAAACCCATTTCAACATACTCTTCAGTCATTAGAACCTGCATAATCATTGCATTTATATTTACCATCGATGTCTACTGCTCCAACTTCTTTATAGCCTGAAACTCGCAAGTGGCAAATCAGTCACTTCCAGAGTCTTTCCCAATAATAATCTAATTTGGGATTAGTTTAGCGGATATGCATCACTTTGCTCTTCTCCAGGTTAAGGGAGCCCACCTCACGTTTTTTTATCTTTCTCTCCCTCTCTCTTTGGCTTGTATCCATTCGGCCCCATTCAGCCTACTGTTTTAAGACGTTTACCCCCATCCAGGTGTCAATATTTTCCTGGCGAGCGGCAGCGAGCCAGCATATATGTGCAACTCTCTAACCCAAGAGTGAAACGTTACTCTCAGACTTTCTTCTATTCAACAGCTGAGCTCTGGAACTCTCTCCCAGAATCAGTCTTTCCCTCTTCCTATGACTTAAATTGCTTCAAACTCCGTGTGTCCAGGCATTTTGGCTCGAACGTCCCTTGATTTTGGCCCTGTCACTCTCTCAACTATGGGGGAGGCACTCGCTATAGGCAGTTCTGCCTTTTGCCTCCCTCACTCACATAGAAAAAAACAAAAAACAAAAATATATATTTTTTTGTTTTGACAGCAAGCTAAATTTTTACATTTTTCGGTGAAGCTGGATTTCTCCATACAATGCTGGCTTGCTATCGCTCGCCAGGAAGAAATTAACACCTGGATGGGGATACACGTCTTAAAATAGTTGGCTGAATGGGGACGAATGGATACAAGCCAGGGAAAGAGAGAAAAGGAGAGAAAGATAAAACAAAAAAACGGTGACCCCCCTTAAGTGACATCTGCCATGTTTCAGACCATTCACCCAGTCTGTTAAGGTCCATATTGAATTGTTCAACCCCCATTGGATTGTTCACATTCATTCTAAGGGTAATCTCATCTGCAAGTTAAAAAATCACACTGAACAGAGAGAGAGAGAGAGAGAGAGAGAGAGATAGAGATAGATAGATAGATAGATAGATAGAGTGAGACAGTGAGAGTGCGAGAGAGTGAGTTAGTTTGTGTGAGAGTGTATGCATTGTTTGTGAGAAAGAGAGAGAGGGAGAGGAGCGGTATTTTAAAACTCCATCGCCTTCAGATTATGTCAGGTTTCAATCACTTGCATTTTAGCTGAATATGGGATGGTGATGAGAGAGACAGAGAGAGAGAGAGAGAGGGAGGGGGGGGGGGTAGGTAGGTAGATAGAGATAGAGGAAGATGTATAGATAGATATATTTATAGAGGGAGAAATTGATAGATCAATGAATAGATATATAGAGAAAAGAGAGAGAGAGAGAGAGAGAGAGAGAAGAGAGGGAAGTAAAAGAAGGAAAGTAATCAGACTTGGAAAAGGGTACGGTACACTCGGATTCCATAGTCTCTAACCTAGCCATATTACTTCCTGAACTTCGCCTATTTCTAATCATGGAAATATATATCTCTGGAAACTAATTTATGAATATCGTTTTCTATGCATTACCTACAAATATGTATATAATATTTATTGAAAAGCAAGTTATATGGAAAATATATATCAGGTAGACATAATTGCTTAAATATATATCAGGTAGACATAATTGCTTAATATATATCAGGTAGACATAATTGCTTAATATATATCAGGTAGACATAATTGCTTAAATATATCAGGTAGACATAATTGCTTAATATATATCAGGTAGACATTATTGCTTAATATATATCAGGTAGACATAATTGCTTAATATATATCAGGTAGACATAATTGCTTAATATATATCAGGTAGACATAATTGCTTAATATATATCAGGTAGACATAATTGCTTAAATATATATCAGGTAGACATAATTGCTTAATATATATCAGGTAGACATAATATATATCAGGTAGACATAATTGCTTAAATATATATCAGGTAGACATAATTGCTTAAATATATATCAGGTAGACATAATTGCTTAAATATATCAGGTAGACATATGCTAATATATATCAGGTAGACATAATTGCTTAAATATATATCAGGTAGACATAATTGCTTAAATATATATCAGGTAGACATAATTGCTTAAATATATATCAGGTAGACATAATTGCTTAAATATATATCAGGTAGACATAATATATATCAGGTAGACATAATTGCTTAAATATATATCAGGTAGACATAATTGCTTAATATATATCAGGTAGACATAATTGCTTAAATATATATCAGGTAGACATAATTGCTTAAATATATATCCGGTAGACATAATATATATCAGGTAGACATAATTGCTTAAATATATATCAGGTAGACATAATTGCTTAAATATATATCAGGTAGACATAATTGCTTAAATATATCAGGTAGACATAATATATATCAGGTAGACATAATTGCTTAATATATATCAGGTAGACATAATATATATCAGGTAGACATAATTGCTTAAAGAAAAACATAGAGAGGGGTCACCTGTTTTTTGTTCTCTTTCTCTCCTTTTCTGTCTTTCTCTGGCTAGTATTCATTCGGCCCCATTCAGCCAACTGTTTTAAGACATTTATCCCCATCCAGGTGTCGATTTCTTCCTGGCGAGCGATAGCGAGCCAGCATTGTATGGAGAAATCCGGCTTCGCCGGAGAAATTTTTCTATCAAAAAATTTACAAATTTAGCTTTCTCTCAAAACAAAAAAATAAATATGCTGGCTCGCTACCGCTCACCAGGAAAACATTGACACCTGGATGGGGGTAAGCGTCTTAAAACAGTAGGCTGAATGGAGCCGAATGGATACAAGCGAAATGTAGAGGGAGAAAGAGAAAAAAATCGAGGTGGGCTCCCTTAAGGGGTCCACGAAGTTGTATGAGTGGGTTAAAAACTATGGCACCCGATTGTACAAATAAGGGTGATGACGAGGATGACGAATAGTAAGAAACAAAAGGAGAAGACGAAGACGATTAACCCCTTCTGTACCGTGACGTCTTTTCCATTTTAGTCTAGCTATATTTAGACGAGTTTGTGCAGTTTTAGACGCGTTTTAGACGAGTTTGTGCAGTTTTAGACGAGTTTGTGCAGTTTTAGACGCGTTTTAGACGAGTTTGTGCAGTTTTAGAAGGATCTGTGGTAGTAAAAAGGGTTAATCTATTTTTGTATTAATTTCACCACACCACCAAACACCTCCAATGAAATTAATGAAAGCATATATGTGATCCACCGGGATTCGAACCTGGGTGATAAGCGAGATAGTTAGAAGCCTGTTAATTGCTATAGGCCCTCTTTAACCCCTTGAAGCTCTGACGCGTTTTAGGAGTTTATTTTGGCTACCATTAGACGGTTTTATGTAGGCTTAGGAAGGATCTGTGGGTATTAAAAGGGTAAAGGCTATCTCAACTTCTCTGACTTCCATATACCCTTCCTAAATGAATAAAATCATCTAATTATTACCAGAAAACAGAACCGAAATGCGTATTGGAGCTTGAAAGGGTTAAGCTGAATATAATAGTCTAATAGTAGCCAGAATAAAGCTAAAAAGACGTTGCCGGTACAGAAGGGGTTAAGAAGAATCGGAAAGCAACAAAAGAAGAAAGAGGAGGAGGAGGAATAAGTGGATAAGAGGGGTAGAGATGAGAGGGGACGTGAGTAGGAGGGAAAGTTGTAAGAAGAAAACAATAATAGGAATGGAAGCCAAGAAGAGGAAGAGGAGCGGGTGCAGAAGATTACAGTGATCCCGAAGAAGAAGAAGTCAAAGAGTACGTAGATGAAGAAGAAGAAGACAAAGAGTACGTAGATGAAGAAGAAGACAAAGAGTACGTAGATGAGGAAGAAGAAGACAGACAAAGAGTACGTAGATGAAGAAGAAGAAGAAGAAAATAGTACGTAGATGAAGAAGAAGAAGACAAAGAGTACGTAGATGAAGAACAAGAACAAGAAGACAAAGAGTACGTAGATGAAGAAGAAGAAGACAGACAAAGAGTACGTAGATGAAGAAGAAGAAGAAGAAGACCAAGAGTACGTAGATGAAGAAGAAGACAAAGAGTATATAGATGAAGAAGACAAAGAATACGTAGATGATGAAGAAGACAAAGAGTACGTAGATGAAGAAGACACAAAGTACGTAGATGAAGAAGAAGACAAAGAATACGTAGATGATGAAGAAGACACAGAGTACGTAGATGAAGAAGACAAAGAGTACGAAGACGAAGAAGAAGAAGACACAGAGTACGTAGATGAAGATGAAGAAGTCACCGAGTACGTAGATGAAGAAGAAGACACAGAGTACGTAGATGAAGAAGAAGACAAAGAGTACGTAGATGAAGAAGATGAAGACAAAGAGTACATAGATGAAGAAGACAAAGAGTACGTAGATGAAGAAGACAAAGAGTACGTAGATGAAGAAAACAAAGAGTACGTAGATGAAGAAGAAGACAAAGTACGTAGATGAAGAAGACAAAGAGTACGTAGATGAAGAAGGCACAGAGTACGTAGATGAAGAAGAAGACAAATAGTACGTAGATGAAGAAGAAGACAAAGAGTACGTAGATGAAGAAGAAGACAAAGAGTACGTAGATGAAGAAGAAGACAAATAGTACGTAGATGAAGAAGACAAAGAGTACGTAGATGAAGAAGAAGACAAAGAGTATGTAGATGAAGAAGAAGACAAATAGTACGTAGATGAAGAAGACAAAGAGTACGTAGATGAAGAAGAAGACAAAGAGTACGTAGATGAAGAAAACAAAGAGTACGTAGATGAAGAAGAAGACAAAGAGTACGTAGATGAAGAAGAAGACAAAGAGTACGTAGATGAAGAAGACAAAAAGAGTACGTAGATGAAGAAGAAGACAAAGAGTACGTAGATGAAGAAGAAGACAAAGAGTACGTAGATGAAGAAGACAAAGAGTACGTAGATGAAGAAGAAGACAAAGAGTACGTAGATGAAGAAGAAGACAAAGAGTACGTAGATGAAGAAGAAGAAGAAGAAGACAAAGAGTACGTAGATGAAGAAGAAGACAAAGAGTACGTAGATGAAGAAGACAAAGAGTACGTAGATGAAGAAGAAGACAAAGAGTACGTAGATGAAGAAGACAAAGAGTACGTAGATGAAGAAGAAGACAAAGAGTACGTAGATGAAGAAGACAAAGAGTACGTAGATGAAGAAGAAGACAAAGAGTACGTAGATGAAGAAGAAGACAAAGAGTACGTAGATGAAGAAGAAGACAAAGAGTACGTAGATGAAGAAGAAGACAAAGAGTACGTAGATGAAGAAGACAAAGAGTACGTAGATGAAGAAGAAGACAAAGAGTACGTAGATGAAGAAGAAGAAGACGAAGAAGAAACAGAAAAAACAGAAAAGGAATGTAACGACAAGGAGTGGGAAGAGGAAGAAGAGGGAGTGGAGAAGAAATAAGGTACCAATTAAGGGGAGACTGGCCGTTTGTTTGGTCTATTTATTAATTTATTCATATATTTTTTAGTTTCCTCCCTAGACCTCCATCAAGCTTAGAAAAACACCCCATAGACTCCCCCTTCAAGATAAATTAGTACATTTTTCGGTAGAAAAATTTCCCGGCCGAAGACCGGTTCCTCTTAAAATTGCAGGCTCGCTATCGCTCGCCAGTAAATAATCGACACTTAAATGGCACGAAAGGTCTTAAAATTGACAACGAAATGGGGCGAAAGGTATTAAAATCGCTAAACTAATGGGCCGAACGTCTTATAATCTCAAAACTAGTGGGCTAAACATTAGGGAGAAGGGGGTCCAGAAAAACGGTCTGCCTCCCCTAAAGGTGATGAGGAGGATGGAGGAGATAACCAATAAGAAGACAAAGAAGAAAGAAGGAGGAGGTACAAAGTGTTAAAGAAGAAAAAGGAAGACTAGGAGGAGGAGGAAGAGGAGGAGGAGGAGGAGGAGGAGGAGGAGAAGGAGGAGAAGGAGGAGGAGAAGGAGGAGGAGGAGAAGAAGGAGAAGGAGGAAGAGGAGGAGTGGAGAAGAAGGGTACAGATGAGAGGGGATGATGAGGGGGAGGAGAGAACATGGCCAAACATTGATAGAATAGCTGATAAATGAAAAAGAGAGAGAGAGAGAGAGAGAGAGAGAGAGGGTTGGGGGGATATAAAGCGAGAGTTGGAAAAGAAATACGGTTGGGGTGATCATAAAATATTGCAACGTATAATTTATACTGTATTGTTGATTTTACCTAAACCTATTTATCTTGGGTATTTGTTATATATATTTTCATGTATATTTTTTGTTATTAATTTATTTATATATTTTTGGTTTTATTTTAGTATTATTATTATTATATATATATATATATATATATATATATATATATATATATTTTTTTTTTTTTTTTTTATAGGACCATCCAGCCTTATTATAATTTTACCCTGACTTTCATTGGATTATTTTCTTCAATTAGGAAAGGAACTGTCAGAGGTTAACACTAGCTGGTGGGACGTTTTGGGGATTATTATGATTGTGTTTATTATTATTCGGGGTTTTGATTGATTTTGCGTTTTTTTTTTTTGAGAATGTATTTTTAAGTTTGCCCCTCGTAGACTAAAGCAATAATATAGCGGTAATAATAAATAAATACTAAATAAAATCCCTCCTGCCCAGACCCCCTTCAAACTAAAAAAAATGTACTCATCATAAAATAATATACATAACCTCCAAACTCAATTAAGGGGAGGTTTTTAGTTTGTTTCCTACTCCTCCAGCAATCTTAAAATTTCACCCCCTTGACCCTCTTTCAAGATAAATTTGTACATTTTTCGGTAGAAAAATGTCCCGGCTGAAAGCCGGTTCCTCTTATATTACAGGCTCGCTATCGCTCGCCAAGATAAAATCGACACCTAAATGGCACGAAAGGTCTTAAAATTGACAGAAATGGGTCGAAAGTTCTTAAAATCGTCAAAATAATGGGGCGAACATCTTAAAATTAGAAAAGCAATGGGGCTCAACATGAAATCAACAAATACATGTGGCACTCCGAGGACTCGAACCTAGGACACTCCCATCAAAATTCCGCGCACTTATACATTATGCTATCAAGACGAATATAACGAAAGATAATTAATTAGCAGATAGAAACCCACACCCCTTCAAGATTAATATGTACATTTTTCGGTAGAGACATTTTTAATTGCAGACTCGCTATCACTTATCCAGAGAAAATAGACACCTGAATGGAGTGAAGTGTCTTATAATTGCCAAACTAATGAGGTAAAACTTTTAATAATCTCCAAACAAATGGAGTGAAACCGAGATGAGTCCAAAAGTCTCGTACCATAGAAGGTTACCGGAGACAGCGGTTTACCTCTTGACTCTTAAGGGGTGGTCACCAGCTTTTGTTTATCTTTCTCTCTTTTTCTCTCTTTCTCTGGCTTGCATCCATTCGGCCCCATTCAGCCAACTGACGTTTATCCCCATCCAGGTGCCGATATTTTCCTGGCGAGCGACAGCGAGCCAGCATTGTATGGAGAAATCCGGCTCCGCCGGAGAAATTTTTCTATCGAAAATTGTACAAATTTAGCTTGCTGTCAAAACAAAAATATATATATGCTGGCTCGCTACCGCTCGCCAGAAAAATATTGACACCTGGATGGGGGTAAACGTCTTAAAACAGTAGGCTGAATGGGGCCGAATGGATACAAGTCTAAGAGAGCGGGAGAGAAAGAGAGAAAGCGAGGCGGGCTCCCTTAAAATTAAATATTAGAGTATTAGGATAATTTAATAAGATATAGATCACTCATGGTCTGGGTATTGTTATGATAGATTTGATGTCAGCAATATAGTGCTCTGTCTACCTTCATCTCTCTCTCTCTCTCTCTCTCTCTCTCTCTCTCTCTCTCTCTCTCTCTCTCTCTCTCTCTCTCTCTCTCTCTCTCTCTCTCTCTCTCTCTCTCTCTCTCTCTCTCTCTCTCTCTCTCTCTCTCTCTCTCTCTCTCTCTCTCTCTCAATCTCTATCTATCTATCTATATATATATATATATATATATATATATATATATATATATATACTGTATATATATGCTTTATTATATGTTTTAGCAATGTGTGGCAAAATGTAAGTGTTCGTTGGCTGTTAAATTATAAGGCACACACTTGACTGTCCCGTGTGTGTGTGTGTGTTTGTGTGTTTGTGTAAGGTAGAGAGAGAAGGTAGAGATATCAGGTATGTAGGGTGACGAAGAAAGAGTAAGGGATGGTGATGAGAGTGAGAGTGAGTGAGTACTGCCAGGTATACTACTCTCCACAGGTGATACTGCTGCGGTGTTATCTGTAATCACATTATCATATTTCACACATTACCCCAGGACCTTCATACCTGGCTGTGGAGAGAGAGGGAGAGAGAGGAGGAGGGAGAGCGAGAGGGGGAGGAGGGAGAAGTAGAAAGGAAGAAGGATATAGAGGGAGAGGGAAAGATATATACATAGAGTGGGAAAGAATGAAGGCAGATGGGATGTCATTGCTGCTATATGCCATGTACTGTCCACCACATTAAGGAACAACTTCTCTGGACTTTCTGAAAGAGCAACTTGACAATCTTCTGACATTATATCACTGCAGGGATGTTCTGAGGATTGGTTACCTTAACAAGCACCTAGAATATAAGGTCTACAAAAACCTCCTGGTGGGCATAGACAGACAGATTATGTAACCTTACCAACACACAAACGTGGTTGGACACTGGACCCTGTCATGACCGACTTCCAGGAGTCTGCTATAAGCTGTTGTCATAATGGGCAAATGGGCAGCCCACACGACTATACTGTAGCAGAGTGGTCTTGCCACTGGACTGGTAATCCAGTGGACCCGGGTTCGAATCCCAATATGTGAATGGGAAGATATTATTGGGATGGAATTTGTGCTGTACCTAGTTTCAGTGCATTACCACAGCACACCGAAATGCCCAAACAAAATACCCTCATTGTTCCCTGATTAAATAGCACTGTATGAATATTCCCATATTCAAAATATGCTTCAGGGGGGCAATGCCTAGTGAGTTAATTGCTCAATAGGTGGCGTTCTGAGAGTAAGGGTCCGAGCCTGGGGAGTGAGACTGTGAAGCGCAGAGGCGAAGCAGCTTCAGAGATGGAGTTGGGTTCGAGCCGTGAATAGGTGCTTCGCATGTCTCACTCCCTAGACTGGAACAAGACCTCACGGGCCTCACCGTGTTCAGCTGTAGAGTGTAAAGGCTATCAGCCTATGCCCGAGAGGGAGTAGTTGGAATATAGAAAAACAAAAAAAACAAGTTGATGTGTGTATGGTAGAAGATTGGGTCACCTTCCTTGGTGGAGGAGCTGAGGGTATGGTGGGTGCCCTTAATGCGCAGTCCTATTTCTCCGTTGGCAACTTGTCCCACACCACCAATATACCATGCAGCCTTCTGACCAGCCTTGGTTTGGCTGCAGCTGCTGCCAAGCCGCTGAAAGGAAATGGCCGAAGGAACCCAACTCGTCAGAATATGAACTAACACTGTGCTGTGTAAAGGCAGACAGGCGGTAGCCAATAGTATAATGGGAGAATAACCTCTAGAGGAAATTGAGTGGGCCTGGGGTTGGCAAAACTTTGGTGGACCCTGGTAAGGGAAAGGCAGCAACCACCAGGCCATTCCGCCTCTCACTGAGCTGGGTGGTACAACAGCTACCAGCAGGAGAGAGAAACTGAGCTGATAGCAAACCTATTCTGTACAAAGATGGCTGTTGACGAATCTAGAAGGCCTCTAAGCACAACTGGAACAAGACTATGACCAAACTGTGACTATGATAGAGGTGACACAAGAGAAGGTCGAGTATCATGATAGAGGTGACACAAGAGAAGGTCGAGTATCTGCTAAGAGGGAAAGCCACTGCTCCTGATAATGCCAGCCCAAAATGTTTGCGGCCAGACGAACTCCTGGCGATGGCAAGATCTCCTGCCAGCCAACACCAGTGGATGTACGGTATGTGGCCAGGGTGTCACGACGGCTACACCTGTACAAGAACTATCCACCCAACAGCCCACAGGTGCCATGGAACCCTTCCCATCCCTCGGCTCTTGCTCACAGTGTATATTTTTTATTTTATTTTTGTCTATATTTCAACTACTCCCTCTCGGGCATAGGCTGAGAGCCTGTACATTCAAACGCTAATCATTGAATGGTGAAGCCCGTGCGGTCTCTTTCCAGTCTAGAGGGTGAGACATGTGAAGCACTTTTTAGCTGCAACCAGCCCCGGCCATCTTTCCTTCGCAGGATGCATGGGGATTCGTTGCCCACTCACAGCTCGAAGCGGCCCCATCTCTGAAGCTGCCTTGCTCTAGTGCTTCACTGTCTCATCTCCTAGAATCGGACCCTCACTCTCAAAACGCCACCTATTGAACAATGAACTCATTAGGCATTGTCCACCTGTAGCATATTTTGAAAATGGGAATATTCATACAGTGCTATTTAATCAGGGAACAATGGGGTATTTATTTGGCTTTTCGGTGGGCTTTGTGGTAATGCAATAATGTACAGCACAAATTCCATCCCAATAATATCTTTCCATTGGCATATCGGGATTCGAAACCGGGTCCATTGGATTACCAGTCCAGTGGCAAGACCACTCCACCACACCTCCCCAGATCTGTTCAAAAGTATATTTACCTGAAGTAACTTGTAGCTTTAAACTTTAGACAATAAGTATAATGTTATTAGAAAAGGGTTACGAGAATAAGTGGCACCTGAAGCCTTATGAACTGAAATAACTGATGGATTATGTTTAGATATGTGAGAGAGAGAGAGAGAGAGAGAGACGAGTGGGCTAAGAAGATATTGGGTGGAGTTACAGAAAGCTGGGCTAATCATCATAAAATATCCCTCGCTCACACTTTCATCTCTCTCTCTCTCTCTCTCTCTCTCTCTCTCTCTCTCTCTCTCTTTCTTAATCTTAGTGCGTCTTTGTAACGTTTGGTTTAGTGCTTAAAAATACATGTCAAATAAAATACAATGTCCTTTTCTCTCTCTCTCTCTCTCTCTCTCTCTCTCTCTCTCTCTCTCTCTCTCTCTCTCTCTCTCTCTCTCTCTCTCTCTCTCTCTCTCTCTCTCTCTCTCTCTCATACACACACACACATTCCCGCCTGAACTCTTTACTTTTTGCGATTTATGTATGGTTTCGTGCGTGCGTGTATGTGTTAATCCCCCCTAAGAAAAACATACCTAATATATCTGTCTTCATGGTGGTATAGATATATTTAGTCGCAGGAAGAAGGAGGAAAGATGGCGTAATGAAGTGTGTTTCAGAGAACACTGTCTGTCCTGGGCAGTAGAGGGTGGGGGGGGGGCTCTTCTATTCGTAAACAATTCTTTCTCTTCGGAGTCTCTTAATGGATGAAACAACTTAAAAAGACGTTACCTTTAGAAATAGGATCAGCAAAATACGTTACCTATAGAAATAGGATCAGCAAAAGACGTTACCTTTAGAATATAATCAGCAAAAGACGTTACCTTTAGAAATAGGATCAGCAAAATACGTTACCTATAGAAATAGGATCAGCAAAAGACGTTACCTTTAGAAATATAATCAGCAAAAGACGTTACCTTTAGAAATAGGATCAGCAAAATACGTTACCTATAGAAATAGGATCAGCAAAAGACGTTACCTTTAGAAATATAATCAGCAAAAGACGTTACCTTTAGAATTAGGATCAGCAAAATACGTTACCTATAGAAATAGGATCAGCAAAAGATGTTACCTTTAGAAATATAATCAGCAAAAGACGTTACCTTTAGAAATAGGATCAGCAAAATACGTTACCTATAGAAATAGGATCAGCAAAAGACGTTACCTTTAGAAATATAATCAGCAAAAGACGTTACCTTTAGAAATAGGATCAGCAAAATACGTTACCTTTAGAAATAGGATCAGCAAAATACGTTACCTTTAGAAATAAGATCAGCAAAATACGTTACCTTTAGAAATAGGATCAGCAAAATACGTTACCTTTAGAAATAGGATCAGCAAAATATGTTGCCTTTAGAAATAGGATCAGCAAAATACGTTACCTTTAGAAATAGGATCAGCAAAATACGTTACCTTTAGAAATAGGATCAGCAAAATACGTTACCTTTAGAAATAGGATCAGCAAAATATGTTACCTTTAGAAATAGGATCAGCAAAATACGTTACCTTTAGAAATAAGATCAGCAAAATACGTTACCTTTAGAAATAGGATCAGCAAAATACGTTACCTTTAGAAATAGGATCAGCAAAATATGTTACCTTTAGAAAAAGGATCAGCAAAATACGTTACCTTTAGAAATAGGATCAGCAAAATACGTTACCTTTAGAAATAGGATCAGCAAAATACGTTACCTTTAGAAATAGGATCAGCAAAATACGTTACCTTTAGAAATAGGATCAGCAAAATACGTTGCCTTTAGAAATAGGATCAGCAAAATACGTTACCTTTAGAAATAGGATCAGCAAAAGACATTACCTTTAGAAATAGGATCAGCAAAAGACTTTACCTTTAGAAATAGGATCAGCTAAAGACTTTACCTTTAGAAATAGGATCAGCTAAAGACTTTACCTTTATAAATAGGATCAGCAAAAGACTTTACCATTATTAATAGGATCAGCAAAAGACTTTACCATTATAAATAGGATCAGCTAAAGACTTTACCTTTAGAAATTGGATCAGCTAAAGACTTTATCTTTAGAAATTGGATCAGCTAAAGACTTTACCTTTAGAAATAGGATCAGCAAAAGACTTTACCTTTATAAAAAGGATCAGCAAAAGACTTTACCTTTATAAAAAGGATCAGCAAAAGACTTTACCTTTATAAATAGGATCAGCTAAAGACTTTACCTTTATAAATAGGATCAGCTAAAGACTACCTTTAGAAATAGGATCAGCTAAAGACTTTACCTTTATAAATATAATCAGCTAAAGACTTTACCTTTATAAATAGGATCAGCTAAAGACTTTACCTTTAGAAATTGGATCAGCTAAAGACTTTACCTTTAGAAATTGGATCAGGTAAAGACTTTACCTTTAGAAATAGGATCAGCAAAAGACTTTACCTTTATAAATAGGATCAGCTAAAGACTTTACCTTTAGAAATAGGATCAGCTAAAGACTTTACCTTTATAAATAGGATCAGCTAAAGACTTTACCTTTAGAAATAGGATCAGCTAAAGACTACCTTTAGAAATAGGATCAGCAAAAGACTTTACCTTTAGAAATAGGATCAGCTAAAGACTTTACCTTTATAAATAGGATCAGCTAAAGACTTTACCTTTAGAAATTGGATCAGCTAAAGACTTTACCTTTAGAAATTGGATCAGCTAAAGACTTTACCTTTAGAAATAGGATCAGCAAAAGACTTTACCTTTATAAATAGGATCAGCAAAAGACTTTACCTTTATAAATAGGATCAGCTAAAGACTTTACCTTTATAAATAGGATCAGCTAAAGACTACCTTTAGAAATAGGATCAGCAAAAGACTTTACCTTTATAAATAGGATCAGCTAAAGACTTTACCTTTATAAATAGGATCAGCTAAAGACTACCTTTAGAAATAGGATCAGCAAAAGACTTTACCTTGAGAAATAGGATCAGCAAAAGACTTTACCTTTAGAAATAGGATCAGCAAAAGACTTTACCTTTAGAAATAGGATCAGCAAAAGACTTTACGTTTAGAAATAGGATCAGCTAAAGACTTTACCTTTAGAAATAGGATCAGCAAAAGACTTTACCTTTAGAAATAGGATCAGCAAAAGACTTTACCTTTAGAAATAGGATCAGCTAAAGACTTTACCTTTAGAAATTGGATCAGCTAAAGACTTTACCTTTAGAAATTGGATCAGCTAAAGACTTTACCTTTAGAAATAGGATCAGCAAAAGACTACCTTTATAAAAAGAATCAGCAAAAGACTTTACCTTTATAAATAGGATCAGCTAAAGACTTTACCTTTATAAATAGGATCAGCTAAAGACTTTACCTTTATAAATAGGATCAGCTAAAGACTACCTTTAGAAATAGGATCAGCAAAAGACTTTACCTGTAGAAATAGGATCAGCTAAAGACTTTACCTTTATAAATAGGATCAGCTAAAGACTTTACCTTTAGAAATTGGATCAGCTAAAGACTTTACCTTTAGAAATAGGATCAGCAAAAGACTTTACCTTTATAAATAGGATCAGCAAGACTTTACCTTTATAAATAGGATCAGCTAAAGACTTTACCTTTATAAATAGGATCAGCTAAAGACTACCTTTAGAAATAGGATCAGCAAAAGACTTTACCTTTATAAATAGGATCAGCTAAAGACTTTACCTTTATAAATAGGATCAGCTAAAGACTACCTTTAGAAATAGGATCAGCAAAAGACTTTACCTTTAGAAATAGGATCAGCAAAAGACTTTACCTTTAGAAATAGGATCAGCTAAAGACTTTACCTTTATAAATAGGATCAGCAAAAGACTTTACCTTTAGAAATAGGATCAGCAAAAGACTTTACCTTTATAAATAGGATCAGCTAAAGACTTTACCTTTAGAAATAGGATCAGCAAAAGACGCCACCTTTAGAAATAGGATCAGCAAAAGACGCCACCTTTAGAAATAGGATCAGCAATAGATGTTACCTTTAGAAATAGGATCAGCAATAGATGTTACCTTTAGAAATAGGAATGGTGATCTGTGTACTATCTGTAAACAACACACCCATTCCCACAGTAGTCGCTCGGTATCAAGCGCTGCTGCGAAGGGATTTTTTTTTTTTTTTTTTTATTCCAACTACTCCCTCTCGGGCATAGGCTGATAGCCTTTACACTCTACCGCTGAACACGGTGAAGCCCGTGAGGTCTTGTTCCAGTCTAGGGAGTGAGACATGCGTAGCTTCACGGCTCGAAGCAACTCCATCTCTGAAGTTGCTCCGCCTCCGTGCTTCACAGTCTCATCCCACAGGCTCAGACCCTCACTCTCAGAACGCCACCTATTGAGCAATTAACTCACTAGGCATTGCCCCCCTGTAGCATATTTTTGAATATGGGAATATTCATACAATGCTATTTAATCAGAGAACAATGAGGGTATTTATTTGGCATTTCTGTGTGCTGTGGTAATGCACTGATACTAGGTACAGCACAAATTCCATCCCAATAATATCTTCCCATTGATATATTGACATATTGGGATTCGAACCCGGGTCCATTGGATTACCAGTCCAGTGGCAAGACCACTCCGCCACACCTCCCCTAAGGGGGTAGTACTCTCTTTTTCTGGATCCCCTTCTCCCTCATGTTTAGCATATTTGTTTTGAGGTTTTAAGACTTCGATCCGTTAGTTTGGCGATTTTGAAACCTTTCGCCTCATTTTTTATTGTCAATATTAAGACCTTTTGTGCCCTTTAGGTGTCGGTTATTTCCCCTTTAACTGGCTAGGCAGACGGCAAACCTGTCGTAACTACCATCGGAAATTATGGGATTTGACTAGGAATACTGTAGTATGGGTCTGAGAAGGAAGACTGCATACCCAACTCTACGAACTATGAAGCTATCCCATACAATGAAGATCTTAACCCCTCCTAACCCCCCCCCCCCCAACCCTACTCCCCCTACCCAAGCTCAACCCCGGTGACATTAACACCTGTATTCTTAAGGGGGTAGTGCTTGTTTTTTTGGTCTATATAATTTATTTATATTTATTTTTGAGTTTCCTCGCTAGACTTCCATCAAGCTTAGACAATAATACCCTAGACCCCCTTTCAAGATAAATTTGTAAATTTTTCGGTAGAAAAATATCCGGTTCCTTCTTAAATTATAAGGTCGCATAGCATATTTTTTGTAATGTTTTTTGTTAGCAGGATAAATTTGTACATTTTTCGATGGAAACATGTCTCCAGCGAAGGCGGATTTCTCCAAATTATGCTGATTTGCTATCGCTTGCCAGGAATACATTGACACCTGGATGGGGATAAACCTCTTAAAACAGTAGGCTGAATGGGGCCGAATGAATACAACCAAAAGATAGAGGGAGAGAGAGAGAAAACAAAAAATGAGGTGGGCCCCCTTAAACAATTCTTTCCCTTCGCAGCGCCAAGAAAGAACAAAATAACTTGAAAAATTACGTTACCTTTAGAAATGAGTATGCCAATCTATGTAGTCTCTTTAAGGGGAGTCACCGGGTTGTTTTTTATTTTTCTCTCCTTTTCGCTCTTTCTCTGGCTTGTATCCATTCAGCCCCATTCAGCTAACTGTTTTAAGACGTTTATCCTCATTAGGTGTCGATTTCTTCCTGGCGAGCGATAGCGAGCCAGCATTGTATGGAGAAATCTGGCTTCGCCGGAGACACATTTCTATCGAAAAATGTACACATTTAGCTTGCTGTCAAAACAAAAATATGTATATGTTGGCTCGCTACTGCCCGCCAGGAAAATATTGACATCTGGATGGGGGTAAGCGTCTTAAAACAGTAGGTTGAATGGAGCCGAATGGATGCAAGCCAAAGAGAGAGGGAGAGAAAGAGAAAAAAAAAAGCGAGGTGGGCTCCCTTAACCCTTGACTGGCGGGGCCCGCCTTAAGTCGGGTTCCAATTTGCAGCAAGTTAGGAGCATTATTAAGGCTTTTAAAGGGTTAAAATTGAGTGCAAATGGCCTGGAGCGCAGCAGGCCATACTTCCGACACCCAGGGCTTACCGCCGCCCACTGACTCACGCTCCCTCTGTTCTCGAGAGGCCGGCAGTGTTGCCAGTAGTGAGCGTAGCGGGGAAAAATATGCCGCTATACGCTAAACTCCCATGTTAGTGGTACCACTGCGTGAGAACGACGAGTGCTATGTAGCTCGTTCTGGTCTCATTTTGAAGCTTTTAGCGCCTAGTTTTTGCTGAATACATTTCTTTTCATGCAGATACTTGATTGATCATTCAGGAGGGCCTGAATATGCCCAAAATAGCCCAAAAAAACCCCGCTAGACAAGGGTTAAAGAGCACTCATTCCCTCTGTATTCGTTCGGTATCAGGCGCTGGCAGAGGACACATGTATTTAACCCCTTCACCACCAGTACGTAATTGTTTTCCTATTTTGGTTACCATTAGATGATTATATTTAGTTTATATTCTACTTGTACGACTCAAATGGGTAAATACGATCTCACTAAAGCCTCTGAATAACATGTGTCCTTCTTAAACTGCATACAATCGTCTCATTTTAGCCAGAATCAAAGGTAAACGGCGTCATGGTGCTGAAGGGGTTAAGAATACCACTCTTAGACACCATTACCTATTGACCTAATTTATATAATAGGTCTGGGATGGTTTCATTAGTCTATATAATTTGTACTTCCTAAATAATACAACATCACTTTGTCACGCACTGCAAGATCCCAGTTGGTGGCGTGTATGTGTGTCATACATACACACACACACCCTCACTCACACACACACACACACACGCACGCGCGCGCACACACACACACACACACACACAACAAGGGTACCTGCGACCATGTTACCTATGCTAATGGTCTCAGAACAGGTAAACTAGACAGTCTAATGGAGAGAGAGAGAGGGAAAGAGAGAGAGAGAGAGAGAGAGAGAGAGAGAGAGAGAGAGAGAGAGAGAGAGAGAGAGTAAGAGTAAGAGAGAGAGTCTAATTAGCTAATTTCACTCCCAACACCAAACACCTCCCAATTAAATTAATGAAAGCATGTGATCCTCCTGGGTTACCACATACAGATCATAAACACTCTAACCATTACACCATCAAGACAGTTAAAGGTTAAGTACATGACTACGAGTGTGTGAGAGTGAGTAATAATAATAATAATAATAATAATAATCGGTTTATTTCAAGCCGGCAGCCAATGGGGCTGAAAATACACAGACTTAACCTAGATCTTATCCTAATGGATCAACAGACTGATCCTGGCAGCTAACGAGAGCGCCTACATACTCCCAAGGGAGTAGGACGTGGGCAGGAGACTTTGTGGGTCCCCCGAGACGATCCGCCCAGATCTTGCCTTCACTGCCAGGGAAAGTTTTTGAGAGAACTTCCCCTGCCGGCGCGTGGGATTGAACCCCCGACACCAGAACTAGCGCTCCCAATACAGAGTACTAAGCGCGCTCGGCCACCGTGACCGTAAATGATAGTGTGTGTGTGGGTGTGTGTGTGTGTGTGTGTGTGTGTGTGTGTGTGTGTGTGTGTGTGGGTGTGTGTGTGTGAGTGTGTGTGTGTGTGAGTGATAGTGTGTGTGTGTGTGTGAGTGATAGTGTGTGTGTGTGTGTGGGTGTGGGTGTGTGAGTGTGTGTATGGGTGTGTGTGTGTGAGTGTGGGTGTGTGTGGGTGTGGGTGGGTGTGTGTGTGTGTGTGTGTGTGTGAGTGTGTGTGTGTGTGAGTGTGTGTGTGTGTGTGTGTGAAACCATTGACCGGTACGGATGTGTCAGTGCCTCACCTCTACTTTTGTCCATATATTTGGAAGCGGAAATAAAGAGGTTACATAATACCATTTTACCAGGATATGCATTAGTGAACTGTGCAGGTGGTGATCCTAACTGTAAGAAAATGAGGCGAGTAGTTCTTGAATTATAAATGAAAATAACAAGCTTCTCGCAGCCTCCTCGCTCTATCAGCATCACTTGTTGGGAAACAACATAACAAACTATCTACCTACACCATTCTGTGTTCTGAATATGTGGTAATGTGAAAACAAATATACAATGAAAGGAAAGTGAAATCGTGTAATAATACAAGACATGGAGTGTATTAAGGGTGGAGATGGTGTGAACCCCTTTACACGTTTTGTCCTTTAACCCGGCAAAAGCGGTAGGCCTTAGGAAGTGTCTGTATAGCGCTTTTTATGTTAAATATAACAAATTCTGTCAGAATCGAAGGTAATTTTTCGCATACACAGGCTTTTAAAAAACATCAATGGTGCTATCCTCGGGTTAATCCCACAGCCGCCATATTGTTCCTTCCTGGCTGAACCATTTTAGGCCAAGGGTAATTTTGGCAATTGTAGTCTGGGGTCTTCTTAAGTGAAGTTTTATATTATTTGAGTTTCTTAAAATCATATACTGTACGTACAGTGTACATTCAGCTTAGTTGTCTATTCCAATAAAAAAAATAAACAAAAATAGTATGAGAAAATATTTGCTCATCGTAAATTGATGGAAAAATGGCTCATGTGACGTAGCCAGGGGGAGAGCATAACATTATACCCAAGAAGGTCTGATATTAAACCTCCTTGACCAGACCTGACCAGACCCCTAGGTGTACGAGGAAGGAACAAGATGGCGGACTGGGATCAACTTGTGATGCTGATGGCCACTCCACCCTTACCATCTTCATGATATAACTACTAAACCATTAAGCAAACTCCTCCCCCCACCCTCCGACTCCTTCCCACCCACCCACCACCCCCACCCGCCGCCTTTCTGTTTCCCCGCCACCTCCTCTTGTTTAAGGGGAGATCTCCACTTGAGGGATTTTTTTCTTGACCCCTTTCTCCCTCATGTTTAGCCCCATTGATTTTGATATTATAAAACGTTCGCCCCATTAGTTTAGCGATTTTAAGAACTTTCACCCCATATTAAGACCTTTCGTGCATTCAGGTGTCGATTTTATCCTGGCGAGCGACAGCGAGCCTGTAATTTAGGAGAAACCGGCTTTGGCCGGGACATTTTCTACCGAAAAATGTACAAATTTATCTTGAAAGGTGGTCATGGGGGTGACATTTTTAGATTGCTGGAGGAGTAGGAAACAAACTAAAAACCTCCCCTTAAGCTGCAACAATATCAGGCAAAACAAGTCTCCCCCCACCTTGAAAATCATGCCTTGTGTGTCAGAAACGTCCATAATTGAATGTCTAAAGTGTGATAACTGTAATGAATGTATCCATGCTGCATGTTCTGAACTACCACTGTATCATTTAGTGAACTATTATTATTCTAAAATTCAATATTCCTGCAAGAAATTTGTAAAATCCAAATTTAGTGACACATATGATCAACAGTTTGCATGGGTGAACTCAATTATCGAGCGTGATACTACCACAGTGACAGAACCCACACAGGACAATGAAAAAACATCTATACCAGAAAATATAATCAATTTGTTTCTATTTGGAACAAAATATTTGTAAGATGGTACAGACTGCCGATATAATCATCTAAAGATTTGTCCAACTTACCAAGCACATGGCCTGAATCCCGTTCATGGGTGTGAAAAATACCATCAATGTAAGTACTCACACCTAATAATTTGTAAGAGTTCAGCAGAAAACTCTGAATGCTACGACAGGAGATGCAGGAAACTCCACCTAAAAGGCACTCGTCGTCGTAATCCCACACCCCCACCCAACACTACTAACCAAGTATCACACAGCACTGTCACCCACCCAAGATTCACAGCTTCTGCCCCTACTGCTCAAACAGCTGCACCGACGGCTGTACTACTCAAACTACTGCATTCACGGCTGCTTCTGCATTAAGGAATACATGGTGGGCCTGGATCAGATCTTAGTACTGCCCCCACTCCTAGACCTATAATGACTGCACCCACGGCTACTCCTTCAGTTACCCCTACACTTACAGTGGCTGCACCCGTGGCTAATCCTGCAGTTACCCTGATACCTACAATGGCAGCTACTCCTGTGCCCATGTATCTGTATCCTGTACAAAATCAACCAAGACCAAATGACCAAATGGAAAATGTTCTCATAAAACAGGTTCAACTTCTCAAAATACAAATTACTCACATTCTAGGGATGAAGCCATGGCAACAAGATCAAACTCCATTTTGACCTACACTACAAACGCCATTTATTCATCCACAGAGAGGCCTTACCCCAAATCATATGTACCCATAGTAAATACAATAATCTCATACAGCATTGAAGGCCTTATCCCACGTAACTTTAAAGCAAAACTCAAAAGGATTTCCGAGCTCGCACATGAAGAGCGAGCCCTCATTGTTACACTCAGTGAATCCCATATCTCCAAGAATATTAAAGAAGCAGAGATTAAGATTAACAATTATGTCTCATTCAGGACTGATAGAGCCAATAACAGTAAGAAAGGCGGTATAACTACCTACATAAAGGACAGTATCTCTCGATAGGCAAATGTGATACTCCCATTATCAAACTCAGTAACAGAATTACACATTCTTAGCATTGAATATATCAACATGGTCTTTATTGTTATATATCGCCCTCCTGACTGTATCCAAAGCATTTTCTTCCCAATTCTAATAATGATCAGAAATATAATAAATGAGATGCCAGTCCCACTACCAAATATTATCCTAATCAGTTTTATCAATTTCCCGGTTATTGATTGGGAATCAGAAGTTGTGCGAGGAGGATCAACATATGTACAGTTACAAGCAACATCCCTCCTAGATCTAGCTGGAGAATTCTGTATGAATCATTACATAAGAGTCCCTACATGAGGTAACAATATACTGGACTTATTCTTTACAGATTATCAAGAACTGATTCATGAGTACTCTGTTGACCAAAGTACCTTATCAGATCACAACATAATGATTGTGTCAACCACTATAAATACATCAACATTCAGTGAACAAGCGAGACCTGCAAACAAAAACTACCCATCCCTAAATACCTACAAGTTACAGGCTGACAGACCTACACTCCAATAGTCTTGCAGGGACGTGCGAGTGTGTGTTTAAGTCGAGATTTGTATTGATTTGTCCATTTATGTATTTCTTTACGATTTTCTTTAAAGTTTTCTCCCAAGACCTCCATCAAGCTTAAATAAAAATACCCACATGACATTTGTTGGTCAAATAAAATATTTCAGGCTCGCTATGGCTCGCCAGGAATAAATAAACACCTAAATGACACAGAATGTCTTAACATCACCAAACTAATGGAGTGAACGTCTTAAAATGTTAAAACCAATGGGGCTAAGCATGAGGGAGAAGGGAGTCCAGAAAAACAAACAAACCTGCCCTTAAGGCGAGAGTGAGAGAGACATACACCAGGTTATGGTACACATAATAGTTAGTTTCTCAAAGATCCTACGGTCCAGTTCACGGGGATAATATTGTATAACTCATTACAAAGTGCATAATGCAGTCATTCATTCAATCTGTGAAAGTTACTGTATATTACGTTACTGTATAATACGTTACTGTATAATACGTTACTGTATATTACGTTACTGTATATTACGTTACTGTATATTACGTTACTGTATATTACGTTACTGTATATTACGTTACTGTATATTACGTACGTATACTTACTGTATATTACGTTACTGTATATTACGTTACTGTATATTACGTTACTGTATATTACGTTACTGTATATTACGTTACTGTATATTACGTTACTGTATATTACGTTACTGTATAATACGTTACTGTATATTACGTTACTGTATATTACGTTACTGTATAATACGTTACTGTATATTACGTTACTGTATATTACGTTACTGTATATTACGTTACTGTATATTACGTTACTGTATATTACGTTACTGTATATTACGTTACTGTATATTACGTTACTGTATATTACGTTACTGTATATTACGTTACTGTATATTACGTTACTGTATATTACGTTACTGTATATTACGTTACTGTATATTACGTATTACGTTACTGTATATTACGTTACTGTATATTACGTTACTGTATATTACGTTACTGTATATTACGTTACTGTATATTACGTTACTGTATATTACGTATACTGTACTGTATATACGTTACTGTATATTACGTTACTGTATATTACGTTACTGTATATTACGTTACTGTATATTACGTTACTGTATATTACGTTACTGTATATTACGTTACTGTATATTACGTTACTGTATATTACGTTACTGTATAATTACGTTACTGTATATTACGTTACTGTATATTACGTTACTGTATATTACGTTACTGTATATATTACGTTACTGTATATACGTTACTGTATATTACGTTACTGTATATTACGTTACTGTATATTACGTTACTGTATATTACGTTACTGTATAACGTTACTGTATATTACGTTACTGTATATTACGTTACTGTATATTACGTTACTGTATATTACGTTACTGTATATTACGTTACTGTATATTACGTTACTGTATATTACGTTACTGTATATTACGTTACTGTATATTACGTACTGTATAATACGTTACTGTATATTACGTTACTGTATATTACGTTACTGTATATTACGTTACTGTATATTACGTTACTGTATAATACGTTACTGTTAATATTACTGTATAATACGTTACTGTATAATACGTTACTGTATATTACGTTACTGTATAATACGTTACTGTATATTACGTTACTGTATAATACGTTACTGTATAATACGTTTCTTAAAACTGTTTTCTTCTAAAACTATTTAGCGTTTCCGAGGGAGGTGTGTGGTCCAGTTAAGGGGAGATTTCCACCTGGAGGATTTTTTTCTGGATCCCTTTCTCCCGCATGTTTAGCCCCATTGCTTTTGAGATTTTAAGACGCTTGTCCCATTAGTTTGGCAATTTTAAGAACCCTCGCCCCATTTCTGTCAATTTTAAGACTATTCGCGCTATTTAGGTGTCGATTTTTTCCTGGCGAGCGATAGCGAGCCTGTAATTTAAGAGCAACCGGCCTCAGGCCGGGACATTTTTCTACCGAAAAATTTACAAATTTATCTTGAAAGGGGGTCTAGGGGGTGTAATTTTAAGCTTGATGAAAAGTAGGGAACAAACTAAATACCTCCCCTTAATCAAAGCTGGATATGGACGAAGTTTTCCCATATAAAATAACTTGCACCCATGGTTGCGTAATATATGAATACTGATGCTAAGCATATTGGTATCATCATTTTCAAACCTATTTATTTTGTATCTACTCTACATCAATAAATTGCCTCGCAGTCTATGTGTTTCCAACGAAATTAATACTTAGCAGACCATTTTAATAATTGAATTAATTTACAGTGCTTGAGGGAAGGATGGTTGGAGAAACATTGATGAATAGATGATGAATAAATGAATGAATGAGTCCACTGTGTGATGTTCTATAATGAGTGTACGAGGACAATATTATTTAGTGGATCAATGAAGGAATAATGAATGCGATAATGTTTATATATATTTGTTTTGTGAGTGAAAGAGGACACGAGACCATTAATATATGAGGAGAAGGAAAGACAAATTTGAGCGATTGCATGAATTACGATATATTTGTGTTATTACTAAACGAGTGGATAGATAAAATATTGATGGCATAATAGGAGTCAGTTTAAGGGGAGGTTTTTAGTTTGGTCCGTAGATATCCTTCAAGCTTAAGATTACACCCCTTTGAGCCCCTTTCAAGATAAATTTGTACATTTTTCGGTAGAAAAATGTCCCGGCTGAAAGCCGGTTCCTCTTAAATTACAGGCTCGCTATCGCTCGCCAGGATAAAATCGACACCTATATGGCACGAAAGGTCTTAACATTGACAGAAATGGGTTAAAAGTTCATAAAATCGTCAAAATAATGGGGCAAACTTCTTAAAATTAGAAACACAATGAGGCCAAACATGAGGGAGAAAGGAGTCAAGAAAAAAGTCCCTCAAGTGGAAATCTCCCCTTAAGTGACAAATAATTAATGAGGATATAATTAATGAGGATATAATTAATGAGGATATAATTAATGAGGATATAATTAATGAGGATATAATTAATGAGGATATAATTAATGAGGATATAATTAATGAGGATATAATTAATGAGGATATAATTAATGAGGATATAATTAGGAAGACTTTTGAGTGATTAATTAACTGTATGAGGGTGTGGTAAGGAGGAGTAGTGGAAGTGAATTACTAAATTAACCCCTTGAAGGTCTGACGCGTTTCAGCAGTTTATTTTGGCTATCATTAGATGATTTTATGCAGCTTAGGAAGGATCTGTGGGTATTACAAGGGTAAATACTATCTCAATCAACCCTCTGACTTCCATATGCCGTTACTAATCTGAATAAAATAATCTAATAGTAGCCAGAAAACAGACCAGAAACGCGTATTGGAGCTTGAAAGGGTTAACAAATAATTTAACTTATACAATCATATAATACATTTTTCAACTGTATTTGCGTTACCCCCAGGCCATTTTATTGAACTTGGGAATCATCTGAAGGAAAAGTGACAGTGACGATAGTTTTGACAATAACCCATCAGTCGTTTAGGGATTTATCGTAGTCTTTTTTCTTATATTGTCTTTATTTGTGTCATTATTGTTAAGAGTTTGGATTGTTTTTGCCTTTGTCGACCAATTGATTTGAGTGTATCCCCTAAACTAAGGAAATGCCTCCCCAGATCTCCTTTCAAGCTGAATTTAATCATTGTCGGCAGAATTTCTCCTATTTTGGAGGCGTGCTACCGCTCGCCCAGAGAAAATTACTTATGAATGGGGTGAAACGTCTTAATATCGCCAAACTAATGGGGTGAAGCAAGGGTGGTCCCAAAACACCACTCCCGGCTTATATTGGGTTAACCCTTTAATTCCAAGATGGCAGTTCTAAATCTTAAGGGGGGTGGGGGTGGGGGGGTAGTTGCTTTTCTGGACCCCCTTCTCCCTTATGTTTAGCCCCATTAGTCTTAAGATTTTAAGACGCTTGCCCCATTAGTTTGTCTATTCTTAGACCTTTCATCCCATTTCTGTATGTATATAAACAGCATGTGAGGAACAGCACTCTATTGACAACGTTTCGCATATAGCTTGATGAGGCCAATTTCTTCATCATTATCAAGACCTTTCGTGCCATTTAGGTGTCGATTTTTTTTCTGGCGAGCGAAAGCGAGCCTATGTAATTTTGGAGGAACCCACCTTTGGCCGGCACATTATTCTACCGAAAAAAATACAAATTGATCTCGAAGGGGATCTTGAGGATAATTTCTTAAGCTTGATGGAGGCCTAGGGAGGAAACTAAAACAATAATAAATATAAAAATTAACAGATAAATAAAAAATATATAAACAAATTAGTGAACTAATAAATAAAGCCCTACCCCCCTTAATAAAGCCCTACCCCCCTTAATAAAGCCCTACCCCCTTAATAGAGCCCTACCCCCCTTAATAGAGCCCTACCCCCCTTGATAGAGCCCTACCCCCCTTAATAAAGCCCTACCCCCATAATAAAGCCGTACCCCCCTTGATAGAGCCCTACCCCCCTTAATAAAGCCCTACCCCTTAATAAAGCCCTACCCCCCTTAATAAAGCCCTACCCCCCTTAATAAAGCCCTACCCCCTTAATAAGCCCTACCCCCTTAATAAAGCCCTACCCCTTAATAAAGCCCTACCCCCTTAATAAAGCCCTACCCCCCTTAATAAAGCCCTACCCCCCTTAATAAAGCCCTACCCCCCTTAATAAAGCCCTACCCCCCTTAATAAAGCCCTACCCCCCTTAATAAAGCCCCCCCCCTTAATAAGCCCTACCCCCCTTAATAATCCCTACCTCCCTTAATAATCCCTACCCCCCTTAATAAGGCCCTACCCCCCCTTAATAAAGCCCTACCCCCCTTAATAAAGCCCTACCCCCCTTAATAAAGCCCTACCCCCCTTAATAAAGCCCTACCCCCCTTAATAAAGCCCTACCCCCTTAATAAAGCCCTACCCCCCTTAATAAAGCCCTACCCCCCTTAATAAAGCCCTACCCCCCTTAATAAAGCCCTACCCCCCTTAATAAAGCCCTACCCCCCTTAATAAAGCCCTACCCCCCTTAATAAAGCCCTACCCCCCTTAATAAAGCCCTACCCCCCTTAATAAAGCCCTACCCCCCTTAATAAAGCCCTACCCCCCTTAATAAAGCCCTACCCCCCTTAATAAAGCCCTACCCCCCTTAATAAAGCCCTACCCCCCTTAATAAAGCCCTACCCCCCTTAATAAAGCCCTACCCCCCTTAATAAAGCCCTACCCCCCTTAATAAAGCCCTACCCCCCTTAATAAAGCCCTACCCCCCTTAATAAAGCCCTACTACCCCCCTTAATAAAGCCCTACCCCCCTTAATAAAGCCCTACCCCCTTAATAAAGCCCTAACCCCCCTTAATAAAGCCCTACCCCCCTAATAAAGCCCTACCCCCCTTAATAAAGCCCTACCCCCCTTAATAAAGCCCTACCCCCTTAATAAAGCCCTACCCCCCTTAATAAAGCCCTACCCCCCTTAATAAAGCCCTACCCCCCTTAATAAAGCCCTACCCCCTTAATAAAGCCCTACCCACTTAATAAAGCCCTACCCCCCTTAATAAAGCCCTACCCCCCTTAATAAAGCCCTACCCCTTAATAAAGCCCTACCCCCCTTAATAAAGCCCTACCCCCCTTAATAAAGCCCTACCCCCCTTAATAAAGCCCTACCCCCCTTAATAAAGCCCTACCCCCCTTAATAAAGCCCTACCCCCCTTAATAAAGTCCTAACCCCCTTTAAAAAAGCCTTAACCCCCTTAATAAAGCCCTACCCCCCTTAATAAAGCCCTACCCCCCTTAATAAAATCCTCTTGTGTCGGGTAACATCAAGCAGCCTATTAAATAGCCCTGTGAAGGAAGGGGTTAAGGGGAGGCAGACCGTTATTCTGGACCCCCTTCTCCCTAATGCTTAGCCCCACTAGTTTTGAGATTATAAGACGTTCGGCCCATTAGTTTGGCGATTTTAACACCTTTCGCCCAATTTCGTTGTCAATTTCAAGACCTTTCGTGCCATATAGGTGTCTATTATTTCTTGGCGAGCGATAGCGAGCCTGAAATTTTAAGAGGAACCGCCTTCGGCCGGGACATTTTTCTACCAAAAAATGTACAAATTTATTTTGAAGGGGGGTCTAGGGGGTGTTTTTCTAAGCTTGATGGAGGTCTAGGGAGGAAACTAAAAAATATATGTGAATAAATGAATTAATAGACCAAACAAAGGGCCAGTCTTCCCTTAATAAGTGATCAGTGTTGGGATTAGGAACTCAGTTAACCCCTTCAGTACCGGTCACGTCCTTTTTCATTACATTCTGGTAACTATTGGAGGATTTTCATAAGCTTAGGAAGGACCGCTAACCAACACAAGGCTTCAGACTGTCTCCTTTACATCTTTGAGCTACCACAGAGCCTTCCTAAGCTGAATCAAATCGTTTAATAGGGTCCAGACTATGATGAAAAAGACGTCACCGGTACTGAAGGGGTTAAGGGGGTCACCTGTTTTGTTTTATCTTTCTCTCCTTTTCTCTCTTTCTCTGACTTGTATCCATTTGGCCCCATTCAGCTAACTGTTTTAAGACGTTTATCCCCATCCTGGTGTCGATTTTTTCCTGGCGAGCGATAGCGAGCCAGCATTGTATGGAGAAATCCGGCTTCGCCGGAGAAATTTTTCTATCGAAAAATTTACAAATTTAGCTTGCTGTAAAATAGGCCTATATATATATATGCTGGCTCGCTACCGCTCGCCAGGAAAATATTGACACATGGATGGGGGTAAACGTCTTAAAAAAGTAGGCTGAATGGGGCCAATGGATACAAGCCAAAGAGAGAGGGAGAAAAAAAGAAAAAAAAGGCGAGGTGGGCTACCTTACGAATATTGATAACACAATAATACGAACGTCTTATGGTAGCCACTGTAAAAGAAAGGCGTTATCGTACTGAAGAGGTTAAGGGGAGGCAGCAGGTTTTTCGAGTCCTCCTCCTCCCTCATGTTTAGCCCCATTAGTTATAATATTTCAAAACATTCGCCCCATTAGTTTGGCGATTTTCAGAACTTTTGCCCCATTTCTTTGCCAATATATTAAGACCTTTCGTGCCATTTAGGTGTCTATTTTTTTCCTGGCGAGCGATAGCGAGCCTGTATTTAAAGAGGAATAGGCCTTCGGCCGGGACATTTTTCTACCGAAAAATGTACAAATTGATATCGAAGGGGGGTCTTGTGGGTGTTTTTTTAAGCTTGGTAGAGGTTTAGAGAGGAAACTAAACCCCTTCCTTAAACCATTGAGCCGAACCAGTAAATGATGCTGCACAATACCGCCTGGGCTGCCTTAACATAATATAATATAAAAGACTAGCCCGGCTAAAGAATAGTCCCAAGATCCGGAGAGGGCTGCACTATGATAATTAACTCGACCGGAACACAAATCCCGAAGCACCGATGTCATAGAATGCTATTTTGTTTCCGCTGGGAACAAAATAATAATAATAACAATAATTAAAACTATCCTGGAACCCCCTGAGTACCCCAGCCAAGACTCCTCTCCTCAGTCCCAAGGGTTGAAAGCTACAGGGGTACGTACAGACTGGAGTAATTTGCTGTATCATGTCTCCTATTGTACCCTAGCATTGAGCTGCTGTTTATAAGGTACAGTTAATGTATCTCTCTCTCTCTCTTTCTCTCTCTCTCTCTCTCTCTCTCTCTCTCTCTCTCTCTTTCTCTTTCTCTCTTTCTCTCTCTCTCTCTCTCTCTCTCTCTCTCTCTTTCTCTCTTTCTCTCTTTCTCTCTCTCTTCATATATATATATATATACTGTATATAAGGATAGAGAGATCTGTATATGTTTAAATGTCTATTGTATTTATCTATCTGTTATATTTACATTAGCATATAGTACGGTACGGTACGGTATGTGTATATCATATCAATCAATCAATCTATCTATCAATGTTATTAATACACTGATACCTTGATAGTCTGTCTAGCGTTCTTTATAATACCACTATATAGCACTATTAACCCTTTCGGTACCAGTCACGTCCGTTTACCCTTATTCTGGCTATTATTATTTTAAGCCGCACACAACCGCCTAAATGTAGCTATAATAGACTGTAAAACACGTCGCCGGTACAGAAGGGGTTTATACTTCTCTCCTGTTCTCTCTTTCTCTGGCGTGTATCCATTCGGCCCCATTCAGCCAACTCTTTCAAGACTTTTATCCTCAACCAGGTGTCGATTTCTTCCTGGCGAGCGATAGCGAGCCAGCATTGTATGGAGAAATCCGGCTTCGCCGGAGAAATTTTTCTATCGAAAAATGTACATATTTAGCTTGCTGTCAAAACAAAAAAATATATATGCTTGCTCGCTACCACTCGCCAGGAAAATATTGACACCTGGATGGGGGTAATCGTCTTAACACAGTAGGCTGAATGGGGCCGAATGGATACAAGCCAAAGAGAGAGGGAGAGAAAGAGAGAAAAGCGAGATGTGCTTAACCAACGTTCTACCCTTAACAGTTACAGTAAGTTGGTCACAGCCCATCCCACACACACACAGACACACACACACACTAACACACTAACACACTAACACACACACACACTAGCACACATTCACCAGCGGTCACATACCTACACACACACACACACACACACACACACACACACACACACACACACACTAAATCTCACATATAAACTCTTTCACACTTTCACACATTCTCTTACACACACACATGCACAAACTGAGAAAAGCACACAATGCACAGGCTAGCTTAAACTATCTCTCCCTCACACACTCTCTCTCTCTCTCTATCACACACACACACACACACTCTCTCTCTCTATCACACACACACTCTCTCTCTCTCTATCACACACACACATGCACAAACTGAGAAAAGCACACAATGCACAGGCTAGCTTAAACTATCTCTCCCTCACACACTCTCTCTCTCTATCACACACACACACACACACACACTCTCTCTCTATCACACACACACACACACACTCTCTCTCTATCACACACACACACACTCTCTCTCTCTCTCTCTATCACACACACACACACACACACACACTCTCTCTCTGCCTGATAGAGAAAGGCACTTCTATCACACACACACACTCTCTCTCTCTCTCTATCACACACACACACACTCTCTCTCTCTATCACACACACACACACACACTCTCTCTCTCTCTCTCTCTCTGCCTGATGAAGGCACTATAGGTTTCTTCAATACTTACATTGTTCTTAATACTCGCTGTCACTCACTCACTCACTCTCTCTCTCTTTCACTCACTCACTCACTCACTCACTCACTCACTCTCTCTCTCTCTCTCTCTCTCTCTCTCTCTCTCTCTCTATCTGCCTGATAGAGAAAGTCAGTATCAACAGTATAGGTTTGCTCAACACTGACACTGTTCTTAATACTCACTCTCACTCACTCTCTCTCTGTCTGCCTGATAGAGAAAGTCAGTATCAACAGTATAGGTTTGCTCAACACTGACACTGTTCTTAATACTCACTCTCACTCACTCTCTCTGTCTGCCTGATAGAGAAAGTCAGTATCAACAGTATAGGTTTGCTCAACACTGACACTGACAGTATAGGTTTGCTCAACACTGACACTGTTCTCTCTCACACTCACTCTCTCTCTCTGTCTGCCTGATAGAGAAAGTCAGTATCAACAGTATAGGTTTGCTCAACACTGACACTGTTCTTAATACTCACTCTTACTCTCACTCTCTCTCTGTCTGCCTGATAGAGAAAGTCAGTATCAACAGTATAGGTTTGCTCAACACTGACACTGTTCTTAATACTCACTCTTACTCTCACTCTCTCTCTCTCTCTCTGTCTGCCTGATAGAGAAAGTCAGTATCAACAGTATAGGTTTGCTCAACACTGACACTGTTCTCTCTCTCCTTGTCTGCCTGCACTGACACTGTTCTCTCTCTCCTTGTCTGCCTGATAGAGAAAGTCAGTATCAACAGTATAGGTTTGCTCAACACTGACACTGTTCTTAATACTCTCTCATTCACTCTCTCTCTCACACTCTCTCTGTCTGCCTGATAGAGAAAGGCAGTATCAACAGTATAGGTTTGCTCAACACTGACACTGTTCTCTCTCTCCTTGTCTGCCTGATAGAGAAAGTCAGTATCAACAGTATAGGTTTGCTCAACACTGACACTGTTCTTAATACTCACTCACTCACTCTCTCTCTCACACTCTCTCTGTCTGCCTGATAGAGAAAGGCAGTATCAACAGTATAGGTTTGCTCAACACTGACACTGTTCTTAATACTCACTCACTCACTCTCTCTCTCACACTCTCTCTGTCTGCCTGATAGAGAAAGGCAGTATCAACAGTATAGGTTTGCTCAACACTGACACTGTTTTTATGGCCTGTCTGGGAGAAGGGTAGAGCGAATGAATGAGTTTTTTTGTTTAGTATTTTGTTTGTTGTATTTCTTGTGTTGTTGTGTTTTGCTTCACTTTCACTTCTCTATGTTTTGTTTTAATTGGATGTTTGTTTTTCTTTACAGTAGGCCTATATATTACTGTATATTATATACTGCATCATCTGCGGTATATACAGTATATTTTGGTGTTTTCCTTTATTTGTCGGACGGTCCAGGAGAAGGGTTGCAGAAATGAATGAGTGTGTGGCTTGTTTTTATATTTTTCTATATATGTCTATGTTCACTTTCGCTTCCCTTTTATTTGGTTAGTGTTATTAATATTTAGTTTTTGTTTTATTAGGTTCACTATACGTGTCTTATTTACAATTGTTATATATATATACCGGTATATATATATATATATATATATATATATATATATATATATATATATATATATATATATATATATATATATATATATTATTATTATTATTATTATTTTTATTTTATTTATTTTTTTTTATCTGGTAGAACGGTAACTGCAATTTGCTTTTTGTTTGCTAAATGTTGTTTTCCTGTTTTCTATTATATAATGGTAATGAGTTTATATTGGTATTATATATTCTAGTGCTGTATATTTTGTTACCTTCTTCTCCTATATTTATATATTTAATATATATTGTAATGTGCTGTGTTGTTTGTCTGGGGGAAGGGTAGCTGCAATGAATGGAGTTGTTTTTGGCCTTGTATATTTACTTTCATAACGTACCATTATGTATTGTTAGTATATTTTTTTATTTTGTGTAGTTATTTTGTTAAATATAATTTACTTTGCAACTTTTTTTTTTTAATTTCTTCTTAAATTTTGTCTAGGAGAAAGGTAGCGACAATTAGTGTTTTTTTTCTTCAGGTTTTTGCTTTCCCCAATTTTGCTTCAATAGTATATATATATATATATATATATATATATATATATATATATATATATATATATATTCAATAGTATATATCAATAGTATATATCAATAGTATATTATGCTTGGTTTTGGGCATTCTAAAATATGGTGAATATTTGTTGTTTCTGTTGACCCATGGCTGTAACACGTCTAGGCATCTGTAGTATGTATTGATCTATCTTGAGTTACATATCCTAATACTGTATATGCATTTGTAACTATCCTCATTTGTTTGATAATGTAATATATGTAATATATAGTGTATATCACATACATATATAATATATATATTTATATATAATATGTATATATATTATGTATGTATATATAAGAACAAGAACATTTGTCAGCCAGAGTGGACAGAAGGGTGCTGAGCTGGTATGGTCATGTTGAACGAATGGGAGATGAAAGGCTTCCAAAGAGAATATGTGAGTCAGGTACAAGGGGAGATAGAAGGGCAGGAAGACCCCCATTGAGATGGAGAGACTGTGTAAGAAAGGCCTTGGATGATAGAGGAATGACTATAGATCAGGCAGGGGAAGTGGTGGTGGACAGGAGTGAATGGAGAATGCTTGTGAATAGTTGAGTGAACACGTGGTCATTTGGAGTAAGGGGTCGGGCGCAAGTTGGACTAGATAATAGTCCATCAGGCGCCTGGCCCGGGGAGACGATTAATATGAAGGGTGTGCCTGGAAATGTGGTGGGAGGGCTTGTGGCTTTGGCTCCGCTGCATGTCTGCCTGCCGAGATCGGAACCTCTCCGGGTGGTCAGGGGCCGGGGGAGTGCTGGAGCGACCTTGGTAACCCTGGTCTCTGGGTCTTCTCCTGGGTGACCTGGATGTGTGAGAGTTTGTGTTTTTTATCTGTTTATTTTTTGTTTTATGTTGTTTTTGTGTTTTCCCTGTTCTTGCTCTGTCTTGAGTCGGCTACCCCCAAAATGGGGATTGGGCCTGAGCATATAGATAGATAGATAGATAGATGTATATATATATATATATATATATATATATATATACTGTATATACCTAATATACTGCGGGTATATTATATAATTATGTATATATATTATATATGTATATATATTACATATGTATATATATACATATATACTGTATAATTATACCTAATATAGTGCGGGTATATTATATGCTTAGAATACAGACTCATTTAATTTGTAAATATGTGAGCTCTGAAACGGGTTGCACGATACATTTAATTAAGGGAGCCCACCTCACTTTTTTTCTCTTTCTGTCCTTCTCTCTTTGGCTTGTATCCATTCGGCCCCATTCAGCCTACTGTTTTAAGACGTTTACCGCCATCCAGGTGTCAACATTTTCCGCGATCCAGCATATATATATTTTTGTTTTGACAGCAAGCTAAATTTGTACATTTTTCGATAGAAAACATTTTCCGGCGAAGCCGGATTTCTCCATACAATGCTGGCTCGCTATCGCTCGCCAGGAAAAAATCGGCACCTGGATGGGGATAAATGTCTTAAAACAGTAGGCTGAATGGGGCCGAAAGGATACAAGCCAAAGAAAGAGAGAAATAGAAAAGGAGAGAAAAAAAATCCGGTGACCCCCCCCTTAATTAAGGTGTAGCAGCATCACAGCTCTCACTCATTAAGTTAAAGGGGGTAGTGCTTGTTTTTATGGACCCCTTTCTCCCTCGTGTTTAGTCCCATTAGTTTTGAGAATTTATAACGGTTGCCCCCATTATTTTGGTGATTTTAACACCTTTCGCCCTATTTCTTTGTCAATTTTAAGACTTTTCGTTTAATTTGGGTGTCGATTTTTTCCTGGCGAGCGAAAGCGAGCCTGTAAATCTAAGAGAAACCGGCCTTCGGCCGAGACATTTTTCTACCGAAAAAATGTAAAAATTTATCTTGAAAGCGGGTCTATTCGGTGTTTTTCTAAGCTTGATGGAGGTCTAGCGAGGAAACTAAAAAATAAATGAACAAATGAATTAACAGACCAAAAATCCAGCCACTGTCCCCTTAACGTGTTATTGGTCGTGCGGCAGTTTAACCCTTTCGTATTTTCACATATATATTACTTTTACTTGAGTTACCCTTAGACGTATTTCTTAAGCTTGTTATCCCTATCTGGTGAGACATAAGTCTTTTTGTTCCCTCGCTGTTTCACTCCATAAGTTTGGAGATTTTGAGCTGTTTTACCGCATTAGTTTGGCGATTATGAGACACATCACCCCATTGAGGTATCGAGTTTTTGTTTTCTGGCAGATCGATAGCGAGCCTGCAGTTTATGAGAAACCTAAACTGTTGATCAGAATTGTAATTTTATATATCGCTATTTTTGTTTCGTGTTTATAGATTGTTTAGTTGTCTCTACCTCTCCCTATTCCTAATTAATAACAACACCGACAACAACAATAATTAAAACAAGAACATCAACAACAAAAGCAAACAACACAGAACAATAACAAGTACTACTACTACCACTACTACTACTATTATTGCTACTACTACTACTACTACTACTACTACTACTACTACTACTACTACCTCTACTACTACTACTACTACTACTACCACCATTTTTTTTTTTTTTTATACTACAACACTCAGTCAAATGAATTACTTAAGGAGTGCGTGCGGAGTTACATGGAGGGATAGACAGACTAATGAGGAAGTAAGAAGGAGGTGTGGTGTGGAGGTAGATGTGCTGGAAAGTGTGAAAAGGAACAACTTGAGATGGTTCGGCCATATGGAACGTATGGAAAGCGAGAGAATGACTAAGAGGGTGTACGAGAGCGAGGTGGAGGGACAGAGGGGGAGAGGTAGACCGAATATGAGGTGGAAGGATGGAGTGAGGAACTACATGAACGAAGGCGGTGCTGGTTGGGGGGAGGGGCGTCGACTGACTGGGGACAGAGGTGCATGGGGGCGGTTCGTTCGTGGCCACCCCTTCGGGGATCACGGCGTCAGGCAATAGATAGATAGAACACTCAGTCTGTGCATCCCCTCTTTGGACCCTAGACCAGGTCAGAATAGTCATCAAAGCGCCTGAGTTGTCATTCAGCTACTTCCTATTCCGGGGTAAGCACTCAGACTCATCATCGTGGATTACTACTACTACATTGATTTGTATTTAATATTTGTCATACATTTCATGTTACTACTACTACCATCACCACCTCCACCATCACCACCACCACTACCATATATTTAATATTGTACACATACTAAATTTCACAAGCATCAGATACTACTATTCTACACCATGCAACTTCAATCCAGTCTCCTTCCTATGCGACCCTCTGCCACTGCTGCCTCGTAGTCTACTTCTGCCACCGTCACTGGTTGTGGTGCAGACCTTCTTGTTCCCCGCAGGCATAGTAGTGCTGATCTGAGCAATGAGAAAGATAGACAGCATCTCATCCAGGCTACGACGTGGCTCCTAGGCTGTTGCTTCTTCTCTGCGATGATCTCTGCTAGCCTTGAATAGAAGTACACTGGGTCCCATCCCTCCTGATGTGGTGAAGACTAGTGGGGTAAAACTGCCATGTTCGACGTGTAAGATCCTTTCTCCATATGTCCTGACCTTCTCTCGTTCGTTCCTCTTGTGTGCAGCCTCCAGAGACAGCTCGCTGTAGCTGTGGGCCATTGGGTCAAATACTCTTATGTCAAAGAACGCTCGCTGTGCAAATGTCCAAAAACCTCTTGCACTAACGTCTAATCTTGCTTCAGTGGATGTGTTGGCCGTCCTGTGCTGCATGATCTCTCCATCCAAGGGAATGAGTGATGGTTCACTCACCACATCTCTACACACCTCCCTGAGCATGTTCGCTGTTACATCTCTTACTTCATCGTGCTTGATGCTGATGAATCCTCCTTTCTTACGTATCATGGTGTGGTCTGTATCGTTGATGGTTCCACAAACGCATCGATCGGGCAGTCCTTCAATCGGCCAATCATACCTCAGTGCAATAGCATCATTAAATTCTTGTTTGTTGAGATTGAAGCTTTTTGCCTTGATTGGTAGTGTTGTCAGCCAATTTGAAGCGCCCGTTTCTTGTGCTATTTGTAGTTTTCTTGTTTGTCTCGGGTGAAGTTGTCCCATCAATTGTGCCAGGTCATTTTTCTGTGAGTTTTGCCTCTCTGACGTGATGGTCTTTCTGATGTTGTAGATGTCTGCCTGGTTTACTTCACCGTCAGAATCTTGTGCTATGATACGGTCAGTGAGAGATCCTGTTATCTTTACTGAGTTCTGGTATTCCGTTACCGTCCTCTTTACTGGGTCGATGATTCCCATCCCTCCCAACCTAGGAGGCAGTGCGATTCTACTACTACTCTACTACTATTCTACTACTACTACTCTACTACTACTCTTCTACTATTCTACTACTATTCTACTACTACTCTACTACTACTCTACTACTATTCTACTACTACTCTACTACTATTCTACTACTATTCTACTACTACTCTACTACTACTCTACTACTACTCTACTACTATTCTACTACTATTCTACTACTACTCTACTACTATTCTACTACTACTCTACTACTATTCTACTACTACTCTACTACTATTCTACTACTATTCTACTACTATTCTACTACTATTCTACTACTACTCTACTACTATTCTACTACTATTCTACTACTATTCTACTACTACTCTACTACTATTCTACTACTATTCTACTACTACTTTACACTATGCAACTTCAATTCAGTCGCCTCCCTACAAAACACAAAATAAAGTGCACAAGTCAATGGCCGGGTTCGGAACAAATTAAAATAGTCACCCAAACGAATTAATGACGTGGCTTGAATAATTTATGTATTTGTTTGTTGTTGTGTGTGTGTATGTCTCTCTCTCTCTCTCTCTCTCTCTCTCTCTCTCTCTCTCTCTCTCTCTCTCTCTCTCTCTCTCTCTCTCTCTCGCTCTCTCGCTCTCTCTCTCTCTCTCTCTGTATGTGTGAGTATATGTGGTGTTTGTTGTTGTTGTTGTTGTTCCCCAAGCTGCCTGGCCGAACAGCCCCAAGGCCCCGAGCAAGGCCAAGGCCATAACCAAGCGCCCCAACAGAACCCTCCCTGCCGACCACAATAAAGCCTGGGTGACCGAAGCCACTCCATGGCGGGGAGCTGAGGAGGGTGTGGAAACGCCCAGGAAACCAAAGCCCCACCCAGGGCCCTGTGCCCCTCAGCAATTATGAAGAGAAAGTTGAGGGGCAAAGGAAAAATGTGACGCTTTAGCTTCCAATCTTGGTAGATTGGGAGGTCAATCCACGGAAGAGACGCCGTCACTTGAGATCTAGAAAATATATAAGTAAAAGGAACTGTCAGAGTAAGCTATGGGTATGGCAGAGATCGCTCAGCTCTCACTCTGATAGACAAACCCATCACCACATGACTAGAACCCAATCCTTTCGGCATCAGCTAGGAAAGGCCCTAGAAAGCCGCCTTTGGCGGGGGGATAGCTCCCCTATTTCAACCCCTTTCGGGATTGGGCACCCGCCTTGTGGTGTTTGTTGTTTTGAGTTGTGTTGTGTGTGTTTTGTGGTATATATACATATAATATATATATATATATACATTGTGTGTGTGTATGTGACTAGGTGTGTGTGTGTGTGTGTGTGTGTGTGTCTGTGTGTGTGTTGTGTAGGTGTTGGTATAATTATACTGTATGTGTCTGTGTGTGTGTGTGTCTGTGTGTGTGTGTTGTGTAGGTGTTGGTATAATTATACTGTATGTGTAGGTGTGTGTGTTTCTGTGTGTGTGTGTGTCTGTGTGTGTGTTGTGTAGGTGTTGGTATAATTATACTGTATGTGTAGGTGTATATATATTAAAGAACAACCAGTGTAGGATAGGGCAGTGGTGTGAACGGGGTGTTGTTCAACTTTCCACAGATCTAGGTTTTGTCTCCGTGTGTGTGTGTGTTTTGTGTGGTGTGAGGCGTGGGAGAGGGAAATGTGTGTGTGTGCGTGTGTGTTTGTGTGGTGCCAAAGAACTGTGTGGGTTAGGTCAGCGAGAGAGAGAGAGAGAGAGGGGCGGGGGTGGGACTTGTGTAGATAAGCCGATAGATTGATACATATTCCTAGATTTTGACTTAGATCGATGGATGGGTAACTATACAATCATAGATATATAGATGGATGAATGGACGACAAAATAAAGAGAGGAATGGATAAATGAATGAATAATTGAATGAAGTAATGCATAGAAAGGTGATTGGACGAATGAATGGGTATGGGACTGGACAGATGGATGAATGAATAATTGAATGAATGGATGACATATTATATGGATGGGTAGATGAATGGATGAAGAGGCGGATGAGTGTAGGAATCAAGGTGTGGATCAATGGACCAAAACATGATTGAATCATATCATTAATGGAGGAATTGATAAATATATACCGGTATATATATATATATATATATGTATAAAAAGGGATAGGTACGCTTTTCAAACGAGTAGATATAGGTAACAATTTATAGATGGATAGAGAGATGAGGTAGGAATTTAGGAATTGTGGATAGATAGTAGAAGCATAATTATAGATATCACTAGATAGATAGAGATATATGAGGTAGAAAGTTAAGATATCGACCTAAGCCCCCCACACACTGTTAATATCAACGGTACCATCAGTGAAAGTATAAAGAGGGTGGGTTCCTTCATATCTCTCTCTCTCTCTCTCTCTCTCTCTCTCTCTCTCTCTCTCTCTCTCTCTCTCTCTCTCTCTCTCTCTGTATGTGTGAGTAGATGTTATGTTTGTTGTTATGAGTTGTCTTCTGTGTGTATTTTGTGGTATCTCTCTCTCTATTTCTCTCTCTCTCTATATATATATATATTGTTTTGTTTTTTTCTATATTCCAACTACTCCCTCTCGGGCATAGGCTGATAGCCTTTACACTCTACCGCTGAACACGGTGAGGCCCGTGAGGTCTTTCTCCAGTCTAGGGAGTGAGACATGCGAAGCTTCACGGCTCGAAGCAATTCCATCTCTGAAGCTGCTCCGCCTCTGTGCTTCACAGTCTCATCCCCCAGGCTCGGACCCTCACTCTCAGAACGCCACCTATTGAGCAATTAACTCACTAGGCATTGCCCCCCTGTAGCATATTTTTGAATATGGGAATATTCATACAATGCTATTCAATCAGGGAACAATGAGGGTATTTATTTGGCATTTCAGTGTGCTGTGGTAATGCACTGATACTAGGTACAGCACAAATTCCATCCCAATAATATCTTCCCATTGACATATTGGGATTCGAACCAGGGTCCATTGGATTACCAGTCCAGTGGCAAGACCACTCCGCCATATATATATATATATATATATATATATATATATATATATACTGTAAACTATCTAAAAGGATCGGTCTATCTGATATCTAGCTATATTGACATTTATGATCTCTCTCTCTCTCTGCACAAATCGTCCACGAACGTAGTCACGAACAGGAGTCTTTTTCAACCCTTTACTATAATACATTGACGAACTACGCTGAGAACCTGCTTGACCCACGACGATAACTTGACGGGGATTAGCTAGTTAATTAAAAAAAAAAATAAAAAAAATAGAAGGTCCCACCCCTTTCCCATTCTTAAGTAAGCCATTTTAGATTTACAGAAGAGTGACCATTACTTGTATTACTGCATGTCCACAAACATTTCAGTAATGTAAGCATGTTTCCTTCTATTTATTTATTTTTTTTTTTTTTTTTATTAAGGTGACAGTTACAATGTGGTGTACAATCTATCTTATTCTAGTTACATTATAGTTTATCTTATTGTACCAGTACCTCCCTACAATCAACCTAGTTGTTCCCCAATTCGTCCCTCCGCCACGACCATTTCAAAGTCCAAGTCTCTCACTCTTGTCCTCTGTAGCAGGGAGCACCTTGTACCCCTGAGACATAGGAGTGCAGACCTGAGAAGAGAGAAAGAGAGCCGGCATCTCATCCAAGTTATGACTTGGCTTCTATGCTGGCGCTTTTTCTCCGATATTTGTTCAGCTAATCTGGCATAGAAGACACTTGCAGAAGGTCCCATTCCTCCCAACGATGAGAAGACCAGAGGAGTAAAGCTTCCTTGATCCCTGTTCAAAAAAAAATCTTCATAAGCGCGTTTTTTCTCACTTTCGTTTCTCAAGTATGCCGCCTTGTGTCCTCGCTCACGATATGTTTGTGCTCTTGGGTTGAAGATTCTGATGTCGAAAAAAGCCCGTTGTCCCCTCGTCCAAAAACCTCGAGCACTTACGTCCACTCTTCCTTCATTTGAAGTATTTGCAGTATTGTGGGCCAAGCGCTGTCCGTCCATAGGCAGAAGTTCCGGTTCGATTCGGACATCATGGCACACCTCGTCCAGTATTTGTGCAGTGATGTCTCGTACTTCATCATGCCGGATACAGATGAATCCTCCTTTCTTACAGGTCATACAGTGGTCTGAGTTGTTTATTTCACCGCATGCACATTTCAGCGGCAGGTTCGAAACTGGCCACCCATATCTCAAGGCTACGGCATCATTGAATTCTTGTTTATTTAAGCTGAAACCTTATTCCTTTATTGGTAATGAAGTGAGCCAATTTGAAGCCCCCGTGTCTTGTGCCATCTCATTAGCTAGTTAATACTCACCCTCTTGTGTGTTATTATTGTTTTTAGGGGACAGTGGTTATTTGGGGGGGGGGGGTCTATTTAATTGGGGGGGGGGTCTATTTATTTATATATTAATTTATTTTTTAGTTTCCTCGCTAGACCTTTATCAAGCTTTAAAAAAAACACTCTTTTGATCCCCTTTCCAGATAAATTTGTACATTTTTGCTGGTTTCTCTTAAAATTACAGGCTCGCTATCGCTCGCCAGGAAAAAACCGACACCTAAATGGCTCGAAAGGTCTTGATATTGATATAGAAATGTGACGAAAAGTTTTAACATCGTCAAACTAATGGGGCGAACGTCTTATTATATGAAAACCAGTGGGGCTAGGCATGAGGAAGAAGGGGGACCAGAAAAAACGATCCATCTCCCCTGTCTTGACCACAAATGTACAGTCGCGGTCAATAATTCTGATGCATTTTTATGAAGCCTCCAATCATTTATAGGGAATGGGCCGGTTTTCTGGTCCCCCTCCTCCCTCATGTTTAGCCCTATAGTCATTTTGAGATTTTATGACGTTTGTTATATTAGTTTGGCGAATTTGACACCTTTCGCCCCATTGCTTTGTCAATATTTAGACCTATCGTGCCATTTAGGTGTTGATTGTTTTCCTAGCGAGCGACAGCGAGCCTGTAATTTTATAAAAATCAATGTTGATGGGAGGTGTAGACGGTGTTTTTTAAAGCTTGGTGGAGGTCTAGTGAGGAAATGAAAAAAATAACGAAAAGACGAATAAATAAGCAAAAAGATGAATACATAAGCAAAAAGGTGAATAAATGAGCGAAAAGGTGAATAAATGAGCGAAAAGGTGAATAAATGAGCGAAAAGGTGAATAAATGAGCGAAAAGGTGAATAAATAAGCAAAAAGATGAATAAATAAGCAAAAAGATGAATAAATAAGCGAAAAGGTGAATAAATAAGCGAAAATATGAATAAATAAGCGAAAAGGTGAATAAATAAGCGAAAAGGTGAATCAATAAGCAAAAAGATGAATAAATAAGCGAAAAGATGAATAAATAAGCAAAAAGATGAATAAATAAGCTAAAAATACGTTTATCTTCCCTTAAAGGAAACTCCGAAATGCAAATATCAGGTATATATTAAGGGGAGACGAGTCGCTTTGCTGGACCACCCTCTCCCTCATCTTTAGACTCATCAGTTTGGCGATTTTATGAACTTTCACCCCATTTCTGTCAATTTTAAGACCTTTCGCCCCATTTCTGTCAATTTTAAGACCTTTCGCCCCATTTATGTCAATTTTAAGACCTTTCCTGTCATTTAGGTATCGATTTTTTCCTGGCGAGCGATAGCGAGCCTGTATTTTAAGAGGAATCGGCCTTCGGCCAGGACATTTTTCTACCGAAAAATGTACAAATTTATCTTGAAAGGGGGTCTAGGGGGCTTCATTTTAAGCTTGATGGAGGTCTAGCGAGGAAACTAGAAAAATAATAAATAAATGCAAAAATTGACAAAAAGTGAAGGATTAAAAGGAATAAAAGAGAGGATTAAATTCTACTTGAGGCAGCATCGTCGACAATGTCTGTATCAGTGTTAACCCTTTGAGTACCAGCGACGTGTGTTATATTGTATTCTAGCTATATTTAGAGTATTTTGTGCAGCTTAGGAAGTATTTAGAGGATTTTGTGCAGCTTAGGAAGTATTTAGAGGATTTTGTGCAGCTTAGGAAGGATCTGTGGTAGCTAAACGGGTTGGTTAACTTAATTTGAAGCCTTATTATATCTAGAGGTCCTTCCTAAGCTGAATACAATCATCTTATAGTTGCCAGAGTATGATGAAAAAGACGTCACCGGTATTGTACGGGTTAATGGCCGCGACTGTACATCATACACTGGATAAGTAAAGTGTTCAACCCACCAGTACACACACACACACACACACACACACACACACACACACACACTCTCCATTCAAACAGGATGGTGAGGGGGGGGGGGGGGAGGGGGGAGAAGGGGGGCTAGGGGTAGAGTGCTGTTGATGGTTCGTTTAAGGGGAGGCACCTGTTTTTTTGTTTTCTTTCTCTCCTTTTTTCTTTTTCTCTGGCTTGTATCCATTCGGCCCCATTCAGCCAACTGTTTTAAGACGTTTATCCCCATCCAGGTGCCTATTTCTTCCTGGCGAGCGATATCGAGCCAGCATTGTATGGAGAAATCCGGCTTCGCCGGTGACATTTTTCTATCGAAAAATTTACAAATTTAGCTTGCTGTCAAAACAAAAAAAGATATGTGTTGGCTCGCTACCGCTCGCCAGGAAAATATTGACTCCTGGATGGGGGTAAACGTCTTAAAACAGTAGGCTGAATGGGGCCGAATGGATACAAGCCAAACAGAGAGGGAGAGGAAGAGAAAAAAAGCGAGGTGGGCTCCCTTAAGGTTTGGTTTGGTTGTTAGTCCCTAAACCTTTCTCTCAAACGTACATTTTCATACTTCCTTTAGCTAAATATAGAGAGGATTTAGAAAGCCGTAGGAATGAACGGGTTTGATTTATTTAAGGGGAGATATCGGCTTGAGGGATTTTTTTCTGGACCCCTTTCTCCCTCATGTTTAGCCCCATTGCTTTTGAGATTTTAAGACAGTCGCCCCATTAGTTTGGCGATTTTAAGAACTTTCGCTCCATTTCCGTCAATTTTAAGACCTTTCGTGCAATTTAGGTGTCGATTTTATCCTGGCGAGCGATAGCGAGCCTGTAATTTAAGAGGAACCGGCTTTCAGCTGGGACATTTTTCTACCGAAAAATGTACAAATTTATCTTGACAGGGGCTCAAGGGGGTGTAATCTTAAGCTTGATGGATATCTAGGGACCAAACTCCCCTTAAACAAACCTCTAACTCTGAGAGGTCCTTCCTAAGGTGGGTAAAACTGTGTGGAAGTAGTAAGAAAAAGTCAAATATGCGTGTTTTTATTCAAGACTCACTGGAATATATATATATATATATATATATATATATATATATATATATATATATATATATTGTTTTGGGAGATTGTAGGCACCAATCGAGCATGGCAGTACGCAGGGAAGTCCACATTGGTATATGATAAGGAATTGCTGGAACTCCTGTTTCATTTGTATGGCTTCCCCCACTGTTTCTATTTGTGACTCACCTACACAGAGGGTATTCCAGCTAGCTCTAACAACCACCTCCTCCTACTAATATTACTATACTTAACAAACACACTAGCCATTATGATAGATAGATAGATATGGAAAAGGTAGTACCTTCTGGGACACATTTTGGCCTAATGCTTACTCATACAAATGATAAGCATACGAACAACAATGTCATGTAATTCATTATGTAGATCTAACCATAGAGTCGATTTAATGTGTGAACAATATTATGTATTGAATAAAGCTAATATTAGCACACACACACACACACACACACACACACACACACACACACACACACACACACACACACACACACACACACACATAGGAGACCCACAACTCTCTTAAGGGGACATCTCCACTTGAACGATGTTTTTCTTGACTACTTTCTCCCTTATGTTTAGCCCCATTGTTTTCCTAATGTTAAGACGTTCGCCCCATTATTTTGACGATTTGAAGAACTTTCAACCCATTTCTGTCAATTTTAAGACCTTTCGTGCTATTTAGGTGTCGATTTTATCCTGGCGAGCAATAGCGAGCTTGTAATTTAAGAGGAACCGGCTTTCAGCCGGGACATTTTTCTACCGAAAAATGTACAAATTTATCTTGAAAGGGGCTCAAGGGGGTGTAATCTTAAGCTTGATGGAGGTCTAGGGACCAAACTAAAAACCTCCCCTTAAGTGACTGTACAATCGCCTTCAGTTGAAAGTGGCAGACAGGCTATTGAACTCGAATAAAATATTTGTAAACATTCCTTCGTGTCGTTGACGTTCGATATTGCTTCAAATGGGCGCATAGCTACTTATGCTTTTTATTGTACTTTGTCTAGTCTAAAGTAGAGTAGGTCACTTGTGTACAGTCACGATAATAAGTGATGGCTCGGCACCAAGTATGTTTTGATCAATAATTGGTATCAAAGAATATATAAGCTTCATTTCTTCATATTGAGTGAATTAAACAAACCCTTACCCACCCTATTCAACATCTGACGGACATTAATACAGCACAGAGCAAGCCAAACGTAATGACAGCTGGGACTTGACTTATTAGTGCGACTGTACATTAGTAAACCTGCAGTGAGGGGGGAAGAGGGGGAAGAGGGGGAGGCAGGGGAGGGGGGTATAGTACATTTGAAGTGTGCCGTCCATGATCGATTATACTAATATGGTAATAACACTGTTGCTCTGAGCACTTAAGGGGGCGGTAGTCGCTTCTTCTGGACCCACCTTCTCCCTCACGTTTAGCATATTAGTTTTGAGATTTTAAGACGTTCGGCCCATTAGTTTGGCAATTTTAACACCTTACGCCCCATTTCGTTGTCAATCTAAATATAAGACCTTTCATGCCATTTAGGTGTTGATTTTTTCCTGGCGAGCGATTCTTTTAGAAGGAACCGGCCTTCGGCCGGGCCATTTTCTACCGAAAAATGTACAAATTAATCTTGAAAGGGGGTCTATGGGGTGTAATTTTAAGCTTGATGGAGGTCTAGCGAGGAAACTACAAAATAACTGAATAACTGAATGCATAGACCAAAACAGCCACTAGCCCCTTAACAGGTTGTTGTACACCCAAAGCCTGTCTCGTATGACCTTTCTCAGCTGTGAACCTGTATGAGACACGTACGGTACAGTACAGTACATACGTTGTGGAACAGGCACATGCGTGTGTAACAGACATATTGGACCTAAAATATCACTTGCCCAAATTTTTGACATAGGTACCCGACTTTTGAAATTGACTACTTCCAAGTTTCATTCTATAAGGAATTTGGAGCCGTAAACCTAAATATCTAACATAAATACAATAGTTATGTAGGGGTTTGATCGATAGAAAGTATGTTGAATATGATTGTATGTTTTTATCAATGCACTACAACCGTGTTTTAGTTGGTAATTCTGCTAAATATCGATGTCTACAGCTCCAACTTCCTTATTGAATGAAACTCGCAAGTAGTCAATTGGCGATGAGCTGATCCTATCAGAATGGGGGTTTTGCATGCCCTGCCTCCCAGAGCTCGATCTCTCTTTATCTCATACTAAATCTATTTTAGTTTCTATGCATTTTTAGTTTCCATGCATTTTAGTTTCTATACTTTTTAGTTTCTATGCATTTTAGTTTCTATGCATTTTAGTTTCTATGCATTTTAGTTTTTATGCATTTTAGTTTCTATACTTTTTAGTTTCTACAGTATGCATTTTAGTTTCTATGCATTTTAGTTTCTATGCATTTTAGTTTCTATGCATTTTAGTTTCTATGCATTTTAGTTTCTATGCATTTTAGTTTCTATGCATTTTAGTTTCTATGCATTTTAGTTTCTATGCATTTTAGTTTCTATGCATTTTAGTTTCTATGCATTTTAGTTTCTATGCATTTTAGTTTCTATGCATTTTAGTTTCTATGCATTTTAGTTTTTATGCATTTTAGTTTCTATGCATTTTAGTTTCTATGCATTTTAGTTTTTATGCATTTTAGTTTTTATGCATTTTAGTTTCTATGCATTTTAGTTTCTATGCATTTTAGTTTCTATGCATTTTAGTTTCTATGCATTTTAGTTTCTATGCATTTTAGTTTCTATGCATTTTAGTTTCTATGCATTTTAGTTTCTATGCATTTTAGTTTCTATGCATTTTAGTTTCTATGCATTTTAGTTTCTATGCATTTTAGTTTCTATGCATTTTAGTTTCTATGCATTTTAGTTTCTATGCATTTTAGTTTCTATGCATTTTAGTTTCTATGCATTTTAGTTTCTATGCATTTTAGTTTCTATGCATTTTAGTTTCTATGCATTTTAGTTTCTATGCATTTTAGTTTCTATGCATTTTAGTTTCTATGCATTTTAGTTTCTATGCATTTTAGTTTCTATGCATTTTAGTTTCTATGCATTTTAGTTTCTATGCATTTTAGTTTCTATGCATTTTAGTTTCTATGCATTTTAGTTTCTATGCATTTTAGTTTTTATGCATTTTAGTTTTTATGCATTTTAGTTTATGCATTTTAGTTTCTATGCATTTTAGTTTCTATGCATTTTAGTTTCTATGCATTTTAGTTTCTATGCATTTTAGTTTCTATGCATTTTTAGTTTCTATGCATTTTTAGTTTCTATGCATTTTAGTTTCTATGCATTTTTAGTTTCTATGCATTTTAGTTTCTATGCATTTTAGTTTCTATGCATTTTAGTTTCTATGCATTTTAGTTTCTATGCATTTTAGTTTCTATGCATTTTTAGTTTCTATGCATTTTTAGTTTCTATGCATTTTAGTTTCTATACATTTTAGTGTCTATGCATTTTGACATAACCGATTTTTGTCTACTCGATTTCTTATGACAAAATGCCACTTCCCTTGTTTATATATTGCCCGTCATGCGACAGTTTCCTCGCATTTTTTTCTCTTTCTCTCCCTCTCTCTTTGGATTGTATACATTCGGCCCCATTCAGCCTACTGTTTTAAGACGTTTACCCCCATCCAGGTGTCAATATTTTTCTGGCGAGCGGTAGCAAGCCAGCATATATTTTTTTGTTTTGACAGCAAGCTAAATTTGTACATTTTTCGATAGAAAAATGTCTCCGGCGAAGCCGGATTTCTCCATACAATGCTGGCTCGCTATCGCTCGCCAGGAAGAAATCAACACCTGAATGGGGATAAACGTCTTAAAACAGTAGGCTGAATGGGGCCGAATGGATACAAGCCAGGGAAAAAGGAGAGAAGGATAAAAAAAAAACGGTGACCCCCGTAATACTACAATGTACTACTTTTCCTCAGCGGTCAAACATTATGCACCAGGTATTATGCACCAGGTATTATGCACCAGGTATTATGCACCAGGTATTATGCACCAGGTATTATGCACCAGGTATTATGCACCAGGTATAATGCACCAGGTATTATGCACCAGGTATTATGCACCAGGTATAATGCACCAGGTATTATGCACCAGGTATTATGCACCAGGTATTATGCACCAGGTATTATGCACCAGGTATTATGCACCAGGTATTATGCACCAGGTATTATGCACCAGGTATTATGGAGGTACTCGGATCACCACAGTTGCAACACAAAACCGGTTATGGCGGGTGACTGTGGCCTGATGAAATCCATCCGCCTCTCAATTTTACCTTGGGGTGTGTGTTTGACTACCTCTACTGTTCATAAATTCCATGTACTTTATCTCCTAGTTGTTCTAATATCAACTCTGTTCACGTGTGTATGTGTGTGTGTGTGTTTGTGTGTGTTTCTGTCTGTGTGTATGGATGTGTCCGTGTGTGTATGTGTCCGTATGTGTCCGTGTGTGTGTGTGTTTGTGTGTGTGTGTATGCATATGTGTGTGTGTGTGTGTGTGCTAGCCAGTGACCATATGTAGACATGTTCAAACCCTCTGTGCTTGCCTGGCTGCTTGTGTATATTTTCCACGTGTATTACCCCATTTAAGGGGGGTCACTTGCATCTTTTATCTTTTTCTCCTTTTCTCTCTTTCCCTGATTTGTATCCATTCAGCCCCATTCAGCCAACTGTTTTAATTCGTCTATTCCCATCCAGTTGTCGATTTCTTCCTGGCGAGCGATAGCGAGCCAGCATTGTATGGAGAAATCCGGCTTCGCCGGAGACATTTTTCTATCGAAAAATGTACAAATTTAGCTTACTGTCAAAAAAAATATATATATATGCTGGTTCGCTACCGCTCGCCAGGAAGATATTGACACCTGGATCGGGGTAAACTTCTTAAAACAGTAGGCTGAATGGGGCCGAATCGATACAAGCCAAAGAGAGAGGGAGAGAAAAAGAAAAAAAGCGAGGTGGGCCGCTTTAATTAACAGTCCTGTGTGCTGTGTAGCTGGTCCGTGGCTCTCTATAGTGTCTGTTCCAAGGGGCGGATTTTCGGACCACTTCTTTTTCAGTAGTTTGCCGATGTTGAGACGTTCACCCCATTAGTTTTTCTTTGAATGATAGTTTTCCTCAAGCAAGTGTCTATTTGATTCTGGGCCAGCGATAGCGAGCATGCAAACTAGTGATCAGGGACATTATTCTACAGGCGAAAAATAAATAGATAAATAAATAAATATATACATACTGTCCACCTTTTCTTTTCTGCTGGGCTTCGGGATTGTCGATGGTTATGAATAAGTTCTTCCCGGGTGTTTCACGACGACGTGTCACTTCTATGGTAGCAACTCTTATATATATATATATATATATATATACTGTGTTCGTGCCCTTGATATTCTACACTGTATGTCCTCTTCGTGTTTTATTGTTTCCTTCTTTATTCCTGTTATTGCTTCTCTCTTGATTACTGTACTCTCTCTCTCTCTCTCCCCTTCTTCTTCTTCTTCTTTGCTATCCTTTCCTTCCACTGTACCTTTTACTCTCGGGTTACCTATCTCTACTAGCACTAATTTTTAGTCCTGACCACCTTAAGCTGGGATCGTAAGGTCTGTGTGGTCAGTGTATATATGTAAATATATGTAAATCTCTCTCTCTCTCCCTAGCCTCCTTTCTCCCTCCTTCCCATCTGTCCTTCCTTCCATCCTTCTTTCCCTCCTTCCTTCCCTTTCTCCCTCCTTCCCATCTGTCCTTCCTTCCATCCTTCTTCCCCTCCTTCCTTCCCTTTCTCCCTCCTTCCCATCTGTCCTTCCTTCCATCCTTCTTCCCCTCCTTCCTTCCCTTTCTCCCTCCTTCCCATCTGTCCTTCCTTCCATCCTTCTTCCCCTCCCTCTTCCTTCCCTTTCTCCCTCCTTCCCATCTGTCCTTCCTTCCATCCTTCTTTCCCTCCTTCCTTCCCTTTCTCCCTCCTTCCCATCTGTCCTTCCTTCCATCCTTCTTTCCCTCCTTCCCTCTTCCCTCCCTCTCCCCTATCCTTCCCTTCCTTTGTTTTTCTTCCTGCTTGCCATTTCTGGTCGCTTGATATTCATGATGCTAGTAATTATTGGTAAGTGAATAGCGTTTTGTGGGCCAACTTTGGTCATTAGAGAGAGAGAGAGAGAGAGAGAGAGAGAGGGGGGGGGAAGAAAGGAGAGAGGGGGGGAAGAAAGGAGAGAGGGGGGGAAGAAAGGAGAGAGGGGGGAAGAAAGGAGAGAGGGGATATACAGAAAGAAGGGAGCGGAATATGAGAGAGAGAGAGAGAGGGGGGAGAAGAAAGGAGAGGGGATATACAGAAAGAGAGGGGGGGAGAAAGGAGAGCGGGGATATACAGAGAGAGAGGGGGGAAGAAAGGAGAGGGGGGATAAACAGAGAGAGAGGGGGGGAAGAAAGGAGAGAGGGGATATACAGAGAGAGAGAGGGGGGGAAGAAAGGAGAGAGGGGATATACAGAGAGAGAGGGGGGAAGAAAGGAGAGAGGGGATATACAGAGAGAGAGGGGGGAAAAAAGGAGAGAGGGAAAATACAGAGAGAGAGGGGGGAAGAAAGGAGAGAGGGGATATACAGAGAGAGAGAGGGGGGAAGAAAGGAGAGAGGGGATATACAGAAAGAGAGGGAGGAAAGAAAGGAGAGAGGGGATATACAGAGAGAGAGGGGGGAAGAAAGGAGAGAGGGGATATACAGAGAGAGAGAGGGGGGGAAGAAAGGAGAGAGGGGATATACAGAGAGAGAGGGGGGGAAGAAAGGAGAGAGGGGATATACAGAGAGAGAGTGGGGGTGATGAAAGGAGAGAGGGGATATACAGAGAGAGAGGGGGAAGAAAGGAGAGAGGGGATATACAGAGAGGGGGGGGAAGAAAGGAGAGAGGGGATATACAGAGAGAGAGGGGGGGAAGAAAGGAGAGAGGGCATATACAGAAAGAGAGGGTGGGGAAGAAAGGAGAGAGGGGATATACAGAGAGAGAGGGGGGAAGAAAGGAGAGAGGGGATATACAGAGAGAGAGGGGGGGAGGAAGAAAGGAGAGAGGGGATATACAGAGAGAGAGAGGGGGGGAAGAAAGGAGAGAGGGGATATACAGAGAGAGGGGGGGAAGAAAGGAGAGAGGGGATATACAGAGAGAGAGGGAGGGAAGAAAGGAGAGAGGGGATATACAGAGAGAGAGGGGGGGAAGAAAGGAGAGAGGGCATATACAGAAAGAGAGGGGGGGAAGAAAGGAGAGAGGGCATATACAGTGAGAGAGGGGGGGAAGAAAGGAGAGAGGGGATATACAGAGAGAGAGGTGGGGGGAAGAAAGGAGAGAGGGGATATACAGAGAGAGGGGGGGAAGAAAGGAGAGGGGATATACAGAGAGAGAGGGGGAAGAAAGGAGGGAGGGGATATACAGAAAGAAGGGAGCGGAATATGAGAGAGAGAGTACAAAGGAAGTACAAAGGAAATCAAGCAACAACAGGTCTAGTGACCCTTCTAGGCTGCTTGTCCTCCAAAACACTGAGGATCATGTGTCCAAACAGTGGTTTAGAGTGGGTAAGGGAACATTGGAAAGGGAACTACTGCCCTGGAACTAATGTCCGTGGCAGGACTAGGAAGTTAGTAGGGGACATATGGGTTAGTAACTGAGGGAGGATAAAATAAAGTTATTCATTTACAAACGCAGTCAGTCGCGGGTTTGATGCGAGATATTTGTCTACGCGGAGTTTAAATGAATCAACGGTGCTGCAGTCTATAACGTCTCGGGGAAGCCCATTCCACAAGTTGACAACTAGATTGAAGAAGAAATTCTTAGATTCGTGTGAGTTAAAAGATTTACCAATAATTTTGCAACCGTTTCCCCGCGTGTAATGAGATTGGTCGATAGTGAAGTATTTACTACAGTTCATATTGTCGATGCCTTTGATGATTTTGAACACTTGAATAAAGTCACCTCTTAATCTGCGCTGGGTTAAAGGAAATAGATTTAATTTTCTAAGACGCTCTTCGTATGGTTTGTTCTTTAGGCTAGGTATCATTTTGGTAACTCTACGTTGAACTCGTTCTAGCTTGTTTATGTCTTTTTGGTAATAAGGGCACCAGCATTGAACGCAGTATTCCAGAAGAGGGCGGACTAAGGAATTGTAAAAGGTTAGGATAACTTCTTTGGATTTATGCTCAAATGACCTGCCTATAAAGCCAATTATTTTGTTTGCCTTCTTAACAACTTCTGAACATTGTTGACTCGGTTTTAGGTTAATCGATATTGTTACTCCCAGATCGGTTTCTCTGTTTACATTTTTAAGCTGAGTGCCATTCATCGAATAGTTTGCTTTCTCATTTAGGTTTCCGATATGTAGTACTTTACATTTATCCGCATTGAAACTCATTTGCCAAATTTGGGCCGAATGTGATAATTTATCTAGATTGTGTTGCATATTGTCAACTTGTTTTTTTGAGAGTACGCTATTTGCAATTTTTGTATCGTCAGCAAATTTTGAGATTGTACAGGTGAGACCCTCCTCTATGTCGTTGATGTAAATTAGAAAGAGAATTGGTCCTAGTACCGATCCCTGGGGTACCCCGCTACTTACATTGGTCCATTTAGATGCCTTACCGTTTATGACTAATCTTTGCTTTCTGGCGCTGAGCCAATTTTCTATCCATTTCAACACACCGTCTTGTATTCCATGCGCTTTTAGTTTTAGCAGTAAACGTTTGTGGGGAACTTTGTCAAAGGCCTTTTGAAAATCAAGGTATATAATATCTACAGCTTTACTCTCATCGTAGAGGTTGAGGATATCGTGGAAGAAGTCTAAGAGGTTTGTTAAACAGGAACGTTTTTTACGAAAGCCGTGTTGAGTATCTTTAAGTATGTTATTGTCCTCTAAGTGATTTACTAGTCTGTCTCTAATGACCGTTTCTAGCATTTTACATACAACTGAGGTTAAGCTAATTGGACGATAGTTACTGGGTAGGGATTTGCTGCCTTTTTTTAATATCGGTGTTACGTTGGCTAGCTTCCACTGATCAGGCATAGTTCCAGACTGCAAGGATTTATTGAATAGTAATGTCAGAGGTTTGGAGAGCTCATCCTTAGCTTCCTTTAGAACTCTAGGCGAGATTGTATCCGGTCCAGGCGTTTTATTTACCTTGAGTTAATCTAAACAATTCAATACTTCTCTCTCTGTAACGGTGATATTGCTTAGAACATCTGAATTATCAATCTGAATCGGCGATGGTGTAGGGATATCACTGAGGTCTTCGGTTGTAAAAACTGATGCAAAGAAGGTATTGAGGGCATTACTCATTTGTACTTCGTCTTTGGTGTATTCTCCATTTTCATCGACTAACGGTCCAACAGTTGAAGTATCTACTTTTTTCTTTCTGATATAACTATAGAATTCTTTCGGGTTTGTTTTACTTTGATTCGCAATATGTAACTCTAGGGTCTTTTTACTTTGCTTAATTAACTTTTTGGCTTTGCGTCGTAGCTCTACAAATTTCACCCGTTCGTCATTTTGTGAGGATTTTAATCTATCATTAGCAATTTTTGTTAGCAAGCAGGCAGTTTGAAATATCTTTATTCCACCATTTGGGCTTATTATTATGGAGAGAGAGAGAGAGAGAGAGAGAGAGAGAGAGAGAGAGAGAGAGAGAGAGAGAAGGGGGGGGGGGATGGGGGAAAATAGGAGAGAGGGGATATACGGTAGAAAGGGAGTGGAATATGAGAGAGAGAGAGAGAGAGAGAGAGTGAGAGAGAGAGAGAGAGAGAGAGAGAGAGTGAATATAGGAAGAGGGGGGGGGGGAAGGAAGGGGTACAAGAAACATGAATTACACAATGAAAATAGAATAGTAGATGGTAGTGTCTGTGTGTGTTAAGGGGAGATTTCCACTTGAGGGACTTTTTTCTTGGCCCCTTTCTCCCTCATGTCTAGCCCCATTGCTTTTGAGATTTTAAGACGTTTGCCCCATTATTGTGACGATTTTAAGAACTTTAACCCATTTCTGTCAATTTTAAGACCTTTCGTGCCATTTAGGTGTCGATTTTATCCTGGCGAGCGATAGCGAGCCTGTAATTTAAGAGAAACCGGCATTCAGCCGGGAAATTTTTCTACCGAAAAATGTACAAATTTATCTTGAAAGGGGCTCAAGGGGGTATAATTTTAAGCTTGATGGAGGTCTAGGGAACAAAGTAAATACCTCCCCTTAATAGTAAGGAAGAGAGAAACTGGAATTAAGGAGGGTCACCGGCTTTTGTTTATATTTCTCTTCTTTTCTCTCTTTCCCTGGTTTGTATCCATTCGGCCCCATTCAGCCAACTGTTTTAAGACGTTTATCCCCATCCAAGTGTCGATTTCTTCCTGGCGAGCGATAGCGAGTCAGCATTGTATGGAGCCGGAGACATTTTTCTATTGAAAAATGTACAAATTTAGCTTGCTGTCAAAACAAAAATATATATATATATGTTGGCTCGCTACCGCTCGCCAGGAAAAGATTGACACCTGGATGGGGGTGAATGTCTTAAAACAGTAGGCTGAATTGGGGCCGAATGGATACAAGCAAAAGAGAAAGAGAGAGAAATAGATAAAAAAAGCGAGGTGGGCTCCCTTAAGGAAGAGAGATAAAGAGTAATAAACGAGAAGAAGAAGGGGAAGATAGGGAGATAGGGAGATAGGGAGATAGGGAGATAGGGGAGATAGGAAGGATAGAGGGAGGAAGTAAGGGGTGGAGCGCATTAAGGGAGCCCACCTCTTCTTTTTTTTTTTCTATTTCTCTCTCTTTGGATTTTATCCATTCGGCCCCATTCAGCCTACTGTTTTAAGACGTTTACCCCCATCCAGGTGTCAATATTTTCCTGGTGAGCGGTAGCAAGCCAGCATATATATATTTTAGTTTTGACACCAAGCTAATTTTGTACTTTTTTGATAGAAAATTTTCTCCGGCTCCATACAATGCTGGCTCGCTATCGCTCGCCAGGAAGAAATCGACACCTGGATGGGGATAAACGTCTTAAAACAGTTGGCTGAATGGGGCCGAATGGATACAAGCCAGGAAAAGAGAGAAAAGGAGAGAAAGATAATAAAAAAATGCCGGTGACCCCCCTTAAACAGAAGAAAAAACGAAAATTATTACCGTTTCAATTATTCAGGCAAGAAGAAAGAGGCAAGGCAAGACGGAAGAGTACAAAGACTGAAAGAAAGATCGGAAGAGGGAGAAAGGAATAAAGCTAAGGAGTGAAAGAAGGAATAGGGGAAAGAAAGACAGTAAGAGAGAGAAGGAAAAAAGCTAAGGAATGAAGGAAGAAAAAGGGAAAGAAAGACAGTAAGAGAGAAAAGGAATAAAGCAAGGAATAGGGGAAAGAAAGACAGTAAGAGAGAAAAGGAATAAAGCAAGGAATAGGGGAAAGAAAGACAGTAAGAGAGAAAAGGAATAAAGCTAAGGAATGAAGGAAGCGAAAGGGGAATTATAGAAAGAGAGGAAGAGAGAGAAGGAATAAAGCTAAAGAATTAAGGAAGGAAAGGGCATTATAGAAAGAGAGGAAGAGAGAGAAGGAATAAAGCTAAGGAATGAAGGAAGCGAAAGGGGAATTAAAGAAAGAGAGGAAGAGAGAACTAAAAGAAAGGGTATAAGGTAGCAACGACAGTATATATGGAAGGAAGGAAGGAAGGAAGGACAGTAAATAAAGAACAATATAAAGGAAAGAGAAAGGAATGAAGCTAAGGAGTAAAGGTTGGAGTGAAAGAGGCAATGAACGGAAAGAAAGATGATTCCCGTATCAATTATTCAGGCAAGAATTTCGTTTCATCTGGTGTCTTCATTATTCATCCTTAAAGTGGGGCAGGAGAGACGATTTTTGGGGTCACTTACTGCCTGAGGTGTAGTTGGGTTGTCTGTCTGTCTGAGGTGTCTGTTATGTATATGGCTGTCTGTGGTGTCTTGTTATGTCTGTCTGTCTGTCTGTTATGTCTGTTTGTCTGTGTGTAGTGTTATGGAAGGTTAGTCTAGTTGTCTCTTATGGGGACGTGTATGCTGTTATTTGTTTAGTTTACTCCCTAGACCTCCACCAATCTTAAACAAATACCGCCAAGACCTCCCTTGTAGAGATTTGCTTACAT